>CM066035.1:418482268-419213618 GCA_033557465.1 Ichthyophis bannanicus | reverse complement strand
GAGGCATGGGCCTCATTGTACCTACCTCCGCTCTGCACGTGTCCGTGGCTGACGAACAGGGTCCAGCAGCCATGGGCGACACCCATAGCCTGCATCACCTGCAGAAAGAAATGTTGCATGTGACTGCAGGAGCTCATGTTCACCAAGTTGACACATGTTTAGACATGAGAAACAAACGGCAGAACTCATCCTGACAGAAACATATGACAGCAACACCTATGCAGTTCAGAAAAATAGACGTATGATGACATATAAGGAACACATGGCCTATCGAGTCCTGGACACCCATCGCAAAGACTACAACAGGCCCATGTATACCTTTATGAGAGCCTCTGTGTGTGGCCCATGCGTATTGTAAGGCAAGTTACGGTCCTCATCTCTAACCCCTCCACTGTGAGACTATACCACCGATCCCACTTATCACATGTTTACAAAGTATATGTCAGCATAGTAAACCCACGAAAAATGTGCTGTCATTTGAAGGAGCATCACCACCCAGCACATGTATGCCATGGAGATCTGGCAAAGTCTAAACCAGATCACCTCTATTCCCCCTGTCCACGTAAGGTCTACATATCAAGATTGAGCAGTCTGTCTCCATATGCTCGCATACTGCTGACCACCAAATCGTTTCAGTAAGCCAGTCCTCCTGCACGGTCCTCCATCCTGTTCACAGCCTTTTGAAGCTGCGGTCTAAAGAATTGCCACACTGTAACCCGCACTGAGTTGGCACCAATGACATATACAGAGGCAAGAGTACCTTCTTGTGTATCTGCTAACCCATTACCGCTCTGTATGCACCCCAGTCGCCCCCTAGCTTTTGCCTGTCCACATTTCCATAATGGTCAGCTACATGAGGATCGGCAGACCCAATGCGCGGAGGTCCTCTCATCTATCGTGGCGCCAGGTACTGCACCCCCTATACTGGTTTGCTCCCCTGGTTTGACGCAGCCAAGATGCGTGACCAGTACATATGCAAACATGTCCCTCCAGCTGGAAAGGTCCAGAACATCCATCATATTTAGGTAAGACCCCGCCTCATGTTCCCTCGAGTGCTCGTTCCTGGGTGAATACTACCCCTCCTGAATTAAGTGTGTGAACCTCAGACACACATGACAAGGGTTAGTTGTATGGATTGGTCAAGAACATAAACGGTACCTAACATACAAAAGCTAGCACGACAATTAACCGGCATCACATGTGGATGTGGAATCCTGTGTGTTGTTTCTGTGTTGTGGTGTAGTGTCGGTGAGGGTAGCAAGGAGCAGGTGAGGTAGAAGGGTGTGAGTGATGTGAGGAGTGCGTTGATAGGAAGCGGGTGAGTAAGGAGGATTGGAGAGGAGGATTGGATGGTGAGGTTGGCGGGGTGTAGTGGTGGCGGATATGGGCCCACCTGTCTCTGTTGAGACACCTAGGGCAAGGACTGCAGGTCCTATAGGCAGAGGCAGGCCCCCTCTGGTGGGCCCCACGGCTGCACAGTGCCGCACAGAGTCCCAGAGGAGGGAATCCACCGGTGCCCTGCCGCACCTAGGATGATGTCCGTAATGATCACCGATAGGGAGAACCACAGCCTCCCCGTCCTTGTCAGGATCTAACAACTACATGATCTATCTATTTGGTGGTGGCTCAGTTACCGTACAACTGTTGGCGCACACAGGATGGCAGTGTGGAGAGGATGTACAAGGGGTTAGGAGCACTCAGATGCACAGGCATATCGGGAGAGACTGAGAATTCTTTGCTCTTCAGTTCCTACGAGGAAGATGTATGGGATTTTACCCATTACTGATTTATTAAGGTGCGGAGAGTTTAATTACTACATACGCTACATCGGGAAGATGTCTTACACTTTTAGATGACTGAAGAGTACAAATCACCTGGGGCCGATGGTATACATCCAAGGTGTTGAAAGACAACTGAATATGAGATTTGCAGAACTGCTATCCGAAGTAATCGGAACTATCACGCCCTAGTAAACTCATCTGTATCACCTGAAGATTGGAGGACCCGCCAATGTAGACACCAAATTTTTAAAAAGGGGTTCCAGGGGTGAGCCGGGAAAAACGATCAGACCGGTTAGCCTAATGTCAGTACCGGGAAAAAATGGTAGGGAAACACATCATAAGCATAAAAATAACTAAGCATGTAGATAGTCACCAAAACTAATGGGAGGACAGCCAACATGCTTTAGACCAAGGAAGATTCTTGTCTTACTTAATCTGTTTATGGGTTTTTTTTTTTTTTTTGAAGGAGTGAAATAAACAGGTGGACAAAGGAGTGAGTGGTGATATTAGTTGTGTATCCTGGAACTTTCAGGAAAGCCTTTACCAAGGTCTCCTCATCAGAGGACATTTTGGCGAAAAACTAAAGAGTCATGGGATAGAAGGCAGTGTACTATTGTGGGTCAGGAACTGTTAAAACGATAGAAAGCAAGGAAGGGTAGGGCTTAAATTGGCCAAAATTTTCCCCAATGGAGAAAGGTGAAATTTAGTGGTGTACCCCCAGGGAATCTGTGCTGGGGTCCGCGCTTTTTAACATATTCATAAATTACCTGGAAAGTGAGGAATAACGAGTGAGGCTTATCAAAATTTATGCAGATGACAAACAACTACTTTACAGTATGTTAAAACCCAAGAGGATTGTCGAAAAGATTGCACGAGGATCTTGATAAATTAGAAGACTGGGCATCAAATGGGCAGATGATTTGAAATTCATGTGGTGGACCAGAGTGCAAAGGTTATGCACCTAGGGAAGAACAACCCAAACTATGGTTACACGGATGCAAGGGTGGGGATCCAACATTAGGAACCACCACCAGGAAAAAGATTTAGGCGTCATTTTGTGGATACCATGTTAAAAACCCTAGGCCCAAGTGTGCAGCGGCGGCCCATAGAGAGCAAAATAGAATGTTAGGTATGATAAGTAAAAGTAATGGAAAATAAAACAAAAGATATTATATAATGCACTCATCTCGTTCCATGGTGAGACCGCACCTTGAATATTGTGTGCAATTACTGGGCGGCGCCGTATCTTTAAAAAGGATTATAGCGATTTTATCGAAAAGGTTTATACGAGACAGTAGCACCAAAATGGTAAAGGGGATGGAAGGGATACTCCTAATGTAAGAAAGGCTAAAAAAGGGTTAAGGGCTCTTTAACCTGGAAAAGAGACGGCTGAGGGGAGATATGCTAGATGAATCTATAAATTAATGAACGGAGTGGGAAACGGGTAACCGTTAGATCCGACTTGTTTACCTTATCAGAATATAGAAAGACTAGGGGACAGTGACAGCAATGAAGCTACAGGGATAAACATATTTAAGACTAATAAAAGAAAATATTTTTTTCACATCAACGTGTAATCAAACTCTGGAATTTGTTACGGAGGATGTGTAACGGCGTGTTAGTGTCGCTGGTTTAAATAAAGGTTTGATTTGGACAAGTTCCTGGAAGGAAAGGTCCATCAAACCCATTATTAAAGAAGTGACCGAAGATATCGATGCTTGCCCACGAGGTACAAGCAGTTGTGGAAGTTGTGTCGCTTTGGGAAACTGCTAGGACTACGAGACCTAGACCTAGATTGGGCCACTGTTGGAAACAGAATACTGGGCTTGATGGACCATTGGTCTGGACCAACAGATAAGGCATATCTTCTGTTCTTATGTTCTTAGAGGTGCGTGGGCGCATTGGCCGAGGCCTAGGGGCCCCCCCCCCCCGAGACGTAGAAAAGCCCTCAAAAAAAGGTTTTCCTGATATAAAAAGAGCGGGTGAGTGCAGTCACATGGCCGCCGAGCGACAACATGCTCTGGGCCACACGGTGGTGTGGCCCCTTCGCCCCATCCCTCACGCCCCTGGAACAGGAGCTGGCGGCACTTTGGGGCCTAGCTACCTACCGTGATCTGCCTTGAGGGCCCCTCGACACGGCGGGTAGCATCCGCAGGCAGGTATGTATGCTTACCTTTTCTGTTCCCACAAGCGCCATGCCTGAAATCCCCATTGTGTAGACATCAGCCATCTGCAAAGACCCTCCCATACCTGTCACCCAAGCCCCACCATGTACCTATCCTGGTGGCACATGTGTGTGATGTACCCCTGCACACCCTGTTTTGTTGCCATGTTCCGGGGCCACATTCAACATGTGTCCCTCATCCCATCCCTCTCCCCATCTGTCCCAAAAGGTCCACGCACACCAGCCACTACCCTACCCCCACACCTGTGAGTGGCCATCCCCTGTATGATTGTGAGGGCCATTGATCAGGGCATGTTTTGTGTGACATACTATCTGCACAGTGTTGCACGTGCTTGGCAGTGGCCCAGAGGTCCGATGGATAGTCATAGTCCGCTGCATAGTGGGTCACTGCCAAGCACATGTAGCACTGAGAAGATAGTATGTCTGAACATAATATGCCCTGATCAAAAGCCTGCACAGTCATACAGGGGATGCAAAAAGCAGTTGTAAGGGTGGGGTATTAGCAGGCGTGTGTGGACATATTTGGGGCAGTTGGCGGAAAGGGATGGGATGGGGGCTACATGTGGAATGGGACCAGGAACGGGAAAATGTCAACCAAACAAGGTGTGCAGGGGTACAGCACACACCTGTGCCCCCGGGATAGGTACATGGTGGGGACAGACAGGTATGGGAGGGTGTAGTGGGTCCTGTCAGCACACACATGCAGGGCCCCCCCATCATGTCTGTGGTGTCTGTAGCACACACGTATACATAGGTGGAGTGTTTAAACATATGTGTGCTTGTCTCTGTCACAATGCAGGTGACTACAGTACGATGGGGGCCCAGGAGGAGGAGGAGGAGGAGCAGGAGGAGGAGGTGGACCTGGCCAGTGCCTCAGAGTGTTGATGAGCCAGAGGCTGCTGTGTCTGGGGCCAGCACAAGTGGGGGCGAAGAAACCATGGAGCCACCCATCGCCACCGGCCCAATAGTGGGGCTGCAGCCAGCCCAGCAATGGGGGTCAGGCAGGAACCAGGCGCAGATCCAATGGACATGGGTGTCATGATGGGCGAGCTCAGGGCACACAGCGCATCAGCACGGCGCGATACCGAAGTTGGGTGACAACAGACTGTCACAACCACAATGCACAAACCACTAGTCTCTGGTTGGTGTGTGTGTGGTGGATGTGGCACATTCCTTCCACAGCTGTTACATGTATGGTTCACGTAGACAGGATGTAGTGGAGCAAACAAAAGGGTATGGGTTATGACAGATGATGTTAATGTGACACACACCAGAACAGCCTAGGGCCAGTTACCACCTACAGATGCAGACAGAAGAGGAATGTTGTTTAAGGTCCAGCACGTTGTCAGACAAAAAATAGAACAAGCATGGCCCTTGCTACAGTCTGCTTCATCGCAGACGCCGCCCGTCTCGCAGACAACAGGATGCCCCCTGTCCCATAGTCATTGGACAATCAGATCAGACATAAACAAACCTAATCATCTTCTGTACATGTAACATCACACAGCCTCCATTCCCTCCAGTCTGCATCTCCAGTTGAAAAGCAATCATAGGATATGAAATGAGCAGTCAAAATGTGTTAATACACCCATATACAAGGATTTACAGAGGTGACAGGATCATAGTTCATGTAAAGATGGTTTGGGGGAGAAACAGGTCCCTCAAGGCTGCCTGTACGTAACCAACTAAGATCGACTGCTTGGCATACAGACAAGGCCATCAACATGTCCCCTTCCTGTAGCTCTGACAATGAGTCCCCCGATTGCATAGGTTGGGACTCACCCACACAATCACAAAGGTCAGCTACCGACCTCTGTTCTGGTTTGAAAGACTCGCCACCTCCCAGCTGCCACCCCTGCTGCCAACCTGAATCAGGGAAACACCTCCCCAGCTCTGGGTATCACCTTCCTTCCCCAGGGGGTACCACCTGCTGTGGATTCCTCAGCATAACCCTGTCCGTGGGTTTCCTGCGCGTCTGTCCACCCTATGCTGCACCCTCTGTTGCTCCCCCTGCTCTGTCCAAACCCTCCATATGTTTACCAAGGTGTACACGCACTGTACCCAACCCCTCCTCTGTTTTACACAATGTATCTGTGAACCCCTCAGCCATCAGACACGTGAAGCAGCATGCAGTTGCGCACGTAAGGGTTGATATCCTTGTGCTACCACTCCATCCCTCTGAGTCACTAGCGCATCTCCTGTAACCTGTCCAAGCTGCGTTTATCCCTCACACTGTGCCCCCACTTGGACTGGCTTTCCTCGACCTTCCTCTGATCGCCACTGCTGCTCTCCAGCTGTGGATGATGTCCCCTGGTTCATGCTCCACCTCCCGTACAAGATGGACATGTGTTTGCTATCTGTGCCCACGCCTGTTGCTACGTCTGCAGTACGTGGGTGTGTCAGCGCAGCCTGTGGATCTTTGTGTTTGCCTTCCACATCAAAGTACTGGACCGTGTCCTGTGTGTGTCTATGACTTATACTACTGTGAGAATGATGTCTCTTACCCCTATCCATGTGTCTACTAGAGTCTGCCCTATCACAATAACGATCTTGTGGGATATGCGTGACATGTTTGTGTGTGACGGTTGATTACTGGAGAGGTATCTCACAGACCACCCTGTTTCCCACCCACAGGCAATCGTCAGGCGCTTGAACGTATCTACAGTGCGGTGGTGGAGAATACCAGGGAGCTGAGGCAGGTCCGGGGGAGCTACACCAATTCTGGGAGGAGGTCAGAGCCATGCCCTTCACCAGGATGTGTGAGGCCCTGGAGGGCATGCTGGCCGTGATATGGCAGGCAGCACCGGCACCACCACCACTACCACAGGCACCGGAAGAGGGTATAGCACCGCGGGGGGGGTTGCCACGTGGCAGGCGTGGGTGGCCACGCCGTCGCTAATTCTTGTGACAATAAAGAGCTGTCATATACTACATGCAACGTGTGTTTCCAATGTGTGTCCCTGTGGTCCCCTATGTAGTGTGCAAATGCATGTCGTGTCCCTGACCATATGACCTGCACCCAGGCCCCTCGCTGGTGGGGTGTTTGCACTGCCAGGTATTACTGCACAGATGCCAGCACATGCCATGTGTGACCTGCACAGTGTGTGTCCTCTGCCCCTGGGCTGCAGCGGGGCGGTTTACACAGACACCCATGTTGCGACAGGGGGAATGTTCTGAGGTTGCATGTTCAGTGTTCTGATCCATCACCGTGTCTACCCCCTCATAGCCCTAACATTGGGTGCATATGTGTGACCATTACCCCTGCCTGCAACACTGATTACATGCCTGCCCCCCCCCCCTCATGCATGTGGCACAGGCAGACATGGGTGGCATGCGTATGTTGGCTGCTGATTTCCGCAAACACATTTGGTTACCCTACGCCCATCCCTGTGACATGGATGTCCCCGGGACGCCCGCTACATTGCAACATCTCATGCGCCACCCTGGGATCACATGGTTAGCCCCCAAAACTGCATGTGGAGCCAGTCGACATATGATACCCATGTCTTCCTGTACTGCACATCCCTGTCCACACACATATCCCATGCTGGCATCCATAGTGTGCTGCTAAGGGAGACACGTGACCATTTCAAATTAACCAACATTGTGTATATTTAACAACACAAAGGACATATGTACAATTGTAGGGAGGGGAACAATACCCATCACCCTCCCCCCCAAACCCCCCCTCCTCCCCCCTGCCACCCCCACCCACCCTAAACACCCTCCTCCACCCCTCCCCCCACCCCACATCAGCCACACCCTCCCCCTGCATGCCCAGTGATGGAAGACAGGGCAGCACAGGGCACATGTGTGGACGTCACAGGTGCCATCAATGACCCCTGTGATGCCCTTTAGGGGGTGGCCGCTGACATGGCAGACGCTCCACCTCGGTGGCCACCTGCTGAATGGCTCCCGCCAGCCACTGGTGCGAGTGCACTAAGAGGTGCACTCGCCGTTCCAATGCATCCAGGGCCACATACAGGTCCGCCACACACCTGCCACCACACACACACATAGTCCCTGGGGTCTGGGTGGTGGCATGTGCATGCGACCTGTGTGGGGCCCTGGATGTTGGAGCAACCTGGCATGGCTGATGGGAGCCCACAGTGCCCTGTGCTGCACTGTCTTCAAAATCACTCTCCCACACCCCCTCCACCCCCTCCTCCCCCCCTGACTCCTCCCACCCACCCTCCACAACCTCCTCCACCCCTCCCCCCACCCCCACATCACCCACACCCTCTCCCTCCCCTGCCACCCCGCCAACCACCCCTTCCATGACCCCATCAGCCCCCTCCTCCGCTGGTGCAGCTTCTGCCCCCTCCGCCTCCTCCTCCGCCGACTCCACCACCACCACCTCCACCTCTCTGGCATGGCGGGCAGTGAGGCGCTGCAATGCATATGCGGAGGTGGTGGGCTCCTCATCAGTGTCAGCACCATCTGTGGAAGATGACAGTCATCAGCACATTATTATGTGTCTAACATAGCACATGTACCTATGCAGGCACCACACAGGCTGCTGGGCCAATGGGACATCTGTTACTGGGCAGCCAGGTCGCCAATACTCACCATCACCCTGTGACGGGCCCTCCCCTGGAGGCGCTCGAGGTAGCCCCGGTGGTGGAGGCGCAACTTGCGCCCCTTCTTCCGGAGATCCTCAACCTGTGGATGTGAAAAGAATGGGTGGGGGCATGAGTGACTGCTCACCTCTGGTGGGTGGCCAACATAAACATACATCAGTGTGGCCAGCATCTTGCTGCTCCTGCTCCACTGCTGTGTGTGTCATGTACAGCATAGTTCGTCACGTGTCACAGGTGATCCCCAGGAACACCAGGAAGATGTCGTCACATGTGGGTAGCGTTGGTACCAACTGAGCCTGTGTGGGAACGCTACCCAGCGTCCTATAAGAAAGCCTTTGGCAGCATCCCACAGTGCGTGCGTGCTGCCTTCCCGCCTTTCCAAACTGCCTCTCTCCAGTTGAGTTTACAGCTGACACAAGGAGGGAGAGAGAGAGACATTGGGAAAGTGGGAGAGACAGAGAGAGAGACACAACCCGCAAGGGGAGATGGGTGGGTTGTGATTACGTCATCCTGCTGTTCCAGGAGATCACCTGTTACAGGTGATTAACTATGCTATCACCAGGTACAAGCAGGACGTAGTCGTCACATGTGGGGAAACCCTAGATGTAGATGCCAGGGAAGGATCACCAGAGTGGTGAGGGCCTGTGGAGGGCCTCCACTTCCACCCATGGATCTCGGGCATCCTGTAAGAGAGGCGGCTAGGAGTGGATTACGTATGGGAGAGGTTTTGGAGAGCAGCCTAACCAACCAGAGCATGCCTGCGGGAGCCTTTATCCAAGCATTCGTGGGCCGTGTAACGAGGACCAGGTAGCTGCTTCACAAATGTCGTTAATATGGACAGAATGGAGGTGAGCCCGTGAGGTTGCCATGACTCTCACATTGTGAGTGGGAACATGAGCCACCAGTGAATGGTGTTAGCTAGGATAGATAAAGGGTAATACACTGAGCAATCCAGTTGGGTAGAGATCGTTTTGAAACTACTGTACCCAAATGCGAGGGATCCGAGACTCAGAATAGCTGAGGGGACCTTCAGTGTTGCTGGGTCCTCTGCAGATGGGAAGCCACAGCTCGTTCACAGTCCAAGGTATGAAGCATCTTCTCTGCATTTGAAGCATGCGGCTGTTGAAAGACTACAGGCAACTACAACTCTTGTTTCAAATGAAAGGAGGAATCCACCTTAGGCATGACGTGTGGATGTGTCCTTAGGATTACCTTATCATGGTGAAACGGTGTGTGGGGTGGATCAGGCACTGGAGCTTGAGATTCACTGATTCGACTTGCTGATGTGATTGCAAGACGGTATTTTACTTCCCAGGTCAGAGACTTTAAGGATGTAGTGTCTAAGGGCTCAGAGGGTGGCGGCATACGCTGCCCTGGCAGCAGATTGGGATCCCATGCCTCTGGAGGTGGTGTAAGGGCAGGTTTTGGTAGATGCAGGCCTCTCATGATCCCGGATATGAGAGGATGGGATGACATGGGTTGTCCAGTGATGGGTTCAGAAGGAGCAGCAATGGCACTTAAATGGATTCTGACTCACTCTGTTTGGAGACCATTGTTTGATGAGTAATGGCGTTTGTCAAAAACATGTTTCTATACGGATGACAAGAGGGGTTCCAGGCCTTTTGTTATCAACAAATGAAATGTCACGTCCGCCTGATGGCACAGGACTACCTTGTGGAAGGTTTCCTGGAAGCATAACGGACATCATGCACTTCCTGAATGAGGGGAGGGCCAAAGCAGTTTCAGCCGTCAGTAGCCAGGCTCTGGGGTGCAGAGACGGGGGGTTTGTATGCCATACATTCCCCTCCTCCTGCGACAGTAAGTCTGGAGCTGACCCTACGTACAGGGGTGGAACCTGGGTCATATGTAGAAGCAGAGGGTATCACACCTGTTGTTGCCAGCGTGGGGCTATGAGGATCATGTAGCCTCTGTCCCTCAGGGGTTGCAATAGGCTCTTGGCAATCAAGGGAATGGGAGGTAAGGCATATAGGCATTCCTGCCCCCAGTTGAGGAGGACAGCATCCCTCGCTTTATAGCTCTGAGCTGGGAGTGGTGTATAGAACCGGGTAGGTTTGGCATATGATAGATGTGCAAAGAGGTATGAATCTTGAGTTCCCCAGAGTTGCAATACTCTACAGAGTTGGTCCATGTGTACAGACCATTTGTGCGGAAAGCACAAACACGACTGAGTTTGTATGGCTAAGAGTTCTGATTGCCAGGGAGATAGACTGGCAGGAGATGGATCTGCTGCTGTCTGGCAAACGACCACAGTTGAGGAGCTTCGTTGCAAAGGGACAGAGAGCCTGTTCCTCCTTGTTTGTTCACATAGACCAGGGGTCTCAAACACGCGGCCCGCGGGAGAAGGTTGTGCGGCCCGCGACGGCTTCTGCTGCTGCCGTTGCCGCCGTGGCAACGGCAGAATCGACGGTCAATTTAAAAAAATAAAAAACTGGCTTCTGCTGCTCTGTCCTGCGGCCCGTTCCCCTCTGCGCGAGAGCCCTGAATGTGCTTCCTCTGCGGCGTGCTTTTCAAGCCGCGAAGGGAGTATTTCCCTCTCGCGAGGCTTGAAAAGTGAATAGGCTTAAGCCGCGCGAGAGGGAAATACTCTCTTCGCGGCTTAAAAAGCATGCCGCAGAGGAAGCACACTCAGGGCTCTCGCGCAGAGGGAAAGGGGCCGCGGGACAGCTGATTTTCTGCTGCAGCAGAAGCCAGCAGCAGAAGCCAGGTTGTTTTTTTATTTACCGGGGGGGGGGGGGGGAGGTATGACTGGAAATGGGCTATGGGGAGGGGGGGGGGGTATGACTGGAAATGGGCTATTGGCAGGGGGGGGGTATGACTGGAAATGGGCTATTGGCGGGGGGGGGTGTTATGACTGGAAATGGGCTATTGGCAGGGGGGGTTATGACTGGAAATGGGCTATTGGCAGGGGGGGTTATGACTGGAAATGGGCTATTGGCAGGGGGGGTTATGACTGGAAATGGGCTATTGGCAGGGGGGTGTAGGACTGGAAATGGGCTATTGGCGGGGGGGGGGGTTATGACTGGAAATGGGCTATGGTGGGGGCAAGGACTGGAAAGGGGCAGGTGGGGGTTAGGAAGGACTGGAGGTGGGCTGATGGGGGGAGTTAGGACTGGTAATGAGCTATGGAGGGGCTGACTGAAATGGGGTAATGGGGGTTAGGGCTGGAAGTGGGCTATTGGCAGGGGGGGTTATGACTGGTAATGGGCTATGGGGGGTCTAGGACTGGTAATGTGCTGGGGGGGTTGCTAGGACTGGAAATGGGCTGAGTGGAAGGGGGCTTGAATTGCAAATGGCTGATGGGGAGGGGGGCTTGGAATGGAAATGGGCTGTGAGGGGAGGGAGCTAGGATTGGAAATGGGCTGATGGGGGGCTAGGATTGGAAATGGGCTGATGGTGAGGCTAGGATAGGACTGGAAATGGACTGATGCAGGGACTAGAAGGGAGCGGATGCTGGGTGGGGCTGGAACTAGAAGGGAGCTGATGTTGGGGGAGGATTAGAATGGGATGGAGCTGGGAAAGTGAAATGGAGAGGGGAAAATATTTTGTCTGGGAGAGAAGACAAATCTACAATTGGCCAGGTATTGTGAGAGTAAGTGGGGATTGAGGATGGAGGGGTAAAATTTGAGTGGATGAAATAGGAATGAGGAAAGAGAAAAAGGAGAAAGATTAGTATGTTAAAGCAGATGTAGAGAGAGAATGGAAAAAAAAACTAGGAGAGAAGAAAGGGCAAATGGAAGCAGACGATGGAGAGTTAGCAGAAGACATGAAGAAACCAGAAGAAAGTGGCTGGAACAATTGCAACTGAAAAAAATGCACAAAAGGTAGAAAAATATCTCTTTATTTTGAATTTATTAACTGGAATATGTCAGCTCTGGGAAATGTGCATCATTAATGTTTGCGCTTTGTTTAGTACAAGAGGAAATTAATTTATAGTTTTATTTCTACAGTGTTGTTGTACATTCCAAGTTTGGCTTTTGGGGTTCCCAGTTTAATTATTGTCTTCTTGTTTCTAAATCTTTTAGTCTTTCTTTATCCATACTCATTAAAGAGGCATGTTTACTAAAAGTTAGTGTATGGTAACATTATGCAAATATTTATGCAAATTAGGTCCCTTATGCAAATGAGGCCCCGCGTCTTATGCGGCCCCCGGGTTACTTTACAAGTCCTCATTTGGCCCTCAAATCAATTTGAGTTTGAGACCCCTGACATAGACCATAGCTACCTGATTGTCTGCACAAAGTAGTATTCCATTGGCCTGTAGAAGGGAATGGAGGACATGAAGAACCAGGCAAATTGCTCAGAGCTCAAACAGATTGCTGTGCAAATGACTCTCCTGACAATTCCAGGTGGCTTGGGTGGAGGTGTCCAGTACATGGGCAGCCCAGCCCACTTTAGAGGCATCTGTTGTTAATGGGATCTGAGGAGGGGTTTGCAGGAAAGGTGACCCCTCCAGCAGGTTTTGTGCTGACCGCCACCAGTCCAGCCACAGGGTATGGCGGTTTGAGTTTACTGTCACATCTGAGAGACAGCCTGTTGCTTGCGTCCACTAGGAAGAGAGTGGGCCCACTGGGCTGGTCTCATGTGGAGACACACATAGGGGACCACATGCACCGTAGATGCCATGTGACCCAGCAGCTGATGCATCTCTCGAGGCGAGAGGTGTGCTTGTTGTAGTGCTGTCCAAACACGTTGCACAATGCGAGGACAGTGAGGCTGAGTCAGGTAGGTCTTTGGCAGTCTGGTATCTAGCCTTGCACCTATGAGCTCCAGCGTTTACGTGGGAGTCAGAAAAGATTCCACGAGATTGCTGACAGGGCCTACATATTGGAGTCCACGCATTTTGTAAGCGAGAGAGGCCTGGCCATGTGTTTGTGACTGTGCCTGGATGTGGCAGTCGTCGTCCACGTAGGGCCACCAGAATATTCCCCTGGTACGGACCAAACCGGCAACCACAGACATGCACTTTGTGAATACTCTGGGTGCTGAGGCACGGCTGAAGGGAAAACATTTTGGGATAGTGGTTTCCTTGATGGGGGGACCAAAGGAACCTTCGGTGTGTTTGTTGCCAGAGAAGATGGGTGTACGCATCCGTGTGATCTAGAAAACAAAGGCATATCTGCCTGTGTAGGTCAGGAAGTACGTTTCCTCGAGAGATCATTGGAATGTCTTCTGGAACAGGAACTTGTTCAGTTCTCTGAAATGTCAGATGTGTCAGTGACCTCCTTTTTCCGTTGGTCTGAGAAAATTGTGGGGTGAGAACCCAGAACCCTGTTGGAGATGAGGTACCTCTTCCATTGCTCCTTGAGGTAGACAATGTGTTACCTCTGGATTCAGTTGGGGGGGATGTTTGCAAACTGAATGTCCCCACTATTGTTGGAGGCGGCAGGCTATGTGCATGACGCCTGTACCCTCTTCTATGATGGACACAGTCCAGGGTTCTGATGTTATCTGACTCCATCTGTGGATGAGGTGACCTAATCTTCCTGTGATTGTGGACGGTTGCTTTCCCTGGAGGGCCAGGAAGGGCAGGTACTCCATCACAGAGGCAAAGGCCCTGTGGGGGCTGAGGCTGCTGGGTCTGCTGAGGCAGAGTAGCTCTTGGCTTTCTCTGCTTAGTAGCTTGTTGACCCTTTCTAGCAGCTTGTACTGCAGGTTGTCCGTGCTGAGCATAGGACTGTAGTATCCTTTCTTTTTGTAGGGGAAGCGCTTTTCTACAGCTCTCATCTTTGTAGGATCTACAATATTTGAAAGCCTTGTCAAGGTCTAATTGTCCTGCCGGCTTTTAAAAACCATTTTTCACCACTACAGGGGATGTTGGCCAGTTTATCCTGTACCCAGTATTCCAGGTGAGAGGCTTGCAGCCAGCCAGGTGTCCTTGCCCCAATAGCAATGGCAGAGACTCTGCCTTTGCAGGAAAAACAGTCAGAAGCTGCCCTGTTCATAACATTTGAAATGTTCTGGGCATGCTTGACAGGTGCTACATAGTAGTGACCTCTGTGATCTGCGAGATGTGGACTTACCAGTTGTAGATTTTGTTTGACCTCCGTCAGGAACATTCCCATGTACATGATATAGGCACCTGTCCTGTCTGACAGCTTGCATGTATGGACGACACAGCGACCAAAGCCATCTAATGTCTTACACTCCCTACCAGAAGGGTTGGTGGCATGTTGTTTGTAACGTTTAATTCTCCTCCTAGCACACTCCACCATGATGGAGTGATCAGGGAGGTGTCCTTACTGCAGACTAGGCGACGGAGGCACACGAGACATAGTAGGCACATGTGAGAATGTGGAGAGGTGGTAAGAGGAATCTTCCACATTCTCAAAAGAGGATTCCGTAAGATCTGATGTAGTGGCAGGATGTCTGCCCCCTATGGAGTTTGGTGATATTGGTGAATCTCTGTCTCCCGTGGCCTGTGCTCACATTGCGTTACTAATGAAAATGGAGAGGCCCCCAACTACATGTGTGTGGAGATCCAGGAAGGACATATCTTGAGGAGGGGACATTCTCCTCTTGGGAGAGGCAGGCTTCTCCTGGAGAGGTACATCGTTACCCTCTGAGCTGTCAGAGTCATCAGACCCCTCAGGAGATTGGATGTATCTTCTCTACGGAGCCTCAGGTAAAGTGAGGTATTGGTACCAATTGGTCTCAGTATCGTAGTGACATGGTACCGGTGTGTGGATACCGGTACTCATCAGCACTAATGGTGCATTTGCCAATGCCGGTCCTGCAATTGCTGCACATACCGGTGCTGCACTTTGCAGGGTCTGGGGTGGAACCAGGGTCTTTGATGCCGCATGGTGAGCTGCCAGATTGCGTTCAATGGCCACGATCCTCTGGTCAAACAACACTGACGGTGTCTGTGTATGAGTACTGGCCAAAGCCAGGACCCCAGAGCATAGCACAAGGTAGTTGGACCAGGTTGAGGCCTCCAGAACATCATGGAGTCCCAAAGTGGCTTTGGGGGCCAGGGACTCCCACTGGGGCTGTTTGCCCGGAGCGTGCTCCTCAAGGGCAATGCCAGTGGCAGTCCGATATTCGAGGGGGATGTACCCTTTCAGGAACGGACAGATTTGTGTTTGGTTACCTGAGATCCACGGCAGGAAGAGGATGCCCTCGACGACATGTCTGCCACCGAGGCCACGTTGGAGGGGAAGAGGGTACCGAGCTTGGCTGCTCTGTCCTGCCAGCCACTCTTGGATAACATCCCACAGGCCAAACATTCAGACATTTATTGATCTAGCCATTAGCATTTGCAATACCAATCATGGTTGTCAGTGACTGAGAAGGTACCTGCACATTACCAGCATATGTTCTGCAGCCGAGGAGTGCTTTTCCATGATGGAGGTGGGATTAGGGCCTAATGGCAAACCGGGGGGAGTCCTACAAAGGGGATTGTTGTTCTTTTGTTACAAAGGTTTCATTGTGTGGGTGAATCTGACCTTTTAGAAAATAAACTTTGAAGACCAGTGGTACCAATACAGAAAAACAGGCAGACAGTGCCACAGGAGTGGCACTACAATAGCTGTTTTTCAGCAATGACAGGAACAATGACCTGCTGCCTCTGTGGAAAACAATGAACTGGAGAGAGCCATTTGGGAATGGCAAGATGACCGCACACAGGCGCTGTGGGGTGTTTCCGATTGGACACTGGAGACCGTTCGCACGCAGGCTCTGTCGGTACTGATGATACCCACATGTAAGGACTACTTCCTGCTTCTTCCAGGCGATTTCCTGTTCCCAGTGCCACCTGCATGCGTAGCTGTGTCTCTGGACATGTGTGCAGTGACACCTATGTGCAGTGTGCCTGGCACCCTGAACACATCATTGCAGTACACTGTGGGCCCCTTGCATGACATTGCATGACCATGCCACATTTTAATTGCCAATGATGGTGTCCATGGTAACCCCCCCTAACCCCGTATGTGGTCTGTTGAACACATTTGTGTTGTCATGATCTACGCACATCCTTGGACCCAACCTCACTGGCAACATGATATCCTATCAATCATGGGTGCTGTGTCCCTACATGGAACATTGTGTGGGTGGCCCTATTCACCTTGCCAGGGGCCACAACCATGACATTTGGGTTTCTACAGGGCCCAGGATAGCAATGCTTAACCCATTACAAGCATTGTGTAACGTGTCTCTCTTGGGGATACTGCTAGCTACGTATAACCTAGTTTGGACACTGTTGCAAAGAGCATACTGGGCGTGAAGGACGAGGGAATGACCCAGTATGGGCTATCTTATGTTGTTATGTTCCTATGACCTGGGCCTTGTATGCTTACGGCAGGTGTGGTTGCCAACACCATGGACAGGGGCCAATGCACCAGAATAGGCTATTGCCACCTGTGCTCATGTGGGGGTTTCTGTCTATGCTGTGCAACCACAACAGGTGCATGTATCCTTCCAACACCATCAGTAATGTTCATCTGCCACAAGGTTTGGGATTCGTAGCAAGTGGGCAGATGTGTGACTTGAGTCAGCATACATTTATGGGGAGATGGCTCTGTTACAGGCCTTTGTAATCAGATCTCATAGCTCATGGGGATGGGGAGCTGTTACACACATCCACATCTGCACCTGGCATACCATCTGGATACATCAAAGATGTGTGTGAAGAGGTGCTGACCTCACAGACTATGTGAGATGTGCAACCTACCTGCCATAACCTAACACAATATCTGAATGACATACCCACCATTGCAATCCGGTCTCGGGCCCCCTGGGGGTTGGGTGTCCTAGCACACATCATCAGCTGCATACACCATAGCAAAAGGGTGACTGACAGTACACCTTACGCAGGTCACAGGACTCCTGGGGATAGGGAGAATGTATTGAACTGTTTAGGCACACACAACAATATCACCAGGGTGACTGACAGCCCACTTTGATGGGCTCTCAGGACTCCTGGGGATAGGAAGGATGTATTGAACTGTTTAGGCACACACAACCATATCACCAGGGTGACTGATAGCCCACTCTGATGGGCTCTTAGGACTCCTGGGGCTAGGGAGGATATATTGAACAACATTGGCACAGAGCCCCATATCACCAGGGTGACTGACAGCCCACTCTGATGGGCTCTCAGGACTCCTGGGGATAGGGAGGATGTATTGAACTGTTTAGGCACAAACAACCATATCACCAGGGTGAGTGATAGCCCACTCTGATGGGCTCTCAGGACTCCTGGGGATAGGGAGGATGTATTGAACAACATTGGCACAGAACCCCATATCACCAGGGTGACTGACAGCCCACTTTGATGGACTCTCAGGACTCCTGGGGATAGGGAGGATGTATTGAACTGTTTAGGCACACACAACCATATCACCAGGGTGAGTGATAGCCCACTCTGATGGGCTCTCAGGACTCCTGGGGATAGGGAGGATGTATTGAACTGTTTAGGCACACACAACCATATCACCAGGGTGAGTGATAGCCCACTCTTATGGGCTCTCAGGACTCCTGGGGATAGGGAGGATGTATTGAACAACATTGGCAAAGAACCCCATATCAGCAGGGTGACTGACAGCCCACTTTGATGGGCTCTCAGGACTCCTGGGGATAGGGAGGATGTATTGAACTGTTTAGGCGCACACAACCATATCACCAGGGTGACTGATAGCCCACTCTGATGGGCTCTCAGGACTCCTGGTAATAGGGAGGATGTATTGAACAACATTGGCACAGAACCCCATATCACCAGGGTGACTGACAGCCCACACTGATGGGCTCTCAGGACTCCTGGGGATAGGGAGGATGTATTGAACTGTTTAGGCACACACAATCATATCACTAGGGTGAGTGATAGCCCACTCTGATGGGCTCTCAGGACTCCTGGGGATAGGGAGGATGTATTGAACTGTTTAGGCACACACAACCATATCACCAGGGTGACTGATAGCCCACTCTGATGAGCTCTCAGGACTCCTGGGGATAGGGAGGATGTACTGAACAACATTGGCACAGAACCCCATATCACCAGGGTGACTGACAGCCCACTCTGATGGGCTCTCAGGACTCCTGGGGATAGGGAGGATGTATTGAACTGTTTAGGCACACACAACCATATCACCAGGGTGAGTGATAGCCCACTCTGATGGGCTCTCAGGACTCCTGGGGATAGGGAGGATGTATTGAACATCTTTGGCACACACCCCCATATCACCAGGGTGACTGACAGCCCACTTTGATGGGCTCTCAGGACTCCTGGGGATAGGGAGGATGTATTGAACTGTTTAGGCACACACAACCATATCACCAGGGTGAGTGATAGCCCACTCTGATGGGCTCTCAGGACTCCTGGGGATAGGGAGGATGTATTGAACTGTTTAGGCACACACAACCATATCACCAGGGTGAGTGATAGCCCACTCTGATGGGCTCTCAGGACTCCTGGGGAAAGGGAGGATGTATTGAACAACAATGGCACAGAACCCCATATCACCAGGGTGACTGACAGCCCACTTTGATGGGCTCTCAGGACTCCTGGGGATAGGGAGGATGTATTGAACTGTTTAGGCGCACACAACCATATCACCAGGGTGACTGATAGCCCACTCTGATGGGCTCTCAGGACTCCTGGGTATAGGGAGGATGTATTGAACAACATTGGCACAGAACCCCATATCAGCAGGGTGACTGACAGCCCACTTTGATGGGCTCTCAGGACTCCTGGAGATAGGGAGGATGTATTGAACTGTTCAGGCACATACAACCATATCACCAGGGTGAGTGATAGCCCACTCTGATGGGCTCTCAGGACTCCTGGGGATAGGGAGGATGTATTGAACTTTTTAGGCACACACAACCATATCACCAGGTTGACTGACAGCCCACTTTGATGGGCTCTCAGGACTCCTGGGGATAGGGAGGATATATTGAACAACATTGGCACAGAATCCCATATCACCAGGGTGACTGACAGCCCACTTTGATTGGCTCTCAGGACTCCTGGGGATAGGGAGGATGTATTGAACTCTTTAGGCACACACAACCATATCACCAAGGTGATTGATAGCCCACTCTGATGGGCTCTCAGGACTCCTGGGGATAGATAGGATATATTGAACAACATTGGCACAGAACCCCATATCACCAGGGTGACTGACAGCCCACTCTGATGGGCTCTCAGGACTCCTGGGGATAGGGAGGATGTATTGAACAACATTGGCACAGAACCCCATATCACCAGGGTGACTGACAGCCCACTTTGATGGGCTCTCAGGACTCCTGGGGATAGGGAGGATGTATTGAACTGTTTAGGCACACACAACCATATCACCAGGGTGAGTGATAGCCCACTCTGATGGGCTCTCAGGACTCCTGGGGATAGAGAGGATGTATTGAACTTTTTAGGCACACACAACCATATCACCAGGGTGACTGACAGCCCACTTTGATGGGCTCTCAGGACTCCTGGGGATAGGGAGGATATATTGAACAACATTGGCACAGAACCCCATACCACCAGGGTGACTGACAGCCCACTTTGATTGGCTCTCAGGACTCCTGGGGATAGGGAGGATGTATTGAACTGTTTAGGCACACACAACCATATCACCAGGGTGAGTGATAGCCCACTCTGATGGGCTCTCAGGACTCCTGGGGATAGGGAGGATGTATTGAACTGTTTAGGCACACACAACCATATCACCAGGGTGACTGATAGCCCACTCTGATGGGCTCTCAGGACTCCTGGGGATGTATTGAACAACATTGGCACAGAACCCCATATCACCAGGGTGACTGACAGCCCACTCTGATGGGCTCTCAGGACTCCTGGGGATAGGGAGGATGTATTGAACAACATTGGCACAGAACCCCATATTACCAGGGTGACTGACATACCATTTGGACCACATTTCACAACCCCTGGTGGTGGGCAAAATGTGTTACCCTGCAGGTGCAGATCCCACCATAGCCACATGATGTTTTGGAGAGCCGCTTAGGCAGATCTATGGGCTAGCTGTATTACAGTATGTTGTAGCACATCAACAGCAGCAGCTGCCATGTCACCAGGATAGCATCAGGACCTCTGTGACCATGTCCCTCGCCACCTGGGTACAGGGCAAACCACTCAGATTGCGCAACAACCAGACCCGCCAACATAAGACGCTGTCCACGGCATCCCTGCATCTCTGCTGCTATCCTGCATAGCCGCTTGTGCTGCCTTCTGCCTCATAGCTCCACCCCCAGAGCCCACGCAATCGCGTACAACGCGATTGCGCAACAACCAGACCCGCCAACATAAGACGCTGTCCACGGCGTCCCTGCATCTCTCCTGCTATCCTGCATAGCCGCTTGTGCTGCCTTCTGCCTCATAGCTCCACCCCCAGAGCCCACACAATCGCGTACAACGCGATTGCGCAACAACCAGACCCGCCAACATAAGACGCTGTCCACGGCGTCCCTGCATCTCTCCTGCTATCCTGCATAGCCGCTGTAAGCTGTCCTCAGCTGTTTTGTACTTTTTGTTGCTTGTTTGCTGCTTTAAGCTTGCTCGTTTACCCTTGTCTTTCTTTTAATTTACTGACTGTCCCCTGTCCTCCTCTGACTGTGTATCTCTCCGTGTATCTGTATTTCCTTTCCTTGATTTGTCTTTCTTCTTTTAGTGTGCTGCCTTCTGCCTCATAGCTCCACCCCCAGAGCCCACGCAATCGCGTACAACGCGATTGCGCAACAACCAGACCCGCCAACATAAGACGCTGTCCACGGCGTCCCTGCATCTCTCCTGCTATCCTGCATAGCCGCTGTAAGCTGTCCTCAGCTGTTTTGTACTTTTTGTTGCTTGTTTGCTGCTTTAAGCTTGCTTGTTTACCCTTGTCTTTCTTTTAATTTACTGACTGTCCCCTGTCCTCCTCTGACTGTGTATCTCTCCGTGTATCTGTATTTCCTTTCCTTGATTTGTCTTTCTTCTTTTAGTGTGCTGCCTTCTGCCTCATAGCTCCACCCCCAGAGCCCACGCAATCGCGTACAACGCGATTGCGCAACAACCAGACCCGCCAACATAAGACGCTGTCCACGGCGTCCCTGCATCTCTCCTGCTATCCTGCATAGCCGCTGTAAGCTGTCCTCAGCTGTTTTGTACTTTTGTTGCTTGTTTGCTGCTTTAAGCTTGCTTGTTTACCCTTGTCTTTCTTTTAATTTACTGACTGTCCCCTGTCCTCCTCTGACTGTGTATCTCTCCGTGTATCTGTATTTCCTTTCCTTGATTTGTCTTTCTTCTTTTAGTGTGCTGCCTTCTGCCTCATAGCTCCACCCCCAGAGCCCACGCAATCACGTACAACGCGATTGCGCAACAACCAGACCCGCCAACATAAGACGCTGTCCACGGCGTCCCGCGCCGTGGGCGCGCGCCCAAGGAGCGCGCCCAAGGAGCAGGACGTGCTCCTTGGGCGAGCTCCTTGGGGCGACGACGTGGGCGACATAGCTCCCTCCTCGCGTGGTGCTTGCACCCCATCCTGTTCAGTTTTTGATATAGCCCCTTCAGCTGTCTCTATGCTCTCATCTGCTGTACTTCGCTGTAAGTATTTATCTATCTGCCTTACTGCCTATCTCCCGCTTTGGTCTCTCTTATATTTCCTGTTTGCCATGTCAGCCATCCCAGTATTTTGGGGTCATCGCCCTCTGCCCTTTTCTGCGACACTTAACCACTCAGAGGTCCCTTCTCGTGCCTATCTCCGTCCGGTAGCACTGGCTCCTCCCCTTGGGAGTTTTGTTCAGCCCCCCCATTCGTTGCCTTCCAGATTCACCTCACCAGCGCCTCTCCGTTTTAGCCTTCTTAACTGTCGGTCCCTGCGGTCCAAATCTGCTTTGATTTATGACCTTATTGAGCGAGAACGCATCGATGTTCTTTTTTGGTTGAGACCTGGCTCAAGGAGGGAGAAGAGTCTCTTCTTCATCGTTGTCTCCCTTCTGGTTTCAATGCCATATCCGTCCCGCGTATCTCCCGGTCAGGTGGCGGGGTTGCGGTAATTTATCGCTCCTCGCTACCCCTCTCCAAGATCTCTTCTCCATCATTATCGTACCCGGAGTCTCTTCTGCTGCAACTGAACAGTCTACCCGCCCTTCAATTTCTTCTTATCTATCTTCCTCCTTCTTCTTCCTCTGCTACCTGAGATTCCTTCCTAGACTCTATCTCCGACTTAGTTCTTCAGTTTCCTCAGCTTCACCTGCTGGGTGACTTCAACGTCCATTTTGATTCCCCTACCTCAGTGAGGGACGTCGCCTTTTCCTCCCTTCTCCGTGATCTCTCCTTAGTTCAGCTTGTTTCCTCACCCACTCATGTTGCAGGCCACACTCTAGATCTAATCATTTCCCCAGAGTCTTCTCCATACACTATATCAGTTCACTCAGCCATTGCCATCCCCTGGTCAGATCACTACTACCTCTTGTTTACTCTTCAAGCCCCTCCTCTGGTCCCCTGTCCCCTTTCTCCGCCTGTTATTCTTTCTCGGCGCCTCAAACCCGTCTACTATGCAAGCTTTCTCCACAGCTCTTCCACCTCTCCCTTCTGATTTTTCGCCTCCTTTTCACCCTCCTCTCAGGTTAACACATGGAATGCTGAGCTGTCACAAACCCTTGACCGAGTTGCTCCTACTACACTCATCAAACCCCCGACCCCGCACTCACCAGTCTTGGTACCACGCTGGGCTCTCTCTACTTCGTTCACAATTACGTAGAGCCGAGCGTCTCTGGCGCAAGGCCCCCTCTGCCGCCTCATATCATAAATTCAAAGCCTGTCACGCTCACTACCGTTCCGCGATCCACCAAGGCAAAATGCTCTTTCTACTCATCCACAATCCTAGCAGCCCCTAATAGATCTCGTCAGCTCTTTACCACTTTAAATACTCTTTCTCGCTTACAGTCTCCCACTGCAGCGGGCCCTTCTCATCCTGATACGGCCCCCAGTCCTACCACTCTGGCATCCTTCTTCTCTGATAAAATCCAGAAACTTCGTTCCTCTCTCCCTCATTGCCCCCAAGCCTTGCCTTCCCCTCCTCCTGTTTCTCCCCCATTCTCCCCATGCCTGTCTCACACCTGGTCCACCTTCTCACCTATCTCCTCGTCCGAATTGCTTCACTTGCTGTCCACCACTCGGAAAACAACCTGTGGCTTGGACCCTATCCCTTCCGCTTGGTTCTCTGATCCCCCCGTCTCATTATTTCAACCTCTGCTGACCATCATTAATTCTAGTTTGTCCTCAGGCTCCTTCCCCACTCCCTGGAAACACGCCATAGTTCGTCCTCTGCTTAAACAACCTGCCCTTGATCCCTCTGTCCCTGCTCATTATCGCCCTATATCTAATCTCTCCTTCACCTCTAAACTTCTGGAAAAGGTAGTCTTTTCACAACTTTCTCACTATCTTGCCTCTACACTGTTTCTGCACCCCAGACAATCTGGTTTTAGACCTGGTTTCAGTGTCGAATCCACAATCACTGCTGTAATAAATGAAATTCATACCTCTCATGATCAAGGTAACATCACACTAGCAGTATCACTCGATCTCCTCAGCAGCCTTCGACCTGGTGGATCACGCCCTCCTTCTTTCTCGTCTGCGGGACGCCGGTATTCGTGGATTAGTCTATCACTGGTTCTATTCTTTCCTCTGTCACCGGTCTTTTGTGCTGTCTCCTCCTCTCGCTCCCAGTCCAATCATCTCTCACTCCCATGTGGTGTCCCTCAGGGCTCTATTCTGGCTCCGTTATTGTTCAACGTCTTCCTTGCCCCTTTGGCGCTAATTATTCAACAAACCGGGATCTCCAGTTATATTCTATGCGGACGACATTTTCCTGCTGCACCACACTTCATCATCCCACCCTGATTTATCACCTCTAGAAAATTGTTTGTCAACTATTTCCACTTGGCTTTCCACTAACTGCTTGGTGCTCAATGTTAGTAAAACTGTCGCAATTTGGTTCCCTCACACCCAGGGGCGGCCCAAGGGGGGTGCGGGGCCATGTGCGGAGACTCGGTGCGGGGCCTCATTTGCATAAGGGTCCTCATTTGCATAAATATTTGCATAATGTTACCATACACGAACTTTTAGTAAACATGCCTCTTAATGAGTGTATGAATAAAGAAAGACTAAAAGACTTCTACATTACTATAATCCAGTGCCAACCGCAACACATTAGGAACTACTACAAACACTGCCCATTTAGAACCCATAGCAAACCCGCCGTATCCTAACAGCACTACCAGGACTCATAAAGCACCATACCCTAACTATCAAAAGGAAACGCTGCAAATATTAAACCAATACATTTCAGAGAACAACAATACATGACCTACTGGGGAAAGAGAACAAGTGGCAATGTCAAATAGGAATTACATAAACAGAATACCTCAGCTCAGTTACACATGAACAGAACATAAACCATCACCAAACAAGGAATCACAATTTAGAAACAGGAAGACAATAATTAAACTGGGAATCCCAAAAGCCAAACTTGGAATGTACAACACTGTAGAAATAAAACTATACATTAATTTGCTCTTGTACTAAACAAAGCGCAGAGTTAATGATGCACATTTACCAGAGCTGACATATTCCAATTAATAAATTCAAAATAAAGAGATATTTTTCTACCTTTTGTGCATTTTTTTCAGCTGCAATTGCTCCAGCCACTTTCTTCTGGTTTCTTCATGTCTTCCGCTAACTCTTCATCGTCTGCTGTCCATTTGTCTTTTCTTCTCTCTTCTAGTTTTTTTCCATTCTCTCTCTACATCTGCTTGATCATCCTAATCTTTCTCCTTATTGCTCTTTCCTCATTCCTATTTCATCCACTCAAATTTTACCCCTCCATCCTCAATCCCCACTTACTCTCCCAATATCCGTACAATTGTAGATTTGTCTTCCCTCCCACACAAAATATTTTTTCCCTCTCCATTTCACTCTCCCAGCTCCATCCCATTCTAATCCTCCACCAACATCAGCTCCATTCTAGTTCCAGTCCCACCCAGCATCCGCTCCCTTCTAGTCCCCGCATCAGCCCATTTCAGTCCTAGCCCCCCATAAGCCCATTTCCAGTCCTAGCGCCCCCATCTATTTGCAGTCCCATCCAAGTCCCTCCATCAGCTCATTTCCAATCCCAGCCCCCCATGAGCCCAGTTGAAGTCCTTTCGTCGCCCCACCATCAGCCCATGTCAATGCCTAGCTCCCCTCCACTCCGCCCATTTCCAATCCAAGCCCCCCATGAGCCTACTTCCAGTTCTAGCCCCTTCATGAGTCCATTTCAATCCAAACCCCCACCACAGCCCATTTCCAATCTTAGCACCCCCCAACAGCCAATTTCCAGTCCTATTCTAGCCCCTCCATCAGCCCATTTCCTGTCCTAGCCCCCCCCTCACCCATTTCCAGTCCTAGCTCCCTCCCCCTCACAACCCATTTCCATTCCAAGCCCCCGTCCCCATCAGCTATTTGCAGTTCAAGCCCTCCTTCCACTCAGCCCATTTCCAGTCCTAGCCTCCTCATAGCCCATTACTAGTCCTAACCCCCCATCAGCCCATTACGTCCTAACCCCCCATCACCCTATTTCCAGTCCTAGCCCCCCATCAGCCTATTTCCAGTCTTAGCCCCCCTCCCATAGCCAATTACCAGTCCTACCCCCCCATCAGCCCATTTCCAGTCTTAGCCCCCCATAGCCCATTACCAGTCCTAACCCCCCCCATCACCCTATTTCCAGTCCTAGCCCCCCCATCAGCCTATTTCCAGTCTTAGCCCCCCCCATAGCCAATTACCAGTCCTACCCCCCCCATCAGCCCACTTCCAGTCTTAGCCTCCCCCCCCATGGCCCATTACCAGTCCTAACCCCCCCCCATGGCCCATTACCAGTCTTAACCCTCCCCCCCATCAGCCCATTACCAGTCCTAACCCCCCCCCCGGCCCATTACCAGTCCTAACCCCCCCCCATGGCCCATTACCAGTCCTAACCACCCCCCATCAGCCCACTTCCAGTCTTAGCCCCCCCATTAGCCATTACCAGTCCTAACCCCCCCCCCCATCAGCCCATTTCCAGTCCTACCCCGCCCCAGGCCCATTACCAGTCCTAACCACCCCCCCCCCATCAGCCCACTTCCAGTCCTAGCCTCCCCATAGCCCATTACCAGTCCTAACCCCCCCTCCGCCCATTTCCAGTCCTACCCCCCCACTTCCAGCCTTAGCCCCCTGCACCTTGTCAATTACCTGAACTACCCCCCCATCAGCCCATTTCCAGTCTTAGCCCCCCCATCAGCCCATTTTCAGTCCTACCCCCCCACTTCCAGCCTTAGCCCCCTCCCCATTGCCCATTACCAGTCCTAACCCCCCCCCCCCCATCAGCCCACTTAGCCCCCATAGCCCATTACCATTCCTATCCCCCCCTCCCATCAGGCCATTCCCAGTCCTTGCCTCCCCACCCCCCTGGCCCATTACCAGTCCTAACCCCCCCCAGCCCACTTCGCCCCCCCCATGGCCCATTACCAGTCCTTGCCTCCACCCCCCTTGGCCCCTTACCAGTCCTAACCCCCCTCATCAGCCCACTTAGCCCCCTCCCCATAGTCAATTACCAGTCCTACCCCCCCATCAGCCCACTTCCAGTCTTAGCCTCCCCCCCATGGCCCATTCCCAGTCCTAACCACCACCCCCCCCTGGCCCTTTACCTGTCCTAACCCGCCCCCCCCCCGGCCCATTACCAGTCCTCACCACCCCCCCCCATCAGCCCACTTCCAGTTTAGCCTCCCCTCCCATATCCCATTACCAGTCCTAACCACCCCCCCCCCTATCATTCCAAATTAAATTTAAAAAAAAAACCAAACTGGCTGCTTCTGCCGCGGCAGCATCCAGCGCTCTGCCGCGGCAGCATCAAGCGCTCTGCCGCGGGGCCCCCCCCTGCCCGGCAGAGCCACCGTGCATCCTCAGCAGCTTTCTTCATGTCCAAAACGCAGGCTTCTTTCAGAGCCGCGAGAGTTTCTTTTCTCGCGGCTCGCTTAATCCCGCGGGGCTGATGGGACATCCCATCACCCTCGGCGGGATTAACAGAGCCGCGAGAAAGGAAACTCTCGCGGCTCTGAAAGAAGCCCGCGTTTTGGACATGAAGAAAGCTGCTGAGGATGCACGGAGGCTCTGCCGGGCAGGGGGGGGCCCCGCGGCAGAGCTCTTGATGCTGCCGCGGCAGAGCTCTTGCTGCTGCCGCGGCAGAAGCAGCCGGTTTGGTTTTTTTTTTTAAAACTTGGGATGCTGAAGAATGTTTTTTGCGCGGGGCCCCCTGAAACGCGGGGCCCTGTGCAAAAAACATTCTTGCTCAATGGACGGGCCGGCCCTGCTCACACCTCTCCTGTCCCATCTCTTGCTCCATCCCTTGCTGGCTCCTCCATCACTGTAGTATCTAAACTTCGCTACCTTGGGGTATTTCTTGACAGTACTCTCAGTTTTCAGGACCATATCTCCCATGTTTCCCGTTGTTCTTTTCTATGTCTTCGACAAATTCGTGCCGTTCGTCCCTTTCTGTCTACTCAGGCTCTCACTACTCTTCTGCTCTCGTTGGTTATCACTAGACTAGATTTCTGTAACACTATTTTTGCCGGTCTTCCTAAATCTCAAAAGCACCGTCTTCAATTGATCCAGAATACAGCCGCTCGCATGATCCTCCATGCTTCCCCACGTGACCATATCACCCCCCTGCTTTATCACCTTCACTGGTTGCCACTTGATTATCGAATAACATTTAAGGTTCTCACTTTAGCTCACAAAGCCATTTATCACTCAACTCCTGCCTATCTTTCTGACCTGCTGATCTACCATAACCCCTCTCGCAGTCTCCGGTCCATCCACATTAACCATCTTCACCTCCCAGCACCTTCTAAAGCTCACCTGCAATCCACCAGAAAATCTGCCTTTTACTACCTAGGACCCTTTCTTTGGAATTCCCTCCCTACCAACCTCCGTACAGAGGAATCCTACCCCAAATTCCGTTCTCTTCTCAAAACTCATCTCTTTTTCTCTCTAGCTTTTCCCTCTTGAAGACCTCTCTCTGCTCTCTAATTGTATTGCCTCTGTCTTTTCTCTCTTCTTTCCTATTAATTATTGTAATTTCCTTTCTCTCTAACTATTGTTTTTATTTGTAAACCGCCTCGATGTAACGGGAGGCGGTATAGTAAATGTTAAATAAACAATAAACAATAAACAATACAAAGACAATATGGAATGTGGGTTCACCTGCTACACATTACTGAGACAGACTACCTAAACACAGCAGCATGGACAGCTGCAATCAACACTGGCTGTGTATATGGATCTACTGACCTGTCCCCATACACTTACCTCCCGTGGGAAATCTGCCACGCGATTGAACCGGCGTTTGACCCATTCCCAGGCCCTGCGGACTTTGCCCATATCCTGGCACCTGGAAGCCCCAGGGAACAGCTTGTGCTGCCTGCCTGCGATCAGCTGAGCCAGGTGTCGGAGCTCGCGGCTATTAAAAGCTGGCTTTCTCGTCCTGCTCGCCATTTTGCAGAATGACCACATGACCGCACGCACGCTCCGTCATTCACGTGCATGCGCCCCGCAACGTGCACAGCTGCACGAAGCATTTCGCGCACATGCGCCCCGCAACACTCGCGCAGCTGCGCGATGCCAATCACGCACATGCGCACCGCAACTTGCATATGCACTGCTGTGTCTCACATTTTAAAACACAAAACAGATTATTGGGACTTCTCCTGTTTACACACTTGGGTCTCAAACTTATCAACACTTCCCCACTGGTTCTTAGGGCTTTGTATGATGCGATGTGCTATGCCTTTCACATAGCAGTGACTGCCAAGACAGTTACAACAAGGGGTCCTGACAGCCCATCAGTGTGGGCTGTCAGTCACCCTGGTGATATGGGGTTCTGTGCCAATGTTGTTCAATACATCCTCCCTATCCCCAGGAGTCCTGAGAGCACATCAGAGTGGGCTATCACTCACCCTGGTGATATGGTTGTGTGTGCCTAAACAGTTCAATACATCCTCCCTATCCCCAGGAGTCCTGAGAGCCCATCAAAGTGGGCTGTCAGTCACCCTGGTGATATAGGGTTCTGTGCCAATGTTGTTCAACACATCCTCCCTATCCCCAGGAGTCCTGAGAGCCCATCAAAGTGGGCTGTCAGTCACCCTGGTGATATGGGGTTCTGTGCCAATGTTGTTCAACACATCCTCCCTATCCCCAGGAGTCCTGAGAGCCCATCAAAGTGGGCTGTCAGTCACCCTGGTGATATGGGGTTCTGTGCCAATGTTGTTCAATACATCCTCCCTATCCCCAGGAGTCCTGAGAGCCCATCAAAGTGGGCTGTCAGTCACCCTGGTGATATGGGGTTCTGTGCCAATGTTGTTCAATACATCCTCCCTATCCCCAGGAGTCCTGAGAGCCCATCAAAGTGGGCTGTCAGTCACCCTGGTGATATGATTGTGTGTGCCTAAACAGTTCAATACATCCTCCCTATCCCCAGGAGTCCTGAGAGCCCATCAAAGTGGGCTGTCAGTCACCCTGGTGATATGATTGTGTGTGCCTAAACAGTTCAATACATCCTCCCTATCCCCAGGAGTCCTCAGAGCCCATCATAGTGGGCTATCACTCACCCTGGTGATATGGTTGTGTGTGCCTAACAAGTTCAATACATCCTCCCTATCCCCAGGAGTCCTGAGAGCCCATCAAAGTGGGCTGTCAGTCACCCTGGTGAGATGGGGTTCTGTGCCAATGTTGTTCAATACATCCTCCCTATCCCCAGGAGCCCTGAGAGCCCATCAGAGTGGGCTATCAGTCACCCTGGTGATATGGTTGTGTGTGCCTAAACACTTAAATACATCCTCCCTATCCCCAGGAGTCCTGAGAGCCCATCAAAGTGGGCTGTCAGTCACCCTGGTGATATGGGGTTCTGTGCCAATGTTGTTCAATACATCCTCCCTATCCCCAGGAGTCCTGAGAGCCCATCAGAGTGGGCTATCACTCACCCTGGTGATATGGGGATGTGTGTGCCAATGGAGAATGTTCAGTAGTTCACCTCAATGTGAGCCCAGCAATGATGTGCAGGATGCCATAAGGGGGGGGGGCTTCTGATCTGGACATAGGACATGCACCATAGGTTGCGTAGTGCACATAATGAGCCGATGGAGGTAGGCATGCGACGTTAGTGCACGTTGATCGTAAGTAGGTGTGCTGACATACAGACATAGTGGCAGGGGTGTGGCACATTGGTTGCCAGACCGCCTTATGGTACAGGAGTCGTGGGTTCATTCACCCAGTGTGGCTATTCAATATGACTGCCTGGGACATTACTCTTTGATATCAGCAGTGGTTTGTGAGGCCTTTTGTTTTTTGATTTGTTCTGCAAGCAAACACACTCTCAGAATGCCATAACCTAAGGTGCCACATCATGCACTCTATGAGGCACTCCAGAGGAAACATTATGAGGTGCACTGTCTGCCACAGCACCTTATAATGTTCCATTTAGGGCACCTTATAGGGCGCTTTTGAGGCACCTTCAGGCTACAGCACTGAGGGTGTTGTTGGTGGCAGCACCAAATTACATTACAAAGGAAAAAGCCTCAGACAGCCCTATCAAATTACCCCATTGTGGGATCAAACCCATGATCTCTGGCTCCACAGGCAGTGAAGTCACCAGTGGGCTACATCTCCATAGCTGCTAACAAACTCCTGGCTGGCTACAGTAGGACTGCAGCCCACCACACGACCTGTCTGCTTTGTTTACCAGGATAGGGTTAAACCACACATACCCATGATGCACTGCACATGCAAATCAGCAGTCTACAAATAACAACAGGATGGGGTATGCACCCCCACACCACCTCAGCCTGGTAGGGAGTACTGAGCGTGTATGTTACTGGCACAGAGTAGGTACTGACCGTCACATTGTGCGGGTCCTGTGCTCACCCTGAGGGTGAGATGGGCCACCCAGCACCATGTCCACAGCACCTGGCTTAGCTGAGATAGGCTATGGTGCGAATCCCCATCAGTGCCAGTGTGTGATGGGTAGGTCTTGTAGATGCACTGCCAAATACACCTGTGTCCATCTCTTATTTCTCAGTGACGTTTAGCCCTTGAGCACTTTGATGCACCCAGATTGGGCATATCCTGTGTGGATGCCATGGCCACATGAGTTATGTGACCGGGGGGGGCAGGCTGTTTGGACCCATAGACGAATTATGTAGTACCACCCAAACTGCCCTCTAGAGCTCAGGATCTCCCACCAACAGATCCACATTCCACATCACTGCAATGGTGCTGGTGGAGGGGACTATCAACCTAGGTTGAGCTGGGGGACAGACAACATACAGAGCAGTCCATGCATTTCTGTACACATCCATATGGTGATAGCAGACAAACAGGAGGCCTGGAAATGCTCAGCTGCCCACCACCACTATCTGACATTCTCCAGCAGCAAGCACAGTGAATCTGCAGCCGCTGCACCCTGCAAGGTGTTCCAGCCTTACACATACTAACTGCAAGCAGTCTGCTAGCTAGTCCATAGTGCATATTACTGGAAGAAATGTGTGTACCCAAAACTGGGATGTCAGCACCCCCACCAAGCAGATAGGTTAGTGATTGGGCCCCAAAAGGCAACCCATAGATATCACTTGAGAGAGATGCTGTTAGCACTATGGGAGACCTAGCCATGCCATGGTGACTGCTCAGTCAGGGTGAGAGTGACCTCCCAGGAGGACATGCAGGGGCCACCCTGTCCGTGCAGCTGATGGCCGCCCACTACAATGTCCCAGCCATTGCCCTATGCCCTGTGCTCATGCATCCTGCCCAGACCACCCTGTCGGAGCTACACCTGACAAATATCAAGATACAAAACACTACTATACCAATAAGATCAGAAGTGAGATACCTCGGAGTTACTCTGGACAATAAACTAAACCTCAAGCCACACATAGACAAAACAACCCAAAAAGCATACTACAAGATGCGAATCATCAGGAGACTGAAACCCCTCCTCGCCCCAGAATACTTTCGTACTGTCTGTCAAGCACTGATAACCCCAATACTGGACTTCTGCAACCCGATATACCTTGGACTACCGAAACAAGCCCTCAAACCACTCCAGCTAGCACAAAACACTGCAGCACGAATAATATCCGGTACTGCAAGACAGGACCACATCACACCTACCTTAAAGGACTTACACTGGCTCCCAATCGGTGCACGCATCAGATACAAAACTATCATAAACCTATTCAAGATAAATCAGCACACATCAGCCAACAGCCTGCACACCCTCATACAACCAGACACCAGCACACGTCCAAGAAGAAAACAAACACACAACCGAGTCAGCACCCCAAGTGAATTCAAACACACGCAAGGACACAACAGACAGAGCACTCTCCATGGCTGCTCCAACAATATGGAACAAACTACCGGACGAGTTGAGGGCAACTACAGACCTCAAAGACTTTAGAAAACAGCTAAAAACCATGCTGTTCATAGAACACTATGGACACATCACATAACCTAAGAGAATGTACAACAGCACATGATATCGCCTAAACACTGTATGTATAGAAAATGTTTTTTAGCACCTCTGTATATAGCCCACATTGTACATAGCTCAAACCATTCTAGCACACAATACAACACACATTGTACATAGCTCAAACCAATCTAGCACACAATACAACACACACTCAACTAAATTTCACCTTCACTGCATGTTTAACACACTCACTTTACCCGATTGTTTGCTGTGATACCACCTTGATTAATAAGATAAGGCGGTCAAAAAATACTGTTAAATAAAATAAAAATAAAATAAATACCCACAGTACCTTGCTCCTCATTATGCACATTGGCATGCTAACACTGGACACAGTGCAAACAGTGTGGGCTGAGTAAGGTGTTGCAACCAGCACACACTGGATGGACAGACACACACTCCCACATCTATGCCAGCATTGTGCTACTATAGATAGTTTTTGCAGTCCAGGCCAACTCAACAGTCCTGGACACAGCGCAGGCATGGCTATGGTATGCAATACTGTTGGGGTCACTCCCCAGGGTGGTGAACACTGTCAGACACCAGACCTGAGACACACTCCACAGACATCAGAAATATTGGTATGATACAGCTCAATGAGCATATTGTGCTTAACGTAGGAATTGCTATCTGCCAGTAATCATAGCAACATTTTGATATATGTGTACCGTATTTCCAGGTTTAGGGTGGCAGTGCTAAGGTGTGCACGTACTAGTATTGTGAGATGTACGCAAGGCCCGATATCCTGCCTGTCCATGAGGCTTTGGATAATGGAGCCTGTGGGTGTGGTTCTTTCTGCTCCTGTTGGCCGCTGCTCTAGGGCAGAGGTCCCCAACTCCAGTACTGGTGGGCCATACACTGTTCATGTTTTCCTGCTGTCCCTAATGAATATGCATGAGATACATCTGCATACCATGGGGGCGGCGCATGGAAATGAACCACACGCATCTTTATTAGAAACAGCATAAAACGTGAATGATTTGTGGCCCTCCAGGACTGCATTTGGGGGATTCTGTCGTAGGTAATGCACATTTCTATGGTGTTTGTGCTGTGTAGAGTAAAATATAGGTGTTTGACCCATGCTTATGTTCTCAGCAATAAAGGTTCCGTCTTTACTACCATGTTTTCTTCATGGGTAAAATAAGGGGACTGGGTTGGCAGGAGCCCCAGCTGGGATTTGAACCTGTGACTTTCTGGTCCTAAAGGCACTGGCTGTGTCTGCTGCACCACCGTCTTAGCACAAAAACAGTGCATTCCCTGGGGAGTCCATGGCTGTTTGTCAGACAGGGCCTGTCTGTTGGAGTGCACTGCACCCACGTGAAGGGGGCTAGGCCACCGTCTGCTGTGGGCAGCAGCCACTGCCCCCTCCACCAACGGTACCCCTCCACTACCATGCTGACATGACCTTATATTGGAGACAGCATCATAGCTGAATGATATGTGGCCCTCCAGGACTGCATTTAGGGGACTGTGGTCTAGGTAATGCGCATGTTTCTGGTGTCTGTGCTCTGTAGGATAAAATAGAGGTGTTTGGACCATGCTTATGTTCTCTGCAATAAAGGTTGGTCTTTACTATCACGGTTTATTGGTGGGTAAAATATGGGGACTGGGTTGGCAGGAGCCCCAGCTGGGACTTGAACTGGTGATCTTTGGCTCGCTGAACACACTGTCTGGGTTCACTGCACCACACTGTGGCCACAGAGACAGTGCAGTCCCTGGAGATAGGAAACCTGGCCAAAGGAGTCAGAAACCCTGCTCTGCACAATTTCACTGTGGGCTCATTCACCTTGTATGGAGACGGAGTGTAGACCCTTCCAAAAATCATTTCTTTTTTTTGGAGCTTTCTTGGGAGTGTTTTTTACTGTTGCCCATTGATATCACTATTGGCCAGCTTGGTTATGTTTTTTTCCCTTTTTTTTTAGGTCATTTTCACTGTTTATTTGCCCTTTTGTACCATGCACAACATGTATCACACTTATCACTTTTTGTAGGTTTCCCTGGTTTTGCTGTACATTGCTGACAGAAATGGTTTCTCTTCCCTTTAAATTGGCTCTAACGAGAGGTTTTCACTCGCGGTATTTTTTGCCTCGGATTTCAGCCTCGCTCATGTGCGGGGAGCCTCTCCCCTCCCACTCTCCACCCATTGACCCCTTCTCTCCACCCCTGGGGAGCCTTCCTCCGCCCTCTGGGAGCCTTTCCACGCCTTCATCGCACATTGGCGCGCCGCGCACATGAGCATGAATATTTGGGCCCTATACGCGACATTAGCGTGCGCTAAGGTACCTTAGCACATGCTAACGTCGCGCAGCGCACATTAGCGCACAGTAGCGCACATTAGCGCGGTTTAGTAAACATGCCCCTAGGGGACATACAGTGAAGCTACAGTGTAACCCATATAAGACTAATAAGAGAAAATATTTTTTCACTCAATGCATAATCAAACTCTGGAATTTGTTACCAGAGGATGTAGTAAAAGCTGTTAGTGTAGTTGGGTTTAAAAATGGTTTGGACAAATTTTTGGAGGAAAGGTCCATAAACCATTATTAAAGGGAACAGGGAAATCCACTGCTTACCCAATAAAAGCATTGTGGAACCTGTGTCTTTTGGAGAAACTGCCAGGTACTTGTGACCTAGACTGGCCACGGTTGGAAACAGGTTACTGGGCTTGATGGACCTTGATCTGACCCAGTATGGCATATCTTATGTTCTTATGAAGATCACAGGTCAAATTTAGCAGGGAATGAAAAAGGCACCAGTAATCTGTACCACTGCGTACCCTCTCAAAAAAAGCCCTGCTTAAAATTAGGGTCACTGACAACCAACTTCAACTTTTGAACAACTTATAATCTTCTGGAATAACTATAGTACATTAGATTTATGGAGTATAAGTTACTCCAGCTTCTTCCGCAATCAGCATTTCAGGTAAGTTGTATAACCAGCTTTGAGTAGTGAACTAATCCTTCCTCTAGATTCCAATCACTTGGGCTTATGGTGTCATCATGTCAATTCCCTGTTCTGGTCAGGTCCCTGCAGGAACATCTTTCTTCAGGTTGTGCACCCCCCCTACCCCCACCCCCGCACATGTGCAGTGGCTCCAAATCTCTGTTGATTCTGCTGGTTATGATGGTATGTGCAGATCTTTCTTTAAAGCAGGTAAGGTACCTTGGATGGGTGCCGATAGCACTTACCCCTAAGGGGAAAACACCCACTTTGATGCCCATGGTACGATGACTTTGCACCAAAGACAGGAAACTGCATTTGGCTGAGTTTTTCTTATAAACTAGAAGCTATTTGTTTCTCAAGAAAGTCCCTCCCAGCCTAAATATGACTGGAAGGAGAAACCTCCCCTGATCTGAAAGTTGCCACGCACTTCCACAATTACTATTTATAATTAGTAGAGCCACTAGATGGTGCGCTACTGCTCTCGGTGCATCAAATCCATGGGGTCTCTATATGAGGTCATCGTGACACTGAAGGAAGATGAATTGTGCTGAATTTTGAAGAGATTGTAATGGAGAAAAGTGGTTCAGCAGAAGACCCTCGAGGAGCATGTTGCATGTAGAAAGAGGTGAAGCGAGTGGATGAGGGGTTTGATAGCACGTTCAGAAAGGAAGAGGTGGATTTTAGCAATATCAAAGAGGCAACACCAACATGTTTCAGTAGCGTTTTGAACATGTGTAGGGAAAAAGAGAGATGCATCAAAGATGATGCTGGGGCCCAGGAGGAAGAGGGCGCCATTCAAAGAGACAGAAAAACAGTAAAGAAGGAAGGTGAGTTTGGGAAAGATAAGTCCAGCTTTGATCATGTAAGTTAGGGAGGTGGAGGGACATCCATAAGAGATGTCAGACAAACAGGCTGAAATTGGGGACTGGATTCTTGATGAGGTTAGTTGGTGCAATTCCCCAGACTTACTTGCGGATGAGTTGTTCCTTCTTTTTTTTTCTTTTTAATTTTTATTACCATTTCAGATTACACCTCCAAAACAAAAAAAAGGATATGTAATAATCATCCAACAACAACCCAACAATAGTGTACGCCTGCCCTCCAAACCTCTTGCTGAACACCGACTACCAGCCCCCGCATGAAACCACCAATAGGTTCCCCCTGCCCCCCTAATCCCCAACTCATCCATCTCCATTCTCGAGATAGACTAGTACTACTACAATAAGCACTGCTAAAGGTACATATTGAGATTAACTTAAATAATAATAATGCTAGCAATAATAATAATAATAATAATAATAATAGTTAAAATAAGATAAAATTAAAGTAAGATAGCACAGCCTAACCATTACGTTAACACCATATGGAGCCTCAAAATCAAATGTCACTGACTGCTATCATGTTTCTCCTTGGAGAGCACCTATTTTCTCCAAGTACAAAGCTGTTCAGATAGTCAGACCTGTGAGACTGCTTAATCAGTAGTTTCACATCTTCTAGGTGCACACCTAGGCAGTCGGGTTTTCAGGATTACCACAATGAATATGCATGAGGTAGATTTGCATACCATAGGTCAGCTGAATAACGAAAGCTGTCCTAAGTTGCAATCCGCGTAAATACCAACTGAAAAATTGCTACTGTCAGGATACCGTTGGTACTTATCTGGATAGCGGTGCTCACTTCGGATATTCAGCAATATTTAAAGGCCTCAACTGACCATTGTGGCGTTGGAATATCAGCCTTTTTGAAAAGTTGGGCCCTTAGTTTGATGCAGGCCAAAGAGGATCTAGAGGACTCGGCACTATGGACCACTGATTACTACTTATAAGTTGCATAGTGCTACAAGGTGTATGTAGCCTTGTACAGAGACAGGGAAGAGACAGTCCTTGCTGTTAATGGCTTACAGTTTAATTAAGACAAACACCACAACAGTCAAAGCAGACAATACAACACAAGTGGGGACTAGGGTATATCTAGGGGAATGGTAAGGAAGCACAAGAGGTGAACAGGAGACTAGGGGCATCAGGATCCAAAAGCAGTCTCAAAGAAGTAAGTTTTTAGTCTGGAATTGAACAGGGCCACAGATGGAGCCTGACGTACTGACTCAGGTAGTTTGTTCCAGGCATAAGGAGCAGCAAGGTGAAAGGACTGAAGTCTGGATTTGGCAGTGGAAGAGAAGGGCGGAGTTCCCGAGAAGGGGTGTGCGGAGAGATGAGAGGCAAGCTCCAAAGTTTTCAAAATAATGGCAGGAAAAGCAATGGCATGTGTCTCCTTGTGGAGATCTCTGTCTCTCTTCATGACTTCCTGGTGCTAGAGAAATGCTGTCCTCTCTCGCCAAGCTGCAGGGCTCTCCTCAACCTCCCTTCCCTTCCCCTCCCCTTACTGGGAGGAAGCAGACCTGCCTTGTAAAACAAAGCTATCGATGTACAATCCAGAAAACATGTTGAGATTGCTCGACGCTAATGTTAGCTAGCAGCAATATTTCCGTAATAAAAGAAATCAATAAGGAAGGGAAAAGAGCTGTCCTGGGGTTTGAGTTTCTAATTTTTAATGGAACGCTTACTTACTCGCAGTGCTCTGCGCATTGGATTTTCATTACGCTGGAGTTTGCTGTAAGTGGAGCAGTATTGATAGCCACTGCTGACATTGCCAGGACTCCTCTCCATGCAAATCACAACGGTTTTTTTGTATTTATATTATTTCCTTTGTTGTTTGTTACCTGCTCAGAATATTAGATGGGCAGTTCATACATTTAATAAAAACACAAACACGCACTCTTTACTTGCCGTGGCTTATGCCTCAGTGCATCAGGCTCCATTTCTGGCCCTATTCAAATCTAAGCTAAAAGCCAACGTCTTTGAGGCTGCTTTTGGATCCTGACCCTTTACTCGCCTGTTTATCACCCATGTGTGTTAGAACCATCTCTTCTCCCCTGTTTGTTGTGTTTTATCTTGCTTAGATTGTAAGCTCTATCGAGCAGGGACCGTCTCTCTCATGTGCATATGGATAGCACTGCGTACGCCTTGTGTTGTTGTTAAGTGCCGTCGAGTCGGAGTCGACTCATGGCGACCCTCTGGATAGCTATCCTAAATTGTGTTCGGTCTTCAGTCAGGCGGCTCATTGACGACAGACTGGTACCCGTAGCTGCTGTTATTGTAGCGATCCATCTCATTGCTGGCCTTCCTCTTTTGCGTTGACCTTCTATCTTGCCAAGCATGATGTCTTTCTCTAATGATCTCTCTCTTCGCATGATGTGTCCGAAGTATGAAAGTCGAAGTCTTGTCATCTGAGCTTCTAAAGAAAGCTTAGGTTTGATCTCCTCTAGTACCGACTGGTTTGTTCTTCGGGCAGTCCATGGTATACACAGTATTCGCCGCCAGCACCATAATTCAAAGGCATCAATTTTCTTCCTGTCTGTCTTTTTCACTGTCCAGCTTTCACATCCATATGATGTTATTGAAAATACCATGGCTTGAACAAGTCGAATCTTTGTATGGAGAGAGACATCTCTGCTCTTGAGAATCTTATCTAGGTCTTTCATAGCCATTCTGCCAAGAGCAATGCGTCGTCTGATTTCTTGACTGCTTGTTGCTTCTTTATTGATAGTTGATCCAAGTAGGTTAAAGTTGTTCACAATTTCAATTTCTTCTCCTTCAACGATGAACCTGTTGATTATGCCAGTTGTCATGATCTTTGTCTTCTTTACATTAAGGTGCAGGCCCATTTTGAGACTATGTTCTTTGATTGTGAGAAGCAAATGTTTCAGATCATCTTCGCTTTCAGCCAGTAATGTGGTATCATCAGCATAACGAAGGTTGTTGATGAGTCTTCCACCAATCTTCACACCTCTGTTGTCTTCATACAGTCCTGCTTCTCTGATGATTTGTTCTGCATATAAATTAAACAGGTAGGGGGAAAGTATGCAGCCCTGTCTTACACCTTTGCTTATTTTAAACCATTCTGTTTCTCCTTGTTCCGTTCGAACTGTTGCTTCTTGATCAATGTACAGATTACGCAAGAGAACGATCAGGTGTTCTGGTATACCCATGCTTCTTAATGTGGCCCAGAGTTTCTCATGGTTTACACAGTCAAAAGCCTTGCTATAGTCGATAAAGCACAAATAGATATCCTTTTGGTATTCTTTAGTCTTTTCAAGGATCCATCTCACATCCGCAATGATGTCTCTCGTTCCTCGCCCTTTCCTGAACCCTGCTTGCACTTCAGGTAGTTCTTGTTCTAGGTATGGCTGTAGTCTCTTTTGAATAATCTTCAGTAAAATCTTGCTGGCATGTGGGATCAGAGCGATTGTGCGATAATTTCCACAGTCAGTTGGATCACCTTTCTTTAGTATTGGTATAAACACAGATCTTTTCCAGTCAGTTGGCCATGATGTTGTCTTCCATATTTCTTGGCAGAGCCTTGTAAGTACGGTAACAGCTGCATCAGATTGCTGCAATACTTCTATGGGAATGCTATCAATGCCTGGTGCTTTGTTCTTTGATAAGGCTTTCAATGCTGCTTCAACTTCTTCTTTCATCACCAATGGTTCCTGATCATAAGGTATAGGTTGAAACGGCTGTTGGACCAACAGCCGTTTCAACCTATACCTGTACGCCTTGTAGCACTATGCAAATGATATGTAGTAGTAAATATAATTAGCACAGAGGCAACACGTAGACACCTCCTTGTAGGAGCTTCCATTACTATGACAGCTTTCCCAACTGAAAACTATTTTACACAGCTCAGCTTATTCTTTCCCTTCTCTATCTCAAAACTCCTGATAAATCAGCTATTCACATGGAAATTCCTCTGCTCGGACTATTCTGTTTCTGTAGAGGGGATAACCGTTTTCTTTAGTGCACATTAAATAGCCGACTTAGATCTCCTTACCATCACAAATGCAAACTGGGCATAAATTTCCATGAGCAGTGTCCATCTTCATGCCATAAAGGAAATCCCACCTCCAAACTCAAGAGTTAGCCTTGAGTGATATCATCTCATAAGAACATAAGAATGCCATACTGGGTCAGACCAAGGTCCATCAAACCCAGTATCCTGTTTCCAACAGTGGCCAATCCAGGTCTAATAAAGTTGTCTAATAGACAATATTTTGGTGGTGGTGAGAAGCAAAGAGGCATGTGACAAATTCTATCTAACCTTTTAGATGTCTTGGAGATCTGCACCTTGCCCACTCACAATCTTAAATGACAGAGGTGTAAGGCAGGGGTCTCCAAATCCAGCCCTAGAGGGTCACAAACCAGTCAGGATGACAGGATATCTCTAATGCATATATATCTCATGCATATTCATTAGGGCTATCCTGAACACCCGACTGGCCTAGGGGTTCAAGGAGGACTGGTTCAGAACCACTGGTCTAGACAGACACACACTCCGACACCTATGCCAGCATTGTGCTACTATAGAGGAGTTCAGCAGCCATGCCCACCACACCAGTCCTGGGCACAGTACAGGCATGGATATGGTACGCAATACTGTTGGGGGTCACTCCCCAGGATGGTAAACACTGTCAGAGACCAGACCTGAAGCACACACCGCAGACATCAGAATGATTGTTATGATGGAGCTCAATCAGCAAACTGTGCTTAACGTAGGAATTTCTATCTGCCAGTACTCATAGCAAACGTTTGAGAGCTGTGTACCATATACCCAGGTGTAGGGTTGCATTGCTAAGGTATGCAAGTGCTAGTATTGGGAGATGCACGCAGGGCCCAATGTCCTGCCTCTCCAGGAGGCATTGGCCAATGGGGCCTGTGGGTGTGGGTGTGTCTGCCCCTGTTGGCTGCTGCTTTACGGCAGAGGTTCCCAACTTCAGCCCTGGTGTGCCAAACACTGTTCGGGTTTTCATGCTGTCCCTCATGAATATGCATGAGCTACATCTGCATACCATGGGGGTGGTGCATAGATATGCAGCACAGGCATCTTTATTAGAGGCAGCATGGAACCTGAATGGTGTGTGGCCCTCCAGGACTGCATTTGGGAGACTCTGCTCTAGGTAATGCGCCTGTTTATGGTGTCTGTGCTCGGTGGGGTAAAATATAGGCGTATTAACTATGCATATGTTCTCAGCAATAAAGGTTTGTCCTTACTATCATGGTTTAGTTGTGGGAAAAATATGTGGACTGGATTGGCAGTAGCTCCAGCTGGGCTTTGAACCTGTGACCTTCTGTTCTTGCACATACTGTCTGTGTGCACTGCACCACCGTGTTGCCACAGATAAGCTGCATTCCCTGGGGAGTCCATGACTGTACATCCGACAGGGCCTGTTTGTTGCAGTGCACGGCAACCACCTGGACAGGGCTAGGCCATGGTCTGCTGTGGGCACCAGCCGCTGCCACCTCCACCATCAGTACTGCTCCATCCTTAGATTGGAGACAGCATAAACCCTGATGGATTTGTGGCCCTCCAGGACTGCATTTGGCGGATTCTGCCGTAGGTAATGCACATTTCTATGGTGTTTGTGCTGTGTAAGGTAAAATAGAGGTTTTTGACCCATGCTTATGTTCTCAGCAATAATGGTTCAGTCTTTACTACCATGTTTTCTTCATGGGTAATATAAGGGGACTGGGTTGGCAGGAGCCCCAGCTGGGCTTTGAACCTGTGACCTTCTGTCTCCAAACACACTGGTTGTGTGCATTGCATCACCATGTTGCCACAGAGACAGTGCATTCCCTGATGATACCATGACTGTTTGTCCGGCAGGGCCTGTCTGTTGCAGTGCATTGCACCCACCTACACAGGGCTAGGCCATGGTCTGCTCTGGGCAGCTGCCACTGCCCCCCTCCACCTCCAGTATCCCTGTGCCACCATGCTGACATGCCCTTCTGCTGGTGGTGCTGGGGGTACGCAGTCTCAGGCCATCCTGTGTGCAGGTAGGCAGCTGCCTATGGTGCAGGTTCTGGGGTAGGGGTGCCTGCATATCTGTCTGCACGTCCCCCAATCACCGCCTGCCAATGTTCCGTGCCCTTGGGGGTACCTGCTGGGTACTATCCCCTGTGACACTGTGATAAACACTCTCGTGCCCATGTTGGGCCCTCATCAGTTGCTGTCTGGCTGCTGTTCAGTTTCAGCATTCCTAAGTGCCATCTAGGCATCTGCCTAGTCCGCACTGTGACCCAGCTGCACCACAGCCTGTGCCGCCTGCAGCCCTCTGTATCTTACCCTTTCCCAGCATCTGTCCGATTGCCCATTCCAACCTGCCCGCCCTGCTGTTGTGGAACATGTGCATGCCATAGGTAACCTGTCCAATGGAGAGGGAAACCCTGATCAGTGCTATTTCACTGTGGGATCGTTCACCTTGTATGGGGACGGAGCATAGACCCTTCTAAAATTCATATTTATTTTTTGGGGCTTTCTTGGGAGTGTTTTTTGATGTTTCCCAGTACTATCACTATTGTCCAGCTAGATTATAATTTTATTATATTTTGTTGGGGTCATTTTTAATGTTTATTTGCCTTTTTGTTCCGTGCACATGTATCACACTGCTCACGTTTTGTAGGTTTCCCTGGTTTTCCTGTACATTGCTGACAGAAATGGTTTCTCTTCCCTTTAAATCGGCTCTACCGCGAGGTTTTCACTCGCAGTATTTTTTTACTCGAATTTCAGCCCCACTCCTTTGCGGGGAGCCTCTCCCCTCCCACTCTCCACCCATTGACCCCGTCTCTCCGCCCCTGGGGAGCCTTTCTTCGCCCTCCGGGAGCCTTTCCACGCCTCTATCCCTCATTTGCGCGCCGCGCACATGAGCGGGCCCGTTAGTGCAGTGCGCACGTGTGCGGGGCACAAAAACGCATCATTAGCGTGCGCTAAGGTACCTTAGCGCACGCTATTGTGCGCCGCGCACTTGTGCGCCGTTTAGTAAACATACCCCTATGTTCCCTGATCTTGAGAAGCAAATGTTTCAGATCATCTTCACTTTCAGCCAGTAATGTGGTATCATCAGCATAGTGAAGGTTGTTGATGAGCCTCCCACCAATCTTCACACCTCTGTTGTCTTCATGCAGTCCTGCTTCTCTGATGATTTGTTCTGCATATAAATTAAACAGATAGGGGGAAAATATACAGCCTTGTCGTACGCCTTTGCTGATTTTAAACAATTCTTTTTCTCTTAGTTCCATTCAAAGTGTTGCTTCTTGATCAATGTAAATGTTCTGCAAGAGAATTATCAAGTGTTCTGGTATGCTCATGCTTCTTAAGGTGGCCCAGAGGTTCTCATGGTTTACACAGTCAAAAGCCTTGCTGTAGTCAATAAAACACATATGGATATCCTTTTGGTATTCTTTTGTCTTTTCAAGGATCCATCTCACATCCGTGATGATGTCTCTCGTTCCTTGCCCTTTCCTGAGCCCTCTTTACAGGTACAAATTCTTTTTCTGCACAGGTCTTGGGAGCATTCCTGAGTTCTCTGATTCACACTCCACCCCTCCCCCATCTATTTTTGACTCCACCTTACCTGGCAGATGTTAGCCGACCTTTGCAACAGAGGACTCCTACTCCTTCCGGATCTTTTAAAACTGTATCTTGGATTCCCCTGCTATCTGATACCAGGGAGACCTGACTCTCAGGTTTCCCTGGTAGATATTTGGAGGATAGTCACAAGGACCGAACAAACTCTGGTGAACACCTTTTCCCAGCTTTGTGTATTCTCGCAAGCGATTACGAGGCTGGGGAAGGCCGAGGAATAGGTAGACTTTTTAACTAGTCAAGTTCTTAAATGTGAAAATCAGTGTTCTGCTCTGCGGGCATTTAGTGATTCCACTGTTAAAGATAGTCTTGCTATTTACCGCAAATTAGAAATGTATGAAAATAGCATAAGGCTAAAGAATATTTGTTTTTTAAATTTCCCCTTTTGTCAGTTATTGTCTCCAGAGGTCTTGCTACAAAAGTACCTCAAAGAGATGCTGGCTTTGTCCAATGCTGATTTGATGTTTTTTTTCTTTTGTGCCATCAAGTCAGTGTTGACTCATGGTGACCCAGCTACCTCTGGGTTTTCTTGGCAATGTATCACTGGAAGTAGATTGCCAGCCTTGTCTTCTGAGGCAATGGAGGGTAAAGTGACTTGCCCAAAGTCACAAGGAGTGCCAGTGGGAATCAAACCCTTGATCTTCTGGGTACTAGGCAGTTGCTCTAACCACTAGGCTCCTAAGGTTATCTAAGGTTTATTACTTGCCTGGTGAGAGGATTTTTGGAGAGTCCTCTGAGGGGTTTGATATTTTGCAACCTCAATCTGACTTTAATTTGACACAGTTCTTAGAGGATTCACAGGATATTATCACCACCAGAGCAACTTTAATGGTTACTTTTCTTTCAGAACAGGACAAGATCTCTGTGTTTAAAAGTTACTTCAAAAACAAAGCATTTGTATTTTGTAGAACAAGGGTGCAACTATTTCCTGATGTCTCAAGGGCCACCCAGCTGTGAAGAAGGGCCTTTTTAGCCCTCAAGCCGCGGGTGCTGGCCCTGGGAGCATCCATTTTCGTATGATATCCCTGTAAGTGTTTGGCCACACTGCAAGGATACAGATTTATTTTCACGGACTCTGCAATTGGAGGCTTTTCTTGCCAACAGAGAGAAACAAGTGGTTGTTAAGTGAGGTAATGGGTGGTGTTTATTGAGGCTGTAATTATGGAGCTATGCTCCTTGTTTTCTTGGTTATAGGATTTTTCTTTATGTTTGTTTTCTACCTGAGATGTGAGCTACTGGATATATTATTTGCTTTGTTGTCGATAATTTTCACGATTATATCTTGTCATGTTTTCTTTATACTTACTTTATAAGCATTTTGTATTTTGAAAATCAAATTTTAAAAAAAGGGAGAGGGAAGAATTGTAGAGCTTAGTAGTTGGTATGTTTGGACAGGCAGACTGGATATGGTCTTGATCTACTATCATTTGTCTATGTTTTACATATTCGTTCTGCAGGTGCACATTGCATGCATGCTAGAACTCTTTTAAAAATGCAAATTGATTGTACATGTGTTAATTCCTACGTCTATGCACGAACAAGCAATTTCTGAGCACTCTGAATTTTTAGACACCTAAACAAACTGAGTGCCTTTTCCCTAAGATCTATGAAATACTGGCACACGAGCTGGGGTTTCTGAGTAACAGAGATGCAATGACTGAGCTAGCCTATCTGAAGTCCTGTTTCTTTTTTGTGTGTGTGTCTGAACTGAGACCCAGCAAAGCAAAAATGAATAAATCAGAGCCTGTGTGTAACATGCAAAGACAAGTCTTTCATGGACAACTATACCACCTAGTGGCGACAGCAATGCACAGCAGGCTCTTACTAGGTTCTTTTTCTCCTAGCATCAGTTTGAGTCATGGAAGCTACTTAGCTAAGCTACTTTAAAGAAAATCTGCGATGAGTGTGCATAAAATATATCCATGCACAATATATGCAAATGTAACTCAAGCATATTTACTGTGGATATTCTGAAAATCAGGCTAAATGTGTAGGTCCCAAGTACTTGTTTTAAGAAGGGATGTTGAACCAGGATCTGGGTTTTGAGTCAGCATGGTGGCGGTGCTCTGCGGAAAGAGCTGGCTCTATATTGCAGTGTAGCTTGTGGGGGCAAGGGTGGACATTGGCCCCTCCAAATGCTGCAGGATGGAGTGCTTCCCCTCTGGTTCAGCATCTCCTTCCCTCTTTCCCCTCCGGTTCAGCATCTCCCTCCCTCTCTCTTTCCCCTCCGGTTCAGCATCTCCCTCCCTCTTTCCCCTCCGGTTTCTGCTTCTCCTATTAACCACCCACTCCCCTCATATCTCTGGTCATTGCTGTCAGCAGCTCCTTCCTGTTGTCACAATGACTTTAGTACTAACAAGAACAAAAATGCACCTGGAGCCTTTCGCTGAAACAATCTGCAAATCTCTACGAGTTCTGCCCCCATAACAGCAGGATGGGTACATCAGAGAGGTGGGACCGGCAGATCCTTGCAAAGTATTTTAGTGAGAGGCTCTGTGACAGGTTTCTGTTCTTGTTAGTGCTGATCCTGTTGCGGCAACAGGTTGAAAGAGGGTCAAACGACAGCCAGTGTGGTTTAATGGTGATGTGAAAGATGCAGTGAAAGCCAAAAGGGCATCCTCAAAAAAATAGAAAGCAGATCCTAATGAAGAAAACAGGGACAAGCACAATTATTGGCAAGATAGGTGTTAAAAAGTAAGAATGCAGGCAAAGGAGACTTTGAAAAGAAGCTTGCTGTACAGGCAAGAACTAATACTGAAAACCTTTTCAAATACCTTCAAAGAAAAGGGACCTGTGGATGATGAAGGGGGAAAAGGAGTGTCCAAGGAGAATAAGGTGATGGCAGAAAAACTAAACATTTTCTTTGCATCGGTCTTTACTAGAGGATGGTAGGGTCATACCCACTCTGGAAATCACCTTTGACAGTGAAGACTTGGGGCAAATAAAGCACATCACTGTAAGTCTACGCGATGCAATAGATCATACTGACAAACTCAAGGGCAAGAAATCACCAAGACTAGATGGTATTCACTCCAGAGTCCTGAAAGAGCTAAAGCATGAAATTGCTAACCTGTTACTAGGATATAGTGCAAGTAGAAAAGTTCAGAGAAGGACAGCAAACATGATAAAAATGGAACACCTCCCTCTTTTTCCCACCCTTTTTTCTTCAGCCTTCTAAAGTAATCTGACCATATATTGGTGGAACTGTACTTATTTACTTATTTGGTTGTTTTTCTATGCTGCTTTTCACCGGGGCAAAGCAGTATATATTATGCAAATTGTGCAATTTGTTACTACAATTTGTTACCCCTGACAGAGGCGTGATGCCAAAACATGTAGGGTTTTAGCTAATATATATTAACATTTTTATATTCATATGTTGTTTGCGCGGTAATACGTTTTTAAAATTTTATATTTATAGAAATTTACAAACTCCACAAGCAAAAAAAAAAAAAGTCACTTGTTACAAATAAAGAAATAGTGCATAAAATAATATGAAATTGGGGAGTTACCCCAATATATAGGAATAGGATATCAAAACAACAGCACTATTCATTAGCCCACAACATTTGCAAGGATAAAGGAAGAAGAAAAGACCATTCAACTGCACTGCCCCAGGCTTCAACAAAAGGAACTGCTTGCTCCTGGGTAGATTTAGCCACATCCAGAAACATATGGACTCTGCAGCCCAAGTCCCGATCCAGTTCTAAGGTGCATGTAATCAAAAGAGTTCCCACAGAAGTCTGTCCAGTCAGAAGCTGTGAGATCCAAACTATCTAGAGTCATTTGAGCAATCTGGTCCTCTTTCCCTCCCCCCCTAAGGAGTGCCTTCCCTTCTTCCTCCCTCTCCCAACAAGGTTCAACATCCTACCTCTCCCCCAGCCCACAATGTGATTCAGCATCTTCATTCACCCCTACCACAACCCCTCAAACTTCTAGTTCTTCCATGCTGCAAGGCAAAGAACACTAATTTGCTAGATATGGAGCCGTGCACTGAAGCACTCTGATGGATACAACTCCAGAGCAAGAGGAAGTGTGCATCAGAGGGAGCAAGACCCAGCAGAGTGCTTCTGTGTGAGGCTGCACATACAGTGCATTAGTGTTCTTTGCCTTGCTGGTCCTGTCACGTTGAAGAAGAAATGAAGTGGAGTGGAGGAGTGGCCTAGTGGTTGGGGCAAGGTACTTCAGGCCGGAAGGTCGGGGGTTCAAATCCCACTAGAGGACAGCAACCTTGGGCCGGAAGGACTGGGGTTTCTAGTCCCACAGGTGCTCCTTGTGGTCTTGGGCAAGCCACTTAACCCTCCATAGCCCATGTTCCCTGTAAAATAGTTATCTCCAAGTTATAATGCCCTGTTCAATGTAATTTCAGTTTGTTCAATGTAAACCGCACTGATGCTGAATAGCGCGGTATATAAGAGAATGTAAATAAATAAATAAATAAATAAAGTCTTGAAGGACTACCAAGAGGGACTGCTACTACTGGGACGAAATCTGCACTTGTAGGTATTTACTTGCTGGGAAATTCTCTAAATCTTGGGGAAAAGGGACTTCTTTGGTTTAAAGCTGATAAAATCTGTGTATTTTAAAAATGTAGTGTTTTTGATAAGTCAATCAGTACGACAAGACAGTTTTCAGTTAGTGTTTCTTTCCCTCTCACCCACCCCGGCTCCCACCCAACCCAGGCATAATCCTTGATTTATAACCTCCAGTTAAGGGGAAAGGAGTGATCTAACTCACTTTCATGTTTAACTGCTTATCTAAATCAGCAAGTAGTTAGGCCTTAGGAGTAGATTAATTAAGTCCTGTAGTTCACCTTAAGGTGAAAACTACAAGTCTCTTATATTTATTAGGAATAATTGTACGTATCAAGCATCCATATTCCCCTAGCAACTTTAAACAACTGAACAACTTTAAATAGCTAAAATACAATATAAATTTTAATTCTAAGATGCAGACAGCAGTCCAGCAGTAGGATGGGGCTATCCAGTCTTTTGCACAGAGTGTGACATGTATGATTTTCTCCCAGTTGGTGAGAGGTTTTATGTGTGAACTAGGTGCAAAGAGCTCTTTGCTTTCAGGGAATGAGTCTGATCTCTGGAGGCTAGAGTAACCGACTTAGAGCAGCTGAGACAGACAAAGAGGTATATAGATGAGACTTACAGGGATGTAGTAGAGAAGCCCCACCTTCAGTCTGGCAGTCTTTCTGCTGTCATGGAGGAGAGAAGTCACGTGAAAGGAGAACATCACCTTCAAGTGGCAGGAAGTAATTCTGTAGCTAGGACCTCTCACCCAAGTGATGTAATACCCTCTCACACTGAAGATGTGTCTACGGGCCATATGCCTATGAAGGAAGGGTTAGGACAACCGTTATAGTTGGTGATTCAATCATTAGACATGTAGATAGCTGGGTGGCTGTTGGTTGTGATGATCGCCTGGTTACCTGCCTGCCTGGTGTGAAGGTAGCAGACCTCATACACCACCTACATAAGATTTTAGATAGTGCTGGGTAGAAGCCTGCAGTCTTGGTACATGCTGGTACCAGTGATATAGGAAAATGTGGGAGGGAGGTTCTGGAAGCTAAATTTAGGTAGAAATTTGACATCCAGAACTTCCAGGGTAACATTCTCAGAGGTGCTTCACGTTTCACACCTGACCCCAAGAGGCAAGCAGAGCTCTGCAGTTTCAATTTGTAAATGAGATAATGGTGCAAGGAAGAAGGTTTTGGATTTGTTAGGAACTGGGCAATATTTTGGGGAAGGGGAACCTTTCCAAAAAAATTGGCTCCACCTTAATCAGGGTAGAACCAGGCTGGTGGCATTAACCTTTAAAAAGGAGATAGAGCAGTTTTTAAACTAGATAATGAGCAAAGGTCGACAGTTGCCCAAGAGCACGTGGTTCAGAATTATGTATCTTTGTTTTTTTTTTTAATTTAAATCCTTTTATTAAGGAAACCAAAGGAAATACAAAGTAAAAACCTATTTAGAAAACAATACATCATATAATAATAAACACAGCCCACAAAATGAAGTGCAATAAGAAAATAAAATAAACCTGAATGCTGGGTAGAGCTTAAAATCTAATCAATCCCCTATATACTAAGTAGAAAGCTGGAAATATAAACACAAGCAAATTACTTCCTCAACCTGATCCTTGTAAAAAAACCTCCAACTGAGAAGAATCAAAGAAAATATATGTCTTACTCTGAGATACAATAATACATTTGCAAGGATATTTAAGCAAGAAGGAGGCCCCAAGCGCCATGACATGAGGGCGGAGCACAAGAAAGGCATTCCTCTTCATCTGTGTACTACGACAAACATCAGGAAAAACCTGTATCGCTTGCCCAAAAAACCTTTCATGTCTATGCTTAAAATAAGAATGAAAAATTATATCCTTATCCCTTTCTGGCGAAAAAGAAACTAATAAAGTAGCTCGAGTGGGAATCTCCTCTATAGAGGTCTCTAAGAAAGCAGATAGATCTAAACTCGTCACAGATAACTGGTCCATTTCCCCTGTAACAACGGCACCTGTCTCCAAATCTGGAACTTGATTTTCTCTGATTCCCGATGGTAGATAATATATTTTAGATAAAACTATGGAATCAGGGTCAGAGATTTTCAAGATATCTTTCAAGTATTTTGTAAATAGTACACTCGGAGAAAGGTAATGTGTACGGGGGAAATTTAACATATGGAGATTTTTAATTTGTAAAGCATTTTCAAAAATTTCATCATGTCGATGTAACAATAGGGAATCCTGAACTGAAGATGCCAGCGCCCCTTGTAATGACGTAATTTGACCATCCGTCTTAGTTCTCTGAGTCTCAAGGGACACTAATCTATCTTTATGGTCAGCCAACATACCAACAGTCTCTTTAGTAAACTTAGAAAGCTTCAATAGGGAGGATTTCAATGATAACTCAGTTCGAGAAACAATCTGCCAAATGTCCTGAAGGGAAACATCCTTCGGCGGTTTAGGGTTCTCAGAGGTCAAAGTAAATTCAAGAGGAAGAGGCAATGTAACAGTTGAAGTATTTAACCTCAAGAAGTAGTCGGGAAGATTACCCGGAGTAGGGAGGGCTCCATTCACAGAGGGGAGGAGTCCTTACCCAAAACATACAGCTCTTTACTGGGTGGGGATAAAACCCTTCACGGTCCAGGAGACATGTCAGGAGGCGCAGAACTTACTGAAACAGAAGAGTCCATCGATGAATTAGCAGTAGGGGGAGGACTTAAAATGACTGTCCATGGGACCAACCACCTTTACAGATTTACCAATGGACGAAGAAGGTAAAAGAGGTCTCTTCTTATGTTTCCCCATTAACAATTATTTACCAACCTGGAACAGGATACTCCTCTGTGCTCCGAAGGGGCTCCAAAGGGGCAAACCTGCCCCTTTGGCCATGCCCCTTCGGAGCACGCACCCTCGGGCACGCACCCGCGATACGTGTTCCGCAGTGGGGGCTAGATTTTATCGCCCGCTCTGAACACGTGGTTCCCAGTGCACGCTGGCATGGAACAATGGCTCCACTCACAGCACAGGTAGGAAAATGTAGAAGCAAAAGGCAGACACTCCCGGAATTATGTATCTTTGAAGGATACTAGTAAAACAGGGAAGTTAGGGCATCCCGATAGAGAGGTTCCAATAAAGGTAAAAGTAACCAAGGTGCCTTAAATCAGACAGAGTTGAAAGATTCCAAATTACCCGTCATTTGATAGCCAGACTGATAATATGAACAACTCTCAAACTTTGAAATGTCTGCATGCGAATTCTAGAAGTCTTAGAAATAGGATGGGAGTGTTAGGATATATAGTACTGAATGAAAGGTTAGATATAATTGGCATCTCAGAGCCTGGTAGGAGGAGGATAACCAATGGGACACTGTGATACCAGGCTACAAACTATATCAAAATGATAGGATAATCACATAGGTGGAGGAGTGGCACTATAGGTTGAGGGCACTGAGTTAAAACAGGATAAAGGTTTTGCAGGAAACAAAATGCAATGTAGAATCTCTATAGATAGAAATTCCATATAAAAAGGGGAAGGGAATGGCAATGGGGGGTGTACTACCATCCACCTGGATAGAATGAACAGGCAGATGATGAAATGCTAAAACAAATTAGGGAAGCTAGCAAAGTTTACAGCACAGTAATTATAGGTGATTTCAATTACCTTGGTATTGACTATCAGGCAATGCTAGGGAGATAACGTTTCTAGATGAAATAAATGACTGCCTCATGGAGCAGCTGGTTCAGGAATGGACACGAGAGGAAGCTATTTTAGACCTAGTCCTTAGTAGAATGCAGGATCTAGTGTGAGAGTTAATGGTGTTGTGGCTGCTTGGCAATAGTGATCATAATAAATGAAGGGAGGATAACAAGGAAATCCACTGCTCTAGCATTTAACTTTCCAAAGGAAACTATGATACAAGTAGGAAAATGGTTAAGAAAAAACTAAAAGGAGCAACTGCAGAGGTGAAGAGTTTACATCAGACCTGGGCATTATTTAAAAATACTATCTCGGAAGCCCAAATCACATTTATTTCATGCTTTAAGAAAAGTAGAACTATTTGATAAACTGAAGAGTAGCAAATCACCTGGACCGGATGGTATACATCCAAGGGTGTTGAAAGAACTGAAATATGAGATTGCAGACCTATTAGTAATCTATGAACTATCATTAAAATCATCTGTAATACCTGAAGATTGGAAGATGGCCAATGTAACACCAATTTTTAAAAAGGGCTTAAGGGGTGAGCCGGGAAACTACAGACTGGTGAGCCTGACATCAGTACAGGGAAAAATGGTAGAAAGAACAAATTTACTGAACATGTAGATAGTCATGGCTTAATGGGAGACAGCCAACATGGCTTTAGACAAGGAAGATTTTGTCTGACTAATCTGTTATGTTTTTTTGAAGATTTGAATAAACAGGTAGAGAAAGGTGAGTCGGTTGATATAGTGTATATGGACTTTCAGAAAGCCTTTGATAAGGTCCCTCATTAGAGACGTTTGGCTAAAGTAAAGAGTCATGGGATAGGAGGCAGTGTACTATTGTGGATCAAGAAATGGTTAAAAAATAGAAAGCAGAGGGTAGGGCTAAATGGCCAATTTTCACAATGGAGAAAGGTGAATAGTGGAGTACCCCACGGATCTGTTGCTTTTTGATATATTCATAAATGACCTGGAAAAGGAAATAACGAGTGAGGTTATCAAATTTACAGATGACACAAAACTATTTAAAGTTGTTAAAACCCATGAGGATTGTGGAAAATTGCAAGAGGATCTTGATAAATTGATAAACTGGAAGACTGGGCATCCAAACGACAGATGAAATTTAATGTGGAGAAGTGCAAAGTTACACACCTAGGAAAGAAAACCCCAAACTATGGTTACACAATGCAAGGTTCCACATTGGGAACCACCACCCAAGAAAAAGATTTAGGTGTCATCGTGGATAACATGTTAAAACCCTCCGCCCAGGATGCAGCGGCGGCCAAAAGAGAAAATAGAATGCTAGGTATCATAAGGAAAATAAAACAAAGGATATTATAATGCCTCTGTATCGTTCCATGGTGTGACCGCACCTTAAATATTGTGTGCAATTCTGGTCACCATATCTTAAAAAGGATATAGCATTATTAGAAAAGGTACAGAGAAGAGCCACCAAAATGGTAAAGGGGAAGGAAGGATACCCCTATGAAGAGAGGCTAAAAAGGTTAGGGCTCTTCAATCTGGAAAAGAGTCGGCTGAGGGAAGATATGATAGAAGTCTATAAATTAATGAACGGAGTGGAACGGGTAAACGTAGATCAATTGTTTATGTCATCAGAATATAGAAAGACTAGGGGACATGCAATGAAGCTACAGGGTAACCTATTTAAGACTAATAAGAGAAAATATTTTTTCACTCAACGTGTAATCAAACTCTGGAATTTGTTGCCGGAGGATGTTGTAAAAGCTGTTAGTGTAGCTGGGTTTAAAAAAGGTTTGAACAAGTTCCTGGAGGAAAGGTCCATAAACCATTATTAAAAGAGACCCAGGATATCACTGCTTGACCCAATACAAGCAGTTTGGAACCTGTGTCTTTTGGGGAAACGGCAAGGTACATATGACCTAGATTGGCTACTGTTGGAAACAGGATACTGGGCTTGATGGACCTTGGTCTGACCTAGTATGGCATATCTTATGTTCTTATGGCCAAATGACAGTCAGCATGGCTTAAAGGTGAAGTCAGAGAGGCTATTAAAGCTAAGGGGTCTGTTTACTAAACGGCGCACATGTACGGGGCGCACATGAGCGCTCTAAAAGATGTATTTAAGTGCTCTTAAGCGCCCCGTACGAGTGCGCAGCACATTAACGGGTCCCGCAAGCGTGCGCCGACAACGCGCACATTTGCGGGGCGGTAATGTGCGAAAGAGGCGTGCCAAGGCGAAATGAGGGCGGAGGAAGGCCCCCTAGGGGCGGAGAGACGGGGTCAGTGGGCGGAATGTGGGAGGGGAGAGACTCGCCGCACAGGAGCGTGCCCGAATCTGCAAAGAAATTTACCGCCAGTGAAACACTCGCGTTAGAGGTGCTGTGCAGGGAAAAGAAACCGTTTCCGTCAGCAATGTGCAGCACAATAGTGGAAGCCCAAAAACCGTGAGCAGTGTGATCTATGTGCACAGATCAAACGCCGTAATGTCACAGGGCACTAACCACACGGGCGCCGCGCACCTTAGCGCATCTGTCAATCACAGCTTCTGTTCTTCACGACGGAACGCCCACTCCTTATACGGCACCCGCTCGGTACCGCGGACCGCACAACACCGGCCTTTAGTAAACAGACCCCTAAGAGAAAATCTTTCAGAAAATGGAAAAAAGAACCAAATGACGAAAGCAGAAAACAACACAAGTGCTGGCAAGTTAAAAGCAAGGCACTGATTAGGCAGGCAAAGAAAGAATTTGTAAAGAAGCTTGTCCTGGAAGCTAAAGCACATAATAAAAACTTTTTCACAGGAAAATATCTATGAGAGGGCCAGAAGGACCATTAGATGATAGATGATAGAGGGGTAAAAGGGGTATTAAGAGAGACAAGCCATAGCGGAGAGACAGAATACATTCTTTGCTTCAGTCTTTAATAAAGATGTAGGAAACTTACCTATGCCAGAAATGATATTTAAAGGTGATGTATCAGAGGAATTGAAACAAATTTCGATAAATCGGGAAGATGTTATACAGTTATTTCATAAACTAAAGAGCAGCAAATCATTTGGACTGCTGAAAGAACTGAAATATGAGATTGCAGACCTAATTTTAGTAATCTGTGAACTATCATTAAAACCATCTGTAGTACCCGAGGACTGGAGAGAGGCCAATGTAATGCCAATTTTTAAAAAGGGTTCTAAGGGTGATCTGGAAACTACAGACTGGTGAGCGTGACATCTGTACTGGTCAAAATGGTAGAAACCATTATAAAGAACAAAATTACTGAACATGTAAATAGTCATGGCTTAATCACAGAAAGCCCACATGGATTTAGTGAAGGACGTCTTGTCTCACCAATCACTTACATTTTTCTTAAATGTGTGAATAAACAGGTATATAAAGGTGAGCCGGTTGATATAGTATATCTGCGTTTTCAAAAAGCTTTTAGACAAGGTCCCTCTTGAGAGACTTTTGGGGATATTAAAAAGTCATGGGATAGGAGACAGTGTACTATTGTGGATTAGGAGCTGGTTAAAAGATAGAAACCAGACAGTAGGGCTAAATGACCAATTTTCTCAATGGAGACAGTTAAATAGTGGAGTATTCCAGGGATCTGTGCTGGGCCCACTGCTTTTTAACATATTCATAAATGACCTGGAAATGGGAATAACGAATGAAGTGATCAAATTTGCAGATGACATAAAATTTTATGCTGAGGTTATTTGTGGTGAGCCATGTGAAACGTCTGTGAGACATCCTGTTATGCTTGTGTAGTCTAGATATTTGACATTGAATGATGTATACAACATGATGTCGTCAGCTTATATTTTATAGTGAATTTGTTTTTTCTTGATGATGTCACAGATTGGCTGAATGTAGAAGTTGAAGAGTAAAGATGATATTGCTGACCTCTGTGGGACTCCGTGCTAAATCCTTTTCCTGGGTGGTGGTTTCTAAGGTGGTACCTTGCAACGTGTAATCAAAGTTTGGGTTGTTCTTCTCTAAGTGCATAACTTTGCACTTGTTCACATTATATTTCATCTACCATTTGGATGCCCAGTCTTCCAATTTATCAAGGTCATTTTGCAATTTTTCACAATCCTCTTGTGTTTTAACAACTTTGAAAATTATGACAAAACCAAAGCTCTAATAGTAACAAGAAACAAGGCCTTCACTCCTCCTAGCACGATAACCCTAAAGAACAAAAACATAACTGTCAAAAATGAAATTAAATACCTAGGGGTCATCCTGGATCAGGATCTACAATTTAAAATAAACAGAACACAGCATGCAAACCACAAACTAAAAATCATCCGGAAATTTATTTATTTAGACGGATTTAGTATACCGCTTTATCATTAAATCAAAGCGGTTTAGCACATCAAACAATTGATATTATTGTGTGGTCTGTAGCATGCAGTGGGAGGTTTAAGCCTCTCTTAAGCCTCTCTTAAGCCAGAATGAATTCTGTACAGTGTTACAAGTCATAGTCACACTGGTTTTAGACTATTGTAACGCACTCTATCAAGGCCTGCAGCACATACTATGCACCCACTGCAGATGGTCCAGAACACGGCTGCATGCATGATCACTGGAACAGCAAAAAACAAACGCATAACACCAACATTGGCCCAATTACCGATGAGGAGTCGCGTCAGGTAGCCAGTGTAATTGGGCATCAAAATATCCTGAAAGACGGCCGATGAAAACGAACTGTAAGAACACATTTAATTATGCCTGAAGATTATTCCAAAACTAAACAGAACACCTCCAACAGGGCACTATCATTATATGCATTGAACTCCCGGAGGATATTAGAAATATGAAAGACAACAAGGACTTCAGAAAACAGTTGAAGACACTCCTGTACATAGAACACTTTGCTGGCATCACATAGAGCACCACCATCTGCCCATCCACACACTAACGGACCCTGAGAAATGCTAATTATACTCTTAAGTTTTGATCTTATTAAGCTTCCTGCATGCTGGGTGACCCCACTCTGTATATAATGTTAAATGTAAGGTTAAATGTAAACTGTTTGAGTTAAGCGCAAACCACCTTGTTACAATGTAAGCCTGTTGGAGTTGTAATGTATACCACCTTGATTTAAGGAAAAGGCGGTATATAAATGTTGTTAAATAAATAAATAAATAAATACATTTAGGCATCATTGTGGATAATATGTTGAAACCCTCCACCCAGTGGGTAGCGGCAGTCAAAAAAGCAAATAGAATGCTAGGAATCATAAGGAAAGGAATGGAGACTAAAACCAAGGATATTATAATGCCTCTGTATCGTTCCATGGTGCAACCGCACCTTGAATATTGTGTGCAATTCTGGTAGCTGTATCTTAAAAAGGATATAGCGGAATTAGAAAAGGTACAGAGAAGAGCCACCAACATGGTAAAGGGGATGGAAGGATACTGCTATGAGGAAGGGCTTAAAGGGTAGGAATCGTCAACTTGACAAAAAGACAGCTGAGGGGAGATTTGATAGAGGTCTATAAAATAATGAATGGAGTGGAGCGGGTTGTTTACTGTTTCAAAAAGTAGAAAGACTAAGGGACATGCAACGAAGCTACAATGTAGCCCATTTAATACTAAAAGGAGAAAATAATTTCTCACTCAATGCGTAATCAAACTCTGAAATTCGTTACCAGAGCATATGGTAAAAACTGTTGGTATAGCTGGGTTTAAAAAAAGAGTTCGGACAAGTTCCTGGAGGAAAAGCCCATAAACCATTATTAAAGAGTACAAGGGAAATCCACTGCTTACCCCTGGGATAGGCAGCATGGAATCTGGGTACCTTTTTGGGAACATGACAGGTGCTTGTGACCTGGATTGGCCGCTGTTGGAAACAGGATACTGGGCTTGATGGACCCTTGATCTGACCCAGTATGGCATCTCTTAGATTCTTAAGGTTTGAAGAGAGTGCGGGAAATGCTGGACCGCCCCAGGGAGGAGGAAGGCAATAGAGATGGAATATGCTGGACATGAAGGGCGGGAAATGGAGAAATGCTTGATTGGGAGGAAAGGGGGAAGGGAATGGGGAAGTGATGCTGATGATGGAAGAAGGGGGCTGGAAGAAGGGTCTGATGCTGGGGCTGGAGGAGGCAGGGGGAGAAGGGGGCTGCTGCTAGGGAATTGAGAAGGAAGAGGAAGACAAACATGTAGGGGGGTGGCAAGGCATATGCAGGGACAGGGAGAGACAGCGGGATAGAGGGATGGATGCAAGAGGGGCTGCAGCAGTGCAGTGGGGACGAGGAGCAGTAGTGGGGGGCCCACCGTGGGCGCCTCCATTCCTAAACTACAAACGGAATAAGGACACACACTACTGTTGAAGTTACGTTCACCAAATGTTTATGATAAGATCTTATATTTCAGTCTGTTTTCCCCTCTCCTAAAGTTCACTGTAATTACAAAACCCATGTTTATTGTAAACCGCTTTGACACCATGAAAAGTGCTATAGAAGAAATGAGAAATAAATAAATTCCTTGTACTGGCCCTGTACCCATGCCACCAAAACATACCCCTGCAAAAAGCCTTCTCTGTCTTAGTATATGAGGATGCTCCAATAATAGAAAGTGAAGGGTGACACCCAATATACCAGAAATGCCCCTGGCATTGTTAAAAGATCTCCAAACAGAACAACGTTACTTCTCGGAGACTCCATTATCAGAGGCATTAAGTTGGGAGAGACCGAAGGTGGTCAAATGCCTCCCAGGATCTTCAGCTAGCAGCAATACAAACCAGCGGGCCAATGCAGGAACTTTGCATCAGAGATATGCGCAAAAGCTCAGCGCAGGGTTTCCTAATATAAGCCTAACGCTCAGTAGCGCTGACTGCAGACCAATGAACTAGCTGTTTATGCCTCCTGCATTAAAATCGTAGCCTTGAGCACAGCCTTCTGGTCTTCTGAATATTTCTCTGCATCTGCACAGAAAACAAAGTTACTCACCTGTAACAGCAGGATAAGTCTTTATCTTTATCTTTATTTGCAGGTTTTGATATACCGCCCTTGCCGAAGTGTCAGGGCGGTGTACAATAAAACAATATGTTGGCTACAGGAAACATGGAAAGGAAAAGAACGTCAATGGTGGACAGGAAAGGAAAGAAAAGGGAAAGGAGCAGTAAAATAGGATGGTATGGGGGGCCAGGAAAAGAGGCCGGGAGAGAGCAGCTGCTAGTTGAGAGGAGGGGGTACTCCTAGATTAGTGGCAATTGAGTGCTTGGTGGGGGGGGTCAGACGAGGGAGGGCCAGAGCCATCAGCGGGCGGGGGAAGGTCGAAGGCCTGACAAAAAAGGTGCGTTTTGAGGAGTGCTTTGAAGCGTGGGAAGGAAAGTTTGACGTGAAGGGAGTGAGGGAGTGAGTTCCATAGAGCGGGACTAAGAAAGAAAAATGCAGAGTGTCGGGTAAGTTCGAGGTGGGCCTGGGAGGGAGACGGGAGGAAGAGACGGTTGCCATGTGCAGAACGGAGGAGAAGAGAAGCAGGTTGGAGGTGGATAATGTCAGCCAGGTATTGCGGAGTACTGGTATGGAGGACCTTATGGGAGGAGTGGCTCAGTGGTTGGGACAGGTTACCTCAGGCCAGAAGGCCGGGGGTTCAATTCCCACATGGGAACAAGCAACTTCAGGCCAGAGGGACTGGGGTCTCTAGTCCCATGGCCACTCCTTGTGACCTTGGGCAAGCCACTTAACCCTTCATTGCCTCAGGTACACTTAGATTGTGAGCCCTTCAGGGACAAGGGAATAAAAACTACCTGTTAGTATACATGTAAATCACACTGATTCTAAAGAGCGCGGTATAAATAAATAATAGTGAGAAGTTTATAGATGAACCGGACTTTGATTGGAAGCCAATGAAGAGAGAGGGAGTGATATAAGTGGTAACAGGGGAATATGTGATCAGGTGGGCAGCAGTGTTCTGAACTAACTGGATATGACGTAGTTGATGGCAGAGAAGACCAGCGAAGATAGAGTTACAGTAGTCCAAACGGGTGATCACAAGTCCTCACATATGGGTGATATCAACAGAGGTCTGTACGGGAACCACTTCTTGGCATTGTCTAGAAGGTTTTTGAGCTGGTCCTGTGCACATGTGTGCCACTTCCTGCTTGCCCCCTCTGCACAGTAACCCTTCAGTCTACAGCCCCAAGGGGAGTAGGGAGGGTTGTGAGGATTTATCCTGTTATCCATCTGCTACAAGTGAGTAACTTTGTTTCCTCTGTGACAAACAGAATACTGTAATGTGCATATATATAGGAATCCCTAGCTACAGGCTGCCTCAAAATGGATCAAAGCCACCAAATCAAGCTTCATTCACTTCATACACAACATGGTGCACAACTCCCTCACCCAAGGACTCATGCCAGATAAACTAAAGCTATATGTCAAAATATAGAATTAAACCCTCAAAATCAAAAACTCAGGCAATGATCTACTTCTCAATAGCAACTGGTGATATATTTAATATATTAGAAAACAGGTCTCAGACTTCAAGTTAGCTCACTCCCGCTTATTTTATCAAAGGATGTGTGCTACAATTTGCATCAACGACCTGTAGATTGTATTATTCAGAATTCAAATAGTGACAGGCAACGTAACAGTCCATGGTAGAAAATAGCAAAACTCATTGCTTATCTTATGGTTCCCCTTTTGACACCTTCTTTTGGCTGCCGTTCCGCGTTTCACTAAGCTGGATAGTTTCATCAGGGGGTAAAGATCAAAAATATTTGACGGCAATCCTGCCTTGAGACTGCTGCGAATGTCACGTTATTAGCACTGTGAACAAAAACAGTTACTTTAGAACGAGTTATTCATGCCTTAGCTGAAAACAAAACTGATTCAGGAGAACCAATCTAACAAGCAGACATTGTAGGAAACAAGAATATTACAGGAAACAAGAATATTACCTCACTGCTGATAACTTTCATACGCTACGTCTGGCATGTTTAACATTGAGCCCAACCGCTTCCTCAAAAAACGCCGCGCATGCGGACTCTGTGAAGAAGAGGATCTTTTTATGCAATCAAATGGTAAGTGCCATAATGACGTAGTGGAAGTGTCATAATAGAAGACTGGCCTATCTCATATGGTAAAAAAAAATATATATATATAGAGCCCCTCTAGCACTATTACTTTAGGGCAAAATCACATGAAAGTTAGATTGAAATATTGATTTATAAGCATGCTGCCCAATCAATCATGTTGTTCATACCAAGAGGGTGGACCGTTTGTAAAGTATGGATCCATCGCTGTTCACAGACAATTAAAGTCTGTTCCCTGGTTCTACTGTTCTGTCCTGTGTTTATCATATCCAGACAGAAACATTTAAGATGTTCAAAAGCATGGTTGTTAGACAGACAATGCGCTACTCTGGGTGCCTCCAGCACTTTGCATTTTAATCTACTTCGGTGTTCATTTATACGGACCCGTAACGATCTTTCAGTTTTACCCACGTAAAGCAGGTCACACGGGCACCGAATGCAATAGACAACATAGCAGGAGGTACATGTGGTCGAACGTCGCGATGTATATTTCTTGCCCTTATGCTGAAAATCCATCAAAGTCTCGGAAATATCGCAGATATTACAATTTCCACATATCTTATGCCCCCGTGTTTCTGTGTGAAGGGGGTCCACCGGTGATCGTAATACCGTTGGGCTGAGCCTCTCCTTTAAGTTCTTCTGACGTGTCCAAACACATCTAATCTGTTTCTGTTGAAGGCCAGGGAGAGTGCTGATCACGTTCTTATGTTTTCTAAGCGTCCATTTTATAAACGTACTATGTGGAGAATATTTTGTGATCAAGTTTATCGTGGAATCATCCGATGAAGTTATGGCCTTGGGCTGAAGAAATAATGTCCGGTTAATGTATAAAGCTCTTTTGTAGGCAATTCTGAGAATATGGTCTGGATAACCTCTATTTCTGAAATCAGCCATCAGTTGCTTAGATTGTTTCTTATAAGTTCGCAAATCAGAACAGTTTCTTCGATAACGCAAAAATTGAGAGAAAGGTAAGCTATCTCTTAACTGTTTTGGGTGACCACTGCTGTAATGAAGAAACGTATTACGATCAGTGGGTTTTTTAAAAATAGAGGTGATCCATCCAGTCGTGCCCTTTTCCACCTGCACATCAAGAAAAACTATTTTATTACTATCCGACACATATGTAAATTGGATATGTGCATCCTGCTGATTCAGCCAAAGAATGAAATGTTCCAATTGGTTGACCGAGCCTTTCCACAACATGAACACATCGTCTATGTAGCGTCGCCACAAGACAATGTGTTCTTTATAGGGAGATGTAGATAACCACTTATGTTCATATGTTCCCATAAATAAATTTGCCACGGAAGGAGCACAAGTGGCTCCCATGGCAACTCCCGATGTCTGGTGAAAAATTTGATGCTCAAATTCAAAGAAATTCCTAAAAATCGCTAAATCTACCAATTGTTGTAAGAACTGCAGATGGTTTGAAGTCAAATCACCCCTCTTACTCAACGCTGACATGATGGTGTCATAAGCCTCTTCTTGAGGGATGTTCGTGTAAAGCGCCGTGACGTCCAAGGTCACTAACAATATTTCATCTTGAAATGCCCATTGTGTATGCTCAGATAATATCTTCAAAAAATGAGACGTGTCCTTTAAATATGCTGGGATATCAATTAGAAGTGGACGTAAGAAAGAATCAATATAAGTTGATAGGAGTTCCAATATAGTGCCCCTGGTAGAAACTATAGGCCTACCAGGTGGGTTAATAAGGCTCTTGTGAATTTTTGGTACCAGATATAGTTTCGCTGTAGTGGGACTTAATGGATTCAAATATTTCCATTCTTTTCTATTAATTAATTTATCTTCCAATGCTTGTGTAGTCAAACATTTTATCTTTTTTTGTAATTCAGCCGTTGGATCAATAGTCAATTTCTTATACGTAGTTTCTACAGATAATTGCGCATAGGCTTCAGAAAGGTACTGATCATGGTCCTGTAGGACAATAGCCCCCCCTTTATCCGCACGACGAACTACTATTTCCGTTGTGACGCGGTAGCATTGCCAGAAGCCATGGAAACAGATAGTGACCCGGTGGAAGGTTCGGGTACTGCAGGTAAATGCAGGATTTTCCCTTCTCAGCACAAGATGCACATGGCTAATCAGCTAACACAGCTCACCTCGGGGGAGGGGAGAAGCAGAGTTGCTGATTGGGCACGCCCTAGCAGGAGGCGGGTTCCCCAGAGCACTGGCAGCTTGTTAAACAGAGAGAAGGAAGACAGAAGACAGAAAGGGAAAGAGAAAGGGAGAGAGAAAGCAGAACACTGGACAAAGCCAGCAGAAGTGTGCTTTAGAGACGGAGCAAAGCAAGGACAAAGGAAGCAACCTGGAAGGCAGGAACTAGCCTTGGATGCCAGAACCTTTGACTTTGAAGGAGAAACGCTCCCCAGCTGCAATCCTAGGAGAACGCTTTCAAAGCCAAGAAGCAGGTACCAGGGAGACTCAGTGCCTGGAAGAGCCTTCTGGGAGCAAGAGAGGGGCGAGGCACTGAGAGACCCAGGCATAAAGCCTATGCTTTTGGAGCAGAGAGCTGATCCGTGGAAAGAAAGGCAGATTGCTAAAGAACTTTCAGACATCCTCAATATAAGGTACAGAGTGTCTTTAATTCTGATAACAGCTTTTATGAGAAGCCAGACTGTGTGAATGTTAATTTTAAAACCCAGGGCAAGCCCAGGTTTTATGAAGACAGTTGGCTGCAACCTGAAACTCATTTATCTAAACCCAGCTTTTCTCACCAAACTGCTGACAGAGTTAGCAAGCAGCCTAGCTACAAGGACACAGCTGATTTAAATGGTAGAGATATATGCCGGGAGGATTTAGGAGGCCCTAAGTTTGATGTGCTGTTTAGAAACACTCCACATGCAAATGAACTGAATAACCCAACACTGGCTTACAGAGACAAGTGGGGGAGGGGTAACTCCAGTTCATTGAATGAGCGTTGTAACAGAGACGACATTGTTTGTTTGCCTGAAGCAAAACCCACAAACAATTACTCACCTCAGGAAGGAGTTAATTCTCAGCCCAGCCCATATAGAAAGCAGGCTGAAGCCCTCCTAAAAGAGTTCCAAGAATTCTTAAACAAACGAACCATTCCTGAGCAGAAAGTAGTGCAGTCAGTGCAGAGCCCAGAAGCAGATGTGCCATTGGTTCTTCCCTTGCCAATGATTGAGTTAAATCAACCAATGGACTGCTCAACCTGTCTGATTGACAAGGAATAGAAAAGCAAAGCTTGAATGGTCCTTTTTCTGTGATAACCTGAAATGTTTGTTATTTAAGTGCCCGGCTGAAGAGCTTACCTGAAGTTAAGAATAAGCTGAAGCATTGTTTGGTTATAGCACATGGACATTATTGTTTCCTTGTTTTTGATTGCCAAGTAGAGTTCACATGAGGGAATGTGAACTCCAACATTAATGGACACTTTTGAGCACAGCCTTTAAAGAGCCTTATTTTCATTGTTCCTGTGTTTTTGGCTACAATACATTATCCTTTATGCTTGTCCTATCCTTTTGAAGCGGGAGAAATAAATCCTTATAAAAAGAAATATTCTTTTGCCTGCCTTATCATTCGACCTACACAACTACAACCTTAATCTCAAGGCCCACCCCTCCTCCAACCCTTAAGGTTAGGGAGTGGGTGGTGGCACCGTGTGCTGTTGCAAATCCCTTAAGGCATGAAATTGTGATTTAGTCAAAAACCTACTGGTCCTTTTAGAGGAATCTACATATTGGTGAATGTCACGCAATACTAGATCTCTAAATAAATTCAATGCCAAAGGCAATGGTCCCGGAGGGGACCAAGTAGATTTCAAAGGCAGCGGCACACGTCTCAAGTTCTCTGTCATTGCTGTTTGTGCCTCCTGTGTCTGGGACGCAAAATAAACTTTTAGATGCAGTTTCCGTATCAAGCCTTCCAAATCAATTCTAAACTGAAACTCATTGAATGTAACTTCAGGGACAAAAGAAAATCCTTTGTTTAATACCATAATTTGTTCCGTTGTTAAAGAGAAATGTGATAGATTTACTAATATAGAAGAATGCTGAGATGAGTTGGTATCAGACAATTTATCCAGATTCAAGATTTTGTTTTGGCTTTGGGTTTGTTTCGTGGTGTATCTTTCTTTTTCACTTTGTTGTTTTGGTCATCGGAAAAAACCTCCCGTGAACGTCTACTAGAATCACTGGAATTGCCACTAGATTCTTCCGAAGTCGTCTCAAAACTAACTTGTTTCTTCTTATTATTAGTTTTTCGTTTAGGATTGGTCCAGGGGTATACATAACCAGAAGTATAATCCAAATTGTCACGACGCAACTTACTCATCTTAAACTTCTTTACTTCCTCCGTCAAAGTTTGAATCTGTTTAAGTATATCCCCGGATTTGGACTCAAAATTAGCCGAGGTTTCGAATTCTTTTAACTGTACTGTCATAACTTCCAACTCTTGATTAATAAAACTCAAGGTATGAGCCGCTGTATCAACAATAAGGACCATAAGGTCCAAAGAACATTTGTTTAGGATTCCAATCCACTTCTCCATAAAATCTGCGTTATCAGTAAACATCCGGGGTTCCTTGTACATTCTCAATCCTCTCGGTATCTGGTGCCTAAGTATATATTCGATTAAGGATAATCAATGTAATTCCAATCTGACCTTGCGTTTTTGAATTCTCATCAAATTATCCCAATTTGCTGTAGTCTCCAAATCTTCACAAGTAGTGTCATCAGTGAATAGTGTTGGTTCCTTACTAAGGTCTGCAATATGGTTCTCTTTGAAACTGAACACATCCTTCCACAAGGGTTGACGGTCCATATTTGCGTACAAGCACTCAAAAAAATGGTCAAATCTTAGAGGGTACAATTATATGTCAAAATATAGAATTGAACCCTCAAAATCAAAAACTCAGGCAATGATCTACTTCTCAATAGCAACTGGTGTTATATTTAATATATTAGAAAACAGGTCTCAGACTTCAAGTTAGCTCACTCCCGCTTATTTTATCAAAGGATGTGTGCTACAATTTGCATCAACGACCTGTAGATTGTATTATTCAATACATAAGATAAGCAATGAGTTTTGCTATTTTCTACCATGGACTGTTACGTTGCCTGTCACTATTTGAATTCTGAATAATACAATCTACAGGTCGTTGATGCAAATTGTAGCAAAGAAAGAAAATAAAGGGATAAAGAAATAGCGTCACAAGCAGCCTGTTGCAACAGGTCATTTATACATTTTTTAAGAGGCAGCCTGAAGAGAAAAGAACTGGGCCTAGCAGGATGGAGTTGGATTCTATTTCCCAAATAACGTCTGGAGAATGGATTAACCAAATCTACTGTCACATCAGGAGTCCTTTTCCAAACAGTAGTGAGATGTGAATGTGTGAAAAGAAATCTGTGTCATGGTCTTGCAGGCCTCCTCCATGAAGGCTGACCTCAAGAGGGCCACTGATGCAGCCATGGCTCTGTCATTGGCAGCCATGACATGACCTTCAAGAGTCAAGCCAAACTGGACATTAGCAAAGGAGATGTTATCCACTAGCCTAGTTGGATAGAGTACATTTCACTATGGCAGGCCCCAACTTGCTGAGGTCAAAAGAAACAACAGTTGTGTGGACCCCCTAAGGGCTTTAGTCCACTCCAGATAGAAGGTCAAGGCTTTTATGCAGCCCAGTGTGTATAATGCTCTTTCCCCTGTTTGAGCATGAAGGTTTGGCAAAAATGTTGGAGGACAATTTATTAATTAACATGAAACTCCATCATGATAAGTATGCAAAACCACCCAATTGTTCTAAAACTTGGTACAGGGTAGATCAATGACTAGAGTTTCAAACTCACTAACTCTGTGAGCTCAAGGTAACACCATCAAAATCAAGATGTGCCAGGATGGGAAATTCAGTCCACAGGCATCCAGTGGCTCAAAAGGAGTTTCCATCAACTGAGTAACAGCCACACTGAGGTCCCAAGACACAGCGGGAAGCTTAACAGGAGATTTTGAAAGAACCAAGCCACCCATGAAACGAACAAGTCTGTAAAGAGATGGGTTTCTTATCCCAGAGTACTCTCTTTGTCATCTGTGAGCACAAAAGACAATGAGAGGATCAGGTTCAGGCCCTGAGTATCTGTAACAGACAGCTGCAGTACATCTCATACGAAAAAAAAGCCACTGTGAAATAAAACGACTCCATGGTGAAGACTGAAATGTGGCCTATAACGGCAATGCCGTAAAAATAAGGAAACAGAAATCAACCCAAAAACCCTACGGAAACTACGAGGATGCAGCAGCAGAAGGAAAAATGAGAAAAGCACTCTGAAGGCAGCGGATACATGCGGTACGTAAAGCTGCCTTCACCACAGGACATGCAACTCTGTCAAGCTCAGCGGAGAAATGAAAATTAAGGTTGGTTCGCGTACAGCAGCAGCAGGCAGGAACTGGCATGTATGTGCGCAGCGCTGGCTCCAGAAGTTTCTAGAAGACTCTGGGAACCAGGTCTCACTCGGGGCTCTGTTGATGGCGTCACCCATACATGAGGACATTATCCTATTTGTCCATGGAGAAAACTAATGGCTTCATTACCATGGACTTAAATGTGCTTGAGGTTTATGCACAATTAGCTCATGCACAGATCTCCTTTCTGCAATGGCAGCGCACACAATTGTGCACAAAAGCTGAGCTAGCCTGGGCACAAAGCCTAGCGCACGTTACTGCACCAGCCCACAAAATTGCTAGTGCAGTCAGAGCTGAAAGTAAGGATTTTAAAATCAGTTATCCATCTGGGAACAAACGATCTGGCTAGAAACAGTACCTCTGCTGTGCAAGGAGATTTCCAAATATTGGGAGAGAAACTTGAACCTATTGTCAACACTATGGGGTATGTTTACTAAACTGCGGTAACGTAGCAGCGGCTATGTTAACGCGCATTAGATAACGTCACCGGCTGCAGGTAAGTCCCGCAGAGGGTGGAGAGAGGGCGGAGAGAAGGGGTCAATGGGCGGGGAGTGGACGGGGAGAGGCTCCTGCTACACTAATGCGGGGAACTGAACGGCTGAATATTACTGGGACTGAAGGGCTGAACATTACTGGGACTGAAAACCTGTCGTTAGATCACATATGCAGGAGGCTGAAACCATTTAAGCGTCAGCAATGTACAACATAGGCAGGGAGCCCAAGAAAAGTGATAGTAGTGCTCCATTTGCAGCAACAGCATAGTGCCAAAGTATGAAAGGCCATATGGCGAAGGTGCAAACGGGGCATAGGGGGCTGCAGGCAGGACATGCAGTGGGGGCAGCTGGGGCACAGGACAGACTATGCTGTTGCCTAGGTGGCACATAGGAACATAGAAACTGGAAGTCAGCGAGACAGAAGCTGACCAAGGCCAAACATGTTCCACAGTGTCACATCCAGGGGACCTAGCCCAGCAAGTACTCCAGAGATCACACAGGTACCACTATGCCTGTAATAGGGCAATCAGTGTACATCTGGGGACCACTCTAACAAGGGTCCACAGACCTTCCCCAGGATGCATCCCAAACAGCTCATAAACCCAGCTAAATGAACACCCTATACTGCAGCCCCCAGTAAGGCATTGCAGGGTGTGACCACACGCTGTCTGAAACATATATACACCCAGTAGTCCAAACTGGGTACACAGTACCTGAGTTGCATGCCCTAGCCTGTCCACAGTCTGCTGACATAACACAATCTACCTACATCTACCTGGTCTACCCTAGCCAATATGTGCTAGAGCACCAACCTGACATCCCCCCAGCCATCCCTCCCCCATGGGAAGGGACATAACAATGGTAGGCATAGTTCACCTAAGTTAATTGTCAGAGTTAAAATGTACATAATTCCTGCAATGTTTAATGTAAAAACAGATATGTTATCCTGTTTCCTTGACTGTTTTACGTAAACCGCACCTGATCACTGGAAGGTAGCGGTATATAAAAGATGTTTAAATAAATAAATAAATGTGTGGATGTCCATGTATGCCTCCCCACCCCAGACACCGCACCCTAGGCACCCACCTACCTGCACAGTGGATGGCCTGGGATGGCGCACTACCAGCACCGACAGCATATGGTCATGTCAGCATGGAAGGGGTGTGTGTGTTTGTGTTGGAGGGGGCAGTGGCACCTGCCTGCAGTGGACCTAGGCCATGCCCTGTACCAGTACGTGGTGTGCAGTGCAACAGAAAAGGTCTGGCTGAGGAAAAGTAAACCGTGCAATCCCCACAGCAGCGGCCAACAGGGGTACAAATACACACTCACACAGGCTCCACTATCCAAAGCTTCATGAAGAGTCAGGCTGTTGGCCCCAGCACAGAGCTGCAGGTACCACCAGAGCACTACTACTACCTCCTGCACAGTTTAGCAATGTCGGCACTGTGATCAGGACCAGTGTGGCGGGCAGGGTTGCCAACCACCCCTATCATTGCACAATGCTGCAGTAGGAGTGTGTGTGTGTGTGTGTGTGCATGTCTATCTATTGTTTTGTGGCTGCCTACACCGCTCTGGGCCCACAATGTCCAACTGTTACCAGCGTTAGCCTGCAAATGTGCATAATGAGGAGCAAGGTATTGTGGGTATGGCCTGGACAGGGCGGATTGGCCAGGATGCATCTCCACAGGGAGTAGGGCAATGGCTGGGACACTGTAGTGCCCGAACACCACCTGCATAGACAGGGTGACCATGGCATGTCTATGTTCCCACATAGTGCTCTATAGTATCTGTCTCCAGTGATACCTGTGTGCTCCCAGTTCTGGGGGCTCAATCACTGAGATACCTGCTTGGTGTCTGTGCTGTACATCCTACATATGGGTGCACGTTTCCTCTGTGAGCATGCACTATGGACTGGTTAGTGGACTGTCTTCAGTTAGTCTGTGCATGGTTGGCACTTTGTGCAAAACTGTGCCGTCTGCTGGTGAATGGCAGACCATGGTGTGGGGCGGTTGAGGTTTTCCAGGCCTACCCCCCGCATTACTGCTGGTCTGACACTGCCTCAGTCACAGGTATGGGTCTTGCGCATCAGCCCTGGAGGGCTGTCTTTTGCCATTAGGACAGGGGTTGCTGGTCCTACAGCCATTCCTCAGGGCTCAGGCACCTGTACCTTTACTCCGTCACCTACAAAATGGGTGATTGTGGGCCCTTTGGGGTATATAGTATATATCACTTTGACATGCAGAGGCAGTGCTACATACACCTCATGCGAGTCTAGACTCCTCTCTGCCCTGCTAACAGGTGCCCATGGCAGCCAGACCTTAACACTGGGTACACACTAATCTGGGGGGGTGTCTGGTCCCAGAGGGCAACACATGACTGCAGAGCACAGACAGGCACAGAGGTACTTTTGGTTGTACTGCTAGGAACACCTGCCACACACTGGCAATGATGGGGATGTGCAGCAGGGCCTATCTCTAGCACCACATGTACTGCAGACCTAGTGCTGGGCGCCCATCCTAACCCTCAGGGTGAACACAGAACCTGCACAATGGCAAGGTCTGTAGCTACTCTGTGCCAGTATCACACACTGTCAGTCCATCTTACCAAGCTGCGGTACAGGAGAGGTGCAGACCACATTTGGTGATCAGCTGTAGACCACTGTTCTGCATGTACATTGCATCATGGGTGCGTGTGGGGTTACCCTATCCTGGCACAAGGAGCAGACGGTTTGTGCGGTGACCTGCAGTCCTTCTGTACCCAGCCATTGCTGTGCAGCAAGCCATAGAGGTATAGCCTACTGGTTAGTACAATGACATTCTAGACAGTGGGCATGGGTTCAATTCCTTGTTGTTTCCTCCTTTCATGCCTGTCCAACTCAAATATTTTGTATGCCTGTCACAGTCATATCTTTGCAGATCTGTGCTACCAGTCCATAATACCCTCACCACAGTTGCCAACAATCCTTCAGTCCATCTATCTGCGTCTGTCAGCTTTGTAGAGTCCTGTCTTCCTGTGCAGGCTGCCACCCCATGTCCTGTACTGGTACCCTTTCCTGCATTGCGCCTCTTCATGCTTGCCTCGCCTGTGCCTGATCTGCATGGCACCACTCCTCTGTCCACCCATCATTGGAACTATCCTGCCACCTCCACCTCCACTGGGGGACACGTATTCCAATCATCTGCCACCCACTGTCCTTCCAGTACTTTACATTGCCAACACCCTGTGCTATGGTACAGTTGCCCCCAACATGTTTGTCCACATAACTGGCAGCCACATAGCATACCTGCAGATATGGCAGATCCAGCAGCTCCCAGCTTTCCCTCCTTCAATCACCTGTTCATTGCCTTTCCTCGGTGCTCTATCTAGTGTTAGGGTTACATCTGTTTCTATGTCTCACAGGTTATGCATGTCAACCTGAAGCACCTTGCAGCCCTTAAGGCACACTAACCTAGGGCACCTAACATTGTTAGGGCACCTTAACCTATGGTCCCTTAACCCAGGGTGCCTTCTAAGGTGCCTTGTCCAGGGGTGCCTAATACGGCACCTAGCCTAAGGAGCCCTATAAGGTGTCTTATAAGGCGCCTTATAAGGCACATTACAAGGCATCTTATAGGACACCTTACAAGGCACTTCATAAGGCACCTTACAAAGGCACATTACAAGGCACCTTATAAGGCACCTTATAAGGTGCCTTGTAATGTGCCTTATAAGGTGCCTTGTAAGGTGCCTTGTAAGGCGCCTTGTCCTGTGCCTTATAAGGCGCCTTGTAACGCGCGTTAGCCTAAGGCGCCTTGTAACATGCGTTACCTGACACGGCTTGCCGTAACAATGCACCGCCCACACCTTTATATGGGCATCCGTACCATTACCGAGGAACCTAACGACCGTAACATTACCGCAGTTTAGTAAACATACCCCCATGTTCTACTTATTCATGATAAGGGAGAAGAGAGGCTGCAATGCACAACCAGCTTTAATACATAGTTACATAGTATATGACGGCAGATAAAGACCAGTATGGTTCATCTAGTCTGCCCAGCAAGGCGGTAAGAGTAGGTGCACCTGCCGCTCCGTGCAGGTCACCCCTCCCCATGCCTTTGTGCAAACCTGGTGCAAACAAGAGTTATTTTAGATATATAGGCAGCTGGGGCAGTAGATGGAACAAGAGACTATACTGTAAGTATAGTCAGGTGTCCCCAACAATGTAAAACAACTAACAAGATCCTTTTCTCACTACACTTCTTATGTATATAGTTCACCCTGTTATCCAAGTTCCATATCCTTCTTAATTGTAATGACCAGACATATGCAATTTGTCAGATGTTTTTGTTCTATGTAAACCGCGCTGATGTCAAATAGTGCGGTATATAAGAAATGTTAATAAATAAATAAAACTACATTTTTCTGTGGAAGGAAAAATGATCTTAAGTGAACATTTTAAGCAATATGTGGACATTTATTTATTTTATTTTATTTATCTTCTATACCGCGCTATTCAGCATCAGTGCGGTTTCCATACAACAACTTACACATCTCAATAGCTGATTCGTGTTTACATTGAACAAGGTAAATTGAACTTGGATAACAGGGTGTAACAAGGTAGTTGAACTTGGATAACAAGGGATTAACTATGTACATCTGTATGGCAAAATAGGCATCACATCTCTAATCGTAGTCGTGTTTGACTATGTAGTAGGGCTTACTGAGAAGTGTCGTCTAAGTTGTGGGTGAGGGTATTAAGGTGCTGTCTGGGGGTAGTATAGGAGGAAGAGATGGTGCTTCAATGCCTTTCTAAACTGTGTTAGGTCAGGGATTGCTCGTAAGCTGGGAGGTAAGGCATTTAAACTAGAGAAAGGGGGACGATGGATGGAAGAAAACAAGTTCAGGATGTCACCCCCAGCAAAAGCATTACAGTAATCTTGAAAACTGAAAGACAAGACCTTAACATGCATCGATAACAAAGGGGAAAAGGAATCAGTAATAAAAACTATACAGAATAAAAAACAAAAAAAGCTGTAAGGCTATGAGCATAAATGCTCACAGTCTATTGTTTTTTAAATGTAATCTTTCTAAATTTCATACAAAGATGCAAGAAAACACCCTTGCATAAGAAATGTGAGGTAGAACAAGAAAAGAGCATAATACATTACATTCCTACTCATAGAACTACAAACCTTGAGGAAACAACAGCAAACTCGTAACTCCACCTCTAGCCCATAATCAGGAAGGAACTCCAAAGGAACCATTTATCCCGATACTCTACATAGGAAAAAAACAAACCACAGCATACATAGCAGCATTCCCATAATCACGGTTTCATGGTGTCTACCTGCCCAACTCCCGGGGAACCGTGTGCATTAAAAAAGGAAATTAATAGAGAGGGATAGAAAAGTATCTATGAATGCCCTTGCATTTTCATGGATACTTTAAGAAGAACATGCTACCCATCTGCAAAACCCTCGTTCTCAGAAGGAGGAAATCTCTCCTACGAGTCTGGGTATCCTTTGCCAAATCAGGAAATATACGAACTAAACAGCCCTTAAAACGCACATTACGCTTCCGAAAAAAACAACTTAAGGAGCCACTCTCTATCTGATATTAATGCTAATGTTAAAATACAAATAGATGGAATATTCTCTTCAGAAACAGAGGTCTAGCAATGCCGTAACATTTAATGCTTCCACCTCTTGAGGGCCAGGAATCTCAACTCCCATATTGGCCTTAGGGCCAGTGGGCCGATAATATATTTTTAGCAAGGGCAGACATGATTCAGCAGGGACTCCCAACACTTCTGTAAGATAACGTTTAAACATTTCCTTAGTTGAAACATTAACACATTTTGGAAAGTTTATCAACCTTAAATTCGAAAGCCTACTATGATTGTCCAACTGTTCCAAATGAGCTTTAAGACGAGTAACATCTTTAATAAATGCCTCCAAATAGCCATCCACATGATTAACTTGCAAGGAAAGTTCTTCAGCAGAAGATTGCAAAGTAGCATTTATTGCTATCGCCTCCAAATTCTTCTAAATCTGTCCTTGAAACTCCCTCACCGGTTGAATAAAGGCTTCCCCAAGCTGTTTAATCACATCCCAAATAGTCTCAAGCGTAAAATGTTCCGGGCAGATTAAATCAAAAGAAAATGGTACTTTACCTGGTTGAATGCCCAAGTGTGCTGCTGTCTCCACGGTCCCCTCTGATTGCGCAACACCGACCAAGTCCACCACCGCCAACAGGCTTCTAACCTCAGAAAACTGAAGGGGTTGCTAGTACGCACTCTGAAGCCTTCCCACAATTGGGCCTGGCTCCAGGGACAAACCCAGCAGGGACAAAGAATCACCGACACTTGCGGCACCTGACACCACTGCATCTCCACAGGGCGGCTCAGAGTCCAAGTGCATCCTGATTCGCTGTGGGTCAGGGGGCGTGAGATCAAAGCTCAATGGAGATTCCGAGCTACTCTGCTCCAACAATCTCCCTGCCAAGCAAACCACCCCCGACTCCGCTGGCTGCTGCTCCTGCCGGACCATGAAGTCATCCATAGGACCTGAGGAAACAGGGGTCGAGGTGAGCTGGGCTAACTAGGGCTGCTTACCCAGCCCCCCTTTCCTCTACCTCCCTATAAGGAAGCACCGACAGAGAAATGCTCATAGTCTAGGTAACTAAGTTCCTGAACTGGAAGTCCGATGGTGGAAATGGATGTTGTGGCCATTACAGAAACATGGTTCAATGACTCTCATGAGTGGATGATGAAACCCACCAGAGAAGGGTTAAATCTGAATCTAGTACTCATCAATAGAAATGGTGTGTCTACTGTCCAGGAGGGTACACACTTGAGCAGCAGTGATCATCACACGGTGTGGTTTGAGATAAAGGCCAAGGCACAGTCCAGTCAGAGCAAACTCAAAATCCCGAATTTCAAACATGTCAATTTCAGTAAAACGAGAAAGTACCTGAAAGATGAACTGGCAGGGTAAAAGAGCAGTGGGCTAAATTGAAAAATCGTTATGTAAGGGAAGTAAATACAAACAAGAGGTAAAGTAAACAGGTATGACTCTCTAACGTGGCTGCCAAATTAAAGTCTAAAAAAGCAGCATTAACAGAATACAGAAGATCGAAAAAGACAAACACAGAAAAGAGTACTGGATAAAGTGGAAAGAGAGAGAAAGAAATCAGGATGGCAAAAACACCTGCAGAATTAAAAATGCGAAGCGAGGTGACAACTTCTTTCAGGTATACTGGTGAGAAGTGGACTATCAGAGGTGGGCTTGCAAGATTCAAGGGTGCCGAGGACCGATGTGTGAACAGTGACAAAGAAAAATCTGTAATGCTAAGCAAATACATCTCCAGTATTTTCTTTTATGAATGCAGAACAGAAGGACTACACATGGTTGACAAAGGTGTTAGAGGGAATGGAGTAGATAGCATATTATTTGCAGAAGAACATGCTTACAAAAAGCCTCAAAAGTGAAAGCAGACAAAGCCATGGGGTTGAATGAGATAACATCCCAGACTACTGAGAGTTCAGAGCAGTTCTGGCAGAGAAGAGACTTGAAAACCTAAATATGTATACCCTAGAGGAGAGGAGGGGCACAGGGTACAGACATTCAAATACTGCAAAGGTATTAATGAACAAACAAACCTTTTCCAAGATGGAGAAACCGTAGAACTAGAGGACATGCAATGAAGCAAGGAGTTAAACTTAAAAGCAACATCAGGAAATCATTTTTCATGGAAAAGACGGTGGATACCTGGAATGCCCTCCCAATGGAAGTGATGGGGGCAAAAACAGTGACAGAATTCAAAAAGGCATGCGACCATGGAGAATACCTATATAGCAAGAGCATGGAATCAAAGCAAACTTAAATAACATTCCCTGAATGAAATGTCCTGTACACTCAGCTCTGTGCAATGGGATGGTTTCCCTATTATACCAACAGAGCTTATGTCACTGTTATTCCAACACTGGGTAAAGAGCCTTTGAATTCTGCATCTTATCGGCCTACTGAATGTAGATAGTAAAATTTTGGCTAAATTAGTGGTGGCCCAATTTTTGCCTCACCTGGTTCATGACTCCCACGTGGGTTTTGTTAAAAGACATAAGGGCATGTCTACTAAAGGGTGTTAGTTGCTATCGCGAGGCTAATGCAGATTTATCACCAGGCAGTAGCAGCTAATGCAGGAGAAATGCAGATATCGCAGGCAGTTTTTTGCAATTTCTGCATTTCGTGCAATGGACTCGGGGTGGGGGAGGCGGGAATCTGGGTGAGGAATAAGCTTTCCTATTTTTGGCAGCCACCACATAGTAACATAGTAAATGACGGCAGACATTAAATTATTTTGCGTGATGGCTGCCAAAAAAGGTCCGATTGTGGCTGCAGATATCGCTACTTCAAGAGATGGCATTAGCTGCAGCCCACTCTGATGTGGGCCTCTTCACAGCCATGATCACCACCCCGATCTGCTGATTGGGCCCCCCCAACCTACGAACATTGTTGGTGCCACAGATGTACTGATCCGTGGCACTAATATGAAAAAACGTGGCCTCCTTTACTTATTATTTGTATAGCCATACAAAGGATCAGGAGGGGTGTTTGAAGGGGCCTGACTGGCTAGCTGGGATGGGCATCACTGTCTGGGAGTGCACCGATCCGCCCCGGACAGTTCCTGATGGGGATCCATATGCCTGGAACAAACTACCTGAGTCGATGTGTCGGGTTCCTTCTGTGGCCCTATTCAAATCCAGGCTGAAGACCCACCTCTTTGAAGCTGCCCTCCCATGACTGCTGCCCTGTGTGAGCACATAGATTTCACAGGTGGGTCACACCGGCCCTGCTGATATAATAGCTTCTATCTATGCTCAACCAAAGTCATAGACACTGGTAGCTTTCCCATTGCAGCGAACACCTCCTCCCGTATATTATTATTCAATGTTTCTCCTAAGTCCATCTCCCACTTTTTACTTCATACCCAACTTTCCCCCCTCCTGACACCTTATCAGAATCTAATAAAGCTGTGAAACAAGCCTTTGGTACCTTCCCAACACTTAAATACCTCCTCAGATGGAAACAAGGGCCTCCTAAGTGGATTGGCCACTGTTAGAAATAGGATACTGGGCTTGATGGACCCAGTAAGACATTTCTTACGTTCTTATCACATCCCTTCCCACATGGAGCCCAATTCAGCAAGGGGCATGTCTAGGCCTTCCCCCACATCACCTATGCTATTTCAACCAGCTGCTTCCCCAAGCTTTCCTGTTTCCATTCTACCAATGCCCTCATTTGTGCTATAACAAAATACTTTCCCAAATCAGGGACTCCCATCCCTCCGCCCATTTTTGCTCAATTACGTACCAAGCGCACCACATTAAATGACCGTCTCTCCAGATAAAATAAAAAATGCACTTTTGCCAAATTTTAAGCATGGTAGGGACATGAACAGGAACAGCACCCTTGGTAGAGCGTTCATCTTAATTATTGCAATTGTTCCCATCCATGAAATAAAGAGCTCATCCCACTTCTCAAGGTGTAACCGAATAGCCTTCAGCAACAGCACATATAAATCCTCCCACTAATTAACTAACTACTAATTTGTAGCCCCAAATATCTAATGGTATCCTTTGTCAGAAGGAGGGTGAGGGGGTCAGTTGAGTGTCGAAGGGGATGTAGTGGGAATATCTTGGGGAGACACTATTGTGAGGGCTGTCTGGGCATGTTAGAGGATGTATCTTCTCCATAATTACCCAGAGAATATCCCAAAGAAAATACTGGGAGTTCCTGAAATATGGACTGGTGGTAATGATGTGGAAACTGCTTGGCACTGGGTCCAACAAGACTTACCAGGGTTGGAAGGATAGTGCCACAATTGAACACAATGTACAGTTTGATTTGCTTGATGGCATTGAGCTAGGGTAAGAAGGATAAACAAAAGGCGTGGGGAAGGTTTTGGGAATGAGGTTGTGTGTGTGTGTGTGTGTGGGGGGGGGGGGGTTATGGTGGGGAGAGCAGCATGAGTGGTAGTTAATGAATACTTTAGGGGATGGTGGGAGGAAGGCAAGCCCATCTGCTTGGGCAGATGGGGGGGGGGGGGGGGGGGAGGCGCAGAGCTTGCTGTTATTGTTGGGGAAAGTAGGCCCAACTTTGCCAAGCTGTTGCAGTGGATGCTGCTATTTGCTGATTTTTTTTCTTTTGAGATATTGAATACAATTAACTTGTAATAATGCAGTGTGTGCCTTCAAGTCAATGCTGACCCCTGGTGACCCAGAAGCTCCTGGGTTTTCTTGGCAGTGTAACTGGAAGTAGATTGCCAGGTCTTTCTTCCAAGACAATGAAGGATTAAGTGACTTGCCCAAGGCCACAAGGAGTGCTAGTGGAAATTGAACTCTGGTCTCTTGATTACCAAGCCAGTGCTCTAACCACCAGGCTACTCCTCCACTCCAAAATTAACTTACAAACACACACACACAAAAAATTATACATAGTGTATTCCCCCGCCCCCCTTCCCTCCCCTCAGGATTTCTGAGCTGGATGTACGACAATACGCCCTTGATCACTGGAAGGGGCGGTATAGAAGAAATAAGTAAATAAATAAATAAATACCATACTGGGCCAAATATGAGGAAGGAGGGCAACTATAGGCGAAATGCTTTGGGGATGCCCATCAAGGTGACCTTTTAACATAAGAACATAAGATATGCCATACTGGGTCAGACCAAGGTCCATCAAGCCCAGTATCCTGTTTCCAACAGTGGCCAATCTAGGTCATACGTACCTAGCAGTTTCCCCAAGGGACACAGGTTCCGCAATGCTTGTACTGGGTCAAGCATTGATATCCTGGGTCCCTTCTTAATAATGGTTTATGGACCTTTCCTCCAGGAACTTCTCCAAACCTTTTTTAAACCCAGCTACACTAACAGCCTTTACTACATCCTCCGGTAACAAATTCCAGAGTTTGATTACACGTTGAGTGAAAAAATATTTTCTTTTATTAGTCTTAAATAGTTTACCCTGTAGCTTCATTGCATGTCCCCTAGTCTTTCTATATTCTGATAACGTAAACAATCGATCTACGTTTACCTGTTCCACTCCGTTCATTAATTTATAGACTTCTATCATATCTCCCCTCAGCCGTCTCTTTTCCAGGTTAAAGAGCCCTAATCTTTTTAGCCTCTCTTCATAGGAGTATCCTTCCATTCCCTTTACCATTTTGGTGGCTCTTCTCTGAACCTTTTCTAATAACACTATATCCTTTTTAAGATACGGTGGCCAGAATTGCACACAATATTCAAGGTGCGGTCTCACCATGGAACGATATAGAGGCATTATAATATCTTTTGTTTTATTTTCCATTCCTTTCCTTATGATACCTAGCATTCTATTTGCTCTCTTGGCCGCCGCTGCACACTGGGCCGAGGGTTTTAACATGTTATCCACAATGACGCCTAAATCTTTTTCCTGGGTGGTGGTTCCTAATGTGGAACCTTGCATCGTGTAACCATAGTTTGGGTTGTTCTTCCCTAGGTGCATAACTTTGCACTTGTCCACATTAAATTTCATCTGCCATTTTGATGCCCAGTCTTACAATTTATCAAGATCCTCTTGCAATTTTCCACAATCCTCTTGGGTTTTAACATGTTAAAACCCTTCGCCCAGTGTGCAGCAGCGGCCAAGAAAGCAAATAGAATGCTAGATATCATAAGGAAAGGAATGGAAAATAAAACAAAGGATATTATAATGCCTCTGTATCGTTCCATGGTACAACCGCACCTTGAATATTGTGTGCAATTCTGGTCGCCGTATCTTAAAAAGGATATAGCGTTATTAGAAAAGGTACAGAGAAGAGCCACCAAAATGGTAAAGGGGATGGAAGGCTACTCCTATGAAGAGAGGCTACAAAGGTTAGGGCTCTTCAACCTGGAAAAGAGATGGCTGAGGGGAGATATGATAGAGGTCTATAAATTAATGAATGGAGTGGAATGGGTAAACATAGATCAATTGTTTACGCTATCAGAATATAGAAAGACTAGGGGACATGTAATGAAGCTACAGGGTAAACTATTTAAGACAAATAAGAGAAAATATTTTTTTCACTCAACGTGTAATCAAACTCTGGAATTTGTTACCAGAGGATGTAGTAAGAGCTGTTAGTGTAACTGGGTTTAAAAAAGGTTTTGACAAGTTCCTGGAGGAAAGGTCCATAAGCCATTATTAAAAAGGGACCCAGGATATCAATGCTTGACCCAATACAAGTATTGTGGAACCTGTGTCTTTTGGGGATACTGCTACGTACGTATGACCTAGATTGGCCACTGTTGGAAACAGGATGCTGGGCTTGATGGACCTTGGTCTGACCCAGTATGGCATATCTTATGTTCTTATGTTCTTATAACAACTTTAAATAGTTTTGTGTCATCTGCAAATTTGATAACCTCACTCGTTATTCCACTTTCCAGGTCATTTATGAATATGTCAAAAAGCAGCGGACCTAGCACAGATCCCTGGGGTACACCACTATTCACTTTTCTCCACTGGGAAATTTGGCCATTTAGCCCAACCCTCTGCTTTCTATCTTTTAACCAGTTCTTGATCCACAGTAGTACACTGCCTCCTATCCCATAACTCTTTAGTTTTGCCAAAAGTCTCTGGTGAGGGACTTTGTCAAAGGCTTTCTGAAAGTCCAGATACACTATATCAACTGACTCACCTTTGTCCACCTGTTTATTCACACCTTCAAAAAAACATAACAGATTAGTAAGACAAGATCTTCCTCGTCTAAAGCCATGTTGGCTGTCTCCCATTAGGCCATGACTGTCTACATGCTGAGTAATTTTATTCTTTATGATGGTTTCTACCATTTTTCCCGGTACTGACGTGAGGCTCACCGGTCTGTAGTTTCCCGGATCACCCCTGGAACCCTTTTTAAAAATTGGTGTTACATTGGCGATCCTCCAATCTTCAGGTATTAGAGATGATTTTAATGATAGTTCACAGATTACTAATAGCAGGTCTGCAATCTCATATTTCAGTTCTTTCAACACCCTTGGATGTATACCATCCGGCCCAGGTGATTTGCTACTCTCCAGTTTATCTAATAGTTGTAATACATCTTCCCGATGTATCGATATTTCCTTCAATTCTTCCGCACCTTTAAATACCACTTCAGCCATGGGTAACATCCCTACATCTTCCTCAGTAAAGACTGAAGCAAAGAATTCATTCAGTCTCTCCGCTATCGCCTTGTCGCCTCTTAGTGCACCTTTAACTCCTCTATCATCTAATGGACCAACTGACTCTCTCACAGGTTTTTTGCTACGAATGTACTTGAAAAAAATCTTTATTTCGCATTTTACTTACCAGTTAATGTCCTTTTTTTGAGTCCTGCTAGACCAGTCCAGACAAGTGGGTTGTGTTCCCCCACTGGCAGATTACGGGAGACAAAGAACCAATGAAAAGCCCAAGTTTCAATGACATCACCCGATGACTCTAATCGCCTTAGCCACCATAGGTCTCCTCAGTATTTGTCCCAAAGCATATGGGAGAAACATGGCAAGCCTCACATAACCTCAATCGAGGGCAACAACAAGTAATCAATAGTAGAGAACTATGTACAGTAAAGTATAAACAGAAGGCTGTCAGTAAAGATGAACCTGCAGAGCCAAGTATAAAAATCATAGGGGATCCAAGGGTACTGCAGCAGAAGAACAGAGAAAATAGTTTCAGTGGCGGACTCTGGACTGGTCTAGCAGGATTCATGGAAAGGACATTAACTGGTAAGGAAAATGTCACCTTCCATATTGTCCTGCTAGAACAGTCCAGACAAGTAGGACATACCAAAGCTATGACTCTACTGGGCAGGAAGAAGACACAGTAGCTTGCAAAACTCTTGAGGCAAAGGCCATATTAGCCTGCGAGTGGACATCAAAGTGGTAATGCTTGACAAAAGTGGAAAGTGATGTCCACGTTGCTGCCCGACAAATGTCTGCAACAGATACGCCAAGGCTATGCCCACGAGGATGCCTGTACTTGGGTAGACTTGGCGTGCAAACCTCCAGACCCAACTGGTTCTGCAACAGATATGCTAAGGCAATGGCCTCCTTAATCCAGCACCCCAAAGTTGACTTAGCTGCTGTGTCACCCTTGCGCAAATTAGCAAAAAGTACAAAAAGATGGTCAGACTTACAAAAAGAATTCAGAACCTCCAAGTACCAGAGAAGCACCCTCCGGACATCCACAAGGCGAAGATCTTCATCCTTCTCCTGACACTGCTCCTTAGAGAAGGAGGGCAGGCAGGCTACCTGGTTCACATGAAAGGGAGAAATAACCTTAGGCAAGAAGGAAGGCACAGGCTGATTGGAGATGGCCTCCTTTGAAAATGACAGATAAGGATCTCTGCTAGACAGAACCTGCAGCTCTGAAATCTGCCTTGTGGAACAAATCGTGACCAAGAAGATCATCTTGCGTGTCAAATCATTTAAAGTAGCATGCTTCAATAGCTGAAAGGGCACCAACCTCAGGACTCTGAGCATCAGACACAGATCCCAGGACGGGATACAGACTCCAAAGTCCCTGAAGAAAGCACAAGACATCCGGGTGCAAGGCTAGAGCCTTACCAGCCACTGGACCTCAGAAACAGGACAAAGCTGCTACCTGAACTTTCAGAGAAGCTAAGAGAAAGGCCCTTCTCCAGGCCATCCTGTAGAAAAACCAATAGAGACGGCACCTTGGTCACCTCAGGATCCAAGTGCCGAGGGCTGCACCATCACTCAAAGAGGCACCAGACCCACATGTATGCTAGCTTGGATGACTTCTTCTGGGTTCCAAGCAGAGTGGAGACCACCACCGGAAAATAGCTCTTTTGTGCTAGCAGTCTCCTTTCAAGAGCCAAGTTGTAAGCGAGAAGGGAATTGGGTCCTCCAAGACGATTGGTCCCTGTCGCAATAGGCCCTGAGAAGGAGGCAACAGAAGAGGAGGCACCTGCAGGGCCGCATCAGGTCCCCAAATCACGCTCTCCTTGGTCAATCTGGCACCACCAGGACAGTCCTGCCCAGGTGGCATACTAAACGCCAAATCACACGCTCCACCAGTTGGCCATGGAGGAAACATGTACAGCAAGCATTGACTTGGCCAAGACTGGGCCAGGGCATAGACGACCTCAAATCCCGTCTCCATGCAGTGACTGAAGAAGCAACAAACTTTGGCAGTAGAGCGGGTCGCCATCAGATCCATTTTGGGGTGACTGCAGCAGTGCAGAATCAACTGAAACACCTCCTGACTCAACTCTCATTCTCCAAAATCTAGAGCGTGCCAGCTGAGGAAGTCCACTTCCACATTGTCCACCCAGGCAATATGCTGAGCCGACAAGGGCAGGAGGTTCTTCTTCACCCATGCAAACCGGAGAACAATCTCCAGAGCTACCCCGGCACTCCTTGTATTGCCTTGCCAATTGATATAAGCCATTGCTCTTTCAGTGTTTTTTCTGGTGGATCCTCCTCTACTGCTATCCTGCTCTCAGTTGGTGCATCTGTCTTGGGTCCACTTTTTTTCTCTCTCTATACCCAGTCCCTTGATGCACTCATCTCTTCCCATGGCTTTCAGTACCCTCTTTACGCTGATGACCAGGACCGTACCTAGCCCTGTGCGAGCGGTGCGGCCACACAGGGCGCAAAGGCTTAAGGGGTGCATTTCAGCTGTCTACCAATGCCTGCCACCACTGTTCCCTCTAAGCTGTGCGCGTGTGCGCGGGCACACACCTCGCCGAGCGAGCGCACATACTTTACAACAGAGCGCACAAAAATTACGGCTCGGATTCTGATAGAAAACACAAACGTCTTAAAATTTAAAAGTTATGATTGTAATTACTAGAAATTTCCCGCTTCATTTAGTAATCGTCTATTTTCATTTAATTTGATTAAAATCAATGTGGTGTACATACTGTATTCTGACGTGCAGTTAAATTTTAAAGTATATAACTCCGAGTGTCGTTATGTGGCGCACAAAAATATAACCTTCCTTCAAAAGCTGCACAGCTGATATTTTATGCGCACACAGCCTACAGAAAATTAGAGGGAACATTGCCTGCCACCACCACTTTTTCTCAACTCAGCAGTTGCAGGCAACCGCAGACAGCTGAAACGTGCCCCTTAAGCCTTCTTGCGGCACGCTAAGCGGGTCTGGTCTCTCCCTTCTCTGACACGATGTCAGAGAAGGGAGGGACAGATCTGCTTAGTGCGCCGGTGACTTGCACATCGGGCACGCCTCTTCTCTCCCGCCGCCGTCCAGAAAGTGGCTGGATGTAGGTGCGGGGGGGGGGGGGGGGTGGCGCGCCCAATGTGCAAGTCGTACAGGGCGCGATCCAACCTCGGTACGGTCCTGCTGATGACTCACAGATCTATCTCTCTACACCCGAAATCTCTCTGGCAATCCAGGCCAGGATCTCTGCCTGCCTTTCTGACATTGCTGCTTGGTTGGCTCACCGCCGCTTAAATTGAATATGGCCAAAACTGAACTTCTTATTTTTCCCCCTAAACCTTCCTCTCCCCTTCCTCCTTTCTCGGTCTCTGTGGATAATGCTCTACTCCTCCCTGTCTCCTCAGCTTGCAACCTTGGAGTCGTCTTTGACTCCTGTCTCTCCTTCTCCACACACATCCAACTGCCAACTGATAGCTAAACCTGTCGTTTCTTTCTCTACAACATCAACAAAATTTGCTCATTCATTTTTGAACACACTACTAAGACACTTATCCACGCCTTAGTCACCTCCCATCTAGACTATTGTAACCTACTCCTTGCTGGTCTCCCACTGAATCATCTCTCTCCCCTTTAATCTGTTCAACACTCTGCTGTGTGGAAAATCTTCCGCCAGCCTCGTCATACTCCTATTACCTCTCTTCTCAAGTCGCTTCATTGGCTTCCTATCCATTTCTGCATCCAGTTCAAACTTCTCCTGCTGACCTATAAGTGCATTCACTCTACAGCTCCTCACTACCTTTCCTCTGTTATCTCTCCCTACACCACTCCTTGGGAACTCCGATCTTCTGGCAAATCACTTCTATCTGTGCCCTTTTCTTCTTTTGCTAACTCCAGACTTTGCTCCTTTCAACTTGCTGCTCTTTATACTGAAACAAACTGAGTCTGTACATCAGGTGCTTTCTCTGACCCTTTTCAAATCCAGGCTGAAAACTCACCACTTTGCTGCTGCCTTCGGATCTTAACTCATCTGTTCTCCTATGTGTTTCCTTGCCATGCCTACAGTGACTCTGTTATCTGTCTTCACTATATTGTAAGCTCTGATGAGCAGGGACCATCTTTTACATGTGACTGTGCAGTGCTGCATACGTCTTGTAGCCCTATACAAATGTTCAGTAGTAGTAGTAGTAGCAGCACTTCCGCGGCATTGTCCAAAAACATTTGAACTGCCCAGCCCTCGACCAGGAGCTGGAAAAGCAGAACCACCAACCTGATGACCCTTGCCTCGAGGCAGTTAATGGATCACACTGCTTCCCTGTGGTTCCAACGGCCCTGGGCCATATGGTCTTGGCAATGGATCCCCAGGCCGAGAGACTGGCATCCATTGTAAGAAGGATTCAGGAGAAAATGTCCAAAGGCATGCCCTTCTTCTGATGGCAGGGCTGCTGCCACCACTAGAGGTTGGCATTCACCATTATCAGGAGCCTGTGCTCAAACTCCTAAGTGATCAGGGACCACCAAGTCAGCAAGGATTGCTGGAGCAGTCGCATGTGAGCATGCGCTCATGGCACCATCTCTATGGTCACTGTCATCAATCTGAGGAGTTGAAGTTAATCCCAGACTCTCAGAGCCTGCTGCGCATAGAACAGGGCCAGGCAATCCAACAGTCTTTTGACTTTTTCCTCTGGCAGGAAAACTCTGCCCACTTGAGTGTCAAAACATGTGAAGACAACAGCTGACTCTTTCCTTGATTGATCACCCAACCAAGGCTTTCCAAAAAGGACACCACTTGGGTTGCCACCCAAGATGCTTCTGAAAGGGAACAGACCCCGATGAGCCAGTCATCCAGATATGGATGACACATCTCTTGGTGCTGCAACTGCCACCACTGTGACCTTGGAGAGCATCCTTGGGGCAGTGGATAACTTGAAGGGGAGGGCGGCAAACTGATAGCGAGAGCCAAGCATGGCAAAACACAGATACTTTTTTCTGATCTGCCCAGATCGGGATATGAAAATATGCCTCGACCATATCCAGAGAAGCCAAGAACTCCCCTCAGTGCACTGCTTGAATCATGGACAGATTGAAGGGTTTCTGTCCAAAAGCGCAGGACGCACAAGTGCTCGTTGACCCCCTTGGGCATCACAAGTATCTGTCCTTGGCCAGCTTGTCTGAGGGGACAGGCATCAACACCTTTAGGCATAGTAACCTGTTTAAGGTAGTCCACACAGCTGCACTTTTGATCACAGATCTACAAGCGGAGATGACAAAGGCATCCAGAATTGGCTCTTTGCATTCCAGTACATAGCCGAATTGAATAGTGTCTAGCATCCAGCCATCCTTGGTAACTTAGGCCCATTCCTGAAAGTAAAGCCTGCCTCCAACTGGAGCAACCAGGGGAATAGACCCCCAAACCTTCATTACGCAATCCAGGAGGGTCCTCCCCTGGAGGAGACCGAGTCTCTGGGGGCAGTCACTCCACAAAAGGACTGAGAACAAACCCAAAGCCCAGAAGCAGAGGGGAAGAAAGGCTTTCCAGGCCAGTAATGATGAATGCCCTGAGACTCCCAGGGAATCCAGCCTGCATGCCCTTGATGGGCATGCGAAGGCTGATGAGGAAGAAGCACCAACCCACTTCCCAGGCCCCCTTGACCTATGTTCCGGAAGGCGGTAAGATTTTGTTTCGCTCAAGTCCTTCATCAGCTTCTCCAAATCGGCTCAAAAAAAAAAGCTTCCCCTTAAAAGCCAGTTGGGCCAATCGGGCTTTGGAAGATGAGTCCACTGCCCAGTGCCAGAGCCAAATCCAATGCCATGACACCATCCCTGGCCGCCAAATGTACCAGGTCATGCATAGCATCAGAAAGAAAGGCCATAGCCAACTACAGAAGAGGAGTAGAATCATCTGACAAAAGAGATTGGATCTGCTGAGGCAGGGCTCGAGACATCAGGCTGGCACATACCGCCAACTGCAGAATAGCTGCTGCTACGGCTAACTGACTATTCAACAACAAATCCATCTTACGGTTCAGAAAATCCTTTAAGGCTCGCCTTCCACAGGAATGGTGGTCTGTCTGGTAAAAGCCGTGATCTGCGAATCCACCTCGAAAATACAAAACCAATTGATGCACTCCTTCTCCAAGAGAGTGTAGATCTTACACACCTCTAGGGGAGTTGGGGGAGTCCCACTCTAACCAAATCATATCCTTGATCACTACAGTAGTGAATTTCTGCACTCCATGAAGGAGTGGGTGCACATTTGGCTCCTGCTCCATGCTGGAAGCAAAGGAACTGCTAGGTACATATGACCTAGATTGGCCACTGTTGGAAACAGAATACTGGGCTTGATGGACCTTGGTCTGACCCAGTATGGCATATCTTATGTTCTTATGTTCTTATGAACCACAAGGAGCGAGTGGTGTGTGGAGGTCACAGGTGCCTTTATTTGTAAAACCCCCTACAACATTTCAGCTGCTGCCTTCCTCAGGGGGTACACAGCTTAAACAGAAAATAAAATAAAAACATGCATAGCAGTCAAAATAAGTAAAAAACACATAAACAAATAATTAAGAAATATATATGAATAACTAAATAAAAACATACAATAAAACATGTCAAAATCATGAACCATTAAAATCATAAAACAAAGGGCAGGGTAAATGTGAAAACACATAATAAACCTGACACTTTATCTGAAACCCAAATGTGGGAAGAGAGATAAGGAGGTACAATAGGGATTAAATTATAAGGAGCCATACTCACTCTTGCACTCTGTGAATGTCCTTTGAAGAACTAGTAATACACAAAAATACTCATGTTCTAAAATAGTGAAACATAGAAATATAATATCAAAACATAATTCATATACAGGTGCTAAACCAATGAAAATATGAGAAAACGATAGAAGGGGAACAATGGAAGTAAATAGTGTTCCCTTATTTTGTCATCTCAAAGCCAGACCATATTTGATAAAATCAATTATGCAGTATATAAAAAAGCTGTAAGGCTAAATGGTCACAGACCAGCCAATAAAAATCAATGAAACAGGATGTATTCTCCATCTTTAGTTATAAAAACAAAAAGAACATTTATCAGAAATATGAGTTCTCCTTTCTAAAATGATAAAGCATAAAAACAAAGCATAAGTGGTATAAGAGAGCGAATGAGGAAGGGGAACAACGAGAGTTAATAGTGTTCCCTTATTTTGTGATGTCGGAGCCAGACCATATTTGAAAGAACCAATTGTGCAGCATATAGGAAAACTGTGAACCAGATTGTCACAGACCAGTCAGTAAAAATCAATAAAAAAGGATATATAATCCAGCTTTGATTATAAAAACAGAAAGGACATTAATCAGAATTAAAAAGACTTGAAAGAAAGCTTTAAGTGTGTGTGGTACCGGTGTAAAATGTGTCAGCGGGATAATCTTATTATTGCAGTCGAAAACATTGGATGCATCGTTAAACTTGAACGAACAAATAAAAGATAAACGGTAGCAGGCTTATTAGAAGAGACCTGTTTTAAATAACGCTAATCTCCTACTGTACACATGCAAACTGTAAGATTTTAGACATATCATGCACAAGCGAGTATATTCACTTCTGTCAAGCAGAACAAACCTATGAATACGGTGAATTCTATGCCGGCGCGCTGTGTTGTGAATGCAATTATAGCGTTCGGATTCGCACCAAGTGGAGGTCAAAGGTCACTAACTCAAAGGGCAAAAAGATTCTAAAGAAAAAGAAAAAGAAACTAATTCTAAAATGACAAAATTAATATGCGTACATAACATATCAAATATCAGAAAGCGGCTTAATTGGGCAAATGAAAACTTGAGGCCAAGGTTGGCATCCAAAATAAAGAGCGAGACCTGAAAACAACAAGGGGAGGGAGGGAGAGGGAAGGGGATGGAAAGGAGGGAGAGAGAGATAATAAATACACATGAGAAAAATAACAAAACCATATAATAGCAAGCCAACTAATAAAAACTGAACGAATGCAATCTAAGCCAATGAGCACATAAAAAAACTATGAATACATTATTATAAAAAACATGGGCCATCTAGGTTAGAACAATGAAGACAATGAGGCAGTGATCAGCAAGGGCATTGAAAGGAAGGACAGAAAGGGAGAGGTAGGGGAAAGGGGGAAAAAGGAGAAGGGAAGGAAAGGGGCAAGGAGAAGGGGGAAGGGAGGGAAAAAAAGGGAGGAAGGGGAGGGGGAGAAGAGGAGGGGGAAAGAGAGAGAGGAACAGAGAAATATATAAGGACATAAAACCAATAAAAAGGGAAATAAGATCAAAACAAATAAAAATGCAAGTACCAATAAAACCAAGTAAAAACTAAAAAACAAGGTTACCATATAAAAACGGTAAACTCATAAAAATATTATAAATACATTGTTCTAGAAATAACAAAGTAAAACAAAAAAAATGCACATAACAGCTTTAAGACCATATATTGATAATACAACTAAAATCAAAGGATGCCATATAGACCAATAAGAATACTGTAAAATAAAAAAAAGGGGGGTGAAGAAGGCAAAAGGGAGGGAAGGGGGAGAGGGGGGAGGGGAGAGGGTGAAGGGGAGGGGGAGGGGGAGGAAGAGGAAGAGGGAAGAGGGGAATGGGGAAGGAAGGGGAGGGGGGAAGGGGAAGAGGGGAATGGGGAAGGAAGGCGAAGGGGAGGGAAAGAGGGGGAGGGGAGAGGAGAGGAGAGGGGATGGGGTGGCAGGGGAGATAGGAGAAGGGGGAAAACAGGGGGAAGAGGGAAGGGGGAAGGGGTAAGAAGCGGAGGGAGGGGGAGGAGGGTGGAAGGAAAGAGGGAGGGGGAAGGAGGGTGGAAGGAAAGAGGGGAAGAGAAGAGGGAAGGGGGGAAGGAGAAGGGAAAAAAGGGGGAGAGAGGAGAAGGGGAGGGAAGGAAGGGGGCAGGAGGAAAAGGGGAGAGAAGGGGGAGGGTAAGTAGGGGAGGGAGGGAAGGAACTGGGGAAAGGAAAGAGGAAAAAGGAGAAAAGAGAGGATGAAAAGATAAAGAAGGCTTCACCACAAGGACAGAGCAAAAACTATATAGGATATGTTAAAAACAGAAGTCAAGAGGGCCCATCCAAGGATAAAGGAACAAATAAAAACAGGAACTCCTGTAAATATGTAATAATAGTGAGGTATAAAAAATAGTAAAATACAAGAAAAAAATAATAAAATAAAAAAACAGGCACATCTCAAAGAAATACTGCTAAATTGACTTCTTGGTTCAAACCACAGGGTTCCAATGTTTGCAATTATTATTATTATTAAAAACTTATAAAGCGCCGCAACATATGAAGCGCTGTACAAACATAGAAGAGAGACAGTCCCTGCTCATCAGAGCTCACAATCTAATAAGACAGAAAACAAAATAAGTTACATAATACAAATAACAAAAATTTACAGGACAAAGTAAGTAAATGTTGATAAGAGAGATCAAGATAGGGTAAGACAGTAATGGAAAGCAATAGTGAAGAGGTGGATTTTAGTCTGGACTTGAAAATGGCCAGGGAGAATGCCTGGCACACAGAGATAGGAAGACTATTCCAAGCAAAGGATGCTGCCAGTTGGAAGGAGCGAAGTCTGGAATTGGCAGTAAGAGTAAAGGGCACAGATAAACGAAGACTGTTAGAAGAGCGAAGCAACCGAGAGGGGGTGTAAGGAGAGATGAGAGATGAAAGGTACTGGGGGGCAGAAAAGTGAATACATTTATAGGTCAGGAGGAGAAGTTTAAATTGGATACGGAGACGCATGAAAAGCCAATGAAGCGACATGAGGAGAGGAGTGATGTGGGAAAAACGAGACTGGCAGAAAATGAGTCGAGCAGCGGAGTGTTGAATTGACTGAAGAGGAAAGAGGTGGCTTGCAGGGAGGCCGGCAAGGAGAACGTTACAATAATCAAGACGGGAGGTGATTAAGGAGGGACAATCAATTTAGTGGTGTCAACAGAGAGGAAGGGGCGAATTTTGGAAATATTGTATAGAAAGAAACGACAAGTTTTAGCAATGAGCTGGATATGTGAAGAGAAAGGGAGAGAGGAATAGAAGATAACACGAAGGTTACGTGCTGAAGAAACAGGGAGGAGTACAGAGTTATCAGCAGAGAGAGAGAAAGGGGAAAGAGGAGGGGAAGCATTCGGGGGAAAGATAAGAAGCTCAGTTTTGGCCATGTTCAGTTTTAAGCGGTGGTGGGACATCCAGGCAGCAATGTCAGAGAGGCAGAGTGAAATCTTAGACTGGATATCAGGAGAGATAACAGGCGCAGAAAGATAGATTTGAGAGTCGTCGGCATAGAGATGATAGTGAAAGCCATGGGAAGAGATAAGGGTGCCAAGGGATTGGGTAGAGAGAGAGAAGAGGAGTGGACCTAAGGCAGAACCCTGAGGAACTCCAATTCATAGATGTAATGTTGCTCTAGCTTCAGTAAAACCTTATCAACGTCACCACTTCTCCAGTGGGGTTCAACAGCTTTGAGTACCAAAAACTTCAAATCCGTTACATGATGACCCTTTTCTATCCAATGTGCCACAGGAGGTTTTTCAGGTAAACGCCTTTGTAGACAACCTTTGTGCTCTATAATATGAGTCCTGACTTGTCTCTTAGTTTTACCCACATAAATCAAATTGCATGGACAGAGAATCAGATAAATAACGTTTTCAGTTTTACAGTTGGAGAAATGTTGTATATAGATTTTCTTGTGTGAAATTGGATGTTCAAAAAAAGTCTTTGGTAACCAGAGTATTAATACACACTGAACATTGCCCACATTTAAAATGACCTTTTATCTTGCAGGTGGGTCTTGGTTTCGATAACGCTGATGGTATGAGAATATTGGCCAGGTTACGATTGCGCTTATAGGCAATGGTCACTTGCTTAGAGGCAAACAGTGGTGAAGCAGCCAGAAGATGCCATTCTTGCTGAAGGATGCGAACAATGTCCTTGGAAAGGCTGGAAAAAGTAATGGCACAAACAACCCTGTCTTGTTTCGGCCCATCTGAAACTGCTAGAAGAGAGGCCCGATCCGTGGATCTCGCCTGTAGATAGGCCTTTTGAATGCAGTCTTGAGGATAACCACATTCCTTAAATCTTGTGCCCATATCTGTAGCATTACATTCAAAGTCTTCCTTAGATGTGCACAATCTTCTAATTCTCTAAAACTGGTTTACAGGTAGATTACTTTTAAAGATGTATTGTGGAAACTATCAAATCTGAGCAAGGAGTTCCTATCAGTAGTTTTATGGTACAAATCCATAATAAATCCACACTGGCCTTTGCTAATCACAATATCGAGATAAGCAATTTGATCCAAACTGTATGTACCTTCAAACTGAAGGTTCTCATCAAGGGAATTAAGCCATGCAAAGAATTCCCGTAACTGTTGCTCTGTGCCGTCCCAAATCATAAGAACGTCATCTATATAACGTTTCCATAATTTCATCTGGGCTTGGAAAGGATGAAGTGTGAGGTATCTTTTCTCAAAATCAGCGACGTAGAAATTAGCTACATCTGGAGCCATGGACGAGCCCATAGCAACTCCTTTGATTTGCTTATAAAAAATACCCCAAAACAAAAATAATTCTCTGTCATTGCAAGCGAAGCCAACTGAGTTAAAAAGAAGGTGGGCATGCAAACAGGCCTGCTCCTTTGAATAAGAACACCTGATATGACCTCAAGAGAAGCCTTCTGGTAATATTTGTCTAAAACAAAAATTGTGTAAGACAAAGGAGGGGCTTTGGTTCTACAAGATAGGGCGGCCTACATCGCTGAGGTTTTACGCCAAATTCTATGATGATCCGACAACCTTATTGAAAACCAAAGTTGAAAACTTATTGTACATCGGACGGGAAGCAGGGTATTTGACACCTAAAGAGATTGGTTTCTTGACCGTCACTTACCCGGTGACACCAACTATATACATGTTGCTGAAGATTCATAAATACTTAGACAATCCATCTGGATGTCCAATTGTGTCTGCAATAGTTTCTTTATTTAAACCTCTATCAAAATTTTTAGACGTTTTTCTTAGGCCCTTTGTAACCAAGGTTACATCATATATGTGAGATTCAGCTCATATTATTAACATATTGCAAGATACCATGAATAACTTCTTCTAGTTACCTTAGATATCAATTCTCTTTACACAAATATTACCCAGAAGTCAGCCCTTGAGGTCATATCAGACGTTCTTATTCAAAGGACCAGGCCTGTTTGCATGTCCACCTTCTTTTCAACTCAGTTGACTTCACTTGCAATGACAGAGAATTAATTTTGTTTTAGGGGTATTTTTTTATAAGCAAATCATTGCTTACATCGTCTAGCCACCTGCTCACAATGGGAACCGAGGCTGGGGTTTCCCAAATATGGAAGTGCAGCCATTCCAGGATAGGGGGAATGGGCACCATAAGGGCCTCCTTAGGGGAAGCCTCGTACTGGAGGATCTCCCCTGTGGCGCCTTTGCCTTATCCCGAACAAAGTCCTGAAAGGCCAGGTCCTCACGTGAGGACTTATGCCGGGCTTCGGGAAGGGAAGAGTCTGAGGGCACATCCCTGTGGAGTCGAGTGTCCGGGGACTCATCATCCTCGGTCTCCCAGTCTGACCCGGAGTCAAAGGAGATGTCGAGGGTCCTCTGGACCTCAGCCTTATGCTCCAGTTCTGATGGCCGAGGGGCCTCGCTCCGAGTCGGGAGCACTGTGCGGGGAAGTTCTTGGCCCCCGAGACCGGTGATGAAGCGTCTCACGAGGCCGGTGGTGCTTGAAAGATCGGCTCCACCTCCGGGGATGTCCTAGCTATGGAGGAGCCAAGGGTCAGGAGTGATGACCTGGGGGAACCGGGCATCAGAGACTGTTGTTTGGCCATGAAGGTGCATTCCAAGGCTGCCATCTTGGCCTCCAGGCCAGAAGGCCCCGCAGTCACTGGCACAGACACCGAGGACCTCGGGCCTGGCACCGGCACAGTTGAGGGGGTGGTCTCGATGAGGATGGCCTCAGAGGATCAAAACCAATTCCTGGACACTGATGGCATTGTCTCCAGCATCAGGGGCTCCAAGTTGAGAGCCAAGGGACTTCCCCAAGGCCCTGGACTCGTCACTTGAGAATGCCACTGACGATGTCTGAATCTTCGAGGGACGTCCCTCCCTGAAGGAGCCCTGGCTTGATGCTCCATGACACCGAGGCAACGCAGTCGCCAAGCAAGGCCAAGGCCTCCACAGCAGCCTTTGAGGGTGCTGGTCCCTCGGATGACTCCGGGGCTGAGTGAGTCTTATGAAAAATAGACTCATGCTGCTTCTTATGGCCTTCATTGGGCCTTGGGGGTCCATCTGCTGGCAGAGACCACACACCAAGGCATCATGATCTGGCCCAAGGCACTGAAGGCAACAATCATGCGGTTCTGTGAGTGACATATTATGTGCACAGTGGTTGAAAGGCTTGAAGCCACTGACCGAGGCCATGGCAGGTAATATGGACCCTGCCAGGTCAAATTCCTTTGGCCTGGCCAGAAAGGGCATGAAAACCAAAAACTGAAGTAAAAGGCAAGAAAAAAAAAATCAACTTTTTTCCAGGGGGAACAGACACATGTCCGATGGGCTCCGTGGAAAAAGGAAAACTGAGCCAAGATGGTACCCTTAGGCAGGAAGGGGAGAATGCATGCATGGTACATCTCCCAAAGGCTTTCTTTGAAAGATGGGAAGAGGTTACTGCGCTGGCTCTGTTGGTGCCGACACCACCCATATGTGAGAACTAACTTCCTGCTTGTTCCTGGAGAACTGGAAGTCCCCAACAAGGCTAGTGATGAGGTCAAGCCTTGGTACTCAGCTGGCTCAGTTCCACTCCCATGAAACTGTTTTACTGGCTTTGTAGCACTGTATTTAAAGTGACTGGCAGGAAGATTCCTCTGAGAGCTATCTGCAATTTTTAGGAGAGAGCAGGGAGAGGGTGTTGAGGTTGTGTGAGGTTGCTACACTCTTCCAGATCCTTCCAATTGGTGGCTGCTGAACAGGCTCTTATCCAGCGTAAGAGCATGGAGCTGAACCAATTTTCCCTTCCCCTATGGCTACCGAAAAGACCATAGTCTAATGGAGCCTCCCACATCATAAGAACATAAGATATGCCATACTGGGTCAGACCAAGGTCCATCAAGCCCAGTATCCTGTTTCCAACAGTGGCCAGTCTAGGTCACAAGTACCTACCAGTTTCCCCAGAAGACAAAGGTTCCAGAGTGTTGTATTGGGACAAGCAGTGGATTTCCTAGGTCCCCTTTAATAATGGTTTATGGAGCTTTCCTTCAGGAACTTGTCCAAACCTTTTTTTAAACGCAGCTACACTAACAGCTTTTACTACATCCTCCAATAATGAATTCCAGAGTTTGATTACTCATTGAATGAAAAATATTTCTCTTATTAGTTTTATATGGGTTACACTGTAGCTTCATTGCATGTCCCCTAATATTTCTATATTTTGATGGGGTAAACAATCAATCTACGTTTATCCATTCCACTCCATTTATTAATTTATAGATCTCTATCATATCTCCCCTCAGCAGTCTCTTTTCCATGTTGAAAAGCCCTAACCTTTTTAGTCTCTCCTCACAGAGATAAATTCCATCCCCTTTACCATTTTGGTGGCTATTCTCTGTACCTTTTCTAATTCTGCTATATCCTTTTTAAGATACGTGACCAGAATTGCACACAATATTTGAGGTGCGGTCGCACCATGGAATGATACAGAGGCATTATAATATCCTTTGTTTTATTCTCTATTCCTTTCCTTATGGGAGGAGTGGTCTAGTGGTTAGGACAAGGTACTTCAGGCCGGAGGGCTGGGGGTTCAAGTCCCACCTGGGGACAGCAATCTCAGGCCGGAGGGACTGGGATTTCTAGTCCTATAGGCACTCCTTGTGGTCTTGGGCAAGCCACTTAACCCTCCATTGCCCATGTTCCCTGTAAGTATTAACGTATGTGTGTCATATCCCCTCGTGTTAAATGTATCCCCCAATTGACCGCTTTGACCCAGTGAAAAGCAGAATATAAATACTAGCGATCTATTTGCATTCTTGGCTGCCACTGCACACTGGGCAGAAGGTTTATTTAATAGATTTTATATACCGTTTTTCTGCAAGACAAAACGGTTTACATTGAACAAAAACGGAACGTTTACATGGAACGGTTAAAACTATGTACAGATAACTTTGGTATAGATGATACAGCGTTACATGGAACAAACGTGTTAACCATGATGATGCCTAAATCTTTTTCCTGGGTGGTGGTTCTTAATGTGGAACCTTGCATCGTGTAACCATAGTTTGGGTTGCACCTTCCTAGGTGCATAACTTTGCACTTGCCCACATTAAATTTCCTCTGCCATTTCAATGTCCAGTCTTCCAATTTATTAAAGTCCTCTTGTAATTTTTCACAATCCTCTTGGGTTTTAACAACTTTTAATAATTTGTGTCATCTGCAAATTTGATTACATCACTCATTCCCATTTCCAAGTCATTTACGAATATGTTAAAAAGAAGTGGACCCAGCACAGATCCCTGGGGTACTCCATTATTCACCTTTCTCCATTGGGAAAATTGGACATTTAGCTTTACCCTCTGCTTTCTATTTTTAACCAGTTCCTGATCCACAATAATCCACTGCTTCCTATCCCATGACTTTCTAATTTTGCCAAGAGTCTCTCATGAGGGTCAAAGGCTTTTTGAAAATCCAGATATACTACATCGACCGACCCACCTTTGTCTACCTGTTTATTTACACCTTCAAAAAAATATAACAGATTAGTAAGACAAGACCTTCCCTGCTAAAGCCATGTTGGCTGTCTTCCATTAAACCATGACTATCTACATGCTCAAGTGAGAGAGTCACTCTCAAAGTGGTCTGTCATGAAGGTTTTTTAAAATCAATCTTTTCCTCTCAATTCTTCAGATTTTCTTCCAAAAGGAGAAAATCCATCCACCAACTGCTGGAGATAAAGAAATACAGAAGAGACCTCTGGCGGCTGAGGCAAATAGAGGCACAGGAGTGTTTGGTTGTCTCCACTAATCTGCTGGTAGGAGAACACAACCCACTTGTCTGGACTGATTTAGTAGGATGATATGGAATACAGATTTCTTTTTGAAAGACATTCATACCTTTTTGTCCAAGGTGTTAGATACCCCTCATTGTGAGCTGACCTATTATGATGCTACTCCAATTGTGGGTTGCATAGAGAAGGATGGAGGACATAGGTCCAGGCAGCTTGGTTAAATGGGAAAGGTTATTTTATTTATTTATTTAAAACTTTCTTATATACCGCCTCTTCCAGCGATCAAAGGCGGTTTACATATAACAATTGTAACCAAAACGGGTTTTACATGGAACAGATTTTAAATTATTTACAAACAACTTTTAAGTCAACAATTTTTCTGAGTAGCTATATTATTAATTGTAAACAACTATATACAGGAGTAGGGTTTCATTTAGACTTTATTTATTCTGCAACACTGAACGACAGCTCTGTGCCCATCATATTGATAATGGAAGAATGCTATATACCAACTTCTTTTGATAGACAGGGAATGCATTCAAGGACATCCTTCTCAATGGCCTATTTTTTTGGCAATATAGGTGGCTTATATATCAAGCCTTTCCGCTGGAGCAGTTAGCACCCAATAAGGAATGAAGATTATGAGGGAAGTGCTTTATACATAAGAGATAGGGGTGTCTCCCTTCACTTTCCTGCCAGGATAAATCGGGGAGGGGCGATGGAAAGGGGGTTTGTTTAATTACAGTTGGTTAGGCAGCTTGCCGGTGTGAATTTTTTTATGATTAGTATGCTGTGATATCTAAAGTTAGTTTTTAAGGGGGAATGGAAGGGGTTATGAGTATTAAATTGTTAAACAAGTCAAATGCAGTTAGATTATAGCTATATTGTTAACGGATTAGCTCCAGTAATTGATTTGTGATTGCTGTTTTTGTGAAATGACCATTGGCAATAAAGCATAGTAACTTACCTGTAGCATGTGTTCTCCGTGAACAGCAGGAATGAGTCCTCATATATGGGTGACATCCCCCCAACGGAGCCCAAAGGGGGAACGTTCCCCAGCTTCCACCAGAAACGTTTGGGAGCCTCCATTGCACATGCCTTCCTGCCTGCCACAGCATTATCTTATCCTCAATAGAATACAACAGCTAGTAGCCAGAAACAACTCCACAAGGAAAGGGGAGGGTTGTGAGGACCTATTCCTGCAGTTCACAGAGAACACCTGTTACAGGTGAGTACCTATGCTTTCTCTATGAACAAGCAGGAAGAAGTCCTCATATATGGGACTCTCAAGCTACAAAATACGAACAACAGCCCAACTGGGGCAACAAGAACCGGGAGAAACAGCATATGTAATCCCTCTTCGGGACTCAACTGATTCCACATCCATTGCAGACATCCACATCAGGATGACTCCTTCGGTAGTCTGGAAGGACAGAAGGGCCGGAGTACAGCTGGGCCAAAGTTACTGCCACGCTAGGAATCCTCATCCAGGCAGTAGTGGGCTGTAAAGCTGTGGACAGAGGACCAAAGAGCAGCCCTACAAATCTCCTCCATGGAGACCGAGCACAGATTGGCCACGGATGCAGCCATGGCCCGGATATTGCCTGAGCATAGGCAAAGGATATGCAATCCACCACCCAGATGGACAGTGTGTGCTTGTACATAGCCACGCCCAGTTTGCTGGGGTCATAAGTGATGAAAAGCTACACAGAACGGTGCAGACGTTTCTGCTCAAGGTAGAAGGGCAGTGCCTGGTAAAGCATAGTTACTCATCTGTAACAGGTGTTCTCCGGGGAGAGCAGGAATCAGTCCTCACATATTGGTGATGTCGGCACCGACGGAGCCCTCATGGAAGCATCCCCCCAGCTTTCAAAGAAAGCCTTTGGGAGATGCCACCACTCATGTATGGTCCCCTTCCCACCCAAGGGTGCCATCTTGCTCAGTCAGATGACATAGCTAAAAGATGGCAAAAATAAAAGATGATAAAGGAGAAACTCCAAGAGGAGGAGGGAGGGTTGTGAGGACTGATTCCTGTTGTCCCCAGAGAACACCTGTTACAGGTGAGTAACATAGAAACATGATGACAGAAAAAGACCACATGGCCTATCTAGTCTGTCCTTCCATAACAACAACTACAACAGTCCACTTTTTACCTTTAGAGATCCTCTGTGTTGGTCCCATGCTTTTTTGAATTCAGTTACTGTCCTCATCTCTACCACCTCCACTGCGAGACTATTCCATGGATCCACTACTCTTTCTGTAAAGAAATATTTCCGCATATCACTCCTGAATCTATCTCCCTTCACCCTCATCCCATGTCCCCTCGTAGCAGAACTTGCTTTCAATTGAAAGAGGCTCTCTCTCTGAACATTTATGCCACGGAGGTATTTAAACATCTCAATCATATCACCTCTATCCCGCCTTTCCTCTAAGGTGTACATATTAAGATCCTTAAGTCTGTCCTCATATGCTTTATAATGAAGCCCATTAATCATTTTAGTAGCAACTCTCTGCACCGACTCCATCCTGTTCACATCCTTTTGAAGGTGCGGTCTCCAGAATTGCACACCATACTCCAAATGAGGTCGCACCAAAGACTTATACAGAGGCATTATCACCTCCTTTTTTCTGCTAGCCATTCCTCTCCGTATGCACCCAAGCATCCTTCTAGCTTTTGCCGTCGCCTTTTCTACCTGTTTAGCTACTTTAAGATCATCAGACACAACACAACCACGCCTAGGTCCCGCTCTTCTTTAGTGGACAAAAGTACTTCACCTCCTATACTGTATTGCTCCCTTGGATTGCTGCAGCCCAAATGCATGACCTTACATTTTTTAACATTAAATCCCAGCTGCCAAATTCTAGACCATTCTTCAAGCTTAGCTAGATCCCTCCTCATGTTATCTACACCTTCCTGGGTGTCTACTCTATTGCAGATTTTGGTATCATCCGCAAAGAGGCAAACCTTACCCGACAGCCCTTCCGCTATATCACTAACAAAGATGTTAAAAAGAATCGGACCAAGGACAGATCCCTGGGGCACACCACTGGTAACATCCTTCTCCTCAGAGTGAGCTCCATTTACTTGTACTCTTTGTCGCCTCCCACCCAACCAATTTCTAACCCAAGCAGTAACTTTAGAGTCCATCCCTAGGGTGCTCAGTTTGTTTATAAGTTGCCTGTGAGGAACAGTGTCAAAGGCTTTACTGAAATCTAAATACACCACATCTAGAACTCTCCCTCGGTCCAACTCACTGGTCACCCAGTCAAAAAAATCAATCAGATTTGTCTGACAAGACCTGCCTCTGGTGAATCCATGCTGCCTCGGATCCTGTAATCTGCTGGACTCCAGAAACCTCACTATTTTCTCTTTCAGCAGCGTTTCCAATAATTTACTCACCACCGAAGTTAAACTAACCGGCCTGTAGTTTTCAACCACATCCTTACTTCCGCTTTTGTGTAAAGGCACCACATGAGCCTCTCTCCAGTCCTTTGGCACCACTTCCGACTCCAACGAGGCATTGAAAAGGTCAGTCAGTGGAGTTGCTAGAACGTCCCCAAGTTCCCTCAGTATTCTAGGGTGTATCCCATCCGGTCCCATCGCTTTGTCTACTTTAAGTTGAGCCAGTTTCTCACGAACACAGTCTTCTGAAAATTGTTCAAGATGTCCCTCGCTTCTGTTCTTATTTGTGGGTGTTTTCTGAGGTCCTGCTCCTGGTTCTTCATCTGTGAACACAGAACAAAAATATTTGTTAAGCAATTCCGCTTTATCCTTATCAGCTTCTACATATTCCCCCCCTGCACCCTTGAGTCTGACAATACCACTTTTGCCCTTCCTCTTCTCACTAATATATCTGAAAAATGTCTTATCCCCCCATTTTATTGCATTGGCTATTTCCTCCTCCTTTTGAATCTTTGCCTTCTTGACTACTTTGCTAGCTTCTCTAAGTTTTTCCAAATACAGATGCCTGTCTTTTTCTTCACTTTTTCAGCTACTTCCTTCGAAAACCATAGCGGTCTCCTGTTACTTTTGCCTTTATTTACCATTTTAACAAAAAGGTTGGTTGCCCTTAAAATACCCCCTTTCAGTTTTGCCCACTGTTTTTCTACATCCCCCAGCTGTTCCCATCCCACTAACGACTCCCTGAGGTATTGGCCCATCTTCGCAAAGTTAGTCTTCCTAAAGTCTAAGATCCTCACCTTGGAATTTATTTATTTATTTAGACAGTTTTGTATACCGCCTTATCCTTCAATCAAAGCGGTCACAACACAATTGGGGGATACATTTAACACGCGGGGATATGAGACACATACACTAATACAGGGTGAGCCAGTCAAACCTGCATTTTTGAAATGACTGTAAAAAATAAACGGATGGATATTTCAAAATTTTATTGTTACTATCTTAATGTACATTAAAAAGCATTTAAGAAACAACATTCACTGTTTAAAAATAACGCCAGTAAGATGGTGTCCTTCCCGATTGAGACATTCTTGTAGGCGATTTCATTCATAGCCTGAACAACCTGAATTTTGTACGGGTGATGGTGTAAATCTAACCTCAAGATTCTTCGGACGCTCGTGTTTGCCATGCCAAGCGCAGCACTCTGTCGACGCGCCGATCTCCGAGGGCTTCTTTCCACAGCAACTCTCACGCGGTCAATATTCGCGGGAGTTCGCACTGATCTTGCACTGCCACCCCTTCTGCTTCTCGTTTCACCAATTGCTTCAAAGTTTGTCACCCACAATTTGATTGAATTAACAGACGGCACTGGCTTATTTCGATTAATTTGAAAATTCGTCCGGAAACGACGCTGAGCGGCTGCATAACTACCACTTTGGTAAAACGCTTTCACAGCGAATGAACGTTGTTGTTTAGACCACTGCTCCATGGCGACTGAAATGCTTAGTTGTGGGGGACACAATGGTGACCTTGCTAACTCACTCCGCCCACTTTCACGGCTCTCCCGCCCTTTTCAAAAATGCAGGTTTGACTGGCTCACCCTATACTTACAGGGAACATGGGCAATGGAGGGTTAAGTGGCTTGCCCAAGACCACAAGGAGCATCTGTGGGACTAGAAACCCCAGTCCTTCCGGCCCAAGGTTGCTGTCCTCTAGTGGGATTTGAACCCCCGACCTTCCGGCCTGAAGTACCGTGCCCCAACCACTAGGCTACTCCTCCCTTATGGATTCTAACAGCCCAAGTCCTAATACTGAACCACACCATCTGGTGATCACTGGATGCAAAATGATCTCCCACTACAACATCAGAAACACTTTCACCATTGGTAAGCACCAAGTCCAGTATGGCCCCTTCACGTGTGGGGTCTGTTACCAATTGCCTGAATAGTTCTCCCTGTAGAGAATCCAGGATCTCCTTACTTCTAGATGATACTGCAGCAGGAATGTGCCAATCAACATCTGGCATATTGAAATCTCCTATCAGTAGCACTTCCCCTTTCCTAGCAATGCTGCGTATGTCTTCAATTAACTCTCTGTCCACCTCTTCGTCTTGTGAGGGAGGTCTGTATATCACACCAATGCAAATAGATTTCTCTTTCCCTCTTTCTAGTTTAACCCACAATGCCTCCTCTCTCCCTTTTAAGCTCTGTAATTCCAAAGCTTTAATAGTAGTTTTTACATATAGTGCCACTATATGCTACGCTTTCTCCAGAAACAAGCAAGAAGTCAGTCCTCACATATGGGACTCCCCAGCTACAGGCTACTGAAAGCCCATAGCAAAAATAGGGGCTCCCTAATGGGGAGCCGCAAGCAGCAGCAATTTAGCTCATGTCCACAGACCACAGTAGGACCCCTGCGTCTGATGAAACCAGCACTCCGGTAGCCTGAACACAGAGAGGTCAGAGGGTAGGAGTTCTCTAAACCCCCAAAATGTTACGGAGCACAGTCTGACCGAAGGCACTGTCCAGTTGGGACTCTCTTTCCAGGCAGTAATGAGCTGCAAAGGTATGGACTGAAGACCAGGTGGCGGCTCAGCAGATGTCCACCATCAGGACAGAGTGCAAGTTTGCCAACCAGGCCAGCATGGCCCTGACACGGTGTGCTGTAAGTGAGGGTGATATAGCCCGCAGCCCATGTGGACAGCGTATACTTGGTCACCGCCTCCCCAGCCTACTGGGGTCATAGGAGATGAAAAGCTGAGAAGCTTTGCAGTGGCCCTGAGTGCACTGGATATAGAAGGACAAAGCCCTCTTACAGTCCAAGGTGTGAAGGACCGTCTCCGTCCAACTGGATTGGGGTCTTGGAAAGAAGAAAGGGAGCACCACTTCTTGGTTGAGACGGAAGGGCGATACTACCTTCAGCAGGGATTTGGGGTGCATGCGAAGCACCACTCTGTTCTTGTAGAATCTGGTATAAGGCACCTCCGCTACAAGGGCCTGAAGCTCGCTAACTCTGAGTGGAGATGAGCACAACCAGGAAAATCACCTTACAAGAGAGTTAACGAAGATGGCAGGTAGCCAGAGGCTCAAAGGTTGGGCGAGTGAGCTGCCCCAACACTACGTTGAAGTTTCATTCGGTTGCCAGAGGGCAAACCGGGGGCTTCGATAAGAGCAGGTACCGAAGAAAATGGGTCACCAAAGGATGGACTGAGAGGGGCTTACCATCCACCGGATGGTGGTGCGCCGCCAGGGCACTAAAGTACACTTGGATGGAGTTAGACTTGAGCCTGGATTGAGAGAGGTGGAAAAGGTACTGTAACACCAGTGCCACCAGGCAGGAGAAAGGGTCAGCCCTGTACTTGGCACACCAAACAGAGAACCTGTGCCATTTGAGGGCTTAAGCCTTCCTAGTAAAGGCCTTGTGAGAGGCCAGTAGAATGTTTGGCCCCTTTCAACCTTTTGGTTGAGGTGGAAGAGTCACCCTCTCAGCAGTCACGCTGTCAGCAACAGGGACCCCAGGGTGGGGTGCAGAAGAGAGCCCCCCTCTTGAGACAGGAGTCCTGGAGCCATCCTCAAGGGAATGGGGGTCTCCACTGTCAACTGGAAGAGCAGCAGGAACAATGGTTGCCTGGGCCACCAAGGAGCTATCAGGATGAGCAAGGGCCTGTTGCGGAGGGTCCTGAACAAGGTCTTGGCGATCAGCGGCGTGCGAGGGAAGGCATACATGAGACAAGGAATGCATCCGCCACCATCCTTGAGGTGTGGGCCTGCTGGGAACAGAAGCGGGGCAACCGGAAGTTGTCCGGGCTGGCAAACAGGTCCATCACAGGTTCCCCCCAGAAGTGGAAAAGCTGACTGGCTACCCTGGGGTCCACCTGCCCACTCGTGCGGCTGGAGGACTCTGCTCGCCTGTCGGCCAGAAGATTGTCCTGGCCTGGCAGGTACACTGCCCGCAGGAGGATACCCTGTTGGATTGCGTACGAGCAGAGGACCAGTGCCTCCTGAGAAAGGGTACGAGATCCCGTGCCCCCTGTTTGTTCACATAGAACATAGCCACCTGGTTGTCCGTCTGGACCAGCATCGGCTGGTGACGCAGATGGTGACAGAAGACTCGCAGAGCTAAGCGTATGGTTTGGAGCTCCAGGAGATTGATCTTCTGGGTGCTTTCGTCTGGTAACCAGTTGCCCTGGGTACAGAACTCTCTGCAGTAGGCTACCCAGCCGAGCAGGGAGGCGTCCGTGGTGAGGATCCTTGAGGGGCTTGGGGCCTGAAAAGGCATGCCCGCCTCGAAATGATGGAGAGACTGCTACTAGATCAGGGAGTCCGCCAGTTGGCGGGTTACAGAGACCCTGTCTCAGAAGTGACCTGTGGCTGAGACCACTGGTCCCAGAGACACCACTGTGCTGCTCTCATGTGGAGGCGAGCGTCTGGGATGACGTGGACCATGGAGGCCATGTGCCTGAGGAGGCGCAGAAGAAACCGAGCTGGCACCGAGGGACGGCACTGTATGTCCTGTGCCAGAGTCCTGAGACGGTCGGCTCGGTCCCTGGGCAAGAAGGCCTTCGACTGGAGAGTATCGAGCTTTGCCCCGATGAATTCCAGGCATTGTGCCTGGAGGAGGTGAGACTTGGGGTAGTTTGTGATAAAACTCAAGTGCTGCAGAACCTGGATGGTCTTGAAGGATTAGAAAAAGGGACTTACTTCTGAAGAGAGATCTGCAACTGTGAGTATATACTTCTGGTAATTTTCTAAATGGAATTCGTTGTATTAAAGCTAATTAATCTGTGAACCCACTATTTTTTGTTAAATCAGTCAGGGCCTAGTAGCAGCAGTTTAAGTTTAAATATAAAACACAGAGGAGAACTTGCTGGTTACATTTCATACCCAGCAGAGAGCTTGTAGTTTAAATTTAATAGTCACTCAGGGCCTAGTAACAGCAAAGTACTTTTAGTTTAAATTTAAAACACAGAAGAGAGCTTTCTGGTTACATTTGGAACCCAGCAGAGAGCTTGTAGTCTAAATTTAATAGTCACTCAGGGCTTGGCATCAGCAAAGTACTTTTAGGTTAAATTTAAAAAACAGAAGAGAGCTTTCTGGTTAAATTTAGAACCCAGCAGAGAGCTTGTAGTTTAAATTTCATAAGAAGTTAGAGCCTAGCAGCAGCTAAGAGCTATAATTTAAATCAAATCAGAATTTAGCTTACCTCAGCAGCACAAGACAGGGTACTGTATAGCAGCCCTCTTTTAATAAGGAATGGAAAATAAAACAAAAGATATTAGAATGCCTCTATATCGTTCCATGGTGAGACCGCACCTTGAATATTGTGTGCAATTCTGGTCGCCATATCTTAAAAAGGATATAGCGATTTTAGAAAAGGTTCAGAGAAGAGCCACCAAAATGGTAAAGGGGATGGAAGGATACTCCTATGAAGAAAGGCTAAAAAGGTTGGGGCTCTTTAACCTGGAAAAGAGATGGCTGAGGGGAGATATGATAGAAGTCTATAAATTAATGAACGGAGTGGAACGGGTAAACGTAGATCGATTGTTTACCTTATCAGAATATAGAAAGACTAGGGGACATGCAATGAAGCTACAGGGTAAACTATTTAAGACTAATAAAAGAAAATATTTTTTCACTCAACGTGTAATCAAACTCTGGAATTTGTTACCGGAGGATGTAGTAAAGGCTGTTAGTGTAGCTGGGTTTTAAAAAAGGTTTGGACAAGTTCCTGGAGGAAAGGTCCATAAACCATTATTAAGAAGGGACCCAGGATATCAATGCTTGAACCAATACAAGCATTGTGGAACCTGTGTCCCTTGGGGAAACTGCTAGGTACGTATGACCTAGATTGGCCACTGTTGGAAACAGAATACTGGGCTTGATGGACCTTGGTCTGACCCAGTATGGCATATCTTATGTTCTTATGGTGTGTGCGGTGGCCTGCTGCACCTCTGAGGCCATGCCTCCCTTTATGAGCCAGTCGTCCAGGTAGGGGAAGACAAAGACCCCCTGGAGCTGGAGGAAGGTGGCCACGACTGCCAGGCATTTTGTGAAGACTCTTAGGGCTGAAGCCAAGCCGAAGGGGAGCACCCTGTACTGAAGGTCCCTCCCCCCACTACTAATCGCAGGTACTGCCTGTGGTGGGGGTGGATAAAGATTGAGTATAAGCATCCTTGAGTTCTAAGGAGCATAGCCAATCTCCCAGCTGGAGTTATGGCAGCAATGTTCCAAGGAAGAGCATCTTGAATTTCTCCTTCACCAGGAATTTGTTGAGGTTGCGCAGGTCGAGGATGGACCTTAGGCCCTCTGTCCTTTTTGGCACAAGGAACATAAGATATGCCATACTGGGTCAGACCAAGTTCCATCAAGCCCAGTATTCTGTTTCCAACAGTGGCCAATCTAGGTCATATGTAGTACCTGGAGTAGAACCCCTTGCCCTTGAGAAGGTGGGGCACCGGTTCCACCACTTTGTCCTCAAGAAAACCTGCCAACTCCTTCAGTAGAAGGTCCCGGTAAAGGGGAGACCTGAGGGGCTCTCCCAGAAAGTAAGGCTGAGGCTTCTGAGGTGGAGGAGGTAACCCTCCTGACTACCTGAAGTGCCCAGGAGTCGGTGGTGAAGGCCAACCACCTCTGGGCAGAGGGCCAGACGATCCCTGTGGGCTGCTGATTTCCTTGGGGTAGATAGGCTATGCTCAAGGAGTCAAAAATTCCGCCCTGGCTGGGCCAGAGCCGATGCCTAGGGTTTTGGAGCCTTCTGCTTACGAGGGTCATGCCCATGTCCCTTGGCCTGCTGACCCTGTTGGGGAGCTGGGGATGCCTGAAAAGGTGGGTAGTTTCTGTAAGCAGCTCCCTTCCTCAGGTAAAAGGACTTTTTACCTGAGCCCTTACGTCAGGGAAGGGCAGCGGTCTTTTTGGAGAGTTTGGTCCTCGTCATGAACTCCATGTCTAGCTTGTCAGCCTTGTCAGTCATGGGTTTGCCAAAAAAGGTTCTCTCCTTGGCAGAGAACATCGACCAATTTGTCCTGAACTCACTGCTCGAGGTCAGATGACTGTAGCCAAGCTTGGCGGCGTGCACTGTTGCCTGACGTCACTACTCGAGCCATCGACTCGAACCTGTCATAGTCCATTTGAGACATGAATTTGGAGTATTCATGGACTGCCCTGGCCAGGTTCTTGAACTGCTGCAGGGATTCCTCGGAAAGACCAGCTGAGAACCCGGCGAGTTCCTTCGCCAGGTCTCTCAGGTACATGCCCATGTACAGCTGGTAGGTCTGGATGAGGCAGATGAGCATTGAGCCCTGGTAGCACTTTCTGGCAAGGGCGTCCAGGGTGTGGGCCTCCCTGCCAGGGTGCACCGAATAGTGCATCTTTTGGCTTTTCAGCTGACGCATGGCCGTCTCCACCACCATGCAGTTATGCGGCAGCTGTGACTTTTGGAAGCCCAGGCTCCGGCAGACTCAGTATCTCAAGTTGAGCCATTTGCTTACCACTGGTACCGAAGCTGGTGTCTGCCACATCCGGAGCATCAGTTGTTCCTGGATAGGAGGAATGGGCACCATGAGCGATGCCCTCAGAGGAACCTCATCCTGGAGGATTTCCAACTCATCTACCCGAGGGTCCTCTTTTGACTTGGTAGGGAACGCCATAGCCTTTGAAATATCCTTGACGAAATCAAGGAAGCTCATATTCACCGTCGAGGCTCCAAGATGGGAGAGTCAGATGGGACGTCGCGGTGGTAATGGGTATTGGGGGACTCCTCGTCCTCCATCTCCCACTTGGAGTAGTCCATTGAGGACTTGTAGGAGGGCAGTTCCATGGGCCTCGGGGCCCCTGATGCCCTGCAGCCGGCACCCGGCATACTTGCCGGAGATGACCGCGGTCCTTTCGAGAGGGACTTGGATCGCAACCTCAGCCAAGGATTGACTCAAGGACTTCGAGGATTGGCTCGGCCTCTGGGGACGTCTTGGACGTCGAGGGCCCGGTGGTCAGGGTGGATTAACTGGTCATGCCAGACAACAGTGCCTGCTAATGGTCCATGAAGGCAGAAAAACTGCGCCCCAGGGCCGCCATTTTGGACTCCAGATCAGAAGGCTTCGCAGCCTTCGGCGCGGGCACCAAGGGACTCGGGCCCGACATCGGTTCCCCCGAAGGGGAATCCTCGATGAGGATGGTGTCTGGGGACTGAGGCCGGTCTGCGGTCGGATCCTTTCGGGGGACCTTTGCAGGCCACTCCCTCTCCGAAGCCTCGGACAAACATCTCTGTGTGACCGGGGCCGGGGCTTCCAAGAACGCCGCCTTCAAGGGTTTCTTCTTCTTCCTGGGTTCCCTTGAGGGAGACCCTCTTTCTGAGGATCCATGACAAGCCTCGGGTTCAGGAGGTTCTGCTTCAGATGAGGCCTGGACTTTGGAGGCACCGGGGACTTGGGGAAAAACTTCTCATGGCTGCTGATGGCTCTTGAGGGCCTTCCTCGACATCCTTTTGCAGAGACTGCAGGCTGCAGGGTCATGATCTGGTCCAAGGCAGAGGAGACGATAGTCATGTGTGTCGGTCAAAGATATAATTTTAGAGCACCGATCACACTTCTTAAAGCCACTGGTAGCCATGGGGGGAAAAAAGTACCCCTACAAAGTCAAAGACTCTCCAGGCTGCCAGTGGGAGAAAAAAAGTGCGAAAACGTCAGGGAAATAAAGAACAAAAATATACCCGAAGCAATGAGGTTGGTGGTGGGAAGAGTACTGGTGCAATACTGGAGATGAGTATGAAACTCGGAGAGAAAAATCAACTTTTTCCGGGGACAAGCCAGACAAATGTCTGAAGGGATCTGCAGAAAAAAAGGAGACTGAGCAAGATGGCACCCTTGGCGGGAAGGGGACCACGCATGTGTGGTGGCATCTCCCAAAGGCTTTCTTTGAAAGTCGGGGGATGCTTCCACGAGGGCTCCGTTGGTGCCAACGTCACCCATATGTGAGGACTGACTTCCTGCTTGTTACCAGAGAATAATTCAACGTGGGCAGCTGGGACTCCACCCTGTTGACATGAGGGGTGCCAGAGGACTGGAGAAAGGCACATGTGGTCCCTTTACACATAAACAGATGTAAGGATGACATTGAGAACTACAGAACAGTTAGCCTAACCTCTGTGGTTAGTAAATTATTGGAAAGGATACTAACCGCTGCTTGAAACTGAACATGGCCAAAACTGAGCTTCTTCTTTTTCACCCTAAACCAGGGGTCTCAAACTCAAATTGCTTTGAGGGCCAAATGAGGACTTGTAGAGTAACCCGGGGGCCGCACAAGACGCAGGCCTCATTTGCATAAGGGCATCATTTGCATAAATATTTGCATAATGTTACCATACACTAACTTTTAGTAAACATGCCTCTTAATGAGTGTATGGATAAAGAAAGACTAAAAGATTTCTACATTACTATAAACCAGTGCCAACCGCCAGGCACATTAGGAACTACTAGAAACACTGCTCATTTAGAACCCATAGCAAACCTGCCGTGTCCTAACAGCACTACCAGGACTCACAAAGCACCATACCCTAACTATCAAAAGGCAACACTGCAAATATTAAATCAACACATTTCAGAGAATAACAATACATGACCTACTCGGGAAAGAGAACAAGTGGCAATGTCAAATAGGAATTACATAAACAGAATACCTCAGCTCAGTTACACATGCAAAACATACACCATCACCAAACAAGGAATCACAATTTAGAAACAGGAAGACAATTAAACTGGGAACCCCAAAAGCCAAACTTAGAATGTACAACACTGTAGAAATAAAACTATACATTGATTTCCTCTTGTATTAAATAAAGTGCAGACGTTAAAGATGCACATTTCCAAGAGCTGACATATTTCAGTTAATAAATTCAAAATAAAGAGATATTTTTCTACCTTTTGTGCATTTTTTTTTCAGTTGCAATTGTTCCATTCACTTTCTTCTGGTTTCTTTGTGTCTTCTGCTAACTCTCCATCGTCTGCTGTCCATTTGTCCTTTCTTCTTTCCTAGTTTTTTTCCATTCTCTCTACATCTGCTTTAACATACTAATCATTCTCCTTTTGCTCTTTCCTCATTCCTATTTCATCCACTCAAATTTTACCCCTCCATCCTCAATCCCCACTTACTCTCCCAATACCCGGCCAATTGTAGATTTTTCTTCCCTCCCACACAAAATATATTTCCCCTCTCCATTTCACTCTCCCAGCCCCATCCCATTCTAATCGTCCCCCAACATCAACTCCCTTCTAGCTCCTGCCCCACCCAGCATCCGCTCCCTTCTAGTCCCCGCATCATCAGCCCATTTCCAGTCCTAGCTCCCTCCCCTCACAGCCCATTTCCTTTCCAAGCCCCCCTCCCCATCAGCCCATTTCCATTCCAAGCCCCCTTCCACTCAGCCCATTACCATTCCAAGACCCTGTCCCCATCAGCTATTTGCAGTTCAAGCTCCCCCTTCTACTCGGCCCATTTCCAGTCATAGCACCCCCCCCCCAGTCCATTACCAGTTCTAGCCCCCCCCCCTAGCCCATTATCGGTCCTAAGCCCCCCAACAGCCCACTTCCAGACCTAACCCTTCCATCGCCCTATCTTCATTCTTAGCCCCCCCATAACCCCATTTCAGTCTTAGCCCCCCAATCAGACCACCTCCAGTCCTAACCCCCATCTGTCCATTACCAGTCCTAACCCCCATCACCCCATTTTCAGTACTACCCCCCCCAGCCACACATCAAGTCCTGCTCCCCCCCCACATCAAGTCCTGCCCCCCCCCACATCAAGTCCTGCCCCCCCCATCAAGTCCTGCTCCCTCCCTCCCTCCCCCCCCCGGGAAAATTAAACTTTTAAAAAACCCCAGCTTCTGCTGCTGCTGCCGCCGCTGCCGTGGCCGGCAATAGCAGCAATATCGCAAGTCCCACGGGCTCCGTTCCCCCCCCCTCCCCTCCCCCCCTCCCCTCCCCTCCTTCCTTCCTTCCTGCTTGCCTGCCAGTTCTCTGCTTTGGCTTTGGCTTTCAGAGCTGCGAAGGGAGAGCTTCTCCCTCGTGACTCTGTTCAGCCCGCTGGGGCAGATGGGAAATTTCCCATCTGCCCCAGCGGGCTGAACAGAGTCGCGAGGGAGAAGCTCTCCCTTCGCGGCTCTGAAAGGCGAAGCCGAAGCGGAGAACTGGCAGGCAAGCAGGAAGGAAGGGGGGGGGGAGCGGAGTCCGCGGGACTTGCGATATTGCTGCTATTGCCGGCCACGGCAGCGGCGGCAGCAGCAGCAGAAGCCGGGGTGTTTTTTTTTTCCCCCTATGCATCGCGGGCCGCACAAAGGTCTCTCGCGGGCCGCATGCGGCCCGTGGGCCGCGTGTTTGAGACCCCTGCCCTAAACACTCCTCCTTTCTCAGTCTCTGTGGATAACTCTCTAACTCCTCGGCTCACAATCTTGGGGTTATCTTTGACTCCTCTCTCTCCTTTTCCACACTCATCCAACTGATAACTAAAGTCTGCCATTTCTTTCTCTACAAAATCAACAAAATTTGCCCCTTCCTTTCTGAACACACTACTAAGACACTTATCCACTCATTAGTCAACTCCCATCAAGACTATTGCAACCTATTCCTTGATGGTATCCTTTTGAATCATCTCTCTTCCCTTCAATCTGTTCAACACTGCTGCGCGACTAATCTTCCGCCAGCCTTGACATGCTCCTATTACCCATCTTTTCAAGTCACTTCATTGGCTCCCTATCCATTTCCACATCAAGGTCAAACTTCTTCTGCTGAACTAAGTGCATTCACTCTGCAGTTCCTCACTACCTTTCCCCTTTTATCTCTCCCTACACCCCTCCTCGGGAACTCTGCTCTTCTGGCAAATCGCTTCTATCTGTGCCTTTCTCTTCTATTACAAAATCCAGACTTTGTTCCTTTCACCTTGCTGTTCCTTATGCCTGGAACTACCCGAGTCTGTACATCAGGCACCTTCTCTGACCCTTTGAAATCCAGGCTGAAACTCACCTCTTTGCTGCTGCTTTCAGATCTTGAATCACCTGATCTCCTGTTTCCTTACCATTACCACCAGATGTATCCTATCTCTACAGCTACTGTATTGTCTGTCTTCACTAGATTGTAAACTCTGAGTAGGGACCATCTTTTACATGTCTATGTAGCGCTGCATACATCTTGTAGCGCTATACAAATGTTCAGTAGTAGTAGTAAAAGAGAGAATAGTGAGGTTTCTGGAGTCAAATGGATTGCAGGATTCGTGGCAGCATGGTTTCACCAGAGGCAGGTCTTGTTTATTTATTTAGTAAACATTTGTATACCGCTGCTTCCTACGATCAGCAGCGGTTTACTTTACAGAATCATAATGTATCGTACAATACAGTAATTTTTTAAGATACACATTTTGATTGGGCAATGATTTACATAAAACAGGAAATAGCAATTAGATACATTATACATTGGATTGGGGCTCACAAATCTAAATATACATTAGATTGTAGGTGCGTGAGTGGGGCCTAAAATATACATATATACAAGATTACATACTGGTATTCTAAATGCTGTCATGGCAGGCAAAAGCCATCTAGTTGGGGTAAGGTGTCGCACTTAGGTCAGGTTGTAGTGAGCCTGAAATAAGTGGGTTTTGAGTTTCCTTCTAAATTCACTCAAATTATTTGTCAGTCGCAACTCGTGTGGGAGTTGGTTCCAGTGGATTGGTGCTGTATATGTGAAAGCTCTATTGCTTGTTTCTGCTTTGACAGTTCTTATGCTGATCGGAACACAGAGAGCGTTGAGATTTATGGTTCTTCTGTTCCTGTTGTGTGGTTGAATAGTGATTAGGTTATCGAGGTAGGAGGGTGCAATGTTGTGAATGAGCTTAAACGTTGTTATGAGAAGTTTGAAAATGATGCGAGCGGCCACCGAGAGCCAATGCAGTTCCATTATCACTGGGGTTATGTGATCTGTGACGCTTTTTTCCATGATGACTTGCAGCAACATTTTGAGCCATTTGCAAGATATTTAGGGTGTTCTTCGGAAGCCCTTGCAGAATGGTGTTGTAGTAGTCTAGGTGAGGAATGATGAGAGCTTGTGCAACAGTCCTGAAGTCAGATTTCTCGAGGATATTGCGAAGTGGTAGAAGAACTTTCAATTTGTAAAAAATGGCTCGGTTAATTGTTCGGAGGTGTTTATCCATCCTAAGGTTGCTGTCTAGTAGGACCCCTAGATATTTTATTGCAGGCTTCGTATGATATATGTTTTTGTTAAGGGTGACTGTGGTGGGCGGGATGAAATTGGTTTTCTTGGAGATAAACATGACCTCTGTTTTCTTGTGGTTTATTGACATGTTGTTTTGTTGAAGCCATGTTTGGAGCATGTCAAGGCATTCTTCTAGTGGAGTGAAATCCGGTTGTGTTATGTCAAGGTGCGTATACAGCATCACATTGTCAGCATAGATGTGGTAATTGATGTTGCGCTTCTGAAAGATCTCGCAGACCGGTTTTATATACAAATTGACTGGGTGACCAAAGTGAGCGAGGGAGAGCCCTAGATGATATGTACTTAGATTTCAGTAAAGCCTTTGACACTATTCTGCATAGGCGACAGAACATAGTATATGACAGCAGATAAAGACCAGCATGGTCCATCTAATCTGCCCAGCAAGGCTACAAGAGCAGGTGCACCTGACGCTCCATGCAGATCACCCCTTCCCATACCTTTGTTTAGGGGTGTACCCACCACTCCGTGTTGGTCACCACTATTTGTTGAGATATGAGATAGTTATGTTTATTTCGATTTTATCCTGTTGCTATTTATTTATTTAGTCAGTTTTTTATACCAACTTATCCTACAATCAAAGTGGTTAGGGACATAACAGGGGTCTACATTCAACAGAGGGTGACAGGACAGACATATAATTCTGGGGGTTGAGCCCGGATCTGAGTTGTAGGTGTTCGGTGTCTGTATCGGCAGTGAGTGGGAGTTATGGTGCTTGTTCAAATGCATCCATGAACAGGTAGGTTTTAAGGGATTTGTGGAGGTCCTTGAGGTCGTTTTGTGCCCTTAGATCATCTGGGAGAGAGTTCCATAGGTCCGTCGCTGAGAGTGATACCGCCCTTCTGGAAGTTGCTTGCTTCATCCTGTGCTATTCGTCTGGGGTGCGGAGTTTATTGCTGCCTTGGGTTCGTCTGGGTCTGCTGCTCGTGTCTTTGATTATCATGGTCTGTAGAACTTCTGCTGAGCAGTGGTGTATGATCTTGAAGATGGTTAGAGTCGCCTTGAATCTTGCCCGTGCAATTATAGGTAGTCAGTGCAACTGTCGAAGCACTGGTGTTATGTGCACATATTTGGCTGTGCCTGTGATTATGCGAGCCGCAGTATTTTGCACAATTTGAAGCAGGTGCACAGTTTGTTTGGGTAAGCCTTGGTATAATGAATTCCCATAATCCAGTATAGGGGTGATGACTGCCTGGCATCACTCCTATACTGTCTTGGTTTGAGTCGTCTGATGATCTTTAAATGGTGGTATGCTTTCGCTGCAGTCTTGTTTATGTGGGATTGGAAATTCAGGTTCTTGTCCAGGGTGACACCTAGATACTTTACTTCATCCTTTGTCCTGTGTAGTATGTTAATTTCTTGGGTTGGCTTGAATGTTGTGCTCCTGGAAATGAACATTGCTTCAGTTTTATCAAAGTTCACATTGAGGTTAAGGTTGGCAAGCCAGGTGTTCATGGCACTCGGTCATTGGTGTTATGTCGGGGGTTCTCAGGTCAATTGGAGTTTACACCATGATATTGTCTGCATATAGGTGGTATTGTATGTTGTGTTGTCTGATGATATTGCATATGGGTTGGATATAGATGTTGAATAGTATTGATGATAGGCTGAACCCTGTGGTATTCCTTGCGTGGTGGGAAACTGGGTTGACTTTTCCTCTTCGCATTTTACTTGCTGTGTTCGGTTGCTTAGGTAGGAGGTGAACCATTTCAGTGTGTTGTTGCGTAGTCCAATTTCTTGGAGTCGCTATAAGAGTATGGAGTGTGATACCGTGTCAAAGGCAGCCGAGATGTCAATGAAAATTTGTAGGAAACCGTTTTTTTATATTATCCAGTCCTCTCAGGAGGTTGTCGAAGAGGGAGGTGAGTAGAGTTTCTACGTTGTGATGCGGTTTGAAGCCATGCTGGTGCGTGTCCAGCAGAGCGTGTAGGTCCATGTGGATCCTGCAGTTGTTTTTGTACCACTTTTTCAATGATTTTTGAGATAAATGGCAGGCTTGAGATTGGCCGGTAAGATATAAAGGGATCCAACTGTGACTGTCCCAAGCCATTTTGAATTCTGTCACTGTATTTGCCCCCACCACTTCCATCCGGAAGGCATTCCAAGCATCCACCACCCTTTCAGTGAAAAAGTAGTTTCTGAAATTGCCTTTCAATTTACCCCCTTGCAGCTTCATGTTATGCCATCTAGTTTTACCGCTTCACTGTCTTTGGAAGATTTTTTTTGTTCATTTATACTCTTTAAGTATTTAAGGATCTGAATCATATCTCCCCTGTCCCTCCTCTCCTCCAGAGTGTACATATTTAGGCCTTTAAGTCTCTTCTCATAAGTCTTCTGATGCAGGTTCCAAACCATTTTGGTCACCTTCCTCTGAACTGTTTCCAGTCTTTTTATATCTTTTGCAAGATATGGTCTCCAAAACTGAACACAATATTCCAAGTGAGGCCTTACCAGCGACTTGTACTGTAGCATTAGTACCTCTTCCTTTCTAATGATAATTCCTCTTTGTATGCAACCCAACATAAGAACATAACATAAGATATGCTATATTGGGTCAGACCAAGGTCCATCAAACCCAGTATCCTGTTTCCAACAGAGGCCAAGTACTTAGCAGTTTCCCCAAAAGACACAGGTTCCACAATGCTTGTATTGGGTCAAGCAGTGGATATTCTGGATCCGCTTTAATAATGGTTTACGGACCTTTCCTACAGAAACTTGTCCAAACCTTTTTTAAATCCGTTTACACTAACAGCTTTTACTACATCCTCCTGTAGCAAATTCCAGAGTTCGATTACACGCTGAGTGGAAAAATATTTTCTCTTATTAATATTAAATAGATTACCCTATAGCTTCATTGCATGCCCCCTAGTCTTTCTATATTTTGATGGCATAAACAATCGATCTGCGTTTACCCGTTCCACTCCATTCATTAATTTATAGACCTCTATCATATCTCCCCTCAGCCGTCTCTTTTCCAGGTTGAAGAGCCCTAACCTTTTTAGCCTCTCTTCATAGGGGTAACCTTCCATCCCCTTTACCATTTTGGTAGCTCTTCTCTATACCTTTTCTAATAACGCTATATCCTTTTTAAGATACAGCAAACAGAATTGCACACAATATTCAAGGTGTGGTCGCACCATGGAACTATACAGAGGCATTATAATATCCTTTGTTTTATTTTCCATTCCTTTCCTTATGATACCTAACATTCTATTTGCTATCTTGGCCGCTACCGCTGCACACTGGGCAGAGGATTTTAACATGTTATCCATGATGACACCTAAATCTTTGCCCTGGGTGATGATTCCTAACGTGGAACCTTGCATCGTGGAATCATAGTTTGGGGTTTTCTTTCCTAGGTGCATAACTTTGCACTTGTCCACATTAAATTTCATCTACCATTTCGATGCCCAGTCTTCCAATTTATCAAGATCCTCTTGCAATTTTCCGCAATCCTCAGGGGTTTTGACAACTTTGAATAGTTTTGTGTCATCTGCAAATTTGATAATCTCACTCGTTATTCCTATTTCCAGGTAATTTCTGAATACGTTAAAAAGCAGCAGACCCAGCACAGATCCCTGGGGTACTCCACTATTGACCTTTCTCCATTGGGAAAATTGGCCATTTAGTCCTATGCTCTGCTTTCTATCTTTTAACCAGTTCCTAATCCACAATAGTACACTGCCTCCTAACCCATGACTTTTTAATTTTGCCAAAAGTCTCTGATGAGGGACCTTGTCAAAGGCTTTCTGAAAGTCCAGATACACCATATCAACCGACTTACCTTTGTCTACTCAATCTAAAACATGGCGCGGCATTGGTGAAGCTGGTCCGGCCATGTTTTAGATTGAGTTGATCGCGGGAAGGTGGAGTAAATGTTTATTGCCTGTGGGAGCAATTATACCCCCTGACGAAATGTGGAGTGAAATGCTTGAGGGGCGCTCAGGTGAAACGTCGGGGCATTGGCTTCAGATAGATCGAAGCTGTGTTGAAAGTTAAGTTGGCTCTTTTTGTTGTATATTGCTCATTTGGCATTAATGTGCTATGGGGGAGGTCATTGATGTGAAAGGGCAAATGGTTTTATAAAGATTTATGTAATCAATGTATTCTATACCGTAGCCCTAAAATTCTGAGACCTCCTTCCAAGCTGATAAATGTGCTACAGAGAGATTGTGTGACAAGAAGATATGCTTCTCTCTTTTTTTGAAAGTTGTTTCATGGAATTTTGACATCAGTTTTGGTACAGTGGAGTGCTTTGTTGGATTTGTATCAGTCAAATGACATAGCTAAAAAGACGGCAAAAGAACAAAATATAATAGGACTGCAACGCCTAGGGGAGGAGGGTCGTGAGGATTGATTCCTGCTGTCCCTGGAGAACCCCTGTTACAGGTGAGTAACTATGCTTTCTCGGGGAACAAGCAGGAAATCAGTCCTCACATATGGGACTCCCCAGCTATAGGCTACCGAGAACCCATAGCTAAAAAAGGCTCCCTCTATGAGAGACGCAATAGCAATGTAAACTAAGGGAATAGCACTCTGGTAGCCTGAACACAGAAAGGTCGGAGGGCAGGAGTTGCCTAGACTTCAAAAAGGTTACGGAGTACAGCCTGGCCGAAGACACTGTCCCCCTGGGATTCCCTGTCCAGGCAGTAATGGGTTACGAAAGTCTGACTCGAAGACCAGGTGGTGGCCCGGCAGATGTCTGCCAAAGGAAAAGAGCGCAAATAAGCCACTGATGCTGCCATGGCCCTGACCCTATGGGTCATAATCCAACATAACCCTCCATAGGAAGCTTGGCTGCCCTGTATACCCAGGCAATGCAGTTTGCCACCCAGGTAGACAGCGTACACTTAGATACCACCACCCCCAACTTACTGGGGTCGTAAAAAATGAAAAGCTGAGAAGCCTTCTGATGCGGTTGCATATGCTGGATATAGAAGGCCAATGCCCTCTTACAGTCCAGGGTATGCAGGACCGACTCTGCCCGACTGGCATGCGGCCTGGGAAAAAAGACAGGCAGAACCACCTCCTGGTTGAGGTGGAATGAGGGGACCACTTTCGGAAGGAATTTGGGGTGCGTGTGAAGCACCACCCAGTTCCTATAGAATCTGGTATAGGGTCTTTCTGACACTAGGGCCTGGAGCTCATTCACCCACCGGGTGGATGTGAGTGCCACCAGGAAAACCAAGCGTAGATAGCAGGTAGCCATTGGTTCAAAGGGTGGCCTAGTAAGCTGCTCTAACACCACATTGAGACCCCACTTGGTCGCCGGGGGGAGGGGGGGGGTGGACTGGGGGTTCAAGAGAAGTAAGCCTCTCAGGAACCGAGAGACCAAAGGGTGGGCAGAGAGCAGCTTCTCATCCATAGAAAAGTGATGCACCGCAAAGGCACTGAGGTGCACCCTGACAGAGTTGGACTTGAGGCCCAAATCGTAGAGGTGGAGAAGGCATTGCAGAACCACCCTACCGGGCAAGAGAAAGGATCTACCTCCCGCTCCTTGCACCATGCCGCAAACCTACACCACTTCAAGGTGTATGCTCGTCTGGTCGATGGCCTCCGCGAGGCTAGCAAAACCTCCTCAATATTCTTTGGAAGGAGGAGCGGAGCGAGAATTACCCTTTCAGCAGCCACGCCGTCAAGTTCAGTGAGCTGAGATTGGGGTGCAAAAGAGAGCCCCCCTCCTGAGACAGGAGACTGTGAGAACCCCAAGGGGATTGGGGCTTCCACTGCTAGCTGCAGAAGAAGCGGGAACCAGGGTTGCCTGTGCCACCGAGGAGCAATAAGGATGACAGAGGCCCTAGAAAATCTTGAACAGCGTCTTGGCCACCAGAAGTGTTGGGGGAAATGCATATAGAAGGTCCCCTGACTATGATATCAAAAACGCATCGGCGGCCACCCTGTGCGGGTGAGGTCGCCTGGAGCAGAAAAGGGCCAACTGGTGATTGTCCGAACTCGTAAACAGGTCCATCACCAGCCGCCCCCAGGTCTGGAAGAGCCAATTGGCTACCCTGCAGTCCAGCTGCCATTCGTGGGGCTGGAGAATCCTGCTTAGCCTGTCTGCTAGCCAGTTGTCCTGGCCCGGCAGGTAGACTGCTCGGAGACAAATGCCATGCCAGGCTGCAAAGGAGCATAGGTCCAGGGTTTCCTGACATAGGGGGCAGGACCCCGTGCCACCCTGTTTGTTCACATAGAACATGGCCACCTGGTTGTCTGCACCAAGACAGATTCGTGGGCTAGGAGCTGCTTGAAAACTCCTAGTGCTAGGCGGACGGCATGTAGTTCCAAGAAATTGATTTGTTGGGCCTTCTTGCCCGGGGACCACAGTCCCTGAGTACGGAAACCCTGACAATGGGTCCCCCAGCCCAGCAGGGATGCATCCGTGGTCAGGATGCTCGTGTGCAGAGGGACCTGGAAAGGCATCCCTACTCCCAAGTGATGCGGTTGGAGCCACCAGGCTACGGACCGTACCAGACGTTTGGATACTTTGACCCTGTCCCGAAGGCGTCCTGAGACCACTGGTCCCTGAGGTACCACTGAGCGTTCCGCATGTGGAGGCGGGCATCTGGGGTCACATGGACTGTGGAAGCCATGTGCCCGAGGAGGCGCAGGAAAAGCCTTGCTGACACTGCAGACTTGCGACTCGCTTGCCCTGCCAGAGCCATAAGTCTGCTTGCCCTGTCTGCAGGCAGATAGGCCTTCGCTTGAAGGGTGTCGAGGCTGGCCCCAATGAACTCTAGCTGCTGAGTTGAAGTGAGGCTTGACTTGGGGTAGTTGATCACAAATCCTAGGTGCTGCAGCACCTGGATGGTGCGAGTTGTGGCCTGGTGGGCCGAGGAACCTCTGATGAGTCAGTTGTTGAGGTAGGGGTATACAAAGACCCCTTGGAGCCTGAGAAAGGTGGCAACCACAGCTAGGCACTTTGTGAACACCCTGGGGACAGAGGCAAGGCCGAAGGGGAGTACTCTGTACTGGTAGTGATTGCCCCCCACCACAAAGCGTAGATATTGCCTGTGGTTTGGGTGTATTAGGATGTGTGTATACGCATCTTTCAGGTGTAAGGAGCATAGCCAGTCTCCCTGGCGGAGGTAAGACAGCAATATTCTAAGGGACAGCATCTTGAACTTCTCCTTCACCAGGAATTTGTTGAGGTTGCGCAGGTCGAGAATGGGTCTGAGGCCTCCTGTCCTTTTTGGCACCAGAAAGTACTTGGAGTAAAAGCCCCTTCCCTGCAAGTGGTGGGGCACCGCAGTTCTACCGTCTGATCCTCGAGAAGACCTGCTACCTCCTTCAGAAGAAGGTCCCGGTGAAGTGGAGACCTGATGGACTCTCCTGGAAAACAGTGAGGAGGCACCTGGGCTAGGTGAAGAAGATAGCCCTCTTGGACTACCTGCAAGACCCAGGCATTGGTGGTAATGGCTGGCCACCTGTGGGCATACAGAGCAAGCCAGCCCCCTGTGATCTGCCTTTCCCCTGTGGGAAGAGTGGCCATGCTGTAGGAGTCAAAAGCCACTGCCAGGCTGGGCTGGAGCTGGTGCCTGGGGCTTTTCTGCTTATGTGGGCCATGTCTCTATCCTTTGGCCTGTTGCCCCTGTTGGGGAGCCGGGGAGGCCTGAAAATGGGGGTAGCTTCGGTAAGCAGCACCCTTCCTCAGGTAAAATGGCTTTTTACCCGAGCCCTTCTTGCGAGAAGGGGCAGAGGTCCTTTTGGAGAGCCGTGTCCTCATCATGCACTCGGTCTCCAACTCTGTGGCCTTGTCGGTCATGGATTTGCCAAAGAGATTCTCCCCCTGGCATGGGACATCGACCAACTAGTCCTGAACCCATTGTTCGAGGTCCGACGACTGCAGCCATACCTGGTGGCGTGCACCGATGCCAACCGTGGCTACTTGGGCTGCCGACTTGAACCCATCATAGGCCGCCCAAAAAATAAACTTCGAGCACTCACGGACGGCTTTAGACAGGCCCTTGAAGCACTGCAAGGGTTCCTCGGAGAGACCAGCCAAGAACCTGGTGAGTTCCTTCGCCAGATCCCTCAGGTACATGCCCATGTACACCTGGTATGCCTGGATTTGACAAGTCAGCATTGAACTCTGGAAGCACTTTCTGCCGAGGGCATCCAAGTTGTGGGCCTCCCTACCAGAAGGCACCGAGGACTGCATTTTCTGGCTCTTCAGCCGGTGCATGGCAGATTCCACAACCATGGAGTTGTGTGGCAGCTGTGATTTCTGAAACCCAGGGCTCCGGCAGACTCGGTACCGGCACCGACGTCTCCCACATGCGGAGCATCAGTCGTTCCAGGATTGGAGGCATGGGGGGGCCTCATACTGGAGGATCTCGAGATTTTTGGCTCGAGGATCCTCCTCGGACTCCTTGGGGAACGCCAAGCCTTGGACATATCCCACACGAAGTCCAAGAACCTCATGTCCTCCGGGGGGAGGGGGGGGGACATTCTCTGAGGCTTGGAGCCAGGGAATCAGATGGTACATCCCTGTGCTGGCGGGTATCCAGGGACTCTTCATCCTCGGTTTCCCATGCTGACGCCTCCGAGGAGGAATCGGGGGGCTCCTCAGGCATCGAGGGCCCCGGCGCCGACCACCCCAATGCCAGCAGGCTCGGCTTCGACGATCTCGGTCCTGAACGGGAGGCCGAGAGACCTTGGCTGAGGATCTACTCGAGCCCGAAGGGCTTCGAGGTTCGGCTCGGCCTCCAGGGTCAACTTTGATGTTGAGGGCCCGGTGGTCGGGACAGAGGAACCTGACAGGCTGGCTATCAGCGCCCGCTGCTGCTCCAAGGCTGCTTCAAGGCCGCCATCCTGGACGCAATTCCGTATGGCTCCGCAGCCACCGTCTCTGGCCCCGAAAGTCGGGCCTGACACCAGTTCCCCCAGAGGGGAGTCCTCGACTAGGACAGTTGGTACTTGCCTTGGCTGCTCCAGTTCTCAACGAGGCATCTTCGTTGGGTGCTCCATCTCCGAAGATCCTGGCCGGTGCTCGGGGCTCCGCGACCGGCCCCGGGAGGAGCCGGGTCGCTCGGAGCCATCCAGAGAAGCCGTCTTCGAGGATTTCTTCTTCCTCTTGTGCTCCCTAGAGGGAGACCCTCTTTCCGAGGAACCTTGACGCTGCTCGGGCTTGGACAGCTCCCCCCGAGATGTGGAGACCTCAGATGAGGTCCTGGCTCTTGGAGGCACGGACATGGAAAAAAATCCTATCATGCTGCTGCTGGTGGCTCTTCAGGGCCTTCGAGGACATTGTCCTACATGGGCCACAGACCGATGGGTCATGGTTGGGCCCGAGGCACCGGAGACAGCAGTCATGCATATCGGTGAGAGACATCAGTTTCACACACCGATCGCATTTTTTAAACCCGCTGGAAGCCATGGGGGGAAAAAGGGTCCTGCAAGGTCGAAGACTCGGGCTGCCAGTGAAAAGAAAAAAAGGCGCGAACGCCAGACACGAAGGAGAAAAACCGAAAAATAGAGATGGACTCGATATCGACGTACTGAGTCGAAGGTGGGAAGAGGTACCGGTGTCAACCGGTTGAGAAAAGAGAAAAAAAAATCAACTTTTTTACAGAGACACAAGGACTACGTCCGAAGGGCTCCGCGGAAAAAAGGAGACTGAGCAAGATGGCATCCTTGGGCGGGAAGGGGGACCGCGCATGCATGATGGCAACTCCCAAAGGTTCTCTTTGAAAGCTGGGGATTTGCTCTACATGAAGGCTCCGTAGCGCCGACATCACCCATATGTGAGGACCGACTTCCTGCTTGTTCCCGGAGAAACTACGCTTTCTCCAGGAACAAGCAGGAAATCAGTCCTCACTTATAGGAACATAACATAAGATATGCCATACTGGGTCAGACCAAGGTCCATCAAGCCCAGTATCCTGTTTCCAACAGTGGCTAATCTAGGTCATACGTATCTAGCAGTTTCCCCAAAAGACACAGGTTCTGCAATGCTTGTACTGGGTCAAGCATTGATATTCTGGGTCCCTTCTTAGTAATGGTTTATGGACCTTTCCTCCAGGAACTTGTCCAAACCTTTTTTAAACCCAGCTACACTAACAGCCTTTACTACATCCTCCGGTAACAAATTCCAGAGTTTGATTACATGTTGAGTGAAAAAATATTTTCTTTTATTAGTCTTAGTTTACCCTGTAGCTTCATTGCATGTCCCCTAGTCTTTCACCACCCAGGAAAAAGATTTAGGCGTCATTGTGGATAACATGTTAAAACCCTCGGCCCAGTGTGCAGCGGCAGCCAAGAGAGCAAATAGAATGCTAGGTATCATAAGGAAAGGAATGGAAAATAAAACAAAAGATATTATAATGCCTCTATATCGTTCCATGGTGAGACCGCACCTTGAATATTGTGTGCAATTCTGGTCGCCGTATCTTAAAAAGGATATAGCGATTTTAGAAAAGGTTCAGAGAAGAGCCACCAAAATGGTAAAGGGGATGGAAGGATACTCCTATGAAGAAAGGCTAAAAAGGTTAGGGCTCTTTAACCTGGAAAAGAGACGGCTGAGGGGAGATATGATAGAAGTCTAGAAATTAATGAGCAGAGTGGAACGGGTAAACGTAGATCGATTGTTTACGTTATCAGAATATAGAAAGACTAGGGGACATGCAATGAAGCTACAGGGTAAACTATTTAAGACTAATAAAGGAAAATATTTTTTCACTCAACGTGTAATCAAACTCTGGAATTTGTTACCGGAGGATGTAGTAAAGGCTGTTAGTGTAGCTGGGTTTAAAAAAGGTTTGGACAAGTTCCTGGAGGAAAGGTCCATAAACCATTATTAAGAAGGGACCCAGGATATCAATGCTTGACCCAGTACAAGCATTGCGGAACCTGTGTCTTTTGGGGAAACTGCTAGGTATGTATGACCTAGATTGGTCACTGTTGGAAACAGGATACTGGGCTTGATGGACCTTGGTCTGACCCGGTATGGCATATCTTATGGTATACATTGTATACCATCCGGCCCAGGTGATTTGCTACTCTTCAGTTTATCTAATAGTTGTAATACATCTTCCCGATGTATCGATATTTCCTTTCAATTCTTCCGCACCTTTAAATACCACTTCAGTCATGGGTAATATCCCTACATCTTCCTCAGTAAAGAATTCATTCAGTCTCTCCGCTATCGCCTTGTCACCTCTTAGTGCCCCTTTAACTCCTCTATCATCTAATGGACCAACTTACTCTCTCAGCTATAGGCTACCAAACCTGTAAGCCAAAAAAACACCACTGCGAGCAGAAGCCGATGTCCGAAGGCGGCCTAAGCTCTTGATAGCCACAGAAGAAGGGTCGGAGGGGCAGGAGTCGCTTATACCCCGAACAAACTACGGCGTATAGCCTGGTCAAAGGCGCTGTCCCAGCAGGACTCCCTCTCCAGGCAATAGTGCAAAGCGACAGATGTCTGTCAGAGGCACTGAGCACACCGACGCCGCCTTAGCGCGGACGCTGTGCACGGTGACCTGACGATCCAGCGGGCTGCCTGCCTTCGCCTGGGTGAAGGCAATGCAGTCTGCCACCCAGATGGAGAGGGTGCGCTTTGTGACTGCCAACTCTAGGCGGTTGGGATCGTATGGCGATGAAGAGCCAGTCGGACTTGCGATGATCCTGGGTGTGCTGCAGGTAGAAGACAACAGCCCTCTTGCAGTCAAGTGTATGCAGGACCTCCGATGTCCAGTCGGCATGAGGTCTCAGGAAGAAAGTCAGCAAGACCACTTCCTGATTGAGGTGGAAATCTGAGACGACCTTCGCTAGGAACTTGGGGTGGGTGCGAAGAACCATAAAATCTGGTGTAGGGGGCCTCGGCCATGAGGGCTTGAAGGTTGCTGACTCGCTGCACCGAGGTCAATGCCACCAGGAAAACCACCTTCCAGGAGAGGTGCCAAAGTGAGCACGTTGCCATTGGCTTGAAGGGTGGCCGCGTCAGCTGCATGAGCACAATGTTCAGGTTCCATTCCGCAGGGGAAAGCCAGATATGGGGTTTGGACAGCAGGAGACCCCGCATGAAGCGGGAGACCAGAGGCCGGCCCCAGAGGGGTTTGCCCTCTACGGGCAAGTGGTTGGCTGAAATGGCGCTCAGGTGAACGCTGACTGAGTTGGACTTCAGACCCACCTGGGAGAGGTGGAGAAGGTACTGGAGGACCCAACGGGTGGAGCAGGAGAAGGGGTCGAGATTTGGAACCTGGAGCACCAGATCGAAAACCGCTGCCACTTCAGGACGTAAGCCCGCCTTGTTGAGTCCTTCCTCGACGTGAGGAGGACGTCCTTGATCTCCACTGGGAGGTACAGCGAGGCTAGAGAGACCCGTTCAGCCGCCAGACCATAAGGGATAGCGAGAGCAAGTTTGGGTGGCACCTGAGACAAGCCAATCATCTAGGTAAAGGTAGATGGATATGCTCTGCAGCCGGAGGTGCCCCGCGGCCGCTGACAGACACTTGGTGAAGACTCGCGAGGCAGACGTGAGCCCGAAGGGGAGCACTTTGTACTGGAAGTGCTCTCCCTTACCCTGAAACGCAGGTACTTCCTGTGCGTGGGGAGGATCGGAATGTGGGCATAAGCGTCTTGAGATCCAAGGAGCATAGTTAATCGCCGTGTCGGAGGTAGGGCAGTAGGATGCCAAGTGATAGCATTTTGAAGTCTCCCGCACCAGAAACTTGTTCAGATTCCGGAGGTCGAGGATGGGGCATAGGCCCCCCGTCCTCTTCGGAATGAGGAAGTACTGGAAATAAAATCCCTGGCCCTGGAGGTGCGGTAGAACTCTTTCAACCACTCGCTGACCTAGGAGATTCTTCAGCTCTTGCTGTAAGCAAACCTGGTGCAAGGGAAGCCGAGTAGGTTCCGCCGGGGAGAAGGGAGTCTGTTCAGATGAAGACGATACCTGTCCCGGATCACCTGCAAGACCCAGGTGTCCACTGCAATAGCTGCCCATTCGGGGGGCAAAGAGGGACAGGCATCCTCCCACGGTTGGAAGTGTCCCCGGGGGGCGAGAGGCTAAGCTTTTGGCATCAAAACCCCGGGGCTGGGTCTTGGGCCCCTTGGGTTTCCGGTGACCCTGGGCACTCTCTTTTCCCAAAGCGCTGGTTGTCAGCGCAGGGTTAGGCGGATATGGTGGGTATCCCCGGTAGGGGAGCCCTTTCCTTTGGAAGAAAGGCTTTATAGTGTGCTACTTCTTCCACGGGAGCAGAGGTTTTGCGAGAGAGACGGGTGCGAGTCATGAATTCCATCTCTATTTCGGCTGCCTTGTCCTCCATGGGGTTGCCGAAGAGCTGTTCACCGAGGCAGGTGACATCTAAGAGTTTCTCCTGGAACCACTGCTCCAGGTCTGAAGACTGGAGCCACGCCTGGCATCAGGCTCAGGTGCCAGCCGCCGCTACATGGGCGGAAGACTTGAACCCATCATATGCGGTGCAGGAAAGGTATTTCAAGCAGTCTGCGACTGACCTCAGGAGTGTCTCGAACCTGAGAAGGTGCTCCCCACCAAGGCCCGTGGAGACCCCGCCGAGCTCTTTGGCGAGGTCGCGAAGGAAGATACCCATATATAGTTGGTACACCTGGATGCGGCCCGGCAGCATGGATCCCTGGTAAGTCTTGCATCCGAGGGCACGGGACTCCCTACTGGGCGGACCGAAGAGTGTGACTTCAGGCTCTTTTGTTTCTGCATCGCAGACTCGACTGTTATGGAGGTGTGAAGAAGCTGGGTCTTCTGAAACCCCAGGCCGCACTGGACCCTACACATGGCATTGAGTCTTTTACTGACAATAGGGACCGAGGTGGATGCTTCCCACATGCGGAGAAGCAGCCGGGAAAGGATGGATGGTACCGGAAAGAGTAGTTACTCACCTGTAACAGGTGTTCTCCAGGAGCAGCAGGAATCAGTCCTCACATATGGGTGTCATCGACGCCAATGAAGCCCCAGCGGAGCATTTCCCCAGCTTTCTATGAAAGCCTTTGGGAATGCAGGCACGCATGCGCGGTTCCCTTCCCGCCTAAAGGTGCCATCTTACCACAGTCAAATGACATAGCTAAGAACAGCACACAAAAATGGAAAAAATAAACTATGTACAACTGCAACTCCCAGGGGAGGAGGGAGGGTTGTGAGGACTGATTCCTGCTGCTCCTGGAGAACACCTGTTACAGGTGAGTAACTACTCTTTCTCCAGGACCAAGCAGCAAGTCAGTCCTCACATATAGGTGACTCCCTAGCTCTGGGCTACCAAAGAACCCAGGCTGAACAAGAGAACTCCCTCTAGTCCCAGCATCAAAGAAAGGCTTATCACTGACACAACCTCCACCGGTAGCCCAACAGAGGGCAGGAGTTGCCTAAACCTCAAAGAGATTCCGGAGTACTGCTTGGCCAAACCATTGTCCCTACAGGACTCCCTTTCCAGACAGTAAGGGGCTGCAAAGGTCTGGCTTGAAGACCAAGTTGCAGCCCTGCCAATGTCTACCAAGGGCACAGAGCGGAGATGAGCCACTGAGGCAGCCATTGCCCTGACACAGTGGGCCGTGACCCGACCCTGCAAAGGAAGGTCAGCCGCCTTGTAAGCCCAGGTGATACAGTCAGCCACCCAGATGGCAGTGGGGGTGTACTATCGTCCGCCTGGCCAGAATGAACAAATGGATGATGAAATGCTCAAAGAAATCAAGGAAGCTAGCAAAAGTTACAGTGCAGTAATAATAATGGGTGATTTCAATTACCCCGGCATCGACTGGGTCAGTGTCACAACAGGACATGCTAGGGAGATAAAGTTCCTAGATGAAATAAATGACTGCTTCTTGGAGCAGCTGGTTCATGAACCGACCAGAGGGGAAGCAATATTAGACCTAGTCCTTAGTGGAACACCAGATGTCATGCAAGAGATAAGGGTGTTGGGGCCACTTGGCAATAGTGATCATAGCATGATCACCTTTGATTTAATTAGTGGAGGAGGGATAGTAAGGAAATCCACAGTACTACCCTTTAACTTTCAAAAGGGAGACTATGATAAAATGAGGAAAACAGTTAAGAAAAAACTAAAAGGAGCAGTTGCAAAGGTTAAAGACGTACATCAAGCTTGGGTGTTGTTGAAAAATACTATCTTGGAAGCCCAGACCAGCTGTATTCCACGCTTTAAGAAAAGTGGAAGGAAGTCCAAAAAACTGCCAGCATGGTATAAAGGTGAGGTCAGAGAGGCTGTTGTTGCCAAAAAAGCATCTTTCAGGAAATGGAAAAAAGAGCCAAACGATGAAACCTGGAAACAGCACAAGCACTGGCAAGTCAAATGCAAGGCATTGATAAGGCAGGCAAAGAGAGAATTTGAGAAGAAGCTTGCTGCGGAAGCAAAAACGCGAAATAAAGACCTTTTCAAGTACATTTGTAGCAAAAAAACTGTGAGAGAGTCAGTTGGTCCATTAGATGATAAAGGGGTTAAAGGAGCACTAAGAGGCGACAAGGCGATAGCGGAGAGACTGAATGAATTCTTTGCTTCGGTCTTTACTGAGGAACATGTAGGGATGTTACCCATGACTGAAGTGGTATTTAAAGGTGTGGAATAATTGAAGGAAATATCGATACATCGGGAAGATGTCTTACAACTATTAGATAAACTGAAAAGTAGCAAATCACCTGGGCCGGATGGTATACATCCAAGGGTGTTGAAAGAACTGAAATTTGAGATTGCAGACCTGCTATCAGTAATCTGTGAACTATCATTAAAATCATCTCTAATACCTGAGGATTGGAGGATCGCCAATGTAACACCAATTTTTAAAAAGGGTTCGAGGGGTGATCCGGGAAACTACAGACCGGTGAGCCTGACATCAGTACCGGGAAAAATGGTAGAAACCATCATAAAGAATAAAATTACTCAGCATGTAGATAGTCACGACCTAATGGGAGACAGCCAACATGGCTTTAGACAAGGAAGATCTTGTCTTACTAATCTGTTATGTTTTTTTGAAGGAGTGAATAAACAGGTGGACAAAGGTGAGTCAGTTGATATTGTGTATCTGGACTTTCAGAAAGCCTTTGACAAGGTCCCTCATCAGAGACTTTTGGCAAAACTAAAGAGTCATGGGATAGGAGGCAGTGTACTATTGTGGATCAGGAACTGGTTAAAAGATAGAAAGCAGAGGGTAGGGCTAAATGGCCAATTTTCCCAATGGAGAAAGGTGAATAGTGGTGTACCCCAGGGATCTGTGCTGGGTCCGCTGCTTTTTGACATATTCATAAATGACCTGGAAAGTGGAATAACGAGTGAGGTTATCAAATTTGCAGATGACACAAAACTATTTAAAGTTGTTAAAACCCAGGAGGATTGTGGAAAATTGCAAGAGGATCTTGATAAATTGGAAGACTGGGCATCAAAATGGCAGATGAAATTTAATGTGGAGAAGTGCAAGGTTATGCACCTAGGGAAGAACAACCCAAACTATGGTTACACGATGCAAGGTTCCACATTAGGAACCACCACCCAGGAAAAAGATTTAGGCGTAATTGTGGATACCATGTTAAAACCCTCGGCCCAGTGTGCAGCGGCGGCCAAGAGAGCAAATAGAATGCTAGGTATGATAAGGAAAGGAATGGAAAATAAAACAAAAGTTATTATAATGCCTCTATATCGTTCCATGGTGAGACCGCACCTTGAATATTGTGTGCAATTCTGGTCGCCGTATCTTAAAAAGAATATAGCGATTTTAGAAAAGGTTCAGAGAAGAGCCACCAAAATGGTAAAGGGGATGGAAGGATACTCCTATGAAGAAAGGCTAAAAAGGTTGGGGCTCTTTAACCTGGAAAAGAGACGGCTGAGGGGAGATATGATAGAAGTCTATAAATTAATGAACGGAGTGGAACGGGTAAACGTAGATCGATTGTTTACCTTATCAGAATATAGAAAGACTAGGGGACATGCAATGAAGCTACAAGGTAAACTATTTAAGACTAATAAAAGAAAATATTTTTTCACTCAACGTGTAATCAAACTCTGGAATTTGTTACCAGAGGATGTAGTAAAGCCTGTTAGTGTAGCTGGGTTTAAAAAAGGTTTGGACAAGTTCCTGGAGGAAAGGTCCATAAACCATTAAGAAGGGACCCAGGATATCAATGCTTGAACTAATACAAGCATTGTGGAACCTGTGTCCCTTGGGGAAACTGCTAGGTACATATGACCTAGATTGGCCACTGTTGGAAACAGAATACTGGGCTTGATGGACCTTGGTCTGACCCAGTATGGCATATCTTATGTTCAGATGGATAAGGTACGCTTGGACACAGCCAACCCCAAATTATTGGGGTCAAAAGATACGAAGAGCTGAGTAGCCCTTCTATGCCCCTGCGTACGGTCAAGGTAGAAGGATAAGGCCCTTCTACAGTCCAGGGTATGTAAGACTGCTTCAGCCTGTCTTGCATGAGGCCTAGGGAAGAATGTCGGAAGAACCACCTCTTGGTTAAGGTGGAAGGAGGAGACAACTTTTGGGAGGAACTTTGGATGAGTCCTAAGGACTACCTATAGAAGCGAGTGTAAGGCCTATCACAGACCAGGGCCTGAAGCTCACTAACTCGCCTAGCCGAGGTAAGGGCTACTAAGAAGAGTGTCTTCCAGGACAGGAAGCATAGAGGGCAAGTAGCCATCGGCTCAAAGGGTGGGCGAGTCAGCTGCTGCAAGACCACATTCAACTCCCACTCAGGAGCAGGAGGACGGATTGGAGGCTTGAGCAAAACCAAGCCTCTGAGAAAGCGGGACACCAAGGGGTGAACCGACAGAGAATGTCCATCCACTAGTGAGTGGTGAGCTGCTAGAGCTGAGAGGTGGACCCGAACAGAATTGGACTTAAGTCCCTGATTGGATAAGTGCAGTAAGTATTGAAGCACTACTGGTACAGTACAGGAGAAAGGATCCTCTGTACGTAGCTGACACCAGAGAGAAAACCTTTTCCATTTGAGAGCATAGGTTTTCCTAGTGGAGTGTTTTCGAGAGGCTAAGACAACCTCCTCAACTTCCTGAGGGAGGCCCCAGGGAGTCAGAACTACCCTTGCAGCCTCCAGGCCATCAAATTGAGAGCCTTGAGATTGGGGTGCAGAAGGGAACCCTGCTCCTGAGAGAGAAGGTCGGGTTGCAACCCCAGAGGCAGTGGGGGATCCACCGCCAGCTGAAGCAGAAGTGGAAACCAAGGCTGTCTCGGCCACCTGGGAGCCACCAGCAGGACCGAGGCCTTGTCCTGAAGAATCTTGAACAGAATATGGGCCACCAAGGGCGTGGGAGGAAACGCATACAGGAGGCCCTGTGACCAGGGAATCAGAAAAGCATCTGCTGCTATCTGCAGAGGATGCGGTTGCCTGGAGCAGAACTTTGGCAGTTGCTTGTTCAGTGGACTGGCAAACAGATCTATCAAAGGAAGACCCCATTTTAGGAAGATCTTCTGAACTACCAAAGGATGCAGCTGCCACTCATGGGGCTGTAAAATCCTGCTCAACCTGTCTGCCAGGTAGTTTTCCTGGCCTGGAAGGTACACAGCCTTGAGGAGCATGTTGTGCTTGAGGACAAAGGAACAAAGCTCCTGTGCCTCCCGACAAAGGAGTCTGGACCCAGTCCCGCCCTGTTTGTTCACATAAAACATGGCCACTTGGTTGTCTGTCTGAACCAGGACAGATTGATGAGCCAGGATAGGAGAGAAAGCTTTGAGTGCTAGTCGAATAGCCCTGAGTTCCAGGAGATTGATCTGCTGGGCCGCCTCCCAAGGAGACCACAGGCCCTGGGTGCACTTGTTCAGACAATGAGCTCCCCAGCCCTGCAGGGAGGCATCTGTGGTCAGCACCACTGTGTACCCAGGAACTTGAAAGGGTACCCCTTTCAGAAGATTGGGTGGATGCAGCCACCAGCTGAGGGAGTCCAGAAATGGTTTGGACACCCTTATTCTGTCTCTGAGGCTGCCTGTGGCCTGAGACCACTGACTCCGAAGGCACCATTGTGCAGGCCGCATATGGAGCCTGGCATTGGGGGTGACATGAACTGTCGAAGCCATGTGGCCAAGCAGCCTCAGGCAGAGTCTGGCGGAGATCACTGACCCGCTGAGAAACTGATTTGCCAAGTCCATCAGTCTTTGGGCTCTGTCTGCTGGCAAGAATGCCTTTGCCAGGGCAGAGTCCAGCCTTGCCCCTATGAACTCCAAGTTCTGGGAGGGGAGCAAAGTGGACTTTGCGAAGTTTACTACAAATCCCAAGCTCTGAAGAAGAGCAATAGTTCTGAGAGTGGCCTGTCGGGCCTCCTGGCACGTCTGGCCTCTGATGAGTCAGTCGTCCAGATAAGGGAAGACAAAGATTCCTTGATTTCTCAGGTAGGCCGCCACCACTGCCAGGCATTTGGTAAAGACTCTGGGAGCGGAGGTTAGGCCAAAGGGCAGTACTCTGTACTGATAATGGTTTCCTCCCACAATGAACCTGAGGTACTTTCTGTAGTTTGGATGAATGAGGATGTGAGTGTACGCATCCTTCAGATCTAAGGAGCATAGCCAATCTCCCTGCTGGAGGTAGGGCAGAAGTGTTCCAAGAGTAAGCATCTTGAACTTTTCTTTCTCTAGGAACTTGTTTAGGTTCCTGAGATCCAGAATAGGTCGAAGGCCACCGGTTCTCTTGGGTACCAGGAAATACCTGGAGTAGAACCCTTGACCTTGCAAGTGGGGAGGCACAGGCTCCACCGCCCTGTCCACCAACAGACCTTGGAGCTCCTGGAGGAGAAGATCTGTGTGCAGGGGAGGCCTTGGAGGCTCCCCTGGAAAGTATGGCGGAGGCAGTTGGTGAAAATGTAGTGCATAGTCCCTGTGGACTATGTCCAACACCCAACTGTCCCCAGTTATGTGGGGCCACTGGTGGGCAAAGAGGGCGAGGCGACCTCCTGTGCAGGGTTGGGAGAGCAGGGACTGAGAGGCTACGCTCAAGGAGTCAAAAACCCCCTCCCTGCTGAGTGGGAGCAGGGGCCGGAGGCTTGGGGGTCCTCTGCCTACGGGGCCCATTACCCTGCCCCTTGGCTTGCTGACCCTGGGGTGCAGCTTGGGCAGCCTGATTCTGAGGGTACTGTTTGTAGGTAGTGCCCTTCCTTGGGTAAAAGGGCTTCTTAGCCGAGGCCTTCTTCTTGTGAGAAGGGGCAGAGGTCTTCCTAGACAGCCTTGTCCTTGTAAGGTGCTCAGTCTCGAGCTGTGCGGCCTTCTCGGCCATGGGCTTGCCAAAAAGGTTCTCAACTCGGCAAGGGACATCGACCAACTTGTCCTGAACCCATGGCTCGAGGTCCGATGACTGCAGCCATGCCTGGCGTCGAGCCGCGATGCCGGCTGCCGCAACTCGGGCCGAAGCCTCGAAGCCATCATAGGCGGCGCGGGACATAAACTTCGAGCAGTCCCGAATCCCCGAGGACAAGGACTTGAATCTCTGAAAGGGTGCCCCGGAGAGACCAGCGGAGAACCCGGCCAGCTCCTTGGCCAGGTCTCGCAAGTACATGCCCATGTACAGCTGGTAAGACTGGACACGGCAAGCAAGCATCGAGCCCTGGAAGCACTTTCTACTGACACCATCGAGGTTCCGGGCCTCCCTGCCGGGGGGCACCGCAGAGTGCATCTTCTGACTTTTCAGGCGATGCATGGCCGATTCCACCACCATGGAATGGTGTGGTAGCTGCGCCTTTTGAAAGCCAGGGCTCTTCCGGAGCCGATAAATCGAATCGACCCGCTTGCTTAGAACTGGCGCCGAGGCCGGTGCCTCCCACATCCGGAAGAGGAGCCGTTCCAGCATCGGAGAAACCGGGACAGTAAAGGCCTCCTTCGGAGAGTCGTACTGCAGGGCCTCGAGCTCTTTGGCTCGAGGCTTTTCCTCGGGGTCCGCCGGGATAGCCAACGCGGTGGCCATATCCCGGACAAACTCCGAGAACCGGGTATCCTCCGGAGGGGATGTACTCCGGGGCTCAGACTGCGGTGAGTCCGACAGGACGCACCGAGTCTTGAATGTGTCGGGGGACTCCTCATCCTCCGTCTCCCAGGCGGACTCGTCCGACGAGGAGTCAGGATCCGACCCCGCGGGGCCCTGGAGCACCCACCCCGATGCTGGAGGCACCGGCGTCGACACCCTCGGTCCCGAACAGGAGGTCGAGGGAGACTGCGACCGAGGTCGACCTCGAGCCATCATGGACTCGAGTATCGGCTCGGTCTCCGGGGTCGACTTCGAAGTCGATGTCCCGGTGGTTGGGGCAGATGCGCCAGACAGGCTGGCCATCAGTGCCCGCTGCTGCTCCATGAAGGCAGACAATCTGCACTCCAAGGCTGTCATCCTGAGAATCAGCTCGGGAGACGCAGCAGCCACCGACTCGGGCCCCGGTGGCGCCGGGCCCGACGTCGGCTCTCTGGGAGGAGAGTCCTCGAGGACCACAGGGCTTACGTGTCCAGCAGACTCCGGCTCCATGCGAGGAACTTTGGCAGGCTTCTCTTGTTCCACGGGCCCGGGGTGACGGTCGGGGGTCTTAGACCTGGCCCTCGAGGAGCCAGGGACCTCCGACGACGCCCTCACGAGCCGCTTCTTCCTCTTGCGTTTCCGGTTGGGGGACCCCCTATCCGAGGAGCCCCGACGGCGCTCGGGATCTGAATCCCGAGATGTCGAGGCCTCAGATGAGGTCCGGTCCCGGCCGGAGGCTGAGTCCGAGAAAAGCCTTTCTTTCTGCTGCTGGCGACTTCGCAGTGCCTTGGAAGACATCTTCCCACATGGTCCACATATCTTAGGGTCGTGATCAGGACCGAGGCAGCAGTCGTGTGTGTCGGTGAGAGACATCAACTTCTTACACCGATCACACTTTTTAAAACCGCTGGAAGCCATCGGGGAAAAAAGAGTCCCCGCGAGGTCAAAGGACCGGCCTTCCAGGGAAAAGCAAAAAAAGGGCGCGAACGCCAGCCACGAAGGGCAAAAACCGAAAAAGAAGAATCGGGCTCGATACCGGTGTACCGAACCCGGCAGGAGGGGAACCGGTGTCGAACCGGGAAGAAAAAATAGAGAGAATCGCCGAAAAATCAAACTTTTTATCCGGGATGACAGGACACACATCCGGTGGGCTTCTCGGAAAAAAAGAGACTGTGGTAAGATGGCACCTTTAGGCGGGAAGGGAACCGCGCATGCGTGCCTGCATTCCCAAAGGCTTTCATAGAAAGCTGGGGAAATGCTCCTCTGGGGCTTCATCGGTGTCAATGACACCCATATGTGAGGACTGACTTCCTGCTTGGTCCTGGAGAATTGTAAGAAACTCCCTGGGTGGAGACTCGTACTGTAAAATGTCAAGTTCCTCTTCTCTCGGCTCCTCCTCGGTCTGTGTCGGCAGATTGAGGGCCTGATCCACATCCCGTACAAATGCCAGGAAAGAGGTGTCCTTGGGAGGCGACCACCTTTGCGAGGCGGGCGGGGATGGTTCAGAGGGGAGATCCCTGTGGGCGCGGGTCTCTGGGGAAGTGTCCCCGTCCGATTCCCAGCCCGAGAGGGACTCTGAGTCAGGCTGATCCCCGTGCCCCCTGGCTGAGGCCCGCTTGGAACCGCTGGCTCTGGAAGAACTCACCCCCGAGGAACAGGACGGCGAGCGAGACAGGTGCCGAGGACCCTCATGAGGCCTGCAGTTCTTGGGGCTTTACACGGCAGTTTTCGGGACCCCGGTCGGGTGACCCTCTGTCTCAGGGCATGAGCCAGCTGTGCTGTGTAAAAGCACCTGCTGGGCAGTGAGGAAGGCAAAAGCACTGCGCTCCAGTGCCAGCATACGGGACTCCCACTCGGGAGTGGTCCCTGCGATGCTGACATTACTGGGTCTAGCATAGAGGAGGAGAGGGGGTCCTCACCGGGATGACCCTCAGGTGACTGGACACCATCGCCGGAGGCCTCCATGTCCATACGAGGTACCTTTCAAAGCCGCTCCTTGTCCGACTCTCGGTAATGCCATGGAGGGCTGAGGGAGCAAGCGCAAGACCACTCGTGCTTTTCCGGAGCCCCCGACAGCGACTTTGAGGTCTTCTTCTTCTTTCTCTGTTCCACTTCGGGTGAACCCTGATCGGAATGATGCCTGGGGCACGGGGTCCCTATGGAGGACCCCACAAGCAGTGGATCGCTAGGGCAGGGCCACCTTGCGGAAAATGTTGTCAGATTTCTGCTTGTGGCTGAGCAGGGCCTTAGCGGACATTTTCTTACAAAGCGAGCAGAGCTCCAGATTGTGGTCAGCCACCAGACACCAATCATGGGTGTCCGTGAGTGACATATTTTTGGAGCACCTGTCACATTTCTTAAAACCGGTAGCCATGGGGGAAAAAGGGCCCCTGCAAGGTCAAAACCCTCAAGACTAGTGGTTGGGAAAAAAAGCGTGCGAAAGAGCCTGAAAGAGAAAATGCTAGACACAAAAAAGGAGATCCCCTAGTCCACCGCCGAAGCAGGGGGGGGGGAGGGGGGAAAGGAAGAGGACTGGTGCTACCGGAAAAAATGGCCAAAGGCTGGATCACAAAGACTCTTTCCAAGGGATGAGGACATGTGTCTGAAGGGCTCCACGGAAAAGGGAGACTGAGCAAGATGGCACCTTTGGGCGGGATGAGGACCATGCATGCATGGCAGCAATCCCTAAGGCTTTCTTTGAAAATTGGGGAATTGCTCCACGCAGGCTCTGTTGGTGCCGACATCACCCATAAGTGAGGACTTCCTGCTTGTTCCTAGAGAAACAGCTGCACCTGAGAGTGAATATAGCACCTCCTTTTCTTTAAGAGATTTAAGCATCTATAAAGCTCCAATTATCCTAGGGGTGGGTGGGTGTTGGGGAGGGACTTATTAAAAAGTGGTTACTACACAGTACCCTTGTCCTGTGCTTCTAAGGTAATCTGTGATCAATTTCCTGGGCGATTTACACAGCCCTTGCTTGGATTGAGGGCGTCTTATTTTATTATTTATTTATTATTTACATTCTCTTATATACCGCGCTATTCTACATCAGTGCAGTTTACATTGAACAAACTGAAATTACATTGAACAGGGCATTATAACTTGGAGATAACTATTTTACAGGGAACATGGGCTATGGAGGGTTAAGTGGCTTGCCCAAGACCACAAGGAGCACCTATGGGACTAGAAACCCCAGTCCTTCCGGCCCAAGGTTGCTGTCCTCTATTGGGATTTGAACCACCGACCTTCTGGCCTGAAGTACCTTGCCCCAACCACTAGGCCACTCCTCCACTCTTGGGTTCTAAATGTAACCAGAAAGCTCTCTGCTGTATTTTAAATTTAAACTGAAAGCTCTTTGCTGTTACTAGGCCCTGACTATTGAATTTAAACCAAAAGCTCTCTGCTGGGTTTCAAACTTAAAAACTCAACAGGTAGCTTTCAGTTTAACATAACTAAAAGCTCTTTGTTAAATCAGTCAGGGCCTAGTATCAGCAAACACACTGGATTCACAGATTAATCAGCTCTAATCTAGAGTTCCTTTTTCACCAAGATTTAGAAAAACCCCCAGAAGTAAATACTTACAATTTCAGATCTCTCTCCAGAAGTAGCAGTCCCTTTTTGTAGTCCTTCAAGACAGCCTTGTGGCTTTTTCCACTGCCCTGTCGCACTGTTTCACCATCTTGAGATCCTCAGAAACAATCACTCCAAGGTCCTTCTGGTCCGTACATGCCAACCTCCCACATACAATTCCCTTGTATTTCTGCTTCCCAAGTGCATGTCACACACTTCTTCACACATTAAATCTTAACTGTCAAGCATTAAACCATTCTTCCAGATTTTGTAGATCTTTCCTCATGTTCTCCACCGAGCACCCTAAAGTTACTGACTGGGTTAGAAATTGGTTGAGTGGGGAGCGACAAAGGGTACAGGTAAATGGAGCTCACTCTGAGGAGAAGATTACTAGTGGTGTCCCATAGGGCTCTGTCCTTGGTCCGATTCTTTTTAATATCTTTGCTACTGATATTGCAGAAGGACTTTCGGGTAAGGTTTGCTTATTTGCTGATACAAAAATCTGCACTAGAGCAGACATCCAGGAAGGAGTAGATAACATGAGGAAGGATCTAGCTAACCTTGTAGAACGTTCTAGAATTTGACAGCTAAAATAAAATAAAATAAAATTTAAAAAAAGTCATGCACTTGCACTGCAAAAATCCAAAGGAGCAGTACTGTGTAGTGGGTGAGGTACTTCTATCCACGAAAGAAGAACAGGACCTGAGTGTAATTGTGTCTGATGATCTTAAAGTAGCTAAACAGGTAGAAAAGGTGACTTCAAAAGCCAGAAGGATGCTTGGGTGTATAGTGTGAGGAATGGCCAACAGGGAAGAAGAAAAAAAGGGGGGTGGGGAGATGATAGTGCCTCTCTATAAATCTCCGATGCGACCTCCTCTAGAGTATTGTGTGCAATTCTGGAGATCGCACCTTCAAAAGGATATAAGCAGGTTGGAGTCTGTGCAGAGGTTGGCTACTAAAATAGTTAGTGGTCTTCATTATGAAGCATATGAGGAAAGACTTTAAGATCTTAATATGTATACTTTAGAGGAAAGGCAGGATAGGGGCGCAATGATTAAGAAGTTTAAATACTTCCATAGCATAAATGCACAGGAGTCTCTTTCAATTGAGGGCAAGCTCTGCTATGAGGGGACATAGGACAAGGGTGAAAGGGGATAGACTCGGGAGTAATATGCAGAAATATTTCTTAACAGAAAGAGTGGGAGATACGTGGAATAATCTGCCAATGGAGGTGGTAGAAACGAGGACAGTATCTGCATTCAAAAAAGCATGTGACAAACATAGGATGTCTAAAGGAAAAAAGGGGACTACTGTAGTTGATATGGAAGGGCAGACTAGATGGGCCATGTGGTCTTTTTCTGCAGTCATGTTTCCATGTGGCCTAGGAAAAAAGATGGGCAGCACCACCCAGTTAGGGTAGAACCTCATGTAAGGAGGGTGGGCCACCAAATCCTGAAGCTCACTGACCCAGCAAGCCAAGGTGAGGACCACAAGAAAGATGACCTTCCAAGGTCAGGAATTTCAGGGGGCAGATAGCCAGCAGCCAATAACTGTTCCAACACATTCATATCCCACACGATTGGCAGGTGTTTAATCAGAGGCTTTGACAGGAGCAGCCCCACATGAAATGGGCCACCAGTGGCTGAGTGAAGATGGGCTTCTCCTTCAAGCCATGGTGGTAGGCCTCAATCACACTAAGCTGGACTCAGATTTCAGGCCCAAATTAGAGATATGCGGGAGGTACTCCAGCAAGCTTTCCATTGAGCAAGAGAACGGGTCCATCGCCTTGTCAGCGCACTGGAGCAAGAACCTGCACCACTTGAAGGCACGAGTGACACATTGAACCCATGTGGGAAGTCAGGAGGACCTAGCAGGTTGAGCTCCGACAGGGCTACCCATTCAGCATCCAAGCTGGGAAGGCCAGGGACCCAACCTTGGGATGCAGTAGGGTCCCACCATCCTGACAGATGAGGTAGGGTTTCAACCCAGCCAAAGAGGCTCCCACTGAGAGAACCATGTCTGCCTGGGCTAGTACGGGGCAATGAGTATCATGGTCCTCTAGAGCACCTGGAGCTTGAATAGCATCTTTGCCACCAGCAGAATCAGAGGGTATGAGTAGAGCAGACCCATACATCAGTTTAGGAGCAACGCACCCCTGGAGGCTATGCAAGAGCAAACGTCATCCACCTAAGCATTGTGTGATATGGTGAAGAGGTCCACTATCAGAGTGCCCCACTCCAGAAAGATGTGCTCCACCACCCTCCTGTGGAAGGTCCACTTGTGGGGCTGCAGGACCTGGGTGAGGTGGTCTGCCAGAGTTCTGAGCTATCCAGGCAGGTGCATGGCCCTCAGCTCCATGCCATGAGCAACTGTGAATTTACAGAGGCACACTGCTTCCCAGCACAGGAGGTACGAACCTATGCCCCCCTGCTTATTGACAGAACATTGCCAGTTGAATTAGGGCAACCTGGCTGGTTAGATGGGCCTGGAAACCTTAAGGGTATACACAAGTGCCTGCAGCTCCAGGAAGTTGATCTGGAATTCAATACTGGAGGATGTAGTGAAGGCTGTTAATATAGCTGGGTGTAAAGCGTAGTTACTCACCTGTAACAGGTGTTCTCCAGGAGCAGCAGGAATCAGTCCTCACTTATGGGTGACGTCGGCGCCGACGGAGCCCTCGCGGAGCAATTTTCCCCAGCTTTCAAAGAAAGCCTTTGGGAATTGCAGCGCGCATGCGCGGTCGTCTTCCCGCCCGAGGGTGCCATCTTAGCCAGTCAGATGACATAGCTAAAAAAGACAGCATAAAAATTTGCAAAAAGAACATAAGCAGACGATTGCAACTCCAAGGGGAGGAGAAGGGTAGTGAGGACTGATTCCTGCTGCTCCTGGAGAACACCTGTTACAGGTGAGTAACTACGCTTTCTCCAGGACCAAGCAGGAAGTCAGTCCTCACTTATGGGACTCCCAAGCTCAAGGCTACCGGAGACCCTAAGCACAAAAATGAGCTCCCTCTAGCTCAGCAGCACAGAAGGATAGAATCTTCGCTGAATTATCACCCACCGGTAGCCCACATCCGGGATGGAGGGTAGGAGTTGCTCAGACCTCAAAGAGATTACGGAGGACTGCCTGTCCGAAAGCACTGTCCCTACGGGACTCCCTCTCGAGACAGTAATGGACCGCAAAAGTCTGGCTCGAAGACCAAGTAGCGGCCCGGCAGATGTCTGCCAGCGGAACAGAGCGGAGGTAAGCCACTGACGTGGCCTTTGCCCGAACGCAATGAGCCGTGACTCGACTTTCTAAGGAGAGTCCGGCTGCCCCATAAGCCCAAGAGATACAGTCCGCAACCCAGATGGACAGAGTACGCTTGGAGACCGGGAGCCCCAATTTATTGGGGTCAAAAGACACAAAAAGCGGAGCAGCTTTACGGTGCTCCCGCGTACGGTCAAGGTAGAAGTTCAATGCCCTTCTACAGTCCAGGGTATGGAGGACCGTTTCAGCTCGGCTGGAGTGTGGTCTGGGAAAGAAGGTTGGAAGTACCACCTCCTGATTGATGTGAAAAGGGGAGACCACTTTAGGCAGAAATTTTGGGTGAGTCCGTAGGACTACCCTATTCTTGTAGAACCTAGTGTAAGGGGGATCAGACACGAGGGCCTGCAATTCACTTACGCGCCTAGCGGAAGTGAGGGCTATCAAGAACAGTGTTTTCCAAGACAGAAAACGTAGAGAACAGGTAGCCATAGGTTCAAAAGGCGGACAGGTGATCCGCTGCAAAACCACATTCAGGTCCCAGTCAGGCGCTGGCGGGCGCAGAGGTGGTTTAAGTAGAAGGAGACCTCGGAGAAACCTCGCTACGAGAGGGTCATTGGAGAGAGGACTGCCGTCCACTGGCACATGATGTGCTGAAAGAGCACTGAGGTGAACTTTGACGGAGTTGGACTTAAGTCCCAGATTAGAGAGGTGCAGCAAGTACTGCAAGATCACCGACACCGGGCAGGAGAAGGGATCCTGAGACTGTTGGGTACACCAGACTGCAAAGCGACGCCATTTAAGGGCGTAGCATTTGCGGGTAGAAGGCCGTCGCGAAGCCAAGATGACCTCCTCCACCTCCGCCGGCAGGAGAAGGGGAGCAAGGACTACCCTCTCAGCAGCCAGGCCATGAGGTTGAGAGACCTGAGGTTGGGGTGCAGGAGGGACCCCTGATCCTGAGTGAGGAGATCCGGTTGTACCCCCAGAGGGATTGGATCCTCCACTGCCAGTTGCAGCAGGAGCGGAAACCACGGCTGCCTGGGCCAGCGAGGGGCCACCAGGATCATGAAGGCTTTGTCTCGGAGAACCTTGAAAAGAGTCCGAGAGACCAGCGGGATGGGAGGGAAAGCGTACAGAAGGCTCCCCGACCACGAGATCAGAAAGGCGTCCGCCGCAACCCGAAGGGGGTGTGGCTGACGAGAGCAGAAGCGAGGAAGTTGTCGGTTGTGAGGACTGGCAAAGAGATCCACCGTGGGGAGACCCCACTTGAGGAAGAGCTTCTGAACTACCAAGGGATCCAGACGCCACTCGTGCGGCTGGAGGACCCTGCTGAGTTTGTCTGCAAGGCAATTTTCTTGGCCCGGGAGATAAACTGCCTTGAGGAGAATGCCGTGACTGACGGCCCAAGAGCAGAGCTTCTGTGCCTCCCGGCAGAGGAGGAAGGAGCCCGTGCCCCCCTGCTTGTTCACGTAGAACATGGCAACCTGATTGTCCGTCTGGACAAGGACGGACTGTTGGGAAGTCAGGTGGGAGAAGGCCTTGAGAGCGAGGCGGATCGCCCTGAGCTCCAGGAAGTTGATCTGCTGAGCAGACTCCCACGTGGTCCAGAGGCCCTGAGTACGTGCCTCTTGGCAATGTGCTCCCCAGCCCAGGAGGGATGCATCGGTGGTCAGCACCCGGGTCGGCTGAGGTGACTGGAAAGGCATTCCGAATATCAGGTTCGGCTGCCGGAGCCACCACCGGAGAGACGAGAGCAGCGGCTCGGAGACGCGCACTAGGTCTGCTAGGCCGCCCGTGGCTTGTCGCCACTGCTGGCGGAGACACCATTGAGCAGACCGCATGTTCAGGCGGGCATTGGGGGTCACATGGACAGTGGAAGCCATATGGCCGAGCAGTCTCAGGAAGCGCCTGGCGGAGACCAGGGGCTGGCTGCGAAAGCGGTCGGCTAGGTCCATGAGCCGTTGAGCCCTGTCGAGCGGTAGGTACGCTCGTGCCCGAGGAGTGTGCAGCCTTGCGCCGATGAACTCGAGATCCTGTGAGGGGAGCAAAGTGGACTTTGCGAAGTTTATGACAAAGCCCAAGTGCTGCAGCAGAGTCACCGTGCGGCACGTGGCGTTGGTGACCTCCTGAGCGGACGCTGCTCTGATGAGCCAGTCGTCGAGGTACGGAAAGACATAGAGGCCGTGAAGCCGGAGATGGGCCGCCACGACCGCGAGACATTTTGTGAAGACTCGCGGTGCGGAGGATAGGCCAAAGGGCAGTACTCTGTACTGGTAATGATTTCCTGCCACCACAAACCTTAGGTATTGGCGGTGGCTTGGGTGGATGAGGATGTGCGTGTAGGCATCCTTTAGATCCAAGGAGCATAGCCAATCTCCCTGCTGGAGGTAGGGCAGAAGGATTCCAAGGGTAAGCATTTTGAACTTCTCCCGCACAAGGAACTTGTTGAGGTTGCGCAAGTCCAGGATGGGTCTGAGGCCCCCTGTTCTCTTTGGTATCAGAAAATACCTTGAATAAAAGCCTTGACCTCTCAGGTGGTGGGGCACCGGTTCCACCGCCTGTTCCTGCAGAAGACCTGCTAACTCCTGAAGGAGCAACCCCCTGTGCAGAGGGGGGCGCGAAGGTTCTCCCGGAAAATAGGAGGGAGGGACCTGATGGAAGTGGAGAAGGTAGCCCTCTCGCACGACCTGAAGCACCCAGGCATCTGCGGTGATGCTGGACCACCTGTGGGCGAAGTGAACCAGCCGGCCTCCGGTGCTGGGAGGGACCAGCGGGGGGGGAGAGGCTATGCTGAGCGAGTCAAAAACCCCCTCCCTGCTGAGCAGGGGCTGGTGGTGCAGGCTTGGGGGCTTGCTGCCTACGGGACCCGTTACCCCGTCCCTTGGCCTGCTGGCCCTGTTGGGGAGCTGCAGGGGCCTGATAATGGGGGTACTGTTTGTAGGCAGCCGCCTTCCTCGGGTAAAAGGACTTTTTTCCCGAGCCCTTCTTTTTCTGGGAAGGGGCGGAGGTCTTCCTAGAAAGCCTGGTCCTGGTGAGAGTCTCAGTCTCAATTTGTGCAGCCTTTTCCGCCATGGGCTTGCCAAAGAGGTTTTCGCCTCGGCAGGGGACATCGACCAACTTGTCCTGTACCCAGGGCTCAAGGTCCGACGACTGAAGCCAAGCCTGTCGGCGGGCACCGATGCCGGCTGCGGCCACTCTAGCCGAGGCCTCAAAGCCATCATAGGCTGCTCGGGACATGAACATTGAGCATTCCCGAATGCCCGTGGACAAGGCTAGGAACCTCCGCAAGGGCTCCTCGGAGAGACCAGCGGAGAATCCGGCTAGCTCTTTAGCCAGATCCCGGAGATACATGCCCATGTAGAGCTGGTAAGTCTGGACACGACATGCGAGCATAGAGCCCTGGAAGCACTTCTTGCCAAGGCCATCCAGGTTACGGGCCTCCCTTCCAGGAGGCACCGAGGAGTGCATCTTCTGGCTCTTAAGACGATGCATGGCCGATTCCACTACCATGGAATGGTGTGGCAGCTGCGCCTTCTGAAAGCCAGGGCTCTTGCGGACCCGATAGATAGAATCGACCCGCTTGCTCAGGACCGGCGCGGAGGCCGGACTCTCCCACATGCGGAAGAGTAGTCGTTCCAGCATAGGAGGAACCGGCACAGTAAAGTGCTCCCTCGCGGGAGAGTCATACTGGAGGGCGTCGAGCTCTTCGGCTCGAGGCTCCTCCTCGGGATCCGCAGGGAAGGCCAAAGCCTTGGCCATATCCCTAACGAAGTCCGAGAACCGGGCATCCTCCGGTGGGGACTGCTTCCGAGGTTCAGACCCCGGTGAGTCCGATGGGACACACCGAGTCCGGAAAGAATCAGGTGACTCTTCCTCCTCAGACTCCCAGACCGACTCCGACGAGGACTCGGTGGGGTCGGCCCGGGCAGGGTGCGGCGCCAGCCGCCCCGACGTCGAGGGAGTCGGCTTCGGCGACCTCGGTCCCGAACGGGAGGCCGAGGGTGACCTCGACCGAGGATCGACTCGAGTTCTCATTGACTCGAGGATCGGCTCGGTCTCCGGGGTCGACTTGGACGTCGACGTCCCGGCGGTCGGGGCAGCGGCGCCAGCGAGCAGTGCCCGCTGCTGGTCCATGAAGGCAGACAGTCTGCTCTCCAAGGCCGTCAACCTGAGTCCGAGCTCAGGTGACCCAGCAGCCCCCGACTCGGGCCCCGACGGCGTCGGGCCCGACGTCGGCTGTCGCGGAGGCGAGTCCAGAAGGACTACAGGACTTACCCGAGCAGGCATCTCCGACTCCAGGCGAGGTCGCTTCGGGAGATGTTCCTTCTCCAAGGACCCGGGGCGGCTGTCGGGGCTATGCAACCTGGCCCTCGCGGAGCCAGGAGCGTCCACCGACGCCGCCCTCGCGGGTTTTTCCTTCCGACGATGGTCCCCGGAGGGAGAACCCCGGTCGGAGGAGCTCCGGCGACGGTCCGAGCTGGAGCCCTTTGACACGGAGGCCTCCGACGAGGTCCGGGTACGGCTGGGGTCAGCGAAGATTCTCTCGCGCTGATGCCGCCGACTTCTCAACGCCTTCGAGGACAGTTTGCTGCAGGGCCCACAGATCAGTTCCTCATGATCCGGGCCCAAGCAGCGGAGGCAAAAGTCGTGTGTGTCGGTTAGTGACATATTTCGGTCACACCGACCACACCGCTTAAAGCCACTGGCAGCCATCGGGGGAAAAAGGGCCCCTGCGAGGTCAAAGGACCGGGCTGCCAGGGAAAACGAAAATGAAAGCTGACTAAGTCAGAAAAACCGAAAAACGCTAGAGGACTCGAGACCGGCGTCACGAGTCCGGGCGGGAAAACGATCGGCGTCGAACCGAAAGAAAAAAGTATAAAATAAAGAAGAAAATCAACTTTTTCGCGGGGACAAGACGGGGACGTCTGCAGGGCTCCGCGGAAAAAAGAAGACTGGCTAAGATGGCACCCTCGGGCGGGAAGACGACCGCGCATGCGCGCTGCAATTCCCAAAGGCTTTCTTTGAAAGCTGGGGAAAATTGCTCCGCGAGGGCTCCGTCGGCGCCGACGTCACCCATAAGTGAGGACTGACTTCCTGCTTGGTCCTGGAGAAAAAAAGTTTGGACAAGTTCCTGGAGGAAAGGTCCATAAACCATTATTAAAGGGGACCCGGGAAATCCACTGCTTGACCCAATACAAGCATTGTGGAACCTGTCTCTCTGGAAAGCTGCTAGGTATTTGTGACCTGGATTGGCCACTGTTGGAAACAGGATACTGGGCTTGATGGACCTTGGTCTGACCCAGTATGGCATATCTTATGTTCTCCTACTCAGATCATAGGCCATCCAAATGCATACCACAGCCCAACTTTGATGCATCAGTGGTGAGCATCCTGTGGGGTGGCATCAACTGAAAGGGGAGTCCCCGAGTGAGTGCCCATCAAGGGGTGCTGCCAAGAGAAAGAAGGAAAAGGAAAGAAAAAAGGGAGACTTTACAGGATTTTCTCAGATCAAACTAGTCCATTCAGTTTCCTTCTTTAATCCAAACAGATGAACTGAATTTAACATGAAAGTCCAACGTTGTTCTGTCCATTGGAGCTTAAAAGCCCTGTCACCACCACGTGGTTCTAAAGGCACATGATCAATTATTGTCCTCAAAATGTCTTCAAAATTATGTTGATGAGCCAGTGCTTAACAATAGGTGCTGTCTGTACCTGTTGTTGCAATCAAGATGCGTGCTCACTTAGCTGCAGCTTGATAGGTTGAGAGGTCTTACCAACATATAAAAGTGAGCATGGGCACTGTAAAATGTATATAACAAATGATGAATGGCAATTTGTGGACCAGTGTCGTGAATAAAGATGTCCTGTGATGGGATGAGACCAGGTTGATCCGGACAAAGTTTGTGGGCAATATTTACAATTATTACAAGGTGAATGGTTCCCCTGGTCCAACAAAGGATATATTGGTCTGTCAACAGGGGCAGTAGATATAACCAGAATATCACGTAAGTTAGAACCTCTAGAATAAGCTATCTTTAGAGGTTTATTAAAACAGGAATGCAAACCCCAAATGGGCCAATGTTGGTGAAATATCCATACAATGTCAGAACTGTAGTTCATATATTTATTTATTTTATTTATTTAATTGGATTTTTATACCGCCTTATCATACAATCAAAGCGGTTTAACAAAAGAGAAAATAAGTAATAGTGAAACAATCTGTGATAATATATACATAGTTTGTAAATATATGATTAAATGTCTTGGGAAAAGGTGCAATATATATATTGTGAGCTATACTATAAAGTGAGCTATTGTACAATGTATATATAAATAATTGCTTTCTTAAAAATTAATTAGTTGATTGCATGACCGTAGTGCTCCGTAAACAAAACTGTTTTCAGTTGTTTTCTAAAGTCTTTGATGTCCTGAGCTGCTCGCAGATCATTAGGTAGGGAGTTCCAGATGGAAGTCGCAGCAAACGAGAAAGCTCTCTCAGAGGTCTCCTTGCGTGTTTTTCTGATGTCATTTGAGGAGCTGATTCTATTTTCAGATACACTTCTCCTAGGTCTGTTGCTAATATCTGACCGGATAAGATACGTCAGACTTTTTGCAGAACATTGTTGCTTTATCTTGAAAATATAAATTACTGTTTTGTATTTAATACGAGATGATATTGGTAACCAATGAAGCTCCTTTAAGATAGGAGTTATATGCTCTTTACTTGATAGACCAAAAATTATACGAGCAGCGGTGTTTTGCGCTAACTGTAAAGGCTTCAGTGACTGCTTAGCTAGACCCAGATATATTGGATTGCAGAAGTCAAGTAATGGTGTAATTAGAGCATGACAAACATTGCGGAAGTGAACAGTTTCCAGAAGCGGCCTTAGTCTTCTGATGATTTTCATTCTATAATAAGCGCTTCTAATCGTCTTGTTTATGTGTGATCTGAGATTTAATTCCTTGTCTAGAGTAACTCCAAGATATTTCACTTCTGATTTAATAGGAATAATTGAATTATCTATCTTGATGACAGGTGGATGTGCAAAATTTTGGTTACGAGATACAAATAATGCCTCTGTCTTGCTAAAATTAATTTGCATATTGTTGGTTTTACACCAGGTGGACATTTTTGATAGACAATCTGTGATGCTGGAAAAATCAGGTTTCTCGATGGAGATAGTTGTGAAAATCATAATATCGTCAGCATAAATTGTATACTTTATGCCACTTTTTAACAGAATATTGCAAATTGGCTGCAAATAAATGTTGAAGAGAAGCGAAGAAAGAGCGGAACCTTGTGGCACACCTTGTAATACTCTTATGGGCAGAGAAGTTTTTTGTCCAATCTTTACTTGTAAAAATCTCTCTGTCAGATATGATTGAAACCATTTTAATGTGACCCCATGTAGACCAATCTCCTCTAATCTATGTAATAACCTATTGTGATCTACAGAATCAAATGCAGCCGAAATGTCTATAAAAATCATTATAATACCCTTTTTAATGTCATCAATGGTACGGAGAACGTAATCAAAAGATAAATCATTAAAGTTTCAACTCCATGGTTTGGGCGAAAACCATGTTGGTTATCGTCTAAAGGCGCATGAATATCAATGTGTTCTTGGAGTTGAAGTTGCACTGTCTTTTCAATGATTTTCGCTAAAAAGGGTATGCTGGAAATAGGCCGGTAGGCAGCTGGGTTATTCTTGTCTAACGTAAAACACCAACTATACATTCAATATTGGTAGAAGCTGGTAAGTCATTTTGTTCACTGCTCAACAGCCATTCATGGTGAATATATCACGCCCGGCAAAAAGCCTTACGTACTACAGATGAAGGATATCCCATGTAATAATTTTTGCTTTAAATCAGTAGCATGAACATAATCTGCGTAACCTAAGAAAGTGTCCAAAGGGTAAGCCACGTCAAGGGGGGCCCCGGAAGGAAACTTTGGTAGCTGCTTAAACTATTACGCTGTACTGGTTTTCTAAAAAGTTTGATCTGAGAAAATCCTGTAAAGTCTCCCTTTTTTTCTTTCCTTTTCCTTCTTTCTCTTGGCAGCACCCATTGATGCATCGTTTCTCATAACCGATCATACAGCAGATGAAATTGTCATTGGTGTGACTGATTGGTTTAAAATTTCATCTTGTTCCAGCCAATAGTTAGTAGGGTTCCCTCTGATGATGGGGATCCCCCTCCTTCCATTGGAGGTTCTCAAATGATGTAACAACTTGTCAGCCAATTGAATGTATTTGATCCCTTGAAGGCTGTCAGTTAGAGAGTCGGCATTTTTCAGCAGTTGGAAGTAGTATGGATGCAACAAACACTTGATACAGGGACATACGTCCTGAAATATGCACGACGTGATTCTACTGAACTACAGCAACATTTTAAGCTAAGTTTTTGACTTCGTGTGATAAGTTGGTTTTGGTGAACCTATATATGAGCAAAATGAAGCATATCGTCTGGAGTGGATAAATTTCTGTTTCTTCCTTCCTCAGTATGCTCCAACAAAAATATATATATTTTTAAATTCATTCTGGGTTTTTTTGGGTGACTCTTTGATAATGATTGAGTCATCTAAGTAGGGCAAGACAAAGACCCCCATGGTCTAAAAGTAAGCGGTGACAACTGCTAGGCAGTTTGTGAAGACCCTAGGGGCCAAAGCCAGCCCAAAGGGTAGCACCTGGTATTGAAAATGCTGGCTGCCCAGCACAAAACACAGGTACTTCCTGCAGGGGGGATGGATCAGGATGTGTGTGTATACATTCTTCAGATCCAAGGAGCATAGCCAAAATGCCCTCGAGACATGGGAGTAAGGGACCTAGAGAGACCATCATGAAGTTTTCTCAAACCAGAAAAAACTGTTCAGGTCTCCGAGGTCCAGGATAGGCCAACCCCCCCCCCCATCTTTTTGGGGGATGAGAAAATAGGTGGTGTAGAATTCCTCCCCCTGCCTGAGCCTGGGGCATTGGTTCGATGGCCAGTTCAGCCAGTAGGGTGGAGACCTCCACCTAGAGGAGACTGCAATGGTGCAGATCTAGAGGGTACTCCCCTAAGAAGAACAAGGGTGGGAGCTGGGCATAATGCAGCAGGTACCCGTCCCGAACTATCTGTAGCACCTGTGATGAGGGGGGCCACCTGTGTGCAAAATGGACAAGCCGACCGCACAACTGAGAAGGAACCCCCTTGGCGAGTAGGCGATTAGCCAAGGGTGGATTTTTGACACCTTCATCCAGCACACAGCCAAAGTCTTTACTGCATGGCCTTGCCAAAGAGGTACTCTCAACCATGCACAGCATGTTGGTCAGCTTGACCTGGACCCACTGCTCCAAATCTGATGACTGCAACCAGGCCAGCTGTTGTGCCCCGATATCCACTGCTGCCATCCTACCCACCAACTCAAGGTGGTGTTGTAGGTGGCTCACACCATGTATTACCAAGGCACAGGTGGCCTCCAAGTTCTCTGCTGGGATGAGGGAGCCAAACTCATTCAGGTCCTCCTTGATGTCATAAGAACATCCCCCTGGTAGGAGAAGACGTGTGCGACCAGCCTGGAGCCCTGGAAGCAGGGCCTCCCAAAGCCATTGAGGGTCCTCTGCTCCCTGCTAGGAGGCAGCGAAGAATGGGTCTTGGAGCTCTTGACCTGACCATGGTGGATTCCACCACCACGGAATGGTACAGCAGTTGGGACTCCTCAAACCTTTTGCACCCAATAAATCAAGTCAAGTTTGTGGTTGATGGCCACACAGATATGAGGGTCTCCCATATCTGGAGTAAGAGTCGCTGTAATATGAAGTGCACCCGCATGGTGACAGCCTTCTTCGGAGTCTAGGGATCTTGGAGGATCTCCAGTTCCTCCACCCTCAGTTCATCCTCCGCCTCAAGAGAGAGATCGCCTTCACTATACCCTGCATGAAGTTCTGGAAGGATTTTCTTCGGTAGAGACTTCCGCCTCTCATATGGCAGGGATGGCTCCGAGGGGATGTCCGGAGATCCCTCGGTGACTGGTGACTCCATCATCTCCCATCCATCAGGAGATAACCCAGAGATAAATAAGTATTTTCTGGTCTCCTCCTGGCATTGACTCCACTCTGGTGGAGGCAGATATTTGCAGAGGCATTGGAGCCTGAGGCACTGGAAAGGAATATTGCGGTTGGACCTGGGGGTGGACTCCGACCCCAACTCGGCAGATAAGGCATGGGTCTCGAGAATAGGCTGTATGGCTGGTGGCGACACCACTGCAGGCAGCGGGGCCACTGGAGCTCATGCAGCCAGGAGAGCCAGCATGTGTGCCTAGAGTGCCCTAAGGTGCTCAGTCAGCATCACAGTCTCCGAGGTCTGGTATAACAATGTTGACCACTGACTCTAGCACCTGTTCTGGGTACTCCACAATGGTAAGGACATCGGAAGATTGCCGGTGGCCCTTCAGGTCCTGGGAGTCAGCTCCTCCCGCTGGGGCACCTTGGCAGGCCGCTCCTGGACTTCACGCTGAGAGGAGCTCCAGTGTCTATGCTCAGTCTCCAGCTGACCCCTTCAACACAGACAAGGCAGATGAGTCCTTCCAATCCATGCTACCATGGTCCCTCGGCTCAGAGTGAGCACAGGTACTATGCAATGCAAAGGCCTCAGCAGAGCCCCTTGAGGGTATTGATGCCGGTGTCAAGGATGGCGAGTTTGATGGCCCGAACAGAGACGCGTGCTGCTTCTCCCGGCACTTGAGGCTCTTCTTGGTCATCTGTAGATACATGGAGGGCTCATGGTCAGGGTCGAGGCACTGGATGCATCAATTGTGACGGTCCATCACTGAAATGGTGTGTTCACAGCGGGTGCACTTCTTAAAGCTGCTGGCTGGTTTCGACATGACCGGAAAAAACAGCCACTGTAAGATCAAACAGCTCAATACCAACCAGCAAAAAAAGCCCAGGAAAAAGGTGAAAAACCTCCTGAGGCGGAAAAAGAGGGAGAGAAAAAAAAAAAAAAAAAAAAAAAAGAGGAAAACCCCCCAAATGATGGCTGGCACCAGCAAAAACCAGCACCCCAACAGACAGTTAAAACAGGCAGAAAACAAAACCTGAAGGGCCCTGAGGAATGGAGTGGAGTCGTCGCCTAGTGGTTAGAACACTGGCTTGGTAACCAAGCAACCAGGGTTCAATTCCCACTAGCACTCCTTGTGGCCTTAGGGTTGCCAACTGGCTCCAGATGCACCCGACAGACTTGATCCAGTCCTGGGTTTACCCCATTGCATGCAGTGACTTGTAGTTTTCCATTTCTTATGGAGTGCAATGGAGAAATCAGAACTACATATCCCTGCATGCAATGGGGTAAACCCAGGACTGGATTTACTCTGTCGGGCGCATCTGGAGCCAGTTGGCAACCCTATGTGGCCTTGGGCAAGTCACTTAACCCTCCATTGCCTCGGAAGAAAGGCCTGGCAATCTACTTCCGGTGACACTGCCAAGAAAACCCAGGAGCTTCTGGGCCGCCAGGACTGACTCAAAGACACACATTGCATTGCATTGCATTTGAAGGGCCCAGAACAACAACTTTTCCCAGTAGCGCTAAGGAGCACGTCCTTGGGGCTCCGCAGAAAAAGTGAACTAAGGATAAGATGGTGCCACGGCAGGTGGGAAGGCAGGCAGGCATGCATGTGCAATGGAAGCTCCCAAAAGCTGCCGGTGGAAGCTGGGGAGCATTCCCACGCAAGGCTCTGTTGGAGGATGTCATCCATACAGTACGTGAAGACTTCTTCCTGCTTGTTTAAGGAGAAATATTAAAGAAATAATTTTTACATTTAAAAAAAAAATGGGGGGGAGGGGTTGTAACCTGCACGGAGCAGCAGGTACATCTCTAGCCACCTTACTGGGTCTGACTAGATAGACTATGCTGGTCTTTTACCTGTCATTGTTTATTATGCTACTATATAACCTGGCTCTCAAACCAATTTGATCTCTTCAGTACCTGGTAGGAATATCCTTAAAACCAGTTCTGCTTAGTGACAGAGGATGGGATTACAGAATCACAGAAATGAACGATGAATAAACTCACAAGATTTGAGCCCAAGCTGAAAAGTCATTGCATGAGAATACCTGACTGAGCAGCTTTTTTATCCCCCCCCTCTCCCCCAGTCCTTCTACCAAACCCTTTTCTAAGCTTGTAATGAAATGAATAATCCTTTAGAGGTAATGCATGTTAGGTTTTATTTTACATATTACACATGAAAAATACCACTGCTTCTGGTTTTGGGGTGACCACCAATGGTTCGTACATGCAGGTCCTTGAAGTTGTTCATGGGCCACTATGGAGTCCCAGGTACCACCATGGGAAGTAATGACAGATTGCCCACAGAAACCTGGAGCTTTCCTTTCCATCAGTGCTCCATCATGTCTATCCCCTGCCAGATGCTAGGCAACTTGAAGTCTCTTTTCTGTTAGTCTTCCGGTTTGCTAAGCTCGTATCTTTTTTTTTTTTTTTTTAAATTTTATTTTGAATCAAGACTATGGTCTTGCAAGAAGGCAATTCCTGATCAAAACAAAAATCACAAACAGATATTGCAGACTGTAATCAAAACAAAGGCAGACTAAGAAAGGCAGTTATCTTTTTCTTTAGTTTATACAACGTATACATGTATTTCTATTGGTGATTCCATATACACATTACCTACATGAACACACAATAGCAGCACAAGATCCCATGCCCACTGCAGAAGCTGTAATTTTGACAAAGCACTGAAACAGCATGTACAGTATACAATTTTATATACATGTGAATGTACAGTATGCATCATTTCCTAGCAATTCATAAATATACTATACAGTACTTTGTATAAGTCGTCCATATAACTGTATTGCTCTGCTTTTCTTTGCTCTAGTACTTTGTGAAAACAGTCCAATTTTCATGTACTGGGACAGTGCTCTCGAGCAGGCATGTTCCACTGCTGGCAAATAGACATAAGGAGGTACTGCAAGTCTCACAAGATGTTATGTGGGTTGTGACAGAAAGCCTGATCTTTTGTGAAAAAAAAACCCTGAATCAGCATTGGTGGAAAAAGCGATGACAATGAACTCAAGTCTTGTAGATCTCGATGCACACAACAGCAAGGAGAAGAGGGGAAAGTACTTCCTGTATACAGCAGTAGCAGCCATGTTTCAGAAAATCCCCATGTCCATCAGGTAAGTGCTGGCTTCTAGAAGCAAGCCCTTTGTATATACTCGGATGGTATAGAAGAGTGTAAGCAAGTCCTGAGTACTGAAGATTGTGTCTCCCAGAGCAAATCCCAGTGTGGAAGGAATAAATCCACGGCCATACTCTACCATCCATGTTCCAGCATTCCACTGTACTGCGGTGGCCTCTCCTGCTGTATGAAATATAGTGTCACCTGCACAGACAGACAGAAAAGGCAGTTGTCATACATCATTAACTGTTTAGATGCTGGTACCAAACTATCTGACAAAGTATTTTGAATTATGAATAAGGATGAACTGAAAAAAGTTATTTAAATCAGGGCTCAACAAATCTCCAGTGCCAGGTTGTCTTGGTGACCAGAAATTTGCATCTGGTACCTGGGATTTTACTTACTGCTGCCCCGCCACCCAAAAACAAATCATGATAGCAAGGCAAGAACCCTTCTGTCTGCCCAAGGAGATCAATCCCCCATGGACAGACAGCTTGGGGACATAAAGGGATGAAATCATGGGGACAACACACACACAAGCACCCCACCTCCGTGGGACAGACATCCCAGCTCCACACTACGTTCAAGCGCATACATATAGGCACATCACCTCTGCACATCACACACAGGCTCCCCAGCATTACATACACACACACACACGGCGCAGTCCTGCATCTCCCACACACAAAGGCACTCTTCACCATACCATCATTGCACTACACACCCACAAAGACACTTGCTATCTAAAGATGACGTGCTGTATAGGAATTCATGAGAACATGAGACCAGGGCGAGAGACAACAGGTGGGGGAGGGGCACACGAGAAGATCAGAAACATGGGCTCCTAAGATTTTGGTCCGACTCCTAAACCCACACAAAATTTGTCACGGCCTGATTTAACACAATAGCCTCCTATGAACATGCATTAAAATGCTTCAGGATTTGGACTCTATCCTAAGCAGAGGACACACTGTGAATGGAAGCCTTGAGGCTTATTCATGCCAAACCTTGTTCTGGGACACCTGAATGGTGAAGTTAGACCATACCTGGAGTACCTCCAATCCAGTCCAGATGTATGGGTTATGCTCATCCACCAGCAGGGGGCGACTGAACAAGTTCAAAACTTTCCCCTCAATTACTACTACTGCTGATCATTTGTAGAGCTACAAGGCATATGCAGCGCTATACAGACACATGTAACAGACAGTCTCTGCTTCTCAGAGCTTACAATCTAGTCAAGACAGACAACACAACAGCAGAAGACAACGATACATCTAAGGGAGACACATAAGAGACTAAGCGGATCAGGATACAAAAGCGGCCTCAAAGAGAAGTTCATCCTGGATTTGAAAAGGGCCAGAGATGAAGCCTGATATACAGTCAGGTAGTTTGTTCCAGGCATGAGGAGCAGCAAGGCGAAAGGATCGAAGTCTGGAGTTGGCAGCAGAAAAGAAGGGCACAGATAGAAGCGATATGCCAGAAAAGTGGAGTTCCTGAGGAGCAACTGCATCCAGAGCAGATGAGTGCAGTGTTATAGGAAGCTACTGCCTCAGATAACATAGTGGAGGAAAGAGGAGATGAGACGGTGGTGGAGAGAGCATGCACGTCCCTACAGAGCCAGTATGAACCTCACAGAGCAATAGAATGGAGTTCCAAAACCCCAACAGTTCTACCAGCCCTGCAACAAGTTATGCACCAGAACAGCATGCACATTTGTCCATTGAATATCTCAACTTATCTTAAACAATTTATTTTGCTTTTCTCTCTTGGTTGCCAAAGCCGGACACCCCCCCCCCCCATGGCTAAAATTTGCAATGGCAAAAGCAAACAGTGCAATAGCATGGTGGAACCCCCTAGAACCACAATGAAATGAAGGGAGAACTGCCACAACCAAGTGGCCCAGAGATTGCCTGTTCCAGCTAACAGCATCTTTAGAACAGACACCATTAGCGGGTCTAATTTCACCTTCTAGTTCATCCCTCCCATCCAGTCCAGATGCGTGGGATGTGACAAAGCAATACTATCGTGGGGTGGGTAAAGAAACTCTGGCCTGCAACACCAGAGTCCCAAAATCTGGGTCCTGATGGGCCTGCACATCCAGCTGATGTGAAAAGAAATGGTGAGACAACCATGTCGCCATGCTGCAAATATCCTGGGGCAAAACAAGGCTGAACTCTACCCAAGAGGCTGCATGGGCCCTGGTAGAATGGGCCTGGAGTCCCAACAGGACCACCAAATATGCAGATTCAGTAGCACCCCGAATCCAACAGGAAATAGATGCCTTCGCCGCCACCTAGAGGCCCAAAGAACACAGATGTTCCGAGTGCCAAAAGACCTCCATCACCTTCAAATAACACTTAAGCACCCTGCAGATGTCAAATAAGCGTGAATTCCTACTCTCAGCAGAGTCCAGGGGACCAGCACAAGTCGGCAATGTCACCACCTGATTAAGGTGGATTATTAAAATGACCTTCGGCAAGAAGGAAAGAACTGGACAAAGATCACCCTTTCCTTTGTGATCACCAAATAAAGGTCTCTGCATGAGAGAGCCTGCAGCTCCAAGATGCGACACATGGAGCAAATAGCCACCAGAAACACTAACTTGGAGGGTCAAATCCTTCAAGGAGGCTTTTGACAGAGGCTCAACTGGGGCTTCATGAGCACAGAGGAACAAGTTAAGGTCCCAGGATGGAACCGGGCAACAGCAAGGTGGTCTCAAGTGCTTAATTCCTCCCCCCCCCAGAAGAAAAATGTATTACATCCCAGTGAGAGGCAAGGGACATACCCTGTACTTAGCCCTGGAAACAAACCAGGGCTGCTACCTGCACCTTCAAGGAGTTCAACACTAGACCTTTTGGGGCCATCCTGCAGGAAAGCCAAAATATCTGGGAGCGTGGCTCCTAGGGACCACACATCTCTCTTGGCATCAAGCCTCAAAACTGCACCAAATCCACACATAGGCCAGGGAAGTAGAATGCTTTTGCGTCAGCAGCAAGGTATCAACCACCTTGGGGGCATATCCTTTCAAGGGAGAGCATCTTGAATTTCTCCCTCACCAGGAATTTGTTGAGGTTGCGCAGGTCGAGGATGGGCCTTAAGCCCCCTGTCCTCTTTGGCATGAAGAAGTACCTGGAGTAGAACCCCTTGCCCTTGAGGTGGTGGGGCACCGGTTCCACCGCACGGTCCTCGAGAAACCCTGCCAACTCCTTCAGGAGAAAGTCCCAGTGTTAACCCTCCTTGATCACCCTTAGTGCCCAGGAGTCGGTGGTTATAGCTTTCCACCTGTGGGCATAAAGGTGAGGCAACCTCCTGTAGGTTGCTGATCTCCGTGTGGGAGAGGGGCTATGCTGAAGGGAGTTAAAAGCTCCCTCCTGGCTGGGCCGGAGCTGGCACCTGGGGCTTGGGAGCCTTCTGCTTACAAAGGCCATGCCCTTGCTGGGGAAGCCTGGTAAAGTGGGTAGTTTCGGTAAGCAGTAATCTTCCTTGGGTAAAAGCTTTTTATCTGAGCCCTTCCATTGGGGAGGGGCAGTGGTCTTCTCGGAGAGCCTAGTTCTTGTCATAAACTCAGTCTCCAGCTCTGCGGCCTTGTCGGTCATGGGTTTGCCAGAGGTTTTCCCCTTGACATGGGACATCGACCAACTTGTCCTGTACCCATTGCTTGAGGTCGGACGACTGGAGCCATATGCACACTTCTGCTTTCAGTTATTTTTGTCTTAATTATGGTTTGTGTCAAAGGATATTTTGCATCTTCAAAGTCATAGGTACGTTGTGTATATCACATGATGCTAACCCCCAAAACTCCTTTTTAATGCCAGGTTGTAATGAGACAAAAGGTGAAATTAGACTTACCTGCTAATTGTTGTTCCTTTAGGATCTCCAGGCTAGTCCTGAACATTGGGGTCTTGCTCCTCCTCCAGCAGCCTTGGAGACTGAGAAAACGTCACTTCTCTTGATGTCACCAGTATAAGTACCATGGATCCGCCTCCAGAGATCAGTAACCTAGTGACAAAGCAACTCACCAGAGCAACAATTAAGCAGATATGCTATAAACAACTATGTACAAGCTATGAAAAACTGATTCGGTACGAAACATAGGTCCGCACGTGCTGAGATCCCCATTGTCTAACCGAAAAGAAAAAACAGAGTATCAGGATACAGAGAAATCCCACACAACCTCCCCCAGATGGAATCCTCTTGGGTAAAAGCCCTTCGAGATGCTTACCTGTTATATTAGTACTGCTTCAGGCGCAAATCCATGAAAAATTCTGGGAGGGATACAGGACTAGCCTGGAGATCCTAAAGGAACAACAATTAGCAGGTAAGTCTAATTTCACCTTCCTTAACGTCTCTCCAGGCTAGTCCTGAACATTGGGGATGTAACAGAGCAGTGCCAAGAATCAACGGGAGGGATCAACCAATCCCGCCTGAAGCACTGACGCTCCAAAACAGGCATCTCCCTGCGCCTGCAAATCCAGCCGATAATGCTTGACAAAAGAGTGCAAAGAAGACCAAGTCGCCGCCCGACAAATATCAACCGCCGGAACCAAACTACGCTCCGCCCAAGAGGCAGCCTGCGCCCTAGTGGAATGAGCTCTCAACCCAACCGGAACGGGCCTCTTCTTTAAAAGATAAGCGGACGCAATCGCCTCCTTCAACCACCTAGCAATAGAGGCCTTTGAAGCTGCTTGTCCTTTGTTAGGACCCCCAAGCAGCACAAACAACCTATCCGAACGACGGAACGAGGCCGTAACACTCAAATAGACTTTCAAAGCTCTTTTGATATCCAACTTATGCAACCGCGGAGTCCTCCCTGCCGCCTGTAAACACCGGCAGAGAGACCACCTGATTCACATGAAACGGCGACACCACCTTAGGCAGAAAGGACGGCACTGTCCGTAACACCACCTTGGACTCACCAAAAACCAAAAAGGGTTCCTGACAGGATAAAGCCTGTAATTCCGAAATACGCCGGGCCGAGGCAATGGCCATCAGAAAAACCACTTTCAAGGTCAACTCCTTCAAAGACGCCCTCGCCAAAGGCTCAAACGGCGCTCGCACCAAAACGTCCAAAACCAAGTGGAGGTCCCACCGCGGGACTACCTGCCGACGGGGCGGTCGCAAAAGCACCACCGCCCTCAAAAAACGCTTAACATCCGGGTGCGCGCTAAGCGACTGGCTACCAATCTTCCCACGGTAGCAAGCCAACGCTGCCAACTGCACCTTCAGAGACGCCGCTGCCAAGCCTTTGTCATAACCATCCTGCAAAAATGCCAGAATCTGTGAAATGGAAGCCTGCAAAGGAAAAACCTTGCGGACCTCACACCACCCCTCGAAAACACGCCAAACTCGAACATACGCCAGAGACGTAGACCTCCTGCAAGCCTTTAGCAATGTCGAGACCACCGCCGACGAATACCCTCTCGCTAACAACCGCGCCCTTTCAATAGCCAAGCCGTAAGCGAGAACCGATCCACCTGAGACATACACAGAGGCCCCTGCTGAAGCAGGTCCCTCCGGACCGGGAGCTGCCAAGGCTTGTCCGCCAGAAGCCGGATCAGATCCGCATACCACGGCCTCCTTGGCCAATCCGGTGCGATCAACAGCACCTGCCCCGCGTGGACCTCGATACGCTGCAGAACCTGGCCTATTAAGACCCACGGTGGGAACACGTAGAGCAGCTGCCCCTCTGGCCACGGCTGAATCAAAGCATCCAGACTCTCCGACATCCTCTCTCGCCTTCTGCTGAAGAACCGACTGGCCTTTGCGGTTTGAAAGGTTGCCATGAGATCCATGACGGGAATGCCCCACCGTCGAATCAACATTTCGAACACCTCCGGGTGAAGAGCCCATTCCCCCGGATCCACTCGCACCCGACTGAGGAAATCGGCTTCCACATTCTCCACTCCTGCGATATGCGCCGCCGACAATGCCAACAGATACCTCTTGGCCCACGCAAACAACTGATCCGCCTCGCTTTCCAGCGCCGAACTGCCGGTTCCCCCTTGTCGATTGACATAGGCCATGGCCGTCGCGTTGTCGGAGAACACCCGCACGGCCTTCCCGCGCAGGCAGCCCCGGAACGCTCGAAGCGCCAGCACCACCGGCTCGCAATTCCAACCGGTTGATGGACCACTCCTTTTCTTGCACGGACCACACCCCTTGTGCGAACGTGCCCTGGACATGCACCCCCCAACCGGACAAGCTGGCATCCGTCGTCAGGGGGATCCACTCCGGCACCTCCAACGGCATTCCGTCCTCCAACGACTCCGCCCGTAACCACCATAACAGAGAGAGCCGTGTCGCCGGCTGACAGGGCAGACGCTGGACCAGACTGTCGTTCTGATGAGACCAACGCCGAAGTAACGCTCTCTGCAGGGGCCCTCATGTGCGCCCTCGCCCAGGGCACCACCTCTATCATCGCCGCCATGGTACCCAACACCTGCAGGTATTGCCAAGCCGTCGGACACGGACTGCGGAGCAATCTGCGGAGCAGCCGCCGTAGACCTTGCGCTCGGCTCTGGGGAAGAAAAACCTGCCCCGCCGCCGTGTCAAACCGTGCACCGAGATACTCCAGGGACTGAGAAGGCGTCAATCTGCTCTTGGTCCGATTGACCACCCAACCGAGACTTTCCAGGAACGCCACCACTCTGGCCGTGGCGGACTCGCTCTCCTCCCTGGACTTTGCCCGAATCAGCCAATCGTCCAGATAAGGATGCACCAGAAGACCTTGCTTTCTCAACGCCGCGGCCACCACCACCATTACTTTGGTGAACACTTGCGGCGCCGTCGCCAAGCCAAACGGCAACGCCTGGAACTGGAAGTGCCCCATCGGAAGCGCGAACCGCAAGAACGTTTGATGGTCCTGACGAATGGGAATGTGCAAATACGCTTCCGACAAATCGAGTGACGTCAGAAATTCGCCCCTGCGCACTGCTACAATGACCGACCTTAAGGTCTCCATCCGAAAATGAGACACGCGGAGACAGCGATTCACGCGTTTGAGATCCAAAATCGGCCGAAAGTTGCCTTCTTTTTTCGGCACCACAAAATAAATAGAGTAACGACCGCAACCGCATTGGTCTGGAGGCACTGGGACCACCGCCTCGAGAGAAAGCAGGCAGTCCAGCGTCTCCTGCACCGCTGCGTACTTGAACTGCTCCTTGCACGGGGACATCACAAAGGAATCTGCCACGGGCCGTTGAAGCTCCAACGCATAGCCCTCGCGGATGACCTCCAGCACCCACTGATCGGACGTGATGTGGGCCCAGGCGGGGTAAAAGCGCCGCAGCCGCCCTCCGATCGGCTCCTGCCCCGCCTGGACCCCCCTGACATCATTGCGGCTTTCAGGAGTTGGGGGCAGAGGAGGACGCAAAGCCCCTGCTTGCCCCTCGAAAACCTTGGTTACGAAAAGGAAACCGACCCCTTTGCGACTGACCAAAGCGTGGGGAACGAAAACGGCGGAACTCCCGCTGCTGACCTTTGGCCGGCGGACCCGTGCGACCTTGCCGCTGTTTATCTTCCGGGAGCCGACCACCCTTCGACTCCCCCAAATCCTTCACGAGTTTCTCCAAGTCATCCCCAAACAGAAGCTTACCCCGAAACGGGAGCTTACTAAGCCGGGACTTCGAAGAGGAATCCGCCGACCAATTCCGCAACCACAAAGATCGCCTGGCCGCCACCGCGGATGCCATGCTATTGGACACCCCTCTAACGAGATCATAATGGATATCAGCTAGATAAGCGGCCCCCGTCTCCAACCTGGCCGCCTCAGCCACCACGTCCACCGCCTGGCCCTCACGTAGCCCCTGGGCCCACCGCAAACACGCCCTGGCTACCCAAGCACCACAAATGGACGCCTGAAGGGACAGCGCATTAACATCAAAAACTTGCTTCAACAAGGTGTCCAATTTCCGGTCCTGCGCATCCTTCAACGCCGCACTGCCCTCAACCGGAATAGTAGTTTTCTTCGTCACCGCAGACACTGCAGCATCTACCTTAGGAGACTTGAATAACTCTCGATCCTGCTCAGCCAAAGGATAAAGGCGGGATATCACCCGAGAGCCCCTCAGGCCAGACTCCGGCATATCCCATTCCCCTTGTATCATCTCCTTAAACACTCTGTGCACAGGAAAAACCTTCTGCGGCTTCCGAAAGGCCAGCAACAAGGGGTCCTCTACTTCGGACTCCTCCGGCTGCCCCTCGGTGGGCATATTAAGCGCCTTAAGCGTCTCGGAAATGAGCGCTGGCAACTCGTCCCTCCGAAAAAGCCGAACAACCCGGGCCTGGTCCTCCTGCTCGGGAAGCTCCCCTTCCTCCAAGTCCTCATCCACCTCTAAATCCTGCGCTAGGTCTTGCCCTAGGTCTCCCAACTCCACGGACTCGGACGCCACCGACCGACCAGACGGCTCCCTACCAGGCCACAGTCTCTTCGCTGGACTGCCGGCTCCCCCGAGGCCCAGCGAAGGACACGGACGCTTCTCCCCTAAACCCTTCCCTGCTGAACTAGGGGAGGGAGAACCCTGCGTCCCAGCCAACACCTGTTGAAGAAGGGACACAAAATGAGGGGAAAAGATAGCCTCCAACCCCCCGGGGACCGGCCCTTGCGAGCCCTGGTCCCCTGGGACGGAAGAAGGCCCGGCCACTGGCTCCTGGGAAGAATCCTCCAGGACCTTTGTCTCCGCAAGGCCCGAGGGCCCCTCCATTGGATTGTCCGCACTGTTCGCTAGGCCGTGCTCCATGGAGACTGCCTCCCTGCAACAGCTGCGGCAGACACCCGTCTCAGACACAGCCCCTCTCCGAGAGCCACAAATGAGACAAAGATTTAGAGGGCATGCCGCCTGAAGCAGGAGAAAAGCCCACTGCCTCCTACAGCTCCACAGCCTGAACTGCTCCAACCCCTCGGGCCCCCGCAATGACCACGGAGCCCCTGGGCGAAATGCTGTGTTCTGTGTATTATTTTATTTTATTATTTTTTTTTTTTTTGTTGTTGTTTGGAACGGGACCCCAGAAGTGCCCCGACGTACCAACTAACAAGCCCCCAATGAAACGAGGCTCTCCCGCCGAAATTAGAAACTACCGCTGCAGCTAAAGTTTTCCCGCGCACGCGCGATTTCAGCAACGCGCAGCCTACCGCCGGCGCGCCACGCGGCTCCGAGCCGGGAACACCCGAAATCGACGACCCCGGCCCCTTACCTCAAGACAGCATCTGGGCAACCAGAAACCCAGCGCTCAGCCGTTAATGCGGCTTCGGCGTTCAGGCTCCGCTCTGACTCCTGTCTCCCGCTGTGCCTTCGCAGTTTCGCCGGCAGGACCCTCGGCAGACTGACAGGCACGCGAACTGCTGTCCAGCAACGCGTCCACTCCGGTTCCTCACCCTAAAGTGCGGGTTCGGGAACCGAAGGACTACAGCCTCACTGTTCCCCCGGGCTGCTCCAAAAACCCCGGCAGGCAGAGCTCCCAACCAAAAAGGGGTGGGGGGGGGGGGAAGGGGGGAGGGAGAAAGTCAGAAAAGGCAGCAAAAGAAGAGCTGAAAGCTAGAAATAAGCAACTCAGCACAGCTACAGCCCAACAATCCGCCACCCCCAAACCAGGGTACCTAAAAAATTTGGAAAACACACTTAATTGCTCCTCACAGTGAGCCCAACCTAGGGGCTCACCAGACCTCCAAGCTGCTTGGAGACTGAGAAATACTGATCTCTGGAGGCGGATCCATGGTACTTATACTGGTGACATCAAGAGAAGTGATGTTTTCTCAGTCTCCAAGGCTGCTGGAGGAGGAGCAAGACCCCAATGTTCAGGACTAGCCTGGAGAGACGCTAAGGAAAGAGGGGATGAATACTTTTGTAATGCACTGTAACTAGCTGCAAAGAATGTGTGTACTATATAGTTAATGGGAAGGCTGTGGAGGTGGAACACTGGAAAGATGATCTTGATTATAAAAAGGGAGGAGGCGAGCCAGCAGAAGTGTCTTTGCCTATACAAATTTTGTTTCTGTGTGGTGGGAGATGGGAAGAAAAATGAAGCCCCCTCTTCCTGCAGCTAGGAGACTGGGCATGTCAAAGTCGTGACATCACTGGATATAGCCTGCTGGTATCTCCCATCAGACTCCAGTGTACTATTGACAAAGCAAACTCAAAGGAACAACAAATAAGTAACTATACCATAACTTTAAATAACTCCCCATTCCTCAACCGGAGGAGCCTTTTAAACCGTATCCGTCTTATATTTTCTTTTCTCTTTTCTTTTTTTTCTTAACTTTACATTCATGTCCCCCCTATGCAAACACGTATCCTATACCATCACCTCGTTTAAATAAGAGAAAAGAAAGAAAGAACAGAGAGGGGTACTCACTGCGATCTAGAAACTGAAAGGATCTGTCTACTCCTTGAGATTGATGCTCCACTCCGCCTGAAAATAAACTGAAGAAATCATACTCCTGGGCAGGAATGAGGACTAAACTGTCGTCACTCAAGGAACAACAATTACCAGGTAATTGTAATTTCTATTTCCTTATCGTTCCTCCAGTTTAGTCCTCTACTTCTGGGATGTAACAGAGCAGTAATCATTGGGAGGGACCTATCCAGCCAACTCACCACACCGCCGACCCGGAACAGGCCTCCTTTACTGCCAAAACATTTAGGCAGTAGTGGTTACTAAGGAAATGAAGAGACGACCTGGAAGCTGCTCTACCAATCCTCCCTGCTGGAATGACACAGTGATTCACCCATGAAGCCGCTTGTGCCCTGGTAGCAAGAGTCAGAAAGCCCCCCGGAATCATACAACCTCGCCAGCAGAAAGCTGAGGCAACCACCGCCTTAACCCAGTGCGAAATGGCCGCCTTCGCTGCTGCTTCCCCTTTGTGGGGACCTCCAACCAGCACACAAAAACAAAGAAACGAACATCGCACCCTGCATGTAATGTTTCCTATCGGCGTAAGCTACGAATAAAAACCTCCCCTTCCAGAAAAACTGAGAACTGGAAGAGAAACCCCCCCACCCCTCCCCAAATGCCTCAACATTTCTCTAGAAAAACATGTTCCAACAGTTGCAGCATACTAATACTGATTCACAGTAACACAGCAAATAGAAATTACACTAACCTGGTAATTGTAGTTCCTGGAGGGACTCATGGTAGCGCCCGGTTGGACGAGACGGCCGTACTAGGCTTTTCTCATTCGCCTACTCAACAGGCTTTTCCTAGAAGTTGTCGGTAGCGGTCGTTCTGCTGCGGCTAGGTCCGCGACGAATGTCTCAGGTGGATCGGTGCCCGCCTACGGTTTGGCTTTTGTATGGGTGGGGCTCGAGTAGAAGGGTTATTCTGCGGCAGTCTTCGCCGCCTTGTTGAGAGCAAGGAGGCAGGCTGCTTCTGCTACGTAGGTCCATGCTTAGCGCCTTTTGGAAGGCTGCTGTTCACGGCAGCAAGTCCAGGCGACAAAGGTGTCTGTATCCTTGGTCTGAGTTCTCTGCAGGACAGTGTCTGAAGGAACTGGCGGCCAGTTCCTTAGAGGATCCAGCGGGCGACTGTTTCCGGCTGTAGAGGTTCTGTGAAGGGAATAGCGCTAGGTGTTCAGATCGATGTGTAGCGTTTCCTTAAGATGGGTTCCGACTGCGCTCCTCAAGGCGAATCTTAGAAACTTTTGATGAGACGCAGATGTGGAGGACTAAACTGGAGGACCGCTCAGGAATTATGCATTGTACCAGTCTAAACAGTCTTCCCCTTTTATCTCCCCTCACTGACATACAGAAAATGCACGCACACATACTGTACAAGCACATAAAACATACAAATATACATAAATACAACACACACTGGCAATGCAGATACAGACAGGTGTATGCAGACTGACAGATATACGCAAACAGGAGTTGGAAAGAATTCAATGAGCCATGCTGCATGCTTTCCCTACTTGTTATATGTTTATGTTTTAGTATTTTTTTCTTTAAATTGCAGAGTTTTGTTTTAATGCTTATTGTAAATGGCTCAAATTTGGCTTTGAGAAGAGCGGAGTATCAAATCAGAATTAGAATAAATGAACTACTGTTTTGCCTGTAGCCCACTGGTAGGAATTGTCCCGAGTTGCAACTGCTTATTATTCCTCCCGGCACAGCAGCTCCCCAGAGTGGCTTTATTTCTCCCTAGCAATTTTTTCCTACTAAAACACCATAGAGACTGCTCACAAGTACTAAGCTTGTGACTAGAAAAGATTCAGTCCTGGAGGAGGAGTGGCCTAGTGGTTGGGGCAAGTTACCTCAGGCCGGGGGTTCAAATCCCACTAGAGGACAGCAACCTTGAGCCGGAAGGACTGGGGTTTCTAGTCCCACAGGTGCTCCTTGTGGTCTTGGGCAAGCCACTTAACCCTCCATTGCCCATGTTCCCTGTAAGTATTAGTGTATGTGTCTCATATCCCCTTGTGTTAAATGTATCCCCCAATTGTGTTGTGACCACTTTGATTGAAGGATAAGGTGGTATACAAAACTGTTAAAATAAAATAAAAAATAAATAAATAAATGCTGTCTGTTCAAAGTTTCCTCAAGGACTCCCTCCTAAATTTTCCCTGAAGACTTAGAGACGTGGAAAAGACCCGATTTCAAAGGCTTCTGTCAGAAATTAATATAAGGTACGCATTGGCCAAAAAGTTTAACATGTTGGTGAAACATCAGTACGAAAAGCAGACTCACCTGGGTAATACACTTCACTTTTGGTTGTCCCTTCCTTCCACTGCCTGAAGGTCCCTGAGATGATGGTGTCCGAGATCTCCACCCAATATCGCCCTGTAATACACATTACCTTTCCATCACTAATATCATAAAACAAATATTTACAGATGTCGTCATGTTGTGAGCAATGTGATTCTTAGTGTTACACACACTTGTTCAAAAGTCTCCTTCCTGTCCCTTCAGTCTGTCCATCACAGAAACTTCTGATTTCACTCTGCATTTTTAAAAACAGTAGACTCAAAATCAAGCCTATTGCTGCTTAGCTAACTCTGCTCCACATTTATGCTGCAACCTATTTTCTCTCATTGCCAAAAGGTCAGATCAAAATAAAGAGCAAAATCACAATTAATGTCAGAATGTTTGTTGTGCAAGGTCAAAAAACCCTCCAAACAAACAAATCCTTTTATTCTAAGTAAAGTGGTACCCAACCACCAATGTGTGCTAAGCCAATTGAATGTACAAAACAATAAATTCAAATGTAAATCCCACTTAGCTGGTAAAGAAGAAACAAGGAAGAAGAGAGACAGCACTGTTTTGAGCTCTGCAAGGGCAAGAGCTCCATTTCAAGTTTTCTTCAACAAAGTTGATAAAGTCCAATTGGCAATGTTTCAAACTTTCTTCAGCAAAATTGATCATTCGACAAATCTAACTGGTGAACTTTCACTTTGCCAGACTGCAACCTATTTTCTATCATACTACATAGCTGCTTTACGATGAGATGCTAACAGATCAGCTAAAGGTTAAGGAGGTTGAAAAGAATGAAGTAGCCATGAAGCACATGCAAGTAGGAGTGGCTTATAGATTACACCAATGGACTGAAAACTATGGTTCAAATCTCACTTCCCATACTGACATTCCTTGTGACCTTGGACAAGGTCAATCACTTAGATTCTAAGCTCTTAGGGGCATGACTTATTGTACCCTAATTCTAACAATGCTGCACTCTAAACATTCCAAAACAATTTCAAATATAGAATGTTTTGTCTCCTAGAAAATCTCAAATATTTGCAAAAAAACCCCCACCTGTTCCCATGCCTCGTCTACCCCTAATAAGGACTCCCACCCTGGTCCAATGCCTAAAATCTAGGATACGGGCACATGTTCTGCACTTCTGAAGTATCCTGTATGACAAAAGGGCTCTTGCTGACAATGCTATTAAATGATTAGCTGTAACAGGAGTGTGCATTCAGAAAAATGCTTTTGTTCTATATCATTATGTTTTATTAAGTTCCATTTCATTTAATGTACACTAAAACAGCATAGTTACTCACCTGTAAAGCACAGTTACTTACCTGTAACAGGTGATCTCTGGGAACAGCAGGAATTAGTCTTCACATATGGGTACGTCGGTACCGACGGAGCCTGCACGGGAATGATGCCCAGCTTCCAATCAGAAAGCTTTTGGCAGCATCCCTCGCGCCTGCGCGCTGACTTCCCGCCTTCTCCAGAGCCTCTCTTCAGTTGAGTTTCAAAGCTGAGACAAAGGCGAGGAGAGAAAAGGAAGAAGATAAAGAGATGCAACTCCTAGGGGAGGTGGGAGGGTTGTGAAGACTAATTCCTGCTGTTCCCAGAGATCACCTGTTACAGGTAAGTAACTGTGCTATCTCCAGGAACGAGTCTTCACATATGGGGACTCCCTAGCTAGAGATGCCAGGGGGAGATCCCATAAAAATGCAGGAGCCTGGACCAGGGGTGCATTTTGTCTCCAGGAATCCCCGGCATCCAAAGTGGGATGGAGGGTAGGAGTTGACAATAAAGGAGCTGTGAGGAAAGAAACAGCATAGCCAAGGACTACAGGGGAGAAGTCCTTGGTATATATGATAAGTAGCATTAAAACACATTTAATGTACATTTAAAAGATGCAGCTTACCTACTGTATTGTAGGAAGTAGAGAGCATGATGGAGTCTACTGGATAAGCAGTGGCGGAATCTTCAAGGTGACCTCACAGCAGTGAGGATGAAGGTCCAGACCTGGATGTAGCAGACGTTCCAGGTGTCAACTGGTTAGGATTAGACGTCAGGTCTTCAATGGAAAGCTTTATGGTAAAAAGCTGAAAACTCCTTTAGGCATAGAGTCATTAACATTGAGGACTAAAGGAAGAAGACTGACGGAGTTGGAGAACTAGCCCAGTCCTGGCGGGAAGAGGGGGATTGGAAAAACCCCGTATTCCCAAGGAGAACAGCTGTGTACTGAAGATAAAGCTGTACACTATTTTTCCTAGCTGGCGAGAGATAGGAAAAATATGGAAGCTTGATGCTTTAATGACTTAAAGAAAAAATGGAAGATGTTAGCACCATGGTGGTCATTGGTGCATAACAGTTTCTGCATCGTAATATGGTATGCAAAGTAGGGCGACAGACTGTCTAAAACCTCTAGAAGGTAAAATATTTAGGATAGACAGTGAGGGTGATAGTGTGTAAGACATATCAACCCTTAAGAAGCCTGCCAATAGACACCTATATATACATATATATATATGGATGGAATATATATATATATATATATATACATATGTCCCTATGTGCATATTAGGATATGGGTGGAGAAATGTATCAATATACATATATATAGATATGATATACCTAAATATATATACATCTTATGGGGCAGGGTTTTGCACCACCAGAGTAATGACATGGGTATGTAGACAGATATGGAGATGCTACATACAAGACAAAAGGTTGAAGATACATGTCTACCCCCTAGCCCCATAAGTTGTATATGGGGAATATAAAAGAAAAAGATTCTCCGCCCTACAAGAGGGTGAACCCACTTGGGATATGTATAGAGAATCTATTTCTGTGGATTAAGGGATGCAGGAAGGCAATCCAGCAAGATAACCGTGATGTTTGTGTGAGAACAGATGATAATATCAGTCTGTAAAGAACAAGGCGGGAGTTCTATAGAACACTGACATGGCAGATGTTCAGAAACGCAAAAGGAGATACCTGAGGGACCTACTGGAGGGGGACCCAGAGGTAGCATGCGTTAACATCAGCCTTGGATTTTCACGCAGAAGAACTTATATGTCATGTTAACAGCCCAGGCCAGAGGGTGTGGAGAACCCTCACAGGCATGGGAAGGGATTAGAAGCTTTTCTCTAGTAATAGAGAAGCTTCAGAGATAAGGTCAATGCTCTATAGCAAGGCCCTCATAGTAGAAAGCTTCTCTGAGAGTGCAGAGAGCATTGTGCAGAAGAAAGATGAGAAACTGACCGAAGTCAGGTGTGTTGCCATATCCTAAGAGAGGAGATGGGGAGAACAATGTGAAAAAGACCGAAAAAGTAGGAGGATCCAAGATAGCTGAGGAATAGCTTGGAATCACTAATGAGGCTAGACAAAATTCTGAACAAGGGACTGGAACTTAAAAAAAGTACCAGTAATATAATTACTGTAACTCCTGCAGGCACAGCTGCTGACGGAAACAGCAGAGAGATTGTACTGTGCATATTAAGAATAAGAGTTAAGAAAGGAGAGGAGGCATTCCTTCTCCCTTTCTGAGGAATAAGCTTGCTAGAGAAGCTTTTCAGTATGGTACCCCTCAGTCAGGAAAAAAGTCCTGTAGAGAGGGTAGAGCAAGTAATTGGAGGGTGACGTACCCTTAGGGTAAGTCAACTGAAGGAAAAAATGTTCAAATTGGGACAGAACTATCAGGGGATAGTTGCAACTGCTCTTCTAGGGAGTAAGAAGAGGAGAAGTCTGTAGTCCCTGAACAAGAATTTCCCGACATCTTAGTACACTGAAAAAGAAAAGCACAGTGAATAAACTTCTAATGGGTAGAAGTGAACTGTAGATTAGAATTCCCAGCCCCTATGGTTGCTGGGAACGCTGAGACTGGCCAGAGGTGGAGGACTTCAGACTAGGCTGAGGCATCCCCTGTTTAGGTACAGCCGAATGATGGGCAGGAGATGAATGAAACTTTCTTTTCTTAGGGAAAAAGGTTTGGTAGGACATTTCCTACCCCTTAAAGAAGGAGGTGGCTTAGAACGGTCCTTAGTGGAAGGAGAGTCAGTGGAGCATTGAGCAACCTGACGTAAAGCCTCCTTATTGAAGAGACCTTCTCCTGTACAAGGAGAATGAACCAGTATAGTTTGTGCCCATCTGCTCAAGTCTGAAGCTTCGAGCCAGGCTCTGCGACGTGCTGCAATGGCAATAGCAGAGGATCTGCTAACGGACTCAAAAGAGTCTATAGAAGCACGAGACAGGAACCACGATATATTCTGGCTGTGATTGATGAGCAAGGAATAATCAGTAGCCTTGGGCTCTGGCAAAAAAGGGGTCAAGAGAATTTCTCTGTGACCTCATGGAGTGTTAGACTCATGTGGAAAATATATGAAAGAATTCTGGAGGCCAGCATAGATGTTTGGAAGGCTTGACGACCAAAAGCATCGAGTGTTCTTGAAGAACGACCTGGCGGATAAGAAGAATGCTTCTTCTTGCTCTTAAGCTTCCTCAGTGCTGATTCCACTACAAGGGAATGATGAGGAAGTTGAGGCTTCTGAAACCCTGGAGAGGGAGGCACCCGGTACCGAACCTCAGTGGCTATAGAAACTAGAGGAAGCCGTAAGGGTGATTTCCAGACCCTTAGAAGGAGATCCTGCAGAGCAGGATGTAGGGGAAGCATCATATTTTCCATTTGTGCCGGTGATCCATGAGTAGCATCACAACCAGGGATAGAGATATTAAGAAAGGTTGCCATATCCAGGAGAAAAGCCTGAAAAGACTGATCTCCTATGGGAACCATCCCTGGTAAGGCTAAAGAAAGAGGCTGAGCACCAGAGGACGTACAGTGGTGTGAAGAGAGAAACCTAGTAGATGGACAGGGATACTGGCATGTTAACTTAGAGGCAGTGGGTACTGCATCATCAATGCCAGGTATCGGTTCCAAACTAGGCATCGGTGGAATCGGTGCCAGAACAGGCATCGATATCGATACTGATACAGGACCAGCAGTTGAAGTTGCCAATCGGGGACTGCTGCAGTGGTACCGAGATCATGAGAGAGTTATGGCTAGGATCTTCGGAACTGCTTATGTGGAAACGATGGGAGTCGGTTCCGAGACGCGTCGGTACTCAGTTCTCGAGACTAGAAATCGATTCAAGACTCGGCATCGAAGGAAGCGAGTCTATCGATGCATGTCTCGAGGGTACCGATGTCGGTGGTAGTATCGGCGATGCTGATACCGGTAAAGCAGTCTGGGTTACACCGATCGGTCCCGAAGGTACCGATGATACCCAATGACAACCCGTTGCTGAGAGTAAGTTACCCCGGCATCGGCACCGGTGTGGAGTATCGGAACCGATCGAAGCCGGTACCGTCCCGGAGCATGGCTGAGATATGGACATGTCCATCCGTATCGTATCGACCGGCCCCAAAGGCGCCGAGGATGCTAGAGGACGATTCCTGGTGAATAGTGGAACACTCGACACCAAAGCTGATGCCGGGGTATCGGTACCGCTCGAAGCGGATACCCGCACCGTACACGGCTGGGATCGAGGGAAGTCAATCCGGTGCGTATCGATCGGTCCCGAAGGTACCGAGGATGCCCGATGACGATCCCTGGTGAAGAGTGAAACACTCGACACCGTTGCCGATGCCGGAGGCACGGTACCGCTCAAAGCGGATACCACCCCCGAGCATGGCTCAGGCATGTTCTGTGAGGAGTGAGCCCCAGGAACAACCTGAAACACCTTTAACGCTTTGGAGCCAGAAGACTCCCGCAGGGGTAATGCCAATGGATTCTTGAGGGTAAGGCCGGAGCCGTCACCATGCTGGGCATGGGACATACCACTCAAGCATTGACTAGTCTTAACAGACTGTTTGTGGGTTACCTGATCCTGTGAAGTGGAGAAACCGGGTACCCTCACTGCCGAGGAAAAAACGGTATCGAGGGAAACTCTAAAAACTGAAGGTTTCCTAACAAAATTATCACCTGACAAGTCAGGGGAAAAGGGGTCAGGACCCACACAGTTGAGACACCAACTATTGGTGTCTAAAAATAAACAGGTGTTTCTACATCGAATGCACTTCTTAGGAACAGAAGGCTCCATAATGAGGAGGCCTTGTAGGCCCAACAAGTTAAGGCACAAAAACTGAAGAAAAAATTTCTCAGAATTTAGTCAAAAATCCACTGGAGGTATCGGTGGCGGCAGGAAATATAGCCGCGACCACAAGAAAACAAAAAAACTAAAATAATTTAAGTTTGAAAAAAGAAACGTTTCTGCGGTGACAGGAGGACGTCTGTTGGCTCCGCGGAAAAACGAAAACTGAAGAGAGGCTCTGGAGAAGGCGGGAAGTCAGCGCGCAGGCGCGAGGGATGCTGCCAAAAGCTTTCTGATTGGAAGCTGGGCAGCATTCCCGTGCAGGCTCCGTCGGTACCGACGTACCCATATGTGAAGACTCATTCCTGCTTGTTCCTGGAGATCAGGTGATCTCCAGGAACAGTAGAAATTTAGTCGTCACATATGGGTATCGTCGGTACCGGAGACTGCGTGGGAACGCTCCCCAGCGTCCAATAGGAAAGCTTTTGGGAGCATCCCACAGCGCCTGCGTACTGCCTTCCTGCCTTTCCCAACTGTCCCTCTCCAATTGAGTTTATAACTGAGACAAGAGAGAGAGGGAAAGAGAGAGATAGAGATACAACTCCTAGGGGAGGTGGGCGGTTTGTGAAGACTAAATTCCTGCTGTTCCTGGAGATCACCTGTTACAGGTGAGTAACTATTTATTTTATTTATTTATTTAACAATCACTTATATACCGCACTTTCCCAAAGATCAGGTGCGGTTTACAAAAAACAAGTTAATGGACAGAGCATAGATCTGTTTTTACATTGAACATCCATAAAACTATGTACAGGGGCCTGAGCCTTGGTAACCATAAAACTATGTACAGGGGCCTGAGCCTTGGTAAAGCACAGTTACTTACCTGTAACAGGTGATCTCTGGGAACAGCAGGAATAAGTTTTCACATATGGGTACGCCGGTACCGACGGAGCCTGCGCGGGAACGCTCCCCAGCGTCCAATCAGAAAGCTTTTGGGAGCATCCCTCAGCGCCTGCGTGCTGCCTTCCCGCCTTTCCAACTGTCTCTCCTCAGTTGAGTTTTATAGCTGAGACAAAGAGAGAGAGAGACGAAAGGAAAGAGAGAGAGACGAAAGGAAAGATAGAGAGATACAACTCCTAGGGGAGGTGGGTGGGTTGTGAAGACATTCCTGCTGTTCCCAGAGATCACCTGTTACAGGTAAGTAACTGTGCTATCTCCAGGAACAAGCAGGAATGAGTCTTCACATATGGGGACTCCCAAGCTAAGATGCCTGGAGCCCTAGCATGTTGGAGATTGAAACATGCTACACCTCATATGGCCAGGCATCCTGAGGATGGAGGGTAGGAGTTGAAAAAGAGAGGAGCTGTAGGAAACAGCTGACCTAAGATAGGACTACAGGCAAGGAGTCCTTGTATATATGATAATCATCATAAAATATATTGAAATGAACAATCACAATATGGACCTCACCTACTGGATTGCAGGAAGTAGAGAGGCTGATGGAATCTACTGGGGATCCAGTAGAGGAATCTTCAAGGTGACCTCACTGAAGTGAAGGTGGAGGTCAAAATCTGGAAGTAACAGGTGACCCCAGGATCCAACTGGGGTAGTACAAAAACGGTAGGTCTTTAGTGGGAAGCTTTATGGAAAAAGCTGAAAACTCTTTTGGCTACAGGGTTACTCATAGTTAGGAGCAAAAGAGGAAGACTGACCGATTTGAACAAACTGGCCTAGTCCTTGAGGGAAGGAGGGGTATGTGAAAAACCCCGTATTCCCAAGAAAGGACAGATGTCTGAGGAGTTGCAACCTCAGATCTACTGAAGATCCACCATGTCTTTCCTAACTGGTGAGAGGTAGGAAGATATTGGAGTATGGAGCTTCAGGGATACCTGAACCTAGGGTTATGGCAAGAGCTGTCAGTACCACAGCCGTGGTTGTGTGCATAATAGCCTAAACATACTGTGGAATAGTATGAACATGTGCAAGCCCACTGTCTTGACATATAGGAAGGAAAAAACCTTTATGAGCACAGACAGAGAGATAAGTATGTATAAGGAGTATCATTCATATATATATATATGGCGAGATCCAGGGGGCATAACATATGCACACGTAGCTGACAGACATATGTATCTACAGAATGTATACAGACATATGTACATATAGGTCTAAAGATAAATGTCTGCAATTAAGCAGACAGAGATATGTCTATACAAATCTTCACATGGGAAATGTGAAGAGGAACGATTCATCTAACAAGAAGGTGGAACCTACTTGAGAAGATATAGAGAATCTGTTCCCTCTGGTTAAGATGGAGCAGGAATGCTATCCAGTGAAATAACCAGGATGGTTGCGTGAAAAAACAGAGGATAATATCAGTCTGTAAGCAGCAAGTCCTGAGTCCGGTAGAACTCTAACATGGTAAATGGACAGAAAACGCATAGGATGAGATACCAGGTTGACCCACTTAAGGGACAAAAGGGGTATCATGCGTTTTTTAGTTAAATATGTGCTGTCCATGAAGGATTAGGATACCATGAGGACAAGCTGCAAGGAAAAAAGAGCATATTCTCTGTAGGAATTGAACAACTCTTTAGACTGTCATGTAGGGAAGGCTTATGTCCTTTATATAAAAGGAGATAGAAGGGTGTAAAGAACCCTCGCAGTCATGAGGAATGACTGAGGAAGCCTTTTTCAACCATATAGGATAGTCAGAGAAAAAACCCCATGCTCTCTAGCAAGGGCCCATAGTGGAAAGCTTTTCTGTAGGATTGCAGAGAACATTAGGCAGGAGAATTGGGAAATAAAACTGGCTGTTGGAAAAACCAGCTGCCACTTCAACTATGCTCAATATCCAAAATCCCAATCCTTGGTCCAGTTAATTATAAACAATCACCCAAAAACAGAACCAAACCCAAAATTAGATATCCCCCAAATTTGTTAATATTCTTTTTGTTGGAGAAGGCTGGAGGTGACTGAAATGTAACTCAGTCACACCAGACAGCCCTATCCCTTTTAATTATATTTAAGCTAAAAATGCTGTACTTAGCTTGCAAAATATATCAGTGAAGCTACCACTTCAACTATGCTGCCAAATCCAAGAATTTGGAGATGGCAGAAAAAAAGATAGTGAAAATAAGCTTGCAGTGATAAGGATTATCCAAGACAGATGAAGTACTATCTTGGAAGCACTACTAAGGCTAGACAGAAAGTAGTGGAAGACAAGACTGGAACTTGTGGAAAAGTAACAGTAGTCCAATCACTGGAACTCCTGCATGGGCAGCTGCTGAATAGCACAGCAGAGAGAATCTTTCTGTTTTTAACAGAGAGAACAGACAGAACTAGAAGGAAAAATCCTGTCCCTTTTTGATGAGCTGCCCAGATAAAGCACAGTTACTTACCTGTAACAGGTGATCTCTGGGAACAGCAGGAATAAGTCTTCACATATGGGTACGTCGGTACCGACGCAGCCTGCACGGGAATGCTCCCCAGCATCCAATCAGAAAGCTTTTGGGAGCATCCCTCGCGCCTGCGCACTGACTTCCCGCCTTTTCCACTGCCTCTCATAGCTGAGACAAAGGAGAGAAAGAGGAAAGGAAGATAGATAGATACAACTCCTAGGGGAGGTGGGTGGGTTGTGAAGACTTATTCCTGCTGTTCCCAGAGATCACCTGTTACAGGTAAGTAACTGTGCTATCTCCAGGAACAAGCAGGAATGAGTCTTCACATATGGGGATTCCCTAGCTATAGATGCCAGGGGGAGATCCCATAAAATGCGTGTCCCTGGATCAGGAGTGCATTTTCCACACAGGAATCTCCGGCATCCCATGAGTGATGGAGGGTTGGAGTTGAGAAGAGAGGAGCTGTAAGGAAAAACAGCGAACCTAAGGACTACAGAGAGGAGTCCTTGGTATGTATGATAAGTACCATTAAAATTATTTTATGAACAATTATAATATGGAGCTTACCTACTGGACTGTAGGAAGTAGAGAGCGGGATGGAGTCTACTGGATATGCAGTAGCGGAATCCTCAAGGTGACCTCACAGCAGTGAGGATAAAGGTCCAAACCTGGAATTAGCAGGAGACTCAGGTGTCAACTGGGGCAGGATAAGAACAGCAGGTCTTCAACGGAAAGCTTTATGGGAAAAGCTGAAAACTCTTTTAGGTACAGAGTCATTAACATTGAGGACTAAAAGAAGAAGACTGACCGATTTGGACAACTAGCCCAGTCCTGGAGGGAAGAAGGGGTATGGAAAAAAAGCCCGTATTCCCAAGGAGAACAGATGTGTACTCAGAACTAATGAAGATGTACACTGTCTTTCCTAGCTGGTGAGAGATAGGAAAGATATTGAAGCCTGATGCTTCAAGGATAGGAAGACCTAGAGCAAAGTGGAAGCTGTTAGCACCACAGCAGTGGTTGTGTGCATAACAGCCCCCACATACTGAGGAACAGTATGAAAATACGGAAGCCCACTGTCTGGAACCTCTAAGAAGGTAAAAATTTGTATAGCATAGACAGTGAGGGAGATAGTATGTAATACATATCGACCTATATAAAGCTTCCCAACAGATTATATATATATATACACATATATACATATACATACATACATATATATATACACATATATACATATATACATACACATATATACATATATACATACACATATATACATACACATACATACATATACATACATATATATACATACATATATATACATACATATATATACATATACATATATAGCGTAGTTACTCACCTGTAACAGGTGTTCTCCAGGAGCAGCAGGAATCAGTCCTCACTTATGGGTGACGTCGGCGCCAACGGAGCCCTCGCGGAGCAATTTTCCCCAGCTTTCAAAGAAAGCCTTTGGGAATTGCAGCGCGCATGCGCGGTCGTCTTCCCGCCCGAGGGTGCCATCTTAGCCAGTCAGATGACATAGCTAAAAAAGACAGCATAAAAATTTGCAAAAAAAGAACATAAGCAGACGATTGCAACTCCAAGGGGAGGAGGGAGGGTAGTGAGGACTGATTCCTGCTGCTCCTGGAGAACACCTGTTACAGGTGAGTAACTACGCTTTCTCCAGGACCAAGCAGGAAGTCAGTCCTCACTTATGGGACTCCCAAGCTCAAGGCTACCGGAGACCCTAAGCACAAAAATGAGCTCCCTCTAGCTCAGCAGCACAGAAGGATAGAATCTTCGCTGAATTATCACCCACCGGTAGCCCACATCCGGGATGGAGGGTAGGAGTTGCTCAGACCTCATAGAGATTACGGAGGACTGCCTGTCCGAAAGCACTGTCCCTACGGGACTCCCTCTCGAGACAGTAATGGACCGCAAAAGTCTGGCTCGAAGACCAAGTAGCGGCCCGGCAGATGTCTGCCAGCGGAACAGAGCGGAGGTAAGCCACTGACGTGGCCTTTGCCCGAACGCAATGAGCCGTGACTCGACTTTCTAAGGAGAGTCCGGCTGCCCCATAAGCCCAAGAGATACAGTCCGCAACCCAGATGGACAGAGTACGCTTGGAGACCGGGAGCCCCAATTTATTGGGGTCAAAAGACACAAAAAGCTGAGCAGCTTTACGGTGCTCCCGCGTACGGTCAAGGTAGAAGTTCAATGCCCTTCTACAGTCCAGGGTATGGAGGACCGTTTCAGCTTGGCTGGAGTGTGGTCTGGGAAAGAAGGTTGGAAGTACCACCTCCTGATTGATGTGAAAAGGGGAGACCATTTTAGGCAGAAATTTTGGGTGAGTCCGTAGGACTACCCTATTCTTGTAGAACCTAGTGTAAGGGGGATCAGACACGAGGGCCTGCAATTCACTTACGCGCCTAGCGGAAGTGAGGGCTATCAAGAACAGTGTTTTCCAAGACAGAAAACGGAGAGAACAGGTAGCCATAGGTTCAAAAGGCGGACAGGTGATCCGCTGCAAAACCACATTCAGGTCCCAGTCAGGCGCTGGCGGGCGCAGAGGTGGTTTAAGTAGAAGGAGACCTCGGAGAAACCTCGCTACGAGAGGGTCATTGGAGAGAGGTCTGCCGTCCACTGGCACATGATGTGCTGAAAGAGCACTGAGGTGAACTTTGACGGAGTTGGACTTAAGTCCCAGATTAGAGAGGTGCAGCAAGTACTGCAAGATCACCGACACCGGGCAGGAGAAGGGATCCTGAGACTGTTGGGTACACCAGACTGCAAAGCGACGCCATTTAAGGGCGTAGCATTTGCGGGTAGAAGGCCGTCGCGAAGCTAAGACGACCTCCTCCACCTCCGCCGGCAGGAGAAGGGGAGCAAGGACTACCCTCTCAGCAGCCAGGCCATGAGGTTGAGAGACCTGAGGTTGGGGTGCAGAAGGGACCCCTGATCCTGAGTGAGGAGATCCGGTTGTACCCCCAGAGGGATTGGATCCTCCACCGCCAGTTGCAGCAGGAGCGGAAACCACGGCTGCCTGGGCCAGCGAGGGGCCACCAGGATCATGAAGGCTTTGTCTCGGAGAACCTTGAAAAGAGTCCGAGAGACCAGCGGGATGGGAGGGAAAGCGTACAGAAGGCTCCCCGACCACGAGATCAGAAAGGCGTCCGCCGCAACCCGAAGGGGGTGTGGCTGACGAGAGCAGAAGTGAGGAAGCTGCCGGTTGTGAGGACTGGCAAAGAGATCCACCGTGGGGAGACCCCACTTGAGGAAGAGCTTCTGAACTACCAAGGGATCCAGACGCCACTCGTGCGGCTGGAGGACCCTGCTGAGTTTGTCTGCAAGGCAATTTTCTTGGCCCGGGAGATAAACTGCCTTGAGGAGAATGCCGTGACTGACGGCCCAAGAGCAGAGCTTCTGTGCCTCCCGGCAGAGGAGGAAGGAGCCCGTGCCCCCCTGCTTGTTCACGTAGAACATGGCAACTTGATTGTCCGTCTGGACAAGGACGGACTGTTGGGAAGTCAGGTGGGAGAAGGCCTTGAGAGCTAGGCGGATCGCCCTGAGCTCCAGGAAGTTGATCTGCTGAGCAGACTCCCACGTGGTCCAGAGGCCCTGAGTACGTGCCTCTTGGCAATGTGCTCCCCAGCCCAGGAGGGATGCATCGGTGGTCAGCACCCGGGTCGGCTGAGGTGACTGGAAAGGCATTCCGAATATCAGGTTCGGCTGCCGGAGCCACCACCGGAGAGACGAGAGCAGCGGCTCGGAGACGCGCACTAGGTCTGCCAGGCCGCCTGTGGCTTGTTGCCACTGCTGGCGGAGACACCATTGAGCAGACCGCATGTTCAGGCGGGCATTGGGGGTCACATGGACGGTGGAAGCCATATGGCCGAGCAGTCTCAGGAAGCGCCTGGCGGAGACCAGGGGCTGGCTGCGAAAGCGGTCGGCTAGGTCCATGAGCCGTTGAGCCCTGTCGAGCGGTAGGTACGCTCGTGCCCGAGGAGTGTGCAGCCTTGCGCCGATGAACTCGAGATCCTGTGAGGGGAGCAAAGTGGACTTTGCGAAGTTTATGACAAAGCCCAAGTGCTGCAGCAGAGTCACCGTGCGGCGCGTGGCGTTGGCGACCTCCTGAGCGGACGCTGCTCTGATGAGCCAGTCGTCGAGGTACGGAAAGACATAGAGGCCGTGAAGCCGGAGATGGGCCGCCACGACCGCGAGACATTTTGTGAAGACTCGCGGTGCGGAGGATAGGCCAAAGGGCAGTACTCTGTACTGGTAATGATTTCCTGCCACCACAAACCTTAGGTATTGGCGGTGGCTTGGGTGGATGAGGATGTGCGTGTAGGCATCCTTTAGATCCAAGGAGCATAGCCAATCTCCCTGCTGGAGGTAGGGCAGAAGGATTCCAAGGGTAAGCATTTTGAACTTCTCCCGCACAAGGAACTTGTTGAGGTTGCGCAAGTCCAGGATGGGTCTGAGGCCCCCTGTTCTCTTTGGTATCAGAAAATACCTTGAATAAAAGCCTTGACCTCTCAGGTGGTGGGGCACCGGTTCCACCGCCTGTTCCTGCAGAAGACCTGCTAACTCCTGAAGGAGCAACTCCCTGTGCAGAGGGGGGCGCGAAGGTTCCCCCGGAAAATAGGAGGGAGGGACCTGATGGAAGTGGAGAAGGTAGCCTTCTCGCACGACCTAAAGTACCCAGGCATCTGCGGTGATGCTGGACCACCTGTGGCCGAAGTGAACCAGCCGGCCTCCGGTGCTGGGAGGAACCAGCGGGGGGGGGAGAGGCTATGCTGAGCGAGTCAAAAACCCCCACCCTGCTGAGCAGGGGCTGGTGGTGCAGGCTTGGGGGCTTGCTGCCTACGGGACCCGTTACCCCGTCCCTTGGCCTGCTGGCCCTGTTGGGGAGCTGCAGGGGCCTGATAATGGGGGTACTGTTTGTAGGCAGCCGCCTTCCTCGGGTAAAAGGACTTTTTTCCCGAGCCCTTCTTTTTCTGGGAAGGGGCGGAGGTCTTCCTGGAAAGCCTGGTCCTGGTGAGAGTCTCAGTCTCAATTTGTGCAGCCTTTTCCGCCATGGGCTTGCCAAAGAGGTTTTCGCCTCGGCAGGGGACATCGACCAACTTGTCCTGTACCCAGGGCTCAAGGTCCGACGACTGAAGCCAAGCCTGTCGGCGGGCACCGATGCCGGCTGCGGCCACTCTAGCCGAGGCCTCAAAGCCATCATAGGCTGCTCGGGACATGAACTTTGAGCATTCCCGAATGCCCGTGGACAAGGCTAGGAACCTCCGCAAGGGCTCCTTGGAGAGACCAGCGGAGAATCCGGCTAGCTCTTTAGCCAGATCCCGGAGATACATGCCCATGTAGAGCTGGTAAGTCTGGACACGACATGCGAGCATAGAGCCCTGGAAACACTTCTTGCCAAGGCCATCCAGGTTACGGGCCTCCCTTCCAGGAGGCACCGAGGAGTGCATCTTCTGGCTCTTAAGACGATGCATGGCCGATTCCACTACCATGGAATGGTGTGGCAGCTGTGCCTTCTGAAAGCCAGGGCTCTTGCGGACCCGATAGATAGAATCGACCCGCTTGCTCAGGACCGGCGAGGAGGCCGGACTCTCCCACATGCGGAAGAGTAGTCGTTCCAGCATAGGAGGAACCGGCACAGTAAAGTGCTCCCTCGCGGGAGAGTCATACTGGAGGGCGTCGAGCTCTTCGGCTCGAGGCTCCTCCTCGGGATCCGCAGGGAAGGCCAAAGCCTTGGCCATATCCCTAACGAAGTCCGAGAACCGGGCATCCTCCGGGGGGGACTGCTTCCGAGGCTCGGACCCCGGTGAGTCCGATGGGACACACCGAGTCCGGAAAGAATCAGGTGACTCTTCCTCCTCAGACTCCCACGAGGACTCGGTGGGGTCGGCCCGGGCAGGGTGCGGCGCCAGCCGTCCCGACGTCGAGGGAGTCGGCGACCTCGGTCCCGAACGGGAGGCCGAGGGTGACCTCGACCGAGGATCGACTCGAGTTCTCATTGACTCGAGGATCGGCTCGGTCTCCGGGGTCGACTTGGACGTCGACGTGTCGACGTCCCGGCGGTCGGGGCAGCGGCGCCAGCGAGGCCAGCGAGCAGTGCCCGCTGCTGGTCCATGAAGGCAGACAGTCTGCTCTCCAAGGCCGTCAACCTGAGTCCGAGCTCAGGTGACCCAGCAGCCCCCGACTCGGGCCCCGACGGCGTCGGGCCCGACGTCGGCTGTCGCGGAGGCGAGTCCAGAAGGACCACAGGACTTACCCGGGCAGGCATCTCCGACTCCAGGCGAGGTCGCTTCGGGATGTGTTCCTTCTCCAAGGACCCGGGGCGGCTGTCGGGGCTATGCGACCTGGCCCTCGCGGAGCCAGGAGCGTCCACCGACGCCGCCCTCGCGGGTTTTTCCTTCCGACGATGGTCCCCGGAGGGAGAACCCCGGTCGGAGGAGCTCCGTCGACGGTCCGAGCTGGAGCCTTTCGACGCGGAGGCCTCCGATGAGGTCCGGGTACGGCTGGGGTCAGCGAAGATTCTCTCACGCTGATGCCGCCGACTCCTCAACGCCTTTGAGGACAGTTTGCTGCAGGGCCCACAGATCAGTTCCTCATGATCCGGGCCCAGGCAGCGGAGGCAAAAGTCGTGTGTGTCGGTTAGTGACATATTTCGGTCACACCGACCACACCGCTTAAACCCACTGGCAGCCATCGGGGGAAAAAGGGCCCCTGCGAGGTCAAAGGACCGGGCTGCCAGGGAAACCGAAAACGAAAGCTGACTAAGTCAGAAAAACCGAAAAAAGTAAGCGGACTCGAGACCGGCGTCGCGAGTCCGGGCGGGAAAAGCGATCGGCGTCGAACCGAAAGGAAAAAGAATAAAATAATGAAGAAAATCGACTTTTTCGCGGGGACAAGACGGGGACGTCTGTAGGGCTCCGCGGAAAAAAGAAGACTGGCTAAGATGGCACCCTCGGGCGGGAAGACGACCGCGCATGCGCGCTGCAATTCCCAAAGGCTTTCTTTGAAAGCTGGGGAAAATTGCTCCGCGAGGGCTCCGTCGGCGCCGACGTCACCCATAAGTGAGGACTGACTTCCTGCTTGGTCCTGGAGAAATACATATACATATACATACATACACATACATACATATACATATACATATACATACATATACATATATATATATATATACATATATATATACATATACATATACATACATACATACATACATATATATATATACATATATACATATATATATATATACATACATACATATATACATATATACATATATACATATATACATACATATATATATACATATATATATACATATACATATACATATATATATACATATACATACATATATATATACATATATATATATATACATATACATATATATATATATACATACATACATATATACATATATATATACATATATATATACATATACATACATATATATATACATATACATACATATATATATATACACACATACATATACATACACATATACATATACATATACATACATATACATACATATACACATATATATATATACATATATACATATACATATATATACATATATATATATATATATATATATATATATACATATATACATATATATATACATATATATATACATATATACATATATACATATATATACATATACATACATATATATATACATATAAATACATATATATATACATATACATATATATATACATATATATATACATATACATACATATATATATACATATACATACATATATATATACATATACATACATATATATATACATATACATACATATATATATACATATATATATATAGGGCATAAATTAAGCACACACAGCTTACAGACATATGTATGTAGAGGCATATATAGAGATATATACATACATGAATATGAGTCTGAAGATGCATGTCTGCAACTAAGCCCCATAAGAACATTCAGATGGGGAATGTGAAGGGGAAAGATTCATCCAATAACAAGAGGGTGAAACCCACTTGACAGATATATAGAGTCAGGTGTGTTGCCACATCCTAGGAAAAGGAGATGGCTAGAAAGAAGATAATGTGAGAAGCCTAAAGTGAGTAGGATTATCCAAGATAGATGAGGACTAGCTTGGAATCACTACTGAGGCTAGACAAAAATTGTGGAAGATAGACTGGAACCTGTGGAAAAGTACCAGTAGTTCAATCACTGGAACTCCTGCATGCACAGCAGCTGAACGAGACAGCAGAGAGAATCTTCCTGTGCAAAACAAAGAGAAACAGACAAAGGGAGAGGAGATATTCCTGTCCCTGATCTATCTTGGATAATCCTACTCACTTTAGGCTTCTCACATTATCTTCTTTCTAGACATCTCCTTTTCCTAGGATGTGACAACACACCTGACTTCAGTCAGTTTTATCTCATAATTCTCCTGCACAATGCTCTCTGCAATCTCAGAGAAGCTTTCTACTATGGGCCCTTGCTACAGAGCATTGAACTTTGTCTCTGAGGGCTATTCTATATAGTAGAAAAAAGCTTATAAATCATTCCCATGACTGTGAGGGTTCTCCACACCCTCTTGTCTCCAGTTATAATACAGAATATAAGCTTTTTCTGCGTGAATATCCACGGCTACTAGTAACGCATGATATCCCTATTCCCTCCAGTGGGTCCTCCTGGTATCTTCCCTATGCGTTTCTATCCATCTACCATGTCAGGGTTCTACTATGGGCCCTTGCTACAGACTTGAAAATCTATTCAAGGAAACAAAAAGTCTACACTGGAATGAAAGGCTAGAGAAGCTTTTCAGTATGGTACCACTCAGTCAGGGGAAACCCTGGATGAGAGGGTAGAGAAAACAGGTAATTGGAGGGTGAGTCAGCTGAAGGAAAAAATGTTCATGTTGGGACAGAAACTATCATGGGATAGTTGTAACTTCCCTTCTTGATAGTAAGAAGAGGAGAATTCTGTAACCCATGGACAAGAATATCCTGACAGCTTAGCATACTGAAAAAGGAAAAAAAACCCAGTGTAGAGCTTTAAGAAAAAACAGAGAACAAACTTCTGCTAAGAAGAAGTTAACTGTAGATTGCAACCTTCAGAACCTATGGTTGCTGGGTATGCTCAGACTGGCTAGAGTTTGGAAACTTCAGACTAGGACGAGGTGTCCCTTGCTTGGGTACATATGGATGATGGGCAGGAGAAGAGTGAAACCTTCTTTTCTTAGGGAAAGAAGGTTTGGTAGGATATTTCCTACCTCCTGGGGAAGAAGGTGGCTTAGAATGGTCTCCAGAACCAGGGAAGTCAGTGGAGCAATAAGCAACCTGACGTAAAGCCTCCTTATTGAAGAGATTTTCTCCAGTACAAGGAGAATTACCCAGTGTGTTGTGCCCATCTGCTCAAGTCTGAAGCTTGGAGCCAGGTTCTACGACGTGCTCCAATGGCAATAGCAGAGGATCTGCTAACAGACTCAAAAGAGTCTAGAGAAGCACGAGAAAGAAACCAAGAGATATTCCGGCTATGACTAAGAAGCAAGGAATAGTCAGCAGCCTTAGGCTCTGACAAAAAAGGAGTCAAAAGAGATAATTTCTTTGTGACCTCCTGGAGTGTTAGACTCATATAAAATATATAAGAAATAATTCTTGATGCCAGCATAGATGTTTGGAAGGTTTGACGTCCAAAGGCATCAAGTGCTCTAGATGCATGACCTGGCGGATAAGAAGAATGCTTCTTCTTGCTTTTTACCTTCCTCATTGCTGATTCCACTACAATGGAATGATAGGGAAGTTGAGTCTTTTGAAACCCTGGAGAGGGGGGCACCTGATACAGAACATTAGTTGCTGTAGAAGGTGAGGGAACCCTTAAAGGTGATTCCCATATTCTCAGAAGAAGATCCTGCAAAGAATGATGTAAAGGAAGCATTATATTTTCCTTTTCTGCAGGAGAGCCTCGGTTAAGATCACAGCCAGGGATAGGAATAGCAAGAAAGATTGCCATGTCAAGGAGAAATTTCTGAAAAGAGGGATCTCCAATGGAACCATCCCTGGGTAGACTAAAGATGAAGAAGCAGCCTGAGCACCAGAGGATGTACTGGTCTGGTGCAGAAAAAGAACCCTACTAGATGGATAGTGATACTGGCAGTCACGATTTGAGGCAGTTAGTACTACATCGTCCATGCCAGGTATCGATTCCAAACTAGGCATAGAAAGGATCGATGGTACCGATGTAACTGCAGGAATCGACATCGATACCGATACCGGTAGCTGAGGCGGAATCGGAGACGGTAATGTCATCGAGGCAGTCATCCGGAGGCTGCTCAAGCGGTACCGAGGTAACCAGAGAGTCTTGGTGAATATCCTCGGTACTGCGTATCCGGAAACAATAAGGGTCGGTTCCAAGACGCGTCGGTACCCAGTCATCTAGACTAGATATCGATTCCAGACTCGGCATCGAAGGGAGCGATGCTATCGATGCATGTCTAGAGGGCACCGACATCGGTGGTGGTATCGGCGATACAGGAAAGGCACTCTGGGTCATATCGATCGATCCCGAAGGTACTGAGGACGCCCGATTATGATCCCTGGTGAACAGTGGAACACTCGACACCAGTGCCGATGCCGGGGTATCGGTACCGCTCGAAGCAGATACCACCACCGAGCATGGCTCAGGTATGTTCTGTGAGGGGTGAGCCCCAGGAACAACCTGAAACCCCTGAAATGCTTTGGAGCCTGAAGACTCCCGCCGGGGTTTTAATGCCAATGGGGTCTTGAAGGCAAGGCCGGAGCCGTCATCATGCTTGGCATGAGACCTACCACTCAAGTATTGGCAAGTCTTAGACTGTTTGTGGGTTACCTGATCCTGTAGAGAAGAAAAAACCGGTGCCCTCACTGCCGGAGTGAAAACGGTATCGAGGGAAACTCGAAAGAGGGAAGGTCTTCTCACAGTATTGCAGCCTGATAGTTCAGGAGAAAAAGGGTCAGGACCCAAACAGGTTAGACACCAGTTATTGGAGTCTAAAAAGAAAACTGTTTCCACAGTGAAGGCACTTCTTAGGAGAAGGCGGCTCCATGATGAAGAGGCCTTGTAGGCCCAAAAGGTTAAGACAGAAGCAGAGGGAAAAATCTCTCTGAGTTTAAGAAAAAGAAAAGAAAAAACCACCGGCGGTACCGGTGGCGGCGGGAAAAACAGCCGCGACCACAAGAAAACAAGAAAAGAAGAATTTAAAGAAAAAGGTTTCTGCGGTGACAGGAGGACGTCCTGCCGGCTCCGCGGAAAAACGAAAACTGAGGAGAGGCAGTGTAAAAGGCGGGAAGTCAGTGCGCAGGTGCGAGGGATGCTCCCAAAAGCTTTCTGATTGGATGCTGGGGAGCATTCCCGTGCAGGCTCCGTCGGTACCGACGTACCCATATGTGAAGACTCATTCCTGCTTGTTCCTGGAGATAAGAAGGGAGTTTGCTCAAGAGAAAAAACTCCACACTGGAATGGAAAAGGAAGACTAGAAAGGCTAAGAAAGCCTTCCAGTGGTATGGTACCACTCTTACAGGGGAAACCCTGGAAAAGAGGGTAGAGAAAAATAGGAGCTGAAGGGGGACTTGCCATATGGTAAGTCTGTAGAAGGAAAAAATTCATGTTGGTACAGAAAAACTATCATGAGATAGTTGGTAAACCTCTCTTCATGGCAGGAAGAGGAGGAAAAGCCTGTGACCCATAGACATGAATATCCTGACAGCTCAGCATACCTAAAAGCAAGTGGATGTCCTGGAAACAGGAATCCATGTGTAGAGTTTTAGATGAAAAAACTGAAAAACTTCTGTTGAGAAGAAGTGAACTGTAGGTTATTAAGAGATTAATAAGAACCCTATTGCAGGGTTTATTTTTCCTGGCTTGAGTTTGGATTCTTCAGACCAGGGTGAGGTTTCCCCTGCTTGGGAACATCTGTATGATGGGCAGGAGAGGAATAAAACCTTCTCCTTTTAGGGAAAGAAGGTTTGGTAGGGCATTTCCTACCTACTGGGGAAGGAGAAGGCTTAGGATAGCCTTCAGAAACAGGGACGTCAGCGGAGCACTGAGCAACCTGACGTAAAGACTCCTTATTGAAGAGATTTTCTCCAGTGCAAGGAGTATTACCCAGTCTTTGTTGTGCCCATTTATTCAAGTCTGAAGCTTGGAACCAGGCTCTACGTCATGCTCCTATGGCTATAGCAGAGGTTCTGCTAACAGACTCAAAGGAGTCTAGTGAAGCACGAGTAAGAAACCAAAAGATATTTTGACTATGACTAAGTAGTAAGGAATAGTCTGCAGTCTTGGGCTCTGAAAGAAAAGGAATCAAAAGATACAATTTCTTTGTGACCTCCTGAAGGGATAGACTCATATAAAAAATATGAGAGAATCCTTGTTGACAGCATAGATGTCTGGAAGGTTTGACGTCCAAAGGCATCTAGTGTTCTAGACTCACGACCTGGTGGGTAAGAAGAGTGCTTTTTCTTACTTTTCACCTTCCTCATTGCTGATTCCACCACAATAGAATGATGGGGAAGTTGAGTCTTTTGAAACCCTGGAGAGGGGGGCACCTGATACAGAAGATCAGTTGCTCTAGAAGGTGAGGAAACCCTTAAAGGTGATTCCCACATTCTCAGAAGAAGATCCTGCAAAGAATGATGTAAAGGAAGCATTATATTCTCCTTTTCTCCAGAAGAGCCTTGTGTAGGATCATAGCCAGGGATAGGAATAGCAAGGAATGTTGCCATGTCAAGGAGAAAATTTTGAAAAGAAGGATCTCCAATGAGAACCCTCCCTGGACAGGCTAGACTTGAAGAACTAGCCTGGGCACCGGAGGATGTACTTGCCCGGTGCAGAAAAGGATCCCTAATGGATGGATACTGGCACTGGAGGTTATGACCTGAGACAGTCAGTACTGCATCGTCCATGCCAGGTATCGACTCCAAACTAGGTATAGAAAGGAGCGACCCTGGTGAAAAAAGCATGGAAGGAGCTGGTCCCGATGTTACTGCAGGTACCGGCACCGATACCGGTAGCTGTGCTGGAATCGAAGGCGATACCGACATTGAAGCAGTCACCGGAGGCTGCTCAAGCAGTACCGAGGTAACCGAAAACCCTTGGTGATTACCCTCGGTACCGAGCATCCGGAATCGGTAAGCATCGGTTCCGAGACGCGTCGGTACCCAGTCTTCCAGACTAGAAATCGATTCCAGACTCGGCATCGAAGGAAGCGAGTCTATCGATGCATGTCTAGAAGGTACCGACGTTGGTGGTAGTATCGGCGGTGCTGCCGATACTGGAAAGTCAATCTGGGACGTATCGATCGGTCCCGAAGGTACCGAGAACGCCAGATGACGATCCCTGGTGAGGAGTGAATCGTTCAACACCAGTGCCGATGCCGGGGTATCAGTACCGCTCGAAGCGGATGCCACCACCGAGCATGGCTCAGGTATGTTCTGTGAGGGGTGAGTCCCAGGAACAACCTGAAACCCCTGAAAGGTTTTGGTGACCGAAGACTCCCGCCGGGGTTTTGAAGCCAATAGACTCTTGAGGGCAAGGCCGGAGCCGTCATCATGCTCAGCATGAGACCTACCACTCAAGGATTGGCTAGTCTTAACAGACTGTTTGTGGGTTACCTGATCCTGTAGAGAAGAAATGGTCGGTGCCCTGACACTAGAAGGGAACTCGGTATCGAGGGAAACTCGAAATGGAAAATCTCTTCTCATAATATTGTAGCCTAATGGCTCCGGAGGAAAATGGTCAGGACCCAAACAGGTTAGACACCAGTTCTTGGAGTCTAAAAACAAAACTGTACTGCCACAGTTAAGGCACTTCTCAGGGGAAGAGGGTGGCAGCTCCATAATGGAGAGGCCTAAGGCCCAAAAAGTTTAAGACAGAAACTGAGGGAAAAAAATTCCCTAAGTTTAAGAAAAAGAAAAGAAAAAAACACCGACGGTACCGGTGGAGTCGGGGAGACAGCCGCGACCACAAGAAAACAAAGAATTAAGAATTAAAGAAAAACATTTTCTGCGGTGACAGGAGGATGTCCTGCCGGCTCCGCAGAAAAACGAAAACTGAGGAGAGACAGTTGGAAAGGCGGGAAGGCAGCACGCAGGCGCTGAGGGATGCTCCCAAAAGCTTTCTGATTGGACGCTGGGGAGCATTCCCACGCAGGCTCCGTCGGTACCGACGTACCCATATGTGAAGACTCATTCCTGCTTGTTCCTGGAGATTAGTAGTTTTCCACATGACTGTTGTGACTAAGGTATCCACCTTGGGCAGGCACAATTTCTCCTTCTCTTCTGGTGGGATGGAGTAAAGCCTAGTCATGCTGTGCCCTACCCAAAGCCCCGCATCCGGGGTGGTCAACTCCTCAGTTATCATGGCCCTCAGGGCCCTGTGGAGCAGGAAGGACTGTGGGGCCTATAGATACCCTCCGTGAGAGGATCCTCGTCCGGGTCCAGGCCACTAGTCCCAGGCTCCGTGATACGCAGTGCTGCCAGCGACTCTAATCAAAGTGGGGAGCTCATCCCAGTGCAAAATATGAACGAATCCTCCCCTCTTGGGGAGCTCCCCTTCTTCCAGCTTCTCCTGAAGTTCGTTCATGAAGTCAGAGGGGCCCTCCAGGGGCCCCAATGACAGCTAGGAGGCAGCAGAGCCTAGCTCAGGCTCCTCATATAGGTGGCTCCCAACCTGGGGTACTTGGCCGACATCAATTCTCCTCCCCGTACTGCTGGGGCCTGGGGAAGGGCCCCTCCGGTTCCCTGCTTCATCAGGAAGGCTTGATGAAGCAGCAGCACAAACTCCAGGGAGAACGAGGTTGTCTCCACTGTCCCTCCACCTGCTGTAGTGCCAGAGATCTGTCCCGCAGTAAAAACGCACTAGTCTTAACACTAGAGGCTCTTACTCAGCCTCTGAGGGCTACAAGATATTTTCCAAGATGGCAGCGGTTCCCACCAAAATCACGAGACAGCCGCCATCACTTATAGCCTCTGCGCGATCCATCAGGTCAACAGCATCCACGTCTGACTCTTCCCGGGTCCCTGCAAGGTCTGCAGCAGTTAATATCCCCGATCTACAGCAGCCGTGGCACAGCCCAAGCTCAGAAAGTTGTTTCCTGCGGCTGCTGCACAGCAGCTCCTTTCCATGCAGCTGCATGTGTGTGCTGACAATTCTTCAATGAAAACAAGCAAAGACAAGAGAAACTCAGTCTCTGGGGCCGAAAGGACTTACCTGGGGCACCCTCCTCTGCAGGAGACCATGAATAGATCCCCTGATTGAGGTCTGCTATGTCCTGCACTCTCTCCCGTTTTAGTGGACTTTTGTTGAAAAGAGAAACAAACCACCCTCCTTCCCCCCCAAAAAACCCCAACTTTTAAATGCCAAATAAGTGAAGGGAGCCAGGCAGGCAAGGCAAGGCAGAGCTCTTACCACCACCCAAAGGTTGGGGAAGGAGAAGGCAGGAGCATGTAGAGGGGGCAAGGTACCTGGAATATCCAGATTCTGCACCCCTTGGCTCAAAACAGGCCTAGTTTCAAGGCACCTGGAATATCCAGATTCTGCACCCCTTGGCTCAAACAGGCCTAGTTTCAAGGCTCCGCAGTCTGACAGAGGCTATGCACGCCACCTGCTGGAGACTGAGAAATACTGGCTCAGCTCAGTGGGCACAGGCTACTTATACGGCACTGAGAAAGTGTTCCTCAGTCTCCACCTGCTAGATGGTGAGCATAAAGAGTAATTAGGCCTTACCTGCTAATTAGCATTCCTGAAGGAACTCCAGTCCAGTCCCTTTCCTCTGGGTTGTGCCCCACTTCCAGCAGCGTGGAGACTGAGCATGTCATCTTTTCCGATAACCCTAGGATATATATAGTACTGGCACCTCCCACCAGATTCAGTATCCTATTGATAATGTCTCTCCTGTAAGTCTGCTTTATGCAACAATAATGAACTATAACTAAAAACATAACTCTGAAAGACCAACTAACACCTCCCTCGGAAGGGACCTCCCCCCCCCCTCCCGAGGAGGAAGCTTACCTGAGATCGCAACTGCCCTTACCTAGGCACCTTGCACATCCATACCGCCTCATCACCGGAACCTCCCATGGACGATCGTCCAACCTTCACTTTGATTAGCCCGCTTCTTGCTTCGGGCCAGCGAAATCTGTTAGGAAATGACCACAAACCCCCCCCCCCCCCCAAACAAACTGGGAGGGACTGGACTGGAGTTCCTTCAGGAAATCTAATTAGCAGCTAAGGCCTAATTACTCTTTCCAAAGCGTCCCTCCAGTCCAGTCCCTTTCCTCTGGGATGTAACAGAGCAGTTCAAACCTGGGAGGGACCTGAAAGGCTGGACCGAACCTCCAAATCCCGCATCCCCAGCAGCCTGAACATCCAACCTGTAATGCTTGGCAAAAGTGTGTAGTGAAGACCAGGAAGCCGCTCTGCATATCTCCAGCGAGGGAACCAAATTAAATTCCGACCATGAGGCTGCCCGAGTTCGAGTGGAATGAGCCGGGAGCCCAGCCGGCACCTGCTTTCCCTTGAGAATATATGCTGAAGAAATGGCTTCCCTGACCCATCTGGAGACAGACGCCACTTCACCTTTAGGCGGCCCCGCGAATACCACTAACAATAGCTCAGACTTGCAAAAAGAAGCTGTCCGATTCAGGTAACATTTCAAGACTGCGCACGTCCAACAAGCGCAAACGTGCATCGTTCCCCCCCCGTCCCATCCCCGCAAAGGAAGGGAGAGAAACTGTCTGATTCACATGAAAGGATGAAATTACCTTGGGCAAGAAGGAAGGAACAGTCTGGAAGACTACCTTCTCCTTAAAAAAAGAAAGAAAAGGCAGACGACAAGACAGGGCCTGAAGCTCGGAAATACATCTGGCCGAACAGATGGCTACCAGAAAGACTGCCTTAAGGGTCGTGTCCTTCAAAGACGCCTGATGCATCGGCTCAAAAGGATCCACGGCCAAGGCGTCTAACACTAGGTTGAGGTCCCAAGGAGGAACCGGCGACCTCTGAGACCGCAGACGCCTTACTGCCCTCAGAAACAGACTTACATCTGCATGTTCACCCAAGGACTTGCCCTGAATCTTGCCCCTGTAACAAGAGATAACAGCCAACTGCACTCAGAGAGCTGGCTGCCAGACCCTTCTTGAAACCTGCCTGTAAGAAATCCAAAACCTCTGGGACAGACACCGAAAGGGGCCTTTTTCCACTGGTCTACACACCAGCCTTCCACATAGAGACAGGTCGACTGTTTACGGGAACTCAAAGTGGAAATCACTGCCCTAGAGTAACCCCGCTTCCGCAGCCGTGCCCTTTCAATAGCCAGGCCGTAAGCGAGAACTGATCCACCTGTTGCATGTGCACTGGCTCCTGCGTCAGAAGATCGTCCCTCACCAGAAGGCGCCAAGGACAGTCAGCCAACAGCTGCATGAGATCGGCGTACCCCGAACTGGGTGAGCCTCTACCCGCTGAAGGACCCTGCCTAAGAGCGCCTAAGGAGGAAAAACAGAGGAGCCTTTGGCTGGCCACTTCTGAACCAGAGCGTCCAAGCCCTCCAACATCCTTTCATTTCTTTGGCTGAAGAATCGACTCGCCTTGGCTGACTCCCACCGTGCCATGAGATCCATCACAGAAGTCTCCCAACGGTGCACTACCTGCTCGTACACTTCGTGGCAGAGTTCCCACTCTCCGTGGTCCACTCTGTTTCTGCTTAGGTAATCTGCCGTTATGTTTTCCACTCTGGCTACGTGATGCTCTGACAAGGCCGTTAGAGATGGACCTTGGCCCACTCCAACAGGCCTTCTGCCTCCTCCTCCAGGGGAGGACTGCTTGTACTGCCCTGACAGTTGATGTATGCTACTGCAGTCATGTTGGACAGCACCCACACTCTGCAGGACTACCGGCTGAACGTTCTGAGGGCTAGAGCTACTGCTCGCAACTCCAGCCTGTTGATCGACCACTGAGCCTTCTGAGCACTCCAGAGACCCTGGGCGAACTGACTCTCGCAGTGTGCCCCCCAGCCGGATAGAGGGGCATCCGTTGTCAACTGTACTCACAGCGGGGACTCGAGGGGCATGCCATACTCCAGGCTCCCTGGGCGGAGCCACCACTGCAGGGCCTCCCTGTTCACGAATGGACAGGAGAGAGCCAGACAAGGGCTGACGCTGATGAGACCAGCGCCGGAGCAAGGCCCCCATTGAAAAGGCCGCATGTGGGCCCTGGCCCAAGGCACCAGCTTTAGCGTTGCTGCCATGGTTCCCAGAACCTGTAGATAATGCCAGGCTGAGGGCGCCTTCATGGATAGAAACTGCTGCACCAGCCGCCTTTGCTCCTTTGCCCTGTGATCTGGTAAGACTAGGTGCTCCTTGTGGTCTTGGGCAAGCCACTTAACCCTCCATAGCCCATGTTCCCTGTAAAATAGTTCTCTGTGTGCTGTGCTTTCCTGTCTAATCAATGTGTTTATACCTCAAAAATTTCCTGTCATGATTTGACAATTTCCAATCTGTAATCAAACCGCTGCTGATCGCTGGAAGTAGCGGTATACAAATGTATACTAAATAAATAAATAAGAACACCATGCCTTTGTCCGTGTCAAACCTTGCCCCCAGATACTCGATCTCCTGCGAGGGCCGCAACTTGCTTTTCATCAGGTTGATCACCCATCCTAGACTCCTTAGGAATCCGACCACCTTCCGACTCTCTTCCTTGGACTTCGCCCGGATCAACCAGTCGTTGAGGTACGGGTGGACTAAAACTCCCTCCTTGCGCAGAGCTGCAACCACCACCACCACGACCTTGGTAAAAGGTGTGCGGAGCTGTCGCCAAACTGAAAGGCAACGCCTGAAACTGGAAGTGTCCTTCTGGTACTGCAAACCTCAGAAACTGCTGATGTGACTTGCAGGCGGGAATATGCAAATACGCCTCCGTAAGGTTTAGAGATGTCAGAAACTCTCCCTGGCTTACTGCTACCAACACAGACTTCAGTCTCTATCCGAAAATGAGGCACCCTGAGACAACGAGAGACTCCCTTCAAGTCAAGGATTGGCCAGAAGGCACCGTTTTTTTTGGGTACCACAAAATAAATAGAGTACCGACTGCAGCTGCAGTGGGCCGAGGGCACCAACACGACCGCCCTTAAACCACAGTCGCGCTAGTGTTTCCCTCACCGCTGCCAGCATGGCCAGAGACTTGCACGAGGGAGTGCACGAAGGAAGGCAGAACGGGTCTTGCGAATTTGAGAGCATAATCTTCTCGCACCACTTCTAAGACCCATTGATCGGACGTGATCCGGGACCAGGCTGAGAAGAACTGCCAAAGATGTCCTCCCACCAGCAGAACTCCCTGCTGGGCCCCCGTTGTCTCATTGCGGCTTCCTAGGACCCGAGACAGAGGAAGAGGTGCCAAACCCCTTCCCTGCCCCCTAGAAAGGAAGCGACCTCTCTGAAAGGGCATAGACCGGAGCCCCCACGACTCCCGAGGTTGGGGGTCGCGACGGAGCAGGAAGTCGGCTCTGCTTAGGTTTATCCTCGGAAAGTCTACCTTTTAGACTCTCCCAGTTCCTTTACCAATTTGTCCAGGTCCTCTCCAAAGAGAAGCTTTCCCTTAAAAGGGAGCCTGCTGAGACGGACCTTAGAAGAATCATCCGCAGCTCAGTTGGAGCCAAAGATAGTGACGGGTCGCCACCACCGAAGCCATGTTCTTAGCTAAGCTCCTGACGAGATCATATCTGCCAAGTAGGTAGCTCTGTGGTAGACTATGGCCTATATAATAGCTTGTACATGTATGAACCTGCAAGCTAGGCCAGAGTCCCCACCCCCACCCCCACTGCTAGAAATAGTAATGCTGAGAAAGACCAAAGTCAGTGAAGGCTGAGGATCTGCCTTAAACCGCTCTAAACTGCTTTTGATAAGTTTGTATTAATCCTTTATTCCATGCTTTTATGCTGATGCAATGACCTTGTAGCAGGAATGTATTATGTCTAGAAACTGAGCCTGTGTTAGCATAGCCGGAGAAGAGGGAACAGGGCCCAGTGAGGGGGTCCCCGATTGGATAGGTGCCGGGGGCGTTGGGACCAATAGAAAGTCTGCCTGTATCAAACTGTGAAGCTTGTATATAAGGAAGTTGTTCCTGTTCGCCATTGCTCAAGTCCTTTGATGCTTGGGCCTTGTGCACAATAAATTGGTTTGGATCCTTGAACTGACTCCGGGTATTATTTATTGCATGCTATCAGTGCTGCCACATGTCTTGGTGCGTTGTCCGGGAAATGTGAGTAGTGTGATGGTATTCACGTAGATATACCACGACTTCTCGCCTCACAAGGTTTTGTCCGGCCTGGAGCCGCCCCTGGCTGATTGCAGGAGGGCCTTCGGCACCACCCATCCTCTTGTATCGGGGAGGGCTCCTCCTTGCCTCCGCTGGTGGCCGGTTCCGGCTGGCCTACACCTCGAACCTGAGGGGAGTCCGGGATCCAACCCATGATCCGGTGAGTAGAACTGTTCTGCTAATCAGTCAGTCGGGATTCTGGAATAGCGCTTGAGAGTCTGATCCCTCTCGGGGCGGTCCTGGTAAGTCTCAGAAGTCTTAAGGTATAAGCGGAGACTGAACTCACCCAACCCCCCAGTCAGTCAGGTTTTTTGGGAACGTCCGGATTTTATTCTGTCTTGAATGTCTGTGTGTGTGAATGTGGTCTTGAATACAGACCAAGCGAGGTGCTGCCTCCTGACTAGTGCAGGTCGCAAGAACGGCAAAAGTGTTTGGTGTTTGTCTTAGTGTCTGTTGTTTTTACCGATTAAGGAAAAGTATTACAGTAGAATCTCATCTCAGGAGTCTTTACAAAGACAGCTGTCTCACTGATGTTACGTAAGTCTCAGAGAGGGCGGGGCGTGTCTTTCACACAGCCCGGAGACAAAGACAGGAATGTATCCTTTACTTAACGCTTTGATGGTTTCAATTATTCTACGCTCTGCAGCTGAGTTAATTTGTGCTTATTTCAGGAATATTGTACCTGTTTTATTCAATATGTTTTAATAGTGATGTTCCTTCTGCTATGGTCATGTATTATATATCGTTCTTATTAACCCCGTTCGAGTGTTCGAGTTCCTCAATGCATTTATGGGCTTAACCTTGTCTTGTGTTTTTTATGTTCCAAAAAATTGTTTGTGGTCTTTTCGGAGCTATATATACCTGATATGAATAAATGAATTGCTCCACTCCAACTTATTGCTAAATATAAAATCTTTATAGGAATGTTCCTCATTCAACTTATCATGCCCTATTTGTAGTCTCAGATTCACACGGCACTGATTATCATGAGATTCAATGAAAATCAACGTGCCCAAAAACATCAATGACTACTGGGCTTTTTTCTTTTTTTGTATAATGCTGATACAACCCTTCTGTGCTTATCTTCCCTTATGAAAAAAATATATATATATCTTTGTTAAAATATGTTTTCAAGATGCCATTTCTTTTTGTTGATTATCACTGTGTTGATTTTTTACAGATAAATATATATATACTCATATTGATAAACTTATCTTTTTTGTGTTGATTCTTCTTATGCTTGAGAATGCTAAGTCTTCTCTTAGCGATAAGCACTGATTAATCTGTACTCTCAACGCTCCTTTTGGCGCCTATGCGTTTCACTCCCTGATTAGGAGTTTCATCAGGAGATCTGTTCTTTTGTGTTAATATCACCTCTTTGTTAACTGCTGCCCACGTCTCTCTGTGTTTTTCGAAGCGCGGCGTTTTTTGCTTCGAAAAACACAGAGAGACGTGGGCAGCAGTTAACAAAGAGGTGATATTAACACAAAAGAACAGATCTCCTGATGAAACTCCTAATCAGGGAGTGAAACGCATAGGCGCCAAAAGGAGCGTTGAGAGTACAGATTAATCAGTGCTTATCGCTAAGAGAAGACTTAGCATTCTCAAGCATAAGAAGAATCAACACAAAAAAGATAAGTTTATCAATATGAGTATATATATATTTATCTGTAAAAAATCAACACAGTGATAATCAACAAAAAGAAATGGCATCTTGAAAACATATTTTAACAAAGATATATATATATTTTTTTCATAAGGGAAGATAAGCACAGAAGGGTTGTATCAGCATTATACAAAAAAAGAAAAAAGCCCAGTAGTCATTGATGTTTTTGGGCACGTTGATTTTCATTGAATCTCATGATAATCAGTGCCGTGTGAATCTGAGACTACAAATAGGGCATGATAAGTTGAATGAGGAACATTCCTATAAAGATTTTTTATGTTCCAGTCATTAGCAAACACTGTTCAAAAAGAAATGATAGAGAAATTAGAGACTGCTTTTGTTTTCCCTTTGACCTACGAAGTAGAGGTTAAGACCCCTGATAGGACTATTAGGCATCCAGAGCCAGTAACTACAAGAAATGCTTGAAATTTTGTCTCTGATATATCTGGGTTTGACTGCATAAGTATTTGTTCATAACTTACGGGAACAACAAAACGAGCTGTAACTGTATTCGTCTAGGATTTAGTGTTTACAGCTGCTTTGTCTAGTAATTTACGGCTGCTTTGAGAGCTGGGAGAGAGACCTACTTCAAGACTGTCTTTCCCGAACTGTAAGATGTGTACTGTGTTTTGAAAGGGTCTTTTAAAGTCTCAGTTTCAGAAGTACAGTCTTAGTTAAAGCCTTTATATAGGTTCAGACAGTTGTGCTTAGTCCACAGGGAAATGCAGCCCGCCCCCTTCATCATGTGGGGGAAGGGGCAGATTCTGTTGAAATGTATGACAAGGAGTTTTAGCAAGGGCTTGGGACTTGGCCGTGTAAAAAATGTGAAATGTTTGTGAAAAGATAAAGTGTCCGTTTACACTACAAGCGGGCATTCATTTGCCAGTTCAGGGTCACCCACAGCCAGCGCCCGAAAATGTGAAGTAGAACCCAGACAGTCCCGATTGCTGTATACCTTCAGAAGTACAACTACCAGTAAAAGGGCTTACTCACCTTTCATACCACTGATCTTACTTAACTGAAAGCTGCATTATGCCTCCTACACTGAGAAACTGTATAAGGCCTGACCGGAGTCTAAAAATGATACTTCATATAAATAAAGAACAACCCCACAAATTAACCAACTGTAGTATTAGTAACCCTACACTGAGAAACCATAGGAATAGATTGAACTAATGAACAGTATTATGCAGACCCAGCAGTCTTGATGGCCCCAAACGCAGGCAGCCCTCACTATATACCCCATGTGATCCAGCAGCCCAGGAGAATTTGCGTATGGTAAATGCAGTTTTTGTCAGTCAGTCCCAGAGAGATATAAACCAGACATTGCAGAAACTGGATGGATTTGCGGGCATGAATACAGCAGTGTTAATGGAAGTTGTTCAGAAAGTTTGTGAATTGTGAAAATGGATGTGACAGAGAAAGTGAATGCAAAATAGATCATTTTGCTGTTGAACGACGTGGAGGAGGTTTCCTAGCCGAAAGAAGGGGTCGTGAAAATGATCAGTCCCCACTGGGTGCGAATCAGTGCGCCCATTGCAGAGGAGGACACTAGAGAAGGGAATGCCCACATTTATCTTGACTCCACCCCCAGGAGGGAGTACTTGATTTCACAGTCATGGAAGAATAAACCGAGCACAGTGTTCCAGCAAGAGAGGGAAGAAGCTATTGAGGGAGTGGCAGTTGCAACAGGCTATGACATGGATGAAGACTAGGCCAGACTGGACTCCAAGTTCACCCTGAGTCCCCAGGAGCCTATGGTCTGTTTGCAAATAGGGGACCAATATATGGTAAATACAGGAACAGAACACTCAGTGGTGAAAGCCAGTAACCCCTCTGTAATCTCGATGCATCACCATTGTCAGAGCCACTGGGAACAGGGCCACCAAGCCATTCCTGCAGAACCGCATGTGTGAACTAGGAGGACAGAAAATAGCGCACCAGTTCCTGTATCTGGATTGATGGTGCTAACTGTTCCCCGAGAAGAAGAGTAGCGGTTCTACAGTGTATCTCCAATCAAGCCAGCTAGTTCCTGTATACCCACCAACCTTATAGCCCCACCTGGAGTATGGGCAGATGATGATCCACCTGGCCTAGCGAAAAACATAGCCTCTGTCATTGTCACCCTCAAGCCAGTAGCGGAACCAGTGCATGTGAAGCAGAATCCTCTTCCTCGACCAGCTATTGAAGGTATCCACTGCCATCTGATGAAACTGCAGTATGGACTTCTCAAGGAGTGCCCCCCTACTCCCAGTTAAGTAAACCTGGGACAAGGGATTACTGCCCAGTACAAGATCTAAGACGGATAAAGGATGCAGTTGAGACCATACACCCAGTGGTACCAAATCCTTATATTCTCTTGGGACTGATCCCTGCTGAGGCTACTCATTTTACCGTCCTGGACCTGAAAGATGCCTTTTTCTGTGTACGCCTAGCCCCCACCAGTCAACTTTTGTTTGCTTTTGAATGGCAAGACCCCACAACAGGAAGGTGGGGCCAACTCACCTGGACTAGATTACTTCAAGGATTCAAGAATTCACCTACTTTCTTCAGTGCTATTTTAAATCAAGATCTTTCAAGCTACTATGTGAACCCAGGAGAAAGGGTTCTTCGCCAGTATATGGACAACTTGCTCATAGCCACCAACTCAGAAAGTGAATGTCTATAAGCCACCAGTGAACTCATACACCTTTTAATGAAGCTGGATACACAGTCTCAAGAGCCAAAGCGCGATTATGTCAAACAAGTTAAATATCTGGGATTCCAGTTGTCCAGCGGAATTAGACGCCTGGGACCAGAACGCAAAGAAGCTGTATGCAGTATTCCTACTCCAACCACCAGGAGGCAAGCGAGAGCCTTCTTGGGTGCCGCAGGGTACTGTCGTATATGGATCCCCAATTTTGCGCTGCTAGCAAAACCCTTGTATCAAGCTATCAAAGGAATGGAAAAGTCTCCATGCAGCCTTTCGATCTTTGAAAAACCGCTCTGATGTGATGTTATCACCAGCTCTGGGTCTACCAGATGTCCAGAAAACCTTTCAGTCTCTATGTCCATGAGTCACAAGGAAATGTTCTAGGAGTGTTGACTCAATCTCTTGGTTTTGGCAACAGCCAGTAGCCTATCTGTCAAAACAATTGGATGTAGTTGCAAAAGGCTGGCCCCCTTGTTTGAGAGCTGTTGCAGCTACAGCCCTCCTAGTGGGCAAAGCTGACAAGCTCACCCCGGGACAAAATCTTCAAGTTACTATACCGCACTTTGTTCTAACCATTATGAAACACAAAGGAAACTTCTAGCTAATTCACGAATGTTGAGGTATCAGAGTATGCTGTGTGAAAACCCCCAGATACAATTGACGGTCAGTCAAGCTCTGAATCCTGCTACGTTGTTACCAGTTGGTCTTGACCCCCCTGATCATGACTAATTAGAAACTATGAACACTATATTCTCAAGTTACCCTGATTCGACTGATGTTCCTCTGGAGAACCCTGGACGGACTTTCTTTGTAGATGGAAGCAGCCCTGTCATCATTAATGAACATTGTTGTGCCGGATATGCAGTGGTGACCCTTGATCTGGTAGCTGAATCCACAGCTCTGGCCCCAGAAGCTGCAGCACAGAAAGCTGAACTGATAGCTCTCACTAGAGCACTAACAATAGGGAAAGTGTACACAGATTCCAAGTATGCCCTTACAACCTTGCATGCACATGGGGCCCTGTACAAAGAATGAGGGTTGATAAAGCACAGTTACTTACCTGTAACAGGTGATCTCTGGGAACAGCAGGAATTAGTCCTCACATATGGGTACGTCGGTACCGACGGAGCCTGCGCGGGAAAGCTCCCCAGCTTCCTAGAATGGAAGCTTTTGGGACCTCCCACTGCACATGCGCACTGCCTTCCCGCCTTCCTGAACAGCTCTCCTCAGTTTCGAGTTTATAGCTGAGTCAATAGAGAGAGGACAGGAAGATAGATAGATAAAAGATACAACTCCTAGGGGAGGTGGGTGGGTTGTGAGGACTAATTCCTGCTGTTCCCAGAGATCACCTGTTACAGGTAAGTAACTGTGCTATCTCCAGGAACAAGCAGGAATAAGTCCTCACATATGGGGACTCCCTAGCTTAGATGCGTGGGATCCCCTGTCAAGGTTCGCCATCTTCGTATGGATCTCAGGCATCCATCCTGGGAAGGTGGGCAGGAGTTGTCTAAGAATGGAACAGGTGTTTGAGGACAGCCTGGCCAAACAAGGCATCCCGGCGGGAGTCTTTGTCCAAACAGTAATGGGCTGTGAAGGTATGAACCGAGGCCCAGGTAGCGGCTCGACAGATCTGATCAATGGAAACAGAGTGCAGATGAGCCATAGAAGTTGCCATGGCTCTCACATTGTGAGCTGTGACATGGCCTTCCAGAGAAATGTTTTTACTCTGGTAAGCAAAGGAAATACACTGAGCAATCCAATTGGAAAGTGTACGCTTGGAGACTGGAAGTCCCAAATGTGAAGGATCAAAAGCCACGAAAAGTTGAGAAGACTTTCGATGTGGCTGAGTCCTATTAAGGTAAAAGGCTAGAGCTCTTTTACAATCCAGAGTATGAAGGTTCCTCTCTGCACTGGAGGCATGAGGAGCCGGAAAAAATACAGGTAGATATACCTCTTGATTAAGATGAAAAGGCGAGACCACTTTAGGCATAAAGTGGGGATTCGTCCTAAGGACCACCTTGTCATGATGAAATCTTGTATAAGGTGGATTAGCCACTAGAGCCTGCAGTTCGCTGATGCGACGAGCGGAAGTGACTGCAATTAGGAATAATACCTTCCAGGAAAGAAATTTCAAGGAGGTAGAAAATAACGGCTCAAAAGGTGGCTTCATAAGCTGACCAAGCACTAGATTCAAATCCCATGCGACCGGGGGGGGTCTGATGGGAGGTTTAGTGAGGGTCAGGCCTCTCATGAATCTTGCAACAAGAGGATGAGAGGAGATAGGTTGTCCATTTACAGGTTTCAGGGATGCTGAAATAGCACTTAAATGGACTCTTACAGAATTCGTCTTAAGGCCTGCATTGGAAAGATGCAGGAGATAGTCTAAGAGGGAATTCAAAGGAAGTGCCAGAGGGTCAAGGCCCTGCTGAGCACACCAAATGGAAAAACGTTTCCATTTGAAAGCATAAGACCGCCTCGTGGAAGGTTTCCTAGAGGCATGAAGGATATCTTTCACAGGTTGAGAAAGATTAAAGTCTTGAAGACTTAAGCCTTCAGTAACCAAGCTCGGAGATGTAGGGATTTGGGGTTTGGGTGCCACAAAGTCCCGTCCTCCTGAGACAGAAGGTCTGGTGCAGCTCCTAAGTCCAGGGAGGATCCCTGGGAGAGCTGTAGAAGCAGAGGGAACCACACTTGGCGTGGCCAGCGTGGAGCTATGAGGATCATAGAGCCGTGATCTCTCTGGAGTTTGAACAGAGTCTTGGGAATCAGTGGAATGGGTGGAAAGGCATATAGGAACGCCTGACCCCAATGGAGGAGAAAGGCGTCCGTGGCCTGAGCTTCCTGACATGGAGTCCTGGAACAGAACCGGGGAAGTTTGGCATTCCACGGACTTGCAAAGAGGTCTATGTCCGGGGTCCCCCATTCCTGAAAGATTCTGGTTATCTGGTCCACGTGTAGGGACCACTCGTGTGGCAGCAGAACTCGACTGAGCCTGTCTGCTCGAGAGTTTTGAACTCCTGGAAGGTACACTGCTAGCAGATGAATTTGGTGCTCTCTGGCGAAGGCCCATAATCTGAGAGCTTCGTTGCAAAGCGACAGAGAGCCCGTTCCTCCTTGTTTGTTTATGTAAAACATGGCCACCTGATTGTCTGTCTGAACCAGGACAGTCAGGTTGGCAAGGAGGGTATGGAAGACCTTGAGGGCAAGGTAAATTGCTCGCAGTTCCAGGAGGTTGATATGAAGGGTGGCCTCCTGTGGAGACCAAGTGCCCTGAGTGGAGAGAGTTAGCAGATGGGCTCCCCCCCCTAATTGGGAGGCATCTGTTGTGAGGGTTGCTTGGGGTAGCAAGGGCTGAAAGGGAGCCCCCAACAACAGATTCTTGGTGGATATCCACCAATGGAGGGACCAAGACAGACGGTTTGAGGTTTGTATTTGGTCTGAGAGTGCTCCCGACGCCTGAGTCCACTGGGTGGCCAGGGTCCATTGAGCTGCTCTCATATGAAGACGAGCATAGGGCACCACATGTACTGTGGAGGCCATATGGCCCAGGAGGCGTAGCATTTCCCTGGCTGTCAAGTGAGTACTGGACTGGGCTTGGGAGGCCAAGCTCAGCAGACGCTGACCCCGAACCAGTGGAAGGTAGGCTCTTGCAGTGGTGGTGTCCAACCGGGCCCCTATGAATTCTAGAGACTGAGTAGGGCTGAGTTGAGACTTGGGAAGGTTTACCACCAGTCCCAGATACTGCAGAAGGTTCCTTGTGCGGTCTAGGGAAATCTGGGCCTGCGACTGAGTTGGAGCTCGAATGAGCCAGTCGTCCAGATATGGGAATACGAAAATCCCCATGCTTCTGAGAAATGCGGCTACGACTGCCATGCATTTGGTAAAGATTCTTGGGGCAGAGGCGAGACCGAAGGGAAGTACTCTGTATTGGTAATGACTTCCCCTGAACAGAAAGCGAAGATATTTTCTGTGGGAGGGATGGATGAGTAGATGTGTATACGCATCCTGCAGGTCTAGAGAACAAAGCCAGTCCTGACTCTGAAGGTATGGAAGGAGAATGCCCAAAGAGAGCATTTTGAATTTCTCCTTGTACAGAAATTTGTTCAATTCTCTCAGATCTAGGATTGGTCTGAATCCCCCTGTCTTCTTTGGAATGAGAAAATAGGGGGAGTAGAAACCTGACCCCTGTTGATGAAGAGGAACCTCTTCTATGGCCCCTTGGGCAAGCAGAGAAGAGATCTCCTGATCCAACAGGGCTAGGAGAGGAGATGGAGAATTGAAGGGTCTCACCATGTGATGAGGAGGAAGGCTGGAGAAATGAAGTTTGTAACCCTCTCGGATGATAGAGAGGGTCCATTGCTCTGTTGTGATCTGTTCCCATCTGGGAGCAAAGTGAGCTAACCTTCCAGGTATGGTGAGAGGTTCTGGTTGGTCCAGAACCAGGAATGGCAAGTTCTCTAGGGGCAAGTCAAAACCCCTGAGGGGGTGGAGCCTGTTGAGCTGCAGTAGCTGCTGCAGGCTTTGCTCTTGCTTGTTTCGTTTGCTGACGTTTAGCCGCAAAACGAGGTTGAGAAGATTGCTGGCCAGTATTGGAAGCATATCTGGCCTTCTTATAATAAGGCCTCTTGAAAGACTTCTTCTTAGTGGGAGTAGAAGTGGACTTAGAAAGTCTCTCTAAGGTGGCATTTTCAGCGTCCATTTGAGTGGCCTTAACCTGCCACTCTGCACCGAATAAGTTCTCACCTGTACAGGGCAGATTCCGTAAGCCATCTAGAACCCAGGGTTCCAGATCAGAAGCCTGGAGCCAGGCCAGACGTCTGGCTGCGATAGCAATGCCAGAAGCTCTGCTGGCTCCTTCGAAGGAATCAAAGGCAGCTCTGTTGGAGAACTTAGAAACATCTAAAAGTTGTTTCACAACAGAAAGGAAGTCCTCCTGTTTATCCTCAGGGATAAGGGAGGCAAAATGCCGTACTTTCTTGGCAAGTTCCCCTAGGAACATGCCCATATAGAGGCTGTAGGAATTAATCCTGGCTATAAGCATACTAGCCTGGAAGATTTTCCTACCAAAAGAGTCTAGTGTCTTACATTCCCTTCCTGGAGGTGTAGAAGAGTGCCTTTTAGTACTCTTGATCTTTTTCATTGCAGACTTTACCACAATGGAGTGGTGAGGCAATTGAGTTTTCTGAAAACCAGGAGAAGGAGGGACCCGATACATGGTGTCCAACCTACGGGAATAAGGAGACAGAGTTAAAGGGTTCTCCCAGAAATCCATCAATTGTTCCTGAAGGATTTCATGGATAGGCAGAGTAACTGCTTCTTTAGGAGACTTAGAGTATCCTAAAATATCCAATCTTTTTGACCTTGGTTCCCTTTCAGAGGAGGTAGTGATAGAAAGGCCTTTAGCCATTTCTAAAATAAAGTCCTGAAAGGACAAATCCTCTGGAGGAGACATTCTCCTTTTTGGAGAAGAAGGTTCCTCAGGAAGGTCAAGGGAGAGCTCTGCAGACTCATCAGAGGAGACAAAATCCTCAGAAGAATCGGTGTATTCTCTAGTTTCCTCCAACGCACGATACGCATACCGATCGGTATCGACATCGGGCGTACCGGGTATGGAAGCGGTATGGAGCGAAAGCCCATACGGTACCGATTTGCGTTTAGAAGAGGAAGGCCTGGGTTCCGGCATGGCGGACGATACCGGAACCGGGCCCGGAACCGCTGGAAGCGGTACCGATGGCGTTGCAGCTTTAATGAAAGCCATGACGGCCTGCTGCATGGATTGGACAGTATTGCCCATAGACGCCACGGCTGCCTGGATGTCGGTACCGGTATGGGCCGGTACCCCAGAGCAGTCCAACAGGTGATCTGTCGAGGCCGTGCCATCGATGTCAACCTGTAGCCCCTGAATTGGCGTTTTGGAAGGTAGGGCTTCCCGCCGGGGCTGTTTGGCTGGGGCAGGGTCCTCAAAACTAAGAGCCTCTCGATGCTTTGAAGGAGATTTGCTCTTTGAGGACTTGCCCACAGAAGGTTTGGTTACCTGAGATCCATCCGGGGATGATGACCTGGATGACTGTGATGTTGGATTCTCTGAAGCAAACAGCACATGGAATTTGTTGGCCCGGTTCTGCAGCCCACGCTTAGACATTTGGGAGCAGGAAGGGCAGTCCGGAATGGAGTGGTCAGGCCCCAAACATTTAAGACACCATTCATGGGTGTCTGTGACTGATATTACAGCAGTACACTTGGTACACTTCTTAAATCCAGGGGCTGGCTTCTCCATGTGGAGAATTAAAGTAGGCCTGAAGGCCTAACTGAAGTGACCAAGTGCTGAAAAAATAATAAAAGAAAATAATTTTTTTAAGAAAGAAAAAGGAAGACCGGCGATACCGGTATCGGTATGGGAAGGCAGGTACGCGGTCTAAAGAAACAAAACAAAAAACTACAATTTCTTCAGCGGTGACAGGATACACGACCTGCTGGCTCCGCGGAAAAAGAGAAACTGAGGAGAGCTGTTCAGGAAGGCGGGAAGGCAGTGCGCATGTGCAGTGGGAGGTCCCAAAAGCTTCCATTCTAGGAAGCTGGGGAGCTTTCCCGCGCAGGCTCCGTCGGTACCGACGTACCCATATGTGAGGACTTATTCCTGCTTGTTCCTGGAGATTGGACTTGCTTCCTGAGGTTAAGTATGGTCCCGAGATATTAACATTATCAGATGCATATTGCCTACAGACCTCAGAATTTAGGAACAATAGAACGTATGAATGGAACCCTGAAATCTCAGTTATCTAAACTTTGCTGAGAAGTTCACCTGAAGTAGCCCCAGTTCTGAGTTCTTCCTATAGCCCTTCTCATGATATGTTTAGCCCCTACTATGTCTTTAGGAGTTTCCCCTTTTGAGATTCTGTATAGGTCTGAAATTACTAGGCAAGAACTATTGGTTTTAAGTTCTGTTTTGTAGAGTCATCAGCTGCCCATCAACCTCTACATCCTCTCAAGCCTGGGGTCTCGGTGTGGATCACAGAGTGGAGAAGGACACCGCATTGGAAGGGACCTTAATACCCCAACAGCAGTTAAAGTTGCAGAGCTTGAACCTCGGATCCATCAGTCGAGTAAAGCCAGCAGCCGCTCCTGAACTTGGTCATTGAACTTCCGCAAATGACCCTGAAACTCCATTGCGGCTCACTTTGCGGCGACAACCACTACTGTAAGAACTGTAAGAGACTAAGAATCGACAACCCTACTCCTGTCACACGTCGTGGGAGCCAGGGTGCAGTGGAAGCCGTGGGAGAAAGACAACCCTGGGGTCCCTTGGAATGACTTTTGCCTTACTCTTCCCCCTTGTGCAGCCTGCATTACTACTACTCAGACTGGAATAAAGATTACTCGTCTAAGCCAAAGATTGATAATGAAGGCCAAGTTGTCAAAGACATAGCCGAACAGATGCGGAAGCAAGCCTATGTACCAGTCCGGAAATGGCGTAGACTGGAGCTTGATGGATGGTTTGGTTCCATGTTTTCAGGATTGGGTGGCCTGAAAACTCTTGAGTTAGTTGTATTATTAATATTGTCTGTGTGCTTGTTTCTCCCATGTCTCCTACCCCATTGCTTGCGCACTATAACCTCAGTTATTGATAGCACTATGAAGCGGCAGACAGCAACTAAAGTGTTGGCTATGTGGCAATATTACCCTATATACCCCAAGATGATGCTGTTACACAAGTATAATATGTGATTTAATTCCCACCCTTTCTAATTTGCGGGTGAGAATAATCAAAGGGGGGAATGTGGTAGGCTATGGCCTATATAATAGCTTGTACATGTATGAGCCTGCAAGCTAGGCCGGAGTCCCCCACCCCCACTGCTAGAAATAGTAATGCTGAGAAAGACCAAAGTCAGTGAAGGCTGAGGATCTGCCTTAAACTGCTCTAAACTGCTTCTGATAAGTTTGTATTAATCCTTTATTCCATGCTTTTATGCTGATGCAATGACCTTGTAGCAGGAATGTATTATGTCTAGAAACTGAGCCTGTGTTAGCATAGCCGGAGAAGGGGGAACAGGGCCCAGTGAGGGGGTCCCCGATTGGATAGGTGCAGGGGGCGTTGGGACCAATAGAAAGTCTGCCTGTATCAAACTGTGAAGCTTGTATATAAGGAAGTTGTTCCTGTTCGTCATTGCTCAGTCCTTTGATGCTTGGGCCTTGTGCACAATAAATTGGTTTGGATCCTTGAACTGACTCCAGGTATTATTTATTGCATGCTATCAGTGCTGCCACAACTCCAGATTCAATTCTTGCTGCCTCCCCAGGCGACTCCGCAGTAAGGTCACCAGCCAGCTGAAGCTGTCGAGACCACTTCAAACAAGCACAGGCTACCCAGGCCCCACAAACTGACGCTTGGAGAGCTAGGGCACTAATGTCAAACGCTTGCTTCAACAGCGCATCCAGCTTCCTATCTTGGGTATCCTTGAGGGCAGCATTGCTCTCCACCGGAATCGTGGTCTTCTTTGTTACCGCCGACACCGCATCTACTCTGGGGGAGCAGAGTAATTCCTTCTCCCCTTCCGGCAAAGGGTACAGCCGAGCCATAGACCGTACCCCCCTTAACCCGGAATCCGGCTGATTCTACTCTTCTTGAATCATCTGCTTAACTAGCTGGTGCACCGGGAAAACCTGAGATTTCCTGACCGCCTTGATCAGTAGGTCCTCCAGCACTTCATCTGCCACTGGCACCCCCGCCGCCATATTGAGAACTTTCAGAGATTCACCAATTAAAGCTGGTAACTCTTCCCAGCGGAAATCCCAAACAATCCTGGCTTGCTCTTCCTCTGGTATCTCACCTTCCTCGAGTTCTTCCTCATCCTCCCCCAACTCCCTGTCCGAAGCCTCGCCTTCCAGGGTCTCAGACTGGGGGGGGGGGGGGGGGGGGAGACGGACGGAGAACCTCCTCATGAGAGCTTAGCACTCTTCGGCAGAACCTCTGCTTCCTCCTGACCCCTAGGGTCTGAGTGACACGCTATCGCGCTCCCCTGCGATGTTCCCTGCTCAGGTGCTCCTTGCTTGCGCAGGCAGAATGCCTTATGCATCAGCAACACAAATTCAGGAGAAAAACCCCCTCCGCTCTCCGCCTCCAAACCTCCCAGAGGTGGAGGGACTGGGTTGCGGTAAGGGAAGGGCGGACTGCTCTGGAGGAGAAGGATGGACAGACACAGACTGGAAGATAGGCTCTACAGATGCTTGATAGGAAGGAGGAAGCGGATCTTGAGAACTACCCACCTGAATTCCTTGTTCCACTGAGGCTGCCTTCACTGCGCAGCCCCTACAGACACGAGTCTCTGACACAGCCCCCCCGGCGTGTGCTGCAGACTAACACTGGGGTCTAGCAGGCATAGTGGCCTCCAGCTCCTACCTGAATCAAACGAGAAACCAAAGAAACAAAAGACCTTCTCTTTTTTTTTTTATTAACTAAAACAAATGAGGCCTATCGTGTCCCTTGCATTAAAAAGCCTCAAACTGAAAGTAGCCCAATCTTTCTCCACCTCTGTAAGGCTGAATGGGCCAACACAAACAAAATGGGTGCCAAAAAAGCATAAGAAAGCAAGGGAAGCCTACCCTATCCGCCCTTGCACTCTCCCACCGAGGAAACAAGCAAACTCCTCTGCAACACAGAGCCGGCGACCGCGTGGTTGTAGCTGAGCACCACGCAGCTCAACGCCGTGTTTAAGCCCCCCAGCCGAGCTGCACATTCTTTCTGTCGGCTCAATCTGTACTGCTGCCAGGTGTGCGTCTTTCCGCCCTTGCGCTCAGCTGCCGGGAGGGCTTCGGCAGCGAGGTGGGAAGACGGTAAGGGCTTCGGCTGAAGAAAACGGCAGGTTCTGTCAGGTACCGCTTTCTTCTCCTTGGTTTACCTTCGTGTTTGAAGTGGGCGGGTGAAGAAGAAACGGCCGGCTCCGGCCAAAAAACACTTCCTTCTCCTTGCCCTACTTTGATTAAGGCAGGCCGCTCAAAGCCTCCTCCTTCCCAACCCCCCCAAGGGTCAAAGAGAAAGGAGGAAAAGGAATACCTCTAAAGAGAGCCCCACTAACAAGGAAAAAAAAAATAAACGTAAAGGGAAAATCAATCCAAAGAAAAATCAAAATCTCCACTAAAAGCTAAGACTCTCCAATAAACCTATGCTATGGGTTACTGACTCCCTACAGCTGCTTGGAGACTGAGCAAAACAAAATCTGGTGGGAGGTGCCAGTACTATATAACTATATATATAACTATAACTATATAGCACAGTTACTTACCTGTAACAGGTGATCTCTGGGAACAGCAGGAATTAGTCCTCACATATGGGTACGTCGGTTCCGACGGAGCCTGCGCGGGAAAGCTCCCCAGCTTCCCAGAAAGAAAGCCTTTGGGGCCTCCCACAGCGCATGCGCGCTGCCTTCCCGACCAACTCTCCTCAGTTCGAGTTTAAAGCTGAGACAATAGAGAGAGGAAAGGAAAGAGAGAGAAAGACAACTCCTAGGGGAGGTGGGTGGGTTGTGAGGACTAATTCCTGCTGTTCCCAGAGATCACCTGTTACAGGTAAGTAACTGTGCTATCTCCAGGAACAAGCAGGAATGAGTCCTCACATATGGGGCCTCCCTAGCTAAGATGCCTGGGAGATCCCCCCCATCTAAGGGTATGAGACCCTGAAGGGTTCCTCGTCTTCCTATGGATCTCAGGCATCCATTCAGGGAAGGTGGGCAGGAGTTGTTTAAGAATGGAACAGGTGTTTGAGGACAGCCTGACCAAATAAGGCATCCCGGCAGGAGTCCTTGTCCAAGCAGTGATGGGCTGTAAAGGTATGAACCGAGGCCCAGGTGGCTGCTCGACAGATTTGATCGATGGATACAGAATGAAGATGAGCCATAGAGGTGGCCATGGCTCTCACATTGTGAGCTGTGACATGGCCCTCCAGAGAAAGGTTCTTACTCTGGTAAGCAAAAGAGATACACTGAGCAATCCAATTGGGCAGCGTTCTTTTAGTGACTGGAAGTCCCAAATGGGAAGGATCAAAAGCAACAAAAAGCTGGGAAGACTTTCTATGTTGCTGTGTCCTGTGGAGGTAAAAGGCGAGAGCTCTTTTACAATCCAGAGTATGAAGGGTCCTCTCTGCATTAGATGCATGAGGAGCTGGAAAAAAGATAGGTAAAAATACCTCTTGATTAAGATGAAAAGGGGAGACCACTTTAGGCATAAAGTGGGATTGGTCCTAAGGACCACCTTATCATGATGGAACCTTGTATAAGGTGGATTAGCCACTAGGGCCTGCAGTTCACTGATACGGCGAGCCGAGGTGACTGCAATAAGGAAAATAACCTTCCAGGAAAGAAATTTCAAGGAGGTTGAGGCTAAGGGTTCAAAGGGTGGCTTCATAAGCTGACCAAGAACCAAGTTTAAGTCCCATGCCACCGGAGGCGGCCTAATGGGAGGTTTAGTTAACGTTAGGCCTCTCATGAATCTTGCAATAAGAGGATGAGAGGAAATAGGTTGTCCATTGATGGGTTTAAGTGATGCGGCAATAGCACTCAAATGGACTCGTACTGAATTCGTCTTGAGGCCTGCATTGGAGAGATGCAGGAGATATTCTAATAGAGAATTCACAGGTAGTGCGAGAGGGTCAAGACTCTTGAGCACACCAAATGGAAAATCTTTTCCATTTAAAAGCGTAAGAACGCCTAGTGGAAGGTTTCCTGGAGGCATGGAGGATATCCTTCACTTGTTGAGAAAGATTGAAGGCTTGAAGGTCTAGGCCTTCAGTAACCAAGCTCTGAGGTGAAGGGACTTGGGGTTTGGGTGCCACAAAGTTCCCTCCTCCTGGGACAGGAGGTCTGGAGCAGCTCCCAAGTCCAGGGAGGGGGCTTGGGAGAGCTGCAGAAGTAGAGGGTACCACACTTGGCATGGCCAGCGTGGAGCGATGAGGATCATAGATCCTTGAACCCTCTGGAGTTTGAACAGAGTCTTGGGAATCAAGGGAATGGGTGGAAAGGCATACAGGAAGCCCTGACCCCAGTGAAGGAGGAAGGCATCCTTGGCCAGAGCCTCCTGACACGGAATTCTGGAACAGAAGTGGGGAAGTTTGGCATTCCACGGACTTGCAAAGAGGTCTATGTCCGGGGTCCCCCATTCCTGGAAGATTCGGAGTACCTGATCCTTGTGCAGGGTCCATTTGTGTGGGAGCAAGACTCGACTGAGTCTGTCTGCCCAAGAGTTTTGAACTCCTGGAAGGTATACTGCCAGAAGATGGATTTGATGCTCTCTGGCGAAGCCCCACAGTTTTAGAGCTTCGTTGCAAAGCGACAGAGAGCCAGTCCCTCCTTGTTTGTTTATGTAAAACATGGCTACTTGATTGTCCGTGTGAACAAGGACTGTCATGTTGTTGAGGAGGGTATGAAAAACCTTGAGAGCAAGGAAAATTGCTCGAAGTTCCAAAAGATTGATATGAAGGGTGGCCTCCTGTGGAGACCAAATGCCCTGAGTGGAGAGGTCTTGAAGATGAGCTCACCAACCTGTTTGGGGCAACAGTGGCTGGAAGGGAGTCCCCAACAACAGATTTTGAGTGGATATCCACCATTGGAGAGACCAAAAGAGACGTTTGGAGGTTGCTATTTGGTCTGAGAGAGCTTCTGATGCTTGAGTCCACTGGGTGGACAAAGTCCATTGAGCTGCTCTCATGTGTAGGCGAGCATAAGGCACCACATGCACTGTGGAGGCCATGTGGCCTAGCAGCTGTAGCATCTCCCTGGCTGTCAGGTGGCTTCTGGACTGAGCCTGGGAGGCGAGGTGCACCAGACGCTGGCAACGGGCCTGAGGAAGGTAGGCCCTTGCAGTGGTGGTATCTAACCAGGCCCCTATGAATTCCAGGGACTGAGTAGGGGTGAGCTGAGACTTTGGGAGGTTGATCACAAGTCCCAGATACTGCAGAATGTGTCTGGTGCGGTCCAGGGAAGTCTGGGCTCCGGACTGAGATGGAGCTCGGATGAGCCAGTCGTCCAGGTATGGGAAGACAAATATTCCCAGAGTGCGTAGGAATGCAGCCACTATTGCCATGCATTTGGTGAACACTCTGGGAGCAGAGGCTAGACTGAAGGGAAGTACTCTGTATTGGTAAGGTTTTCCCTGGAACAGAAACTGTAGGAATTTTCTGTGGGAGGGATGGATGAGTATATGTGTGTACGCATCCTTGAGATCTAGAGAACAAAGCCAATCTTGACTCTGCAGGTATGGAAGGAGAGTTCCTAGAGAAAGCATCTTGAATTTCTCTTTGTAGAGGAATTTGTTCAATTCTCTGAGATCTAGAATGGGTCTGTACCCCCCTGTTTTCTTTGGAATGAGAAAATAAGGGGAGTAGAACCCTGACCCCTGTTGAAGAAGAGGAACTTCTTCTATTGCCCTTTGGGCAAGAAGGGTGGTGATCTCCTGACTCAAAAGGTGTAGGAGAGATGTGGGAGAATTGAGACGACTCACCATGGTATGGGGAGGAAGGCTGGAGAAGTGCAGTTTGTAGCCCTCTCTGATGATAGAGAGGGTCCACTGCTCTGATGTTATTTGCTCCCATCTGGGAGCAAAATGAGTTAACCTTCCTGGGATGGTGAGAGGCTCTGGTTGTTGCAGAGCCAGAAAGGGTAAGTTCTCTAGAATCAAGTCAAAAACCCTGAGGAGGTTGGGACTGCTGGACTGTAGCAGCCCCTGCAGGTTTTGCCCTGACCTGATTAGATTGCTGATGCTTAGGAGCAAAGCGGGCTGCAGAAGATTGTTGGCCAGTATTTGTAGAAAATCTGGCCTTCTTGAAGAAAGGCTTTTTAAAAGACTTTTTCTTGGCAGGGGTAGAGGTAGACTTAGAAAGTCTATCCAAAGCAGCATTCTCTGCATCCATTTGAGTGGCTTTGATTTGCCACTCTTTCCCAAACAGATTTTCACCAGTACAGGGCAAATATCCCAAGCCATCCTGGACCCAGGGTTCTAAATCAGAAGCCTGGAGCCAAGCAATTCTGCGAGCAGCTATAGCAATGCCTGAGGCTCTGCTAGCACCTTCAAAGGAGTCAAAAGCTGCCCTGTTGGAAAACTTTGAAACATCTTGGGTATGTCTCAGCAAAAGAAGGTACTCATCCTTTTTATCCTCTGGGATAAAGGGGAGAAAATTGCGCCACTGTAGTGCAAGCTCCTTCAGAAACATGCCCATGTATAGACTGTATGAATTGATTCTGGCAATCAGCATACTAGCTTGGAAGATTTTCCTGCCAAAAGCATCCAAAGTCCTACATTCTCTTCCTGGAGGGGTAGAAGAGTGTCTTTTGGTACTCTTTTTATCCTTTTCATAGCTGACTGCACCACAATAGAGTGGTGAGGGAGCTGAGTTTTTTGAAAACCAGGAGAAGGGGGGACACGATACATGGTGTCCAAACGACGTGAATGTGGAGAGAGGGTGAGAGGAGTCTCCCATAAGTCCATCATGTGTTCATGAAGAATTTCATGAATGGGCAAGGTGACTGCCTCCTTAGGAACCTTAGAGTACCCTAAAATATCTAATTTCTTTGCTCTAGGTTCTTTATCAGTGGTTACTGAAATAGAGTCCTTTAGCTACTTCAAGAATGAAATCTTGAAAGGACAAATCCTCTGGAGGAGACATTCTCCTCTTTGGAGAAGAGGGCTCCTCAGGAAGAGTAAGAGATGCTTCAGCAGAGTCATCTGAGGCGTCGGAATCATCAGAAGACTCGAAGTATCGTTTGTTGGCTTCCAGGGATCGATACGCGTATCGACCGGTATCGACATCGGGCGTACCCGGAACTGGATCGGTATCGGGAAAGGCTCCGGAACCAGGAACCGGTATCCTGGTCGATGTGGATGCCATGGGTACCGGTATCGGTTGTGGTACCGGTACCGGAGTTGGTACCGCTTGTTGCGGTACCGTGGGCATTGCAGCCTTAATGAAAGCCATTATGGCCTGCTGCATGGTCTGAACAGTATGATCCATGGATGCCACGACTGTCTGGATATCGGTACCGGAAGAATGGGCCGGTACCCCAGAGCAGTCCAACAGGTGATCGGTCGAGGCCGTGCCATCGATGTCAACCTGTAACCCCATAGGACAGGGGTCACCAACCTCCAGAGGGCCGCGGGCCGCACAGCCGACTACCGGCAGACTCGCGGCCCGCACCCCCCTCCCCCCTCCCCCGCGCGAAAAAAAAACCTGCTCATACCTGTACTTTGATTATTCCATGTCAGCTCCCTCCCTTCTTCTGCAGCCGCAGCTCCCTGCCTCTTAGGGAACCGCGGCTGTGCTTGTAAAATCATCGCGGAGCCCTTCCTGTCTTGACGGGCTCCGTGCAGCATTGTCCCGCCTCTAAAGGAAGTTGTTTACCACTTCCTTTGGAGGCGGGACAATGCTGCACGGAGCCCGTCAAGACAGGAAGGGCTCCGCGATGATTTTACAAGCACAGCCGCGGTTCCCTAAGAGGCAGGGAGCCACGGCTGCAGAAGGAGTCGGTGAGTTTGCCTTGGCGGGCCGCACCGGGGTAGAGTCTCGCGGGCCGCATGGAGGGACCTCGCGGGCCGCATGCGGCCCGCAGGTTGGTGACCCCTGCCATAGGAGGAGCTTTGGAAGCCGGAGCTTCCCGCCGGGGTTGTTTGGCTGGGGCAGGGTCCTCAGGGTCAAGCCCAGAGGCATCTCGATACTTAGAGAAAGATCTGCCCTTTGAAGACCTGCCAGAAGAATGTTTGGTTACCTGAGATCCATCAGGAGAGGAAGACCTGGATGATGTTGATGCTGGAGTATCAGAAAACAGCATATGAAACTTGGCTGCCCGGTTCTGTAAGCCACGTTTGGACATCAGAGAACAGGATGGGCAGTCCGGAATGGAGTGGTCAGGCCCCAAACATTTAAGACACCATTCATGGGTGTCTGTAATTGAAATAGTACCGCTGCACTTGGTGCATTTTTTTTTAAAACCAGTGGCTGGTTTCTCCATGAGGAGAATTTGTCAAGGCCTAAAGGCCTAAGAGGAAAATACACCAAGTGGGGAAAAGATATATATATATATATTTTTTTTAAAGAAAAGTAAAGAAAAAGACCGGCGGTACCGGTCCGGAGTCGGGGGAAGGCAGACACGCGGTCAAAGAAACAAATTAAAATAAGAACTTCTTCAGTGGTGACAGGAACACGACCTGCTGGCTCCGCGGAAAAAGAAGAACTGAGGAGAGTTGGTCAGGAAGGCAGCGCGCATGCGCTGTGGGAGGCCCCAAAGGCTTTCTTTCTGGGAAGCTTTCCCGCGCAGGCTCCGTCGGAACCAACGTACCCATATGTGAGGACTCATTCCTGCTTGTTCCTGGAGATATATATATATATAGGGTACTCCTCGGGGCATCTAGGAGAGACCACGTAACACCACTCCTAAAACAGCTACACTGGCTCCCCATTCAAGCAAGGATCAGTTTCAAGACCTTACTGCTAACATTCAAAGCGACTAAGGGGCTCACCTCTTCCTCTCTCTCCAACCTCATACAACCACTTGCACCAAACAGGCCACGAAGAACAGCAGAAATGGACACACTAGTTATCCCAAACGATACCACAAGATGCGCCAGATCAACAGCCAACAGAGCCTTCCGACTCTGCGCCCCGACTTTATGGAACACCTTACCAGCACAAATCAGAGCAGTACCCAATTTGAATCAGTTCAGAAAGTCACTGAAACATTTCCTCTTCCTAAAATATCTCAATGACAGCTCCGAACATAACACCCAGGCAAATAGCAGGAGTGGCCAAACAGACAGACCATCGCAACAGGCCAACTTCACAATGTAAATAACAAACAGTTCCATGTACTATTGTACCACCTTTGTATATAGTTAACCATGATATCTCTTATCAGATAACCCACCATTGTATTAGTTTCCCCTGTTTCACCAAGTTATACTTCCTGTTAAATGTAATGACCAGACATATGTAAATTGTCGGATATTTTCTGTTCAATGTAAACCGCGCTGATGTCTAATAGTGCGGTATATAAGAATTGTTAATAAATAAATAAAATATAGTGTGATATATATATATATAGTGTGATATATATATATATATATATCTCCAGGAACAAGCAGGAATGAGTCCTCACATATGGGTACGTCGGTTCCGACGGAGCCTGCGCGGGAAAGCTTCCCAGAAAGAAAGCCTTTGGGGCCTCCCACAGCGCATGCGCGCTGCCTTCCCGCCTTCCTGACCAACTCTCCAAATATATATATATATATATATATATATATATATATATAAATATAAATAACTATAGTTATGTCCTAGGGTTATCAGAAGAAGACGACATTCTCAGTCTCCCTGTTGCTGGAAGGGGGCACAACCCAGAGGAAAGGGGACTGGACTGGAGGGATGCTTAGGAACCTACTTGTCTGGACGCCCTGGAAAGGCACAGATAGAAGGGATTTACCAAAAGAGCAGAGTTCCCAAGGAGGGGTGTAGGAAGAGATGACAGGAAAAGTATCGAGGAGCAACAGAATGAATGCATTTCTAGGTCAGTAAGAGATGTTTGAACTGTATGCAGAAACGGATAGGGGTTACATGAGCATGGCAATATGGGCAGAAGATTAGCTGTGCAGTTGAGTTTTGAACAGATTGAAGTGGGGGAAAGATGATTCTGAGGGTGACTAGAAAGGAGGAGGTTGTAATAGTTTAGATAGGAGGTGACTAGAGAGTGGCTAAGAATCTTAGTAGTGTGTTCAAAAAGGAAGGGGCAAGTTTTGCTGATGTTATAGAGAAAGAAACAATAGGTTTTGGCTATCTGTTGGATGTGTGTGGAGAAGGAGACTGAATAGTCAAAGATGCCTCCAAGGTTGCAAGCCAAGGAAATAGGGAGGAGTGGAGCATTATCCACAGAACTAGAAGAAGGGTGAAAGAAGGAAGATTGTGCCAGGCTCATTGCTACTCCTCTGCTGCCAAACTTGCAGGTACATTGCTACTCCTTTGCTGCCAAACGTGCAGGTACATATCTCTGAGAAACTGCCTTCTAATCTTCAGGCAAGTGGTAGGGTGCACCAAGGTTGCGCGAGGCAAAGAATCATTTTCCAAACTCCTTTCCACACTTCTGGCTGCTCAATTGGCTCTTAACCAGGAGTAGCCTAGTGGTTGGGGCAAGGTACTTCAGGCTGGAAGGTCGGGGGTTCAAATCCCAGTAGAGGACAGCAACCTTGGGCCGGAAGGACTGGGGTTTCTAGTCCCACAGGTGCTCCTTGTGGTCTTGGGCAAGCCACTTAACTATTTTACAGGGAAAATGGGCTATGGAGGGTTATCTCCAAGTTATAATACCCTGTTCAATGTAATTTCAGTTTGTTCAATGTAAACCGCACTGATGCAGAATAGCGCGGTATATAAGAGAATGTAAATAAATAAACCAGAAAGGGATGGAGCGCAGAACCGAATCCCCCTCCTTGATATGTAATTATCAGAAGGGCACTGGTTTTAAGGATGACTAGTGGAGCCTACAGAGTCAAGCTCCAGAGAGGAAGTCATTCCTAGGGGTGGTTACTCATGAGCTAAATCAAATCTTTCCTAGAATTTTCACCAGAGCTACACTGATACATCCACTATCTGCCGGAGACAGCGTAGTTACTCACCTGTAACAGGTGTTCTCCAGGAGCAGCAGGAATCAGTCCTCACTTATGGGTGACGTCGGCGCCGACGGAGCCCTCGCGGAGCAATTTTCCCCAGCTTTCAAAGAAAGCCTTTGGGAATTGCAGCGCGCATGCGCGGTCCTCTTCCCGCCCAAGGGTGCCATCTTAGCCAGTCAGATGACATAGCTAAAAAAGACAGCATAAAAATTTGCAAAAAAAACTAAAGCAGACGATTGCAACTCCAAGGGGAGGAGGGAGGGTTGTGAGGACTGATTCCTGCTGCTCCTGGAGAACACCTGTTACAGGTGAGTAACTACGCTTTCTCCAGGACCAAGCAGGAAGTCAGTCCTCACTTATGGGACTCCCAAGCTTAAGGCTACCGGAGACCCCAAGCACAAAAATGAGCTCCCTCTAGCTCAGCAGTACAGAAGGAAAAGAATCTTCGCTGAATTATTACCCACCGGTAGCCCACATCCGGGATGGAGGGTAGGAGTTGCTCAGACCTCAAAGAGATTACGGAGGACTGCCTGTCCGAAAGCACTGTCCCTGCGGGACTCCCTCTCGAGACAGTAATGGACCGCAAAAGTCTGGCTCGAAGACCAAATAGCGGCCCGGCAGATGTCTGCCAGCGGAACAGAGCGGAGGTAAGCCACTGACGTAGCCTTTGCCCGAACGCAATGAGCCGTGACTCGACCTTCCAAGGAGAGTCCGGCTGCCCCATAAGCCCAAGAGATACAGTCCGCAACCCAGATGGACAGAGTACGCTTGGAGACCGGGAGCCCCAATTTATTGGGGTCAAAAGACACAAAAAGCTGAGCAGCTTTACGGTGCTCCCGCGTACGGTCAAGGTAGAAGTTCAAAGCCCTTCTACAGTCCAGGGTATGGAGGACCGTTTCAGCTCGGCTGGAGTGTGGTCTGGGAAAGAAGGTTGGAAGTACCACCTCCTGATTGATGTGAAAAGGGGAGACCACTTTTGGAAGAAATTTTGGGTGAGTCCGTAGGACTACCCTATTTTTGTAGAACCGAGTGTAAGGGGGATCAGACACGAGGGCCTGCAATTCACTTACGCGTCTAGCGGAAGTGAGGGCTATCAAGAACAGTGTTTTCCAAGACAGAAAACGGAGAGAACAGGTAGCCATAGGTTCAAAAGGCGGACAGGTGATCCGCTGCAAAACCACATTCAGGTCCCAGTCAGGCGCTGGCGGGCGCAGAGGTGGTTTAAGTAGAAGGAGACCTCGGAGAAACCTCGCTACGAGAGGGTTGTTGGAGAGAGCACTGAGGTGAACTTTGACAGAGTTGGACTTAAGTCCCAGATTAGAGAGGTGTAGCAAGTACTGCAAGACCACCGACACCGGGCAGGAGAAGGGATCCTGAGACTGTTGGGTACACCAAACGGAAAAACGACGCCATTTAAGGGCGTAGCATTTGCGGGTAGAAGGTCGTCGCGAAGCCAAGACGACCTCCTCCACCTCTGCCGACAGGAGAAGGGGAGCAAGGACTACCCTCTCAGCAGCCAGGCCATTAGGTTGAGAGACCTGAGGTTGGGGTGTAGCAGAGACCCCTGATCCTGAGTGAGGAGATCCGGTTGTAACCCCAGAGGGAATGGATCCTCTACCGCTAATTGCAGCAGGAGTGGAAACCACGGCTGTCTGGGCCAGCGAGGGGCCACCAGGATCATGAAGGCTTTGTCTCGGAGAACCTTGAAAAGAGTCCGAGAGACTAGCGGGATGGGAGGGAAAGCGTACAAGAGGCTCCCCGACCATGAGAGTAGAAAAGCGTCCGCCGCAACTCGAAGGGGGTGTGGCAGACGAGAGCAGAAGCGAGGAAGTTGCCGGTTGTGAGGACTGGCAAAGAGATCCACCGTGGGGAGGCCCCACTTCAGAAAAAGCTTCTGAACTACCAAGGGATCCAGGCGCCACTCATGCGGCTGGAGGATCCTGCTGAGTTTGTCCGCCAGGCAATTCTCTTGGCCTGGGAGATAAACTGCCTTGAGGAGAACGCCGTGACTGACAGCCCAAGAGCAGAGCTTCTGTGCTTCCCGGCAGAGAAGGAAGGAGCCCGTGCCCCCCTGCTTGTTCACGTAGAACATGGCAACTTGATTGTCCATCTGGACAAGGACGGACTGGTGAGAAGTCAGGTGGGAGAAGGCCTTGAGAGCCAGGCGGATCGCTCTGAGCTCCAGGAAGTTGATCTGCTGAGCAGACTCCCACGTGGTCCAGAGGCCCTGAGTACGTGCCCCTTGGCAATGTGCTCCCCAGCCCAGGAGGGATGCATCTGTTGTCAGCACCCGGGCCGGCTGAGGTGACTGGAAAGGCATGCCGAGTATCAGGTTCGGCCGATGAAGCCACCACCGGAGAGACGAGATCAGCGGCTCGGAGACGCGCACTAGGTCTGCTAGGCCGCCTGTGGCTTGTTGCCACTGCTGGCGGAGACACCATTGAGCAGGCCGCATATTCAGGCGGGCATTGGGGGTCACATGGACGGTGGAAGCCATATGGCCGAGTAGTCTCATGAAGCGCCTGGCGGAGACCAGGGGCTGGCTGCGAAAACGGTCGGCTAGGTCCATGAGCCGTTGAGCCCTGTCGAGCGGTAGGAACGCTCGTGCCTGAGGAGTGTGCAGCCTTGTGCCGATGAACTCGAGATCCTGTGAGGGGAGCAAAGTGGACTTTGCGAAGTTTATCACAAAGCCCAAGTACTGCAGAAGAGTCACCGTGCGGCGCGTGGCGTTGGTGACCTCCAGAGCGGACGCTGCTCTGATGAGCCAGTCGTCGAGGTACGGAAAGACATAGAGGCCGTGAAGCCGGAGATGGGCCGCCACCACCGCGAGACATTTTGTGAAGACTCGCGGTGCGGAGGACAGGCCAAAGGGTAGTACTCTGTACTGGTAATGATTTCCTGCCACCACAAACCTTAGGTATTGGCGGTGGCTTGGGTGGATGAGGATGTGCGTGTAGGCATCCTTTAGATCCAAGGAGCATAACCAATCTCCCTGCTGGAGGTAGGGCAGAAGGATTCCAAGGGTAAGCATCTTGAACTTCTCCCGCACGAGGAACTTGTTGAGGTTGCGCAAGTCCAGGATGGGTCTGAGGCCTCCTGTTCTTTTTGGTATTAGAAAATACCTGGAATAAAAGCCTTGACCTTTCAGGTGGTGGGGCACCGGTTCCACCGCCTGTTCCTGTAGAAGACCTGCTAACTCCTGAAGGAGTAATTCCCTGTGCAGAGGGGGTCGTGGAGGTTCTCCCAGAAAATAGGAGGGAGGGACCTGGTGGAAGTGGAGAAGATAGCCTTCTCGCACGACTTGAAGCACCCAGGCATCTGAGGTGACGCTGGACCACCTGTGGGCGAAGTGAGCCAGCCGGCCTCCGGTGCTGGGAGGAACCAGCGGGGGGGGGGAGAGGCTATGCTTGAGGAGTCCAAAACCCCCACCCTGCTGAGCAGGGGCTGGTGGTGCAGGCTTGGGGGCTTGCTGCCTACGGGACCCGTTACCCCGTCCCTTGGCCTGCTGGCCCTGTTGGGGAGCTGCAGGGGCCTGATATTGGGGGTATTGTTTGTAGGCAGCCGCCTTCCTCGGGTAAAAGGACTTCTTTCCCGAGCCCTTCTTTTTCTGGGAAGGGGCGGAGGTCTTCCTAGAAAGCCTAGTCCGGGTGAGAGTCTCCGTCTCAATTTGTGCAGCCTTTTCAGCCATGGGCTTGCCAAAGAGGTTTTCGCCTCGGCAGGGGACATCGACCAACTTGTCCTGCACCCAGGGCTCAAGGTCAGACGACTGAAGCCAAGCCTGTCGGCGGGCACCGATGCCGGCTGCGGCCACTCGAGCCGATGCTTCAAAGCCATCATAGGCTGCTCGGGATATGAATTTTGAGCATTCCCGAATGCCAGTGGACAAGGCCAGGAACCTCCGCAAGGGTTCCTCGGACAAACCAGCGGAGAATCCGGCTAGCTCTTTAGCCAGGTCTCGGAGATACATGCCCATGTATAGCTGGTAGGTCTGGACACGACACGCTAGCATAGAGCCCTGGAAACACTTTTTACCAAGGCCATCCAGGTTACGGGCCTCCCTGCCAGGAGGCACCGAGGAGTGCATCTTCTGGCTCTTAAGACGATGCATGGCCGATTCCACTACCATGGAATGGTGTGGTAGCTGTGCTTTTTGGAAGCCAGGGCTCTTGCGGACTCAATAGATAGAATCGACCCGCTTGCTCAAGACCGGCGAGGTGGCCGGACTCTCCCACATGCGGAAGAGTAGTCGTTCCAGCATGGGAGGAACCGGTACAGTAAAGTGTTCCCTGGCGGGAGAGTCATACTGGAGGGCGTCGAGCTCTTCGGCTCGAGGCTCCTCCTCGGGGTCCGCAGGGAAGGCCAAAGCCTTGGCCATATCCCTGACGAAGTCCGAGAACCGGGCATCCTCCGGGGGGGGGGGGGACTGCTTCCGAGGTTCGGACTCAGGTGAGTCCGAGGGGACACACCGAGTCCGAAAAGAATCAGGCGACTCTTCCTCTTCAGACTCCCAGACCGACTCCGACGAGGACTCGGTGGGGTCGGCCCGGGCAGGGCGCGGCGCCTGCCGCCCCGACGCCGAGGGAGTCGGCGTCGGCGACCTCGGTCCCGAACGGGAGGCCGAGGGTGACCTCGACCGAGGATCGACTCGAGTTCGCATCGACTCGAGGATCGGCTCGGTCTCCGGGGTCGACTTAGACGTCGACGTCCCGGCGGTCGGGGCAGCGGCGCCAGCGAAGCCAGCGAGCAGTGCCCGCTGCTGGTCCATGAAGGCAGACAGTCTGCTCTCCAAGGCCGTCAACCTGAGTCCGAGCTCAGGTGACCCAGCAGCCCCCGACTCGGGCCCCGACGGCGTCGGGCCCGACGTCGGCTGTCGCGGAGGCGAGTCCAGGAGGACTACGGGACTTACCCGAGCAGGCAGCTCCGACTCCAGGCGAGGTCGCTTCGTGAGGTGCTCCTTCTCCAAGGACCCAGGACGGCTATCGGGGCTATGCGACCTGGCCCTCGCGGAGCCAGGAGCGTCCACCGACGCCGCCCTCGCGGGTTTCACCTTACGTCGATGGTCCCCGGAGGGAGAACCCCTGTCGGAGGAACTCCGGCGACGGTCCGAGCTGGAACCCCTGGACGCGGAGGCCTCCGACGAGGTCCGGGTACGGCTGGGGTCAGCGAAGATCCTATCCCGCTGATGCCGCCGACTTCTCAACGCTTTGGAGGAGAGTTTGCCGCAGGGCCCACAGATCATTTCTTCATGATCCGGACCCAGGCAGCGGAGGCAATGGTCGTGTGTGTCAGTCAGTGACATATTTCGGTCACACTGACCACACCGCTTGAAACCACTGGTAGCCATCGGGGGAAAAAGGGCCCCGGCGAGGTCAAAGGACCGGGCTGCCAGGGAAAAACCGAAAACGAAAACTGACTAAGTCAGAAAAACCGAAAAAGAAGAAGAGGACTCGTGACCGGGGTCGCGAGTCCGGGCGGGAAAAAGACCGGCGTCGAACCGAAGGAAAAAAGAGTAAATTATGAAGAAATATCAACTTTTTCGCGGGGACACGACGGGTACGTCTGTAGGGCTCCGCGGAAAAAAGAAGACTGGCTAAGATGGCACCCTTGGGCGGGAAGAGGACCGCGCATGCGCGCTGCAATTCCCAAAGGCTTTCTTTGAAAGCTGGGGAAAATTGCTCCGCGAGGGCTCCGTCGGCGCCGACGTCACCCATAAGTGAGGACTGACTTCCTGCTTGGTCCTGGAGAAAGAGAAATACTGAAGTATGAACCTAGTTGCATCAGCTACTACAGCAGGATGAGGTCCTAAGAAGCTTCCGGAATTTATTTCTGTTTCCACCTCTGCTAGTAGGAGAACATAACCCATTTGTTTGGACTGGTCTAGCAGGACAATATGGGAAAGCCTGTTTTCTTCTCCTCAGAAACTTCGCTCTTCTGGCAGATCACTTTTATCTGTGCCCTTCTCTTCCACTGCCAACTCTTAAGAGACTTTGATCTTTCTACCCTGCTTCTCCTCAAGTCTGGAACAAACTAACCGAGTCAGTGCACCAGGATCCATCTCAGGCCCTGTTCAAACCCAGGCTAAAAACCCACATCTTTGAGACTGCTTTTGGATCCTGATCTCTCTTAGTATCCTGTTCACCTTCTATGTGTTTCCTTACCATTCCCCCAAGATATATCCTAATCTCCAGTTGTGTTGTCTGTCTTGACTAGACTATAAGCTCTTAGGAGAAGGGACTGTCTCTTACATGTCTCTGTACAGTGCTGCGTACACTTTGTAATGCTATATTAATACGTAGTAGTATTCTTCCATCTGAGCAGAGGAAGGGAGAACTACATCGACTGTACCCTTCACAAGCTACTGGCACTCTTAGGTATGAGTCTACATCCCGACGAATAGGGAACAAAGAGGAGGACATGGAGAAGAGATGTGAACTGAAGATGTGTGTTTTACCTGAGTGTCCACCAGTGTCGACAGCAGTACCAAACAGCAGCACATATTCTGTAAGAGAAGCATGTAGCAGGCACATGGATCCCATCCACCCCCCGGCATTCACAAACACCCACTGCAAGTCTTCATCCTGCAGAATGTGACCAGGGTGCTTCTTTCGCAGCTCTGTAATGATCTTGGAGAAGGCCACCTCGAAGTCCAGACCTAGAATAGAATGGAGACTTTTCAGAACCCCTAACCTTTGCAACTTGAAAATTCATGGAACACGTCACCATAATGAAGTAACTAGGTTTTCATCAGTCTGGGGAAACCTTTCTGAACAAGTACTATATAAAGCGTAGTTACTCACTTGTAACAGGTGATCTCTGGGAACAGCAGGAATTTAGTCTTCACATATAGGTGATGTCGATACTGACTGAGCCCGCGTGGGAACGCTCCGCAGCATCCAACAGGAAAGCCTTTGGGAGCATCCCACTCCGCCTGCATAGGTGCCTTCCCACCTTTCCCGCTCTCCTTCCTCAATTGAGTTTGCAACCGAGAAAAAAAGGAGAAAAAGAGAGAGAGAGAAAAAAAAAAAAAAAAAAAGAAGAGAAACCTTACAACTCCTAGGGGAGGAGGGTGGGTTCTGAAGACTAAATTACTGCTGTTCCCAGAGATCACCTGTTACAGGTGAGTAACTACGCTATCTCCAGGAACAAGCAGGAATGTAGTCTTCACATATGGAACTCCCTAGCTAGAAGATGCCAGAGAGATGACCTCAGAATCGGCTGTGGTTTGTCCCAGGTATGCCTAAAGAGGTCATGTATCCTCCATGGACGTCTGGTATCGAAATCCGGGATGGAGGGTAGGAGTTGCTCTAAGTCTGAAAGAGATGCTGGAGAACAGCCTAGCCAAACATGGCATCCCAGCAGGAGTCCTTGTCCAGATAGTAGTGAGCAGCAAAAGTATGGACCAGAGACCAAGTTGCTGCTTTGCAGATTTCGTCAATAGCTATAGATTGTAGATTTGCCATCGAGGTAGCCATGGCTCGAACATTATGGGCAGTGACATGACCTTTGTGGGAGAGTCCTGCCTTCTCATAAGCAAAGGTGATGCAGTCTGCTATCCACTTGGAGAGAGTACGCTTGAAGTCTGGCAACCTGAGGTGATTAGAGTCAAAGGAAACAAACAGCTGAGAAGCTTTCCGGTGCGCTCCAGTCCTCCGAAGATAAAAAGCTAAGGCATGTTTGCAATCCAAAGTGTGGCTTCTGCCCTAGATGTGTGGTCTAGGGAAAGACACAGGGAGGTAGAGCAACTGGTTCAAATGGAAGGGCGAGACCACCTTCGGCATGAAGTGAGGATGAATCCTAAGGACTATTTTATCATGATGGAACAGTATGTAAGGTAGGTCAGCCACTAAGGTCTGGAGCTCACTAATGCGCCTTACTGAAGTGAGGGCAATGAGGAAGATGACCTTCCATGTGAGAAACTTAAGTGACGTAGTAGCTAGAGGTTCGAAGGGCGGCTTGAGAAACTGTCCTAGAACACCAAGGTCCCCTGCCACTGGTGGTGGTTTAATGGGAGGCTTGGTTAATAAAAGACCCTTCATGAAGCCTGCTACGAGTGGCTGAGAGGAGATGGGTTGGCCTTCTAAGGGCACGTGAGAGGCCGCAATTGCACTTAGGTGTACTCTTACCAAATTGGTTTCGAGTCCAGAAGATAGGTGGAGGAGATACTCAAGGAGCGCCTCCACTGGAGCCGAGAAGGGATTAAGATTCTTCTAAGAACACCAGAAAGAAAACTTATGCCAGTTGAAAGTGTAGGACCATCTGGTGGATGGCTTTCTAGAAGCTAAAAGGATATCCTTAACCTTCTAGGGAAGGTTAATACCCTGGAAGGCTATGCCTTCAGCATCCATGCTGTGAGATGGAGAGACTGCGGATTGGGATGGAGCAGTACCCCCTCCTCCTAAGAGAGGAGATCTGGAGCAGACCCCCAGATCTATAGTCTGAGTCTGACGTAAAAGGAGAGGGTACCATGGTTGACGTGGATAGCGTGGGGCTATGAGTATCAAGAAGCCCCTGTCCGTTGGAGTTTGAAAAGAGTCTTGGGAATTAGGGGAATGGGAGAGAAGGCATATAGGAAGCAGTGTCCCCAGTGGAGGTGAAAAGCATCCACCTATTGGCTGTTCGGCACAGGAGTCCTGGTACGGAAGTGAGGGAGCTTGGCATTCTGAGGACTTGCGAACAGGTCTATCACTGGAGTCCCCCAGATCTGAAAAATGTAGGAGACTGTCTACATAAAGAGACCATTTGTGGGGGAGAAGGATTCAACTTTGTCTGCTAAAAATAGTAATTACACTTACCTGGTAATTGTAGTTCCTTGAGAGACGACAGCTTAGTCCTCACAGATGGGTTGTGTACCTCTTCCTGCAGCATGGAGACTGGACCAATCAAATTTCAGCTCCTCTGGAATCAGGCAACCAGGCATCCCTGAAGCTCCAGTGACCTATTGTCAAAGCAAACTCAAGAAAGAGCTAACCTTTAAAAGGTTCAGTTAGTTGAAGTTCTTATGTTGGTTTTTTTTTTTTTTTTTACTGTTAAGCGAACTAAAGCCACAGATACAGAACGTCCCGCTCCTGCCACAGCATAAGCCGATAGCGAAAGAGAGAGAAAGGAATGGCAGCGAAGCCAAAGAACTAAGAAAAGACACTCACCTGGAAGCACGTACTTCTGAACCCAAGGCGTGCCGCTCTAAAAAGAGAGAATATAGGGAGGGCAGGAGGACTAAGCTGTCGTCTCTCAAGGAACTACAATTACCAGGTAAGTGTAATTACTATTTCCTTATCGTTCCTCCAGCTTAGTCCTCACAGATGGGATGTAACAAAGCAGCCTAACGGGCGGGATTCTTCCAGCCGGCACGCAGAACAGAAGATCCGAAACGTGCATCGCCCGCCGCCATGACATCAAGTCTATAGTGCTTACTGAAGGTGTGAAGAGAAGACCACGTTGCCGCCCTACATATCTCCTCCGGAGATACAAAACTAAACTCCGCCCAGGACGCAGCCTGCGCCTTGGTGGAATGGGCGCGCAAACCAACCGGCGGTAGCCGACCGTGCAACAGATAAGCCGAGCCAATCGCCTCTTTAATCCACCGAGCAATGGAGGCTTTCGCCGCAGCCTCACCTTTGCGAGGCCCGCCAAACAGCACAAATAAACGATCCGATTTACGAAATTCACTGGTAACTTTCAAATATCGCCGAAGAACCCTCTTAAGATCCAAGCGACTAAAACCGCGATCAGAGGCGTGCTCCCCCGATGCCGGAAATACTGGGAGCGAAACCACTTGATTCACGTGGAAAGGAGAGGATACCTTAGGCAAAAAGGAAAAACAAGGGTATACTAAACTATGAAACTAGTGAGCCCAGCTAGACTCACTACGTCTTCCTGCTGCATGAAGACTGGACACACAGGAGCTTCAGGGATGCCTGGTTGCCTGATTCCAGAGGAGCTGAAATTTGATTGGTCCAGTCTTCATGCTGCAGGAAGAGGTACACAACCCATCTGTGAGGACTAAGCTGGAGGAACGATAAGGAACATTGTGTTTGCCCGGAAGATACACCGCTGGGAGGTGAATGCGATGATGTACAGCAAAGGACCAGAGATGCAGAGCCTCGCTGCAGAGGGTCCCTGTTCCGCCTTGCTTGTTCATGTAGAACATGGCTACTTGATTGTCGGTTTGGACTAGGACTCTGCAGCAATGAAGATGACCCTGGAACACAGAGCTCCAGCAGATTTATGTGGAATTGTGACTCCTGCTGAGAGCAGAGTCCTTGAGTGGAGAGAGACTACAGATGGGCTCCCCAGCCCCATCTGGATGCATCCGTCATCAGGGTACATTGATATAGGGTCACCTTTTCAGATGCCTGCACAAGGAGATTTTCTGGGGATCGCCACCACTGGAGAGACGAGACCAGAAGGGTAGAGACTTATCTTGTCCCAACCTGATGCCTGAGACCACTGGGATGCCAGTGTCCACTGGACTGTGTGCATGTGTAAAAAGGGCATATGGAACTACATGCACTGTTGATTTCATATGATTCAGAAGTTGTAGCATTTCCCGAGCTGTCAGGCAATTCTTGAGACATGCCAGAGATGCTAACTGATTGAGACGAGCACAGCGGAGTTAGGGCAGAAATGCCTTTGACTGCTGAGTATTTAAGAGGGCTCCTATGAACTCAAGAGTTTGAGAGGGGACGAATTGGGACTTTGAAAGATTTATGACAAATCCCAAGTGTTGTAACACCTGCATGGTGTGTGAGAGAGAGACAGACTGGCCTCTTGAGAGGTGTTTGCTCTTATGAGCCAGTCGTTTAAGTATAGATATATTTGTCTTCCCCGAGTCCTTAGAAATGTGGCTACTACTGCCATGCATTTTGTGAAGACTCTTGGGGCATAGGAGAGGTCGAAAGGCAGAACTCTGTATTGACAGTGTCTTCCCTGAAACATGAAGCGCAGGAACTTTCTGTGCTCTGGATGGATAAAAATACGAGTGTATGCTTCCTTTAGATCTAGAGAACAGAACCTGACTAGAAATAGGGAAGACTGGTCCGCAGGGAGACCATCTTGAACTTCTCCTGTAGGAGATATTTGTTTAGGTCCCTGAGGTCTAGAATGGGCCTGCATCTCCCTGTTTTCTTTGGGATAAGAAAGTAGGGAGAATATAAGCCCATTCCCTGCTGGAATGTAGGAACCTCCTCCATTGGGCCCTGCAGTAGAAGGGAGGTGACCTCTTGTAATAACAGCAGTGAGAGGGGAATGGAACCCTCTCGAAGTCAGAGGGAGTAGGCTTCGTAGATGAAGTCTGTATCCTTCCCATACTTCTGTTAATATCCACTGATCCAAGGTAATGAGATGCCATCTGTGGGCATAATGGCAGAGTCTGCCAGGAATGTGGATGGGGTTGGGATTCTCCAGAGGCAAGACAGCTATGTTCTCAAGAAAGGAGTCAAAAACCCAGGGCAGACTGAGTCTGCTGAGATTTGGGAGTCTGAGCCTTCTTTTGCTGTTTTGGAGGTTACTGTCCCTTCTAAGGAGCATGATGCAGACATTGAACAGCAGGGGTATAAAAAGGATAACACTACTTCTTTTTATTGAAGGCAGCTTTCTTTGCTGCCTTCTTCTTAGCTGGGTTGGCAGTAGATATAGAGAGCATATTTAGGGTAGTGTTCTCAGACTCCAACTGCGAGGCCTTTCCAATCCTTGCCAAAAAGGTTTTCACTGGTGCAAAGGATATTGCCCAGCTTATCCTGAACCCATTGTTCAAGATCCGATGCTTGCAGCCAAGCAATCCTACGTGCACCGATGCAGATGGACGAAGTTCTGCTGATGCACTCAAAGCAATCAAAAGTTGCTCTGTTAACAAATTTTGAGACATTCTGAGTATGCTTTACAAGGGTGAGATAATGGTCCCTCTTTGTCCCGATGACAAGAGGGCAGATTAACTCTAAATCTTTAGCCACCTCTTTGAGGAACATACCCATATAGAATATGTAGGAACGAATTCTGGCCGATAGCATGGAGGCTTGAAAGCAACATCGACCAAAAGCAGCAAGGGTTCTCAATTCCCTACCCAGAGGGTTTGAGGAATGTGTTTTTGCGCTCTTGATTCAACGCACTGCAGATCCCACTACCATGGAATGATGCGGCAATTGTCTCTTTTGAAAACCAGGACACTCCCGGTACCTGCTACATGGTATCAAGATGGCGGGTATGAGGAGAAATAGTCAGAAGAAGTGTCTTCCACATACGAAGCACGATGTTGTGAAGTATCCGATGGACAGGGAGCATAGCCGCCTCTTTTGGGGCCGCTGGATATTGAAGACTTTCTAATTCTTCGGCCCTAGGCTCTTTCTTCAATGTTACTGTTATGGACAGACCCTAGCAACATTGCGAATAAAGTCTTGGAAAAAGACATGTCTGCTGGTGGGGACATGCGGCGTTGTGGGGATGGAGATGGATCCTCCGGGAGAGAGAGTTTGCATGTCTCAAGTATCGGCTGATTCATCGTCCGAGGAATCGGAATCTGAAGGCTCAAAGTATCATCGGGTAGGGTGTTCCCACTCCGTACAAATAAAGTACCAGTCGAAGTCAGTAACTGGAATCTATAGTCGGAACCTCAGTACTGGAAATGGATTTGAGAGCCGGTATGGGCGGTAGCGTGGAAAGCGGCAAGAAAGTTGATGCAAGCCTGTATCGTTATCGGATGTAAGGGTTTCATTGGAACCGAGGCCGCCAGTAAGGCCGCTAAGCTCCGCTCGAAGGCAAGGATACGCTGATCCATGGAGCTTGCCAATGTTTGGATATTGGTACTGGAAATGAGGGCCACAATCCCCGAGCATGACACTAGGAGCTCTCTGGAGGCAGCGGGCCTCAGGAGCATCCTGGGACTCCACTAAGGCTGTAGAGGGAAGGTCCTCCCGCCAGGGTTGTCTGGCCAGTGTGTCCCCCTCCAGGGCAATGCCGGAGGCATCTTGATGCTTAGAAGGAGATCTACCCTTTGGGGGGGGGGGGGGGGCGGCCAGCCTTCAATGAAAACTTAGGTTTCGACACCTGAGATCCTGCGAGGAAGATGAAGCTCTCGATGATATGGTTTAAAGTTGAGGTCAGAGAGGCTGTTGTTGCCAAAAAAGCATCTTTCAGGAAATGGAAAAAAGAGCCAAACGACGAAACCTGGAAACAGCACAAGCACTGGCAAGTCAAATGCAAGGCATTAAGGCAGGCAAAGGGAGAATTTGAGAAGAAGCTTGCTGCAGAAGCAAAAACACGAAGTAAAGACCTTTTCAAGTACATTCGTAGCAAAAAACCTGCGAGAGAGTCAGTTGGTCCATTAGATGATAAAGGGGTTAAAGGAGCACTAAGAGGCGACAAGGCGATAGCGGAGAGACTGAACGAATTCTTTGCTTCAGTCTTTACTGAGGAAGATGTAGGGATGTTACCCATGACTGAAGTGGTATTTAAAGGTGCAGAAGAATTGAAGGAAATATCGATACATCGAGAAGATGTATTACAACTATTAGATAAGCTGAAGAGTAGCAAATCACCTGGGCCGGATGGTATACATCCAAGGGTATTGAAAGAACTGAAATATGAGATTGCAGACCTGCTATTAGTAATCTGTGAACTATCATTAAAATCATCTCTAATACCTGAAGATTGGAGGATCGCCAATGTAACACCAATTTTTAAAAAGGGTTCCAGGGGTGATCCGGGAAACTACAGACCGGTGAGCCTGACGTCAATACCGGGAAAAATGATAGAAACCATCATAAAGAATAAAATTACTCAGCATGTAGATAGTCATGAACTAATGAGAGACAGCCAACATGGCTTTAGACAAGGAAGATCTTGTCTTACTAATCTGTTATGTTTTTTTTGAAGGAGTGAATAATCAGGTGGACAAAGGTGAGTCGGTTGATATTGTGTATCTGGACTTTCAGAAAGCCTTTGACAAGGTCCCTCATGAGAGACTTTTGGCAAAACTAAAGAGTCATGGGATAGGAGGCAGTGTACTATTGTGGATCAGGAACTGGTTAAAAGATAGAAAGCAGAGGGTAGGGCTAAATGGCCAATTTTCCCAATGGAGAAAGGTGAATAGTGGTGTACCCCAGGGATCTGTGCTGGGTCCGCTGCTTTTTGACATATTCATAAATGACCTGGAAAGTGGAATAACGAGTGAGGTTATCAAATTTGCAGATGACACAAAACTATTTAAAGTTGTTAAAACCCAAGAGGATTGTGGAAAATTGCAGGAGGATCTTGATAAATTGGAAGACTGGGCATCAAAATGGCAGATGAAATTTAATGTGGACAAGTGCAAGGTTATGCACCTAGGGAAGAACAACCCAAACTATGGTTACACGATGCAAGGTTCCATATTAGGAACTACCACCCAGGAAAAAGATTTAGGCGTCATTGTGGATACCATGTTAAAACCCTCAGCCCAGTGTGCAGCGGCGGCCAAGAGAGCAAATAGAATGCTAGGTATGATAAGGAAAGGAATGGAAAATAAAACAAAGGATATTATAATGCCTCTATCGTTCCATGGTGAGACCGCACCTTGAATATTGTGTGCAATTCTGGTCGCCGTATCTTAAAAAGGATATAGAGTTATTAGAAAAGGTTCAGAGAAGAGCCACCAAAATGGTAAAGGGGATGGAAGGATACTCCTATGAAGAAAGGCTAAAAAGGTTAGGGCTCTTTAACCTGGAAAAGAGACGGCTGAGGGGAGATATGATAGAAGTCTATAAATTAATGAGCGGAGTGGAACGGGTAAACGTAGATCGATTGTTTACCTTATCAGAATATAGAAAGACTAGGGGACATGCAATGAAGCTACAGGGTAAACTATTTAAGACTAATAAAAGAAAATATTTTTTCACTCAACGTGTAATCAAACTCTGGAATTTGTTACCGGAGGATGTAGTAAAGGCTGTTAGTGTAGCTGGGTTTAAAAAAGGTTTGGACAAGTTCCTGGAGGAAAGGTCCATAAGCCATTATTAAGAAGGGACCCAGGATATCAATGCTTGAACCAATACAAGCATTGTGGAACCTGTGTCCCTTGGGGAAACTGCTAGGTACATATGACCTAGATTGGCCACTGTTGGAAACAGAATACTGGGCTTGATGGACCTTGGTCTGACCCAGTATGGCATATCTTATGTTCTAAAGAGACTGCGTCGGAGGCAAAAAGGGTGCCCAGCTCTATTCTGTAGGCCTCTCTTCGTCATCTTTCTACAGAGAGGACATTCTGATTGTTGATGATCAGGCCCTAAGCATTTTAGACACCAGTCATGGGTGTCTGTGGCAGAGATGGTACCGCCACACAGTTAGAGCACTTCTTAAAACTACTAGATGGTTTCTCCGTTTTATCAGAGACAAATGAAGGGCCTAGGCCCAAGATAGTGTCGATGCACCTGAAGAATGAAGAAAAGGATTTTTCTTTAAGAGAAGAAAGAAAGTACTGAGAGAGGTCAGTACCAGTGTCAACAGGAAGGCAAACGCAAACCACAAAAATATGAAAAACAGCAATTGCTCCCTGTCGGCTCCGCAGAAAACGAAGAACTAAGGAGGGAGTGCAAAAAAGGCAGGAAGGCAGCTAAGCAGGCGAAGTGGGATGCTCCCAAAGGCTTTCCTATTGGATGCTGGGGAGCATTCCTGCGCAGGCTCAGTTGGTACCGATGTCACCCATATGTGAAGATTACATGCCTGCTTGGTTCCTGGAGATAGAAGCAATCACAGAATTACCAAGCTGGGAATTGTGCTGCTTGAAAGTCACTACAACTAGACCCAATCATATCTATGGGCAGCTTTTACTTTGACATTAGGCACCCCAACTTTCTCAAGGTGCTAAGCATTATAAAGCACCAGCCAATCCTGCTGCTCCATTGTCTGATAAACCACTCAATGTAACTAGCAAACAGCTGTGAATAAGCAGTGGATGGCAGGCTACTGTTGAACTTGTCACATAAGGTGAAATAGCATGGTTACTCATCTGTTACAAGTGTTCTCCAGGGACAGCAGGAATCAGTTCTCACATATGGGTTAAGTCTGTGCAGATGGAGCCCCCGCAGAAGCATCTCCCCAGCTTTCAAAGAAAGCCTTTGGGAGATGCCATCACGCATGCGTGGTCCCCTTCCTGCCCAAGGGTGCCATCTTGCTCAGTCGGGTGCCATAGCTAAAGCCCAACCAAGAACATGGCCAAAATAAACAGCAACTCCAAGGGGAGGAGGGAAGGTTGTGAGGACTAATTCCGGCTGTCCCTGGAGAACACCTGTTACAGGCGAGTAAATAGTAATTACACTTACCTGGTAATTGTAGTTCCTTTAGCGACGACAGTGCAGTCCTCAACTTCTGGGTTGTCAACCTCCTCCTGCAGCTAGGAGACTGGCATGTGCAAAATCATGACATCACTGGATATATCCTGTCAGCTCCCCTCCTACTTCCAGTGTGAACTATTAACAAAGCAGACTCAAAGGAGCAAGAAATAAGTAGCTAGTACGTGACAGACAATCAGAAAATTTTTTTTTTTTTTTTTTTTAAAACACTACGGCAACAGTGCGCCCGTCTGGTGTTCCATCCCTGCCTGCCATGCAACAGCCGCAGAGACAAGAGTCAGACTACAAAGACAGCGAAAAGAAACAGGAGAATGGAGTCGGCTCACCTGTATAAATTCTTCAATCCGAAACTCCACTCCGGAACCCTGAAAATGACCGAAAGAGGGCGGGATGGAGGACTGCACTGTCGTCGCTAAAGGAACTACAATTACCAGGTAAGTGTAATTACTATTTCCTTAGCGCTCCGCAGTGCAGTCCTCAACTTCTGGGATGTACCAGAGCAGTACCTAATGGGCGGGATCGTTCCGGACGACAGACAACACAGCCGACCCGAAGCGAGAATCCTTCGCCGCCTCCACATCTAAACGATAATGCTTACTAAAGGTATGCAAGGACGACCACGTAGCCGCCCGACAAATATCCCCCGGCGGAACCAATCGATGCTCCGCCCAAGAGCAAGCCTGCGCCCTGGTGGAATGCGCCCGTAAGCCCGACGGCACCACACGACCCTGAAGCAAATAAGCCGCCGAAATTGCCTCCTTCAGCCACCTGGCGATAGAAGCTTTCGCTGCGGCCTCCCCTTTACGCGCGCCGCCAAACAGCACAAATAAACGATCCGACTTACGAAAAGAATCTGTGACTTGCAAGTAACGACGCAACACTCTTCGAACATCCAACCGGCGTAGATCGCGATCGAGGGGAGGCTCAGAGCGAGAACCGAGAACCGGCAAGGTAACCACTTGGTTGATGTGAAAAGGAGAGATCACCTTAGGTAGAAAGGATGGCACGGTACGCAACACCACCTTATCATCCGAGAAGGTCAGGAACGGCTCCCTACAAGACAGGGCTTGCAACTCGGAAATACGCCTCGCCGAGCAAATTGCCACCAGAAAGACAGCTTTCAAGGTGAGATCCTTCAGAGAGGAGCTTTTCAACGGCTCAAAAGGAGAGCGAGACAAGGCCCGAAGAACCAAATTAAGATCCCAGGCGGGAACGCCAACCCGAAGGGAAGGCCGCAACTTGGAAATCGCCGTTAAAAACCGTCGAACATCCGGATGAGACCCCAACGACACACCATTGATCTTACCTCGATAACAGGCCAACGCCGCCAGTTGCACCCGCAAGGAGCTGGCCGCCAGCCCTTTCGCGAAACCATCCTGCAGAAAATCCAGAATAACGGGAACGGCCACCGTAGCCGCCCGGATCCAATGTCGAGAACACCAATCCTCGAAGATGCGCCAAATCCGCACATAGGCCAACGACGTGGAGCGCTTTCTAGAGGCGAGCATCGTGGCAATCACCGCTGCCGAGTATCCCCGCTTTCTTAAGCGTGCCCTTTCAATGGCCAAACCGTAAGCGAGAACCGATCCACTTGCGGCATGAAAAGAGGACCCTGAACCAGGAGATCCGATCGCACCGGGAGCCGCCAGGGACGACCGTCCAGGAGGCGAACTAGATCCGCATACCACGGCCGACGAGGCCAATCGGGAGCCACCAGAAGAACTTTCCCTGGGTGACGACCTATCCTCTGAACGATCCGACCGATCAACGCCCACGGGGGGAAAACGTAGAGAAGACCCTGACGCGGCCAAACTTGGAGAAGCGCATCTATGCCCTCCGACATCCGCTCTCTTCGCCTGCTGTAAAATCGAAGGACCTGTGCAGATAGGAAGGTCGCCATGAGATCCATCACCGGCAGACCCCAGCGCTCCACAATCTGACTGAAGACGTCGGGATGCAACCGCCATTCCCCGGCGTCCACGTGAACTCTGCTGAGAAAATCGGCCGTCACGTTGTCTTTTCCGGCAATGTGAGCCGCCGAAATCAACGGGAGACGCGGTTCCACCCAACGGAACAACTGATCCGCCTCCTGCTCCATTGCGGCACTTCCCGTGCCGCCCTGCCGATTGATGTAAGCCACCGTCGCCGAATTGTCGGACAGCACCCGCACTGCTCGACCCCGTATCAAGTGCTGAAAAGCCTGAAGAGCTAGAAAGACGGCCCGCAGCTCCAGGCGATTGATCGACCACGATGCCTCCACTCTTGACCATAGGCCCTGCGCAAAGCTGTCCTGGCAGTGTGCCCCCCAGCCCGTTAGACTGGCGTCTGTCAAGAGAGGCAACCACTCGGGTTGATCCAGGGGCATCCCGGTCGCCAAAGATTGAGGGAGAAGCCACCACCGGAGGGACCCGCGGACTGTCAAGGGGCAAGGCAGCCGCCTGCTTAAGGGGTCCGCCTGATGCGACCAGCGACGGAGCAGGGCCCGCTGCAACGGACGCATGTGTACCTTCGCCCACGGGACCACTTCTAGAGTCGCTGCCATGGTGCCGAGCACTCGCAGGTAGTCCCAGGCTGTCGGAGCCGGAGTGGCTCGGAATCTCCGAATGAGCGCGCGCAAGGCTTCGGCCCGCGGAGACGGAAGAAACACGCGTCCCGAACGCGTGTCGAAACGGACTCCGAGGTATACGAGATCCTGGGTAGGTTCCAGATGACTCTTCGCAAAATTGATCACCCAACCCAGGCTCTGCAAAAAACGGACCACCTTGTCCGTAACCTGCAGACTTTCCTCCCTGGTTTTCGCACGAATCAACCAGTCGTCTAGATAGGGATGGACTAGGATCCCTTCGCGCCTCAAGGCCGCCGCCACAACCACCATTATCTTCGTGAAGGTGCGAGGAGCCGTCGCCAGACCGAAAGGAAGCGCCTGGAACTGATAATGCCCCCACGGGAGAGCAAACCGCAGAAACCGTTGATGAGCCTCCAGAATGGGGATATGCAAGTACGCCTCCGTCAGATCCAGCGACGTCAAGAACTCCCCGGGACGCACCGCGACGATAACTGACCGCAAGGTCTCCATGCGAAAGTGCGGTACCCGCAGGCAGCGGTTGACCGCCTTGAGATCCAGGATGGGCCGCAAATCTCCGCCTTTTTTGGGCACCACGAAATAAATCGAGTAGCGCCCCGTACTGTAATCGCTTTTGGGCACCTCCTTTACCGCACCCAACAGTAACAATCTTTGGAGGGTGGTGGCTACCGCTGCCGCTTTGGAGACCCCCTTGCACGGGGAGCGGATAAAGGAATCCCGAACGGAGTGAGCAAACTCGAGGGCGTAACCGTGCTGAATGATATCGAGGACCCACTGGTCCGAGGTAATGAGGGTCCAAGCGGAGAGGAACTCCCGCAGACGGCCGCCTACTGAAACGCCCACCGCCGGGACCCGCCTCATTTCATTGTGGTTTACGAGACGTGGAAGGGAAGGCTGCAGAGAAGCCTCTCGCGGAACCTCTGTAGCCCCGAAACCCCTGCGCGCGGGTCTGGAACCGGCCCCTAGAAAAACCCACATAGCGAGGGGACCGAAACCGGCGAAAATCACGAGACTGACCCCTAACCGAGGAAGTCGAACGAAGCGGCTTAGGCCTATCCTCAGGGAGGCGACCAGCCTTGGACTCCCCCAGGTCCTTGACCAGCTTGTCCAAATCTTCTCCAAAGAGAAGACCGCCTTTGAAAGGAAGCTTACTAAGACGAGATTTAGACGGACCATCCGCCGCCCAATTCCTGAGCCAAACGGAACGTCTGGCCGCCACCACCGAAGCCGTACTATTCGCCAACGCGCGAATCAAGTCATAATGAACGTCCGCTAGATACGCCGCCCCAGACTCCAGGCGATCTAACTCCTTCACATCCTCCTCCTCGAGGTGTGAGGACATACGCAACCGCTGGGCCCAGCGTAAACACGCCCGAGCCACCCACGCGCCACACACCGACGCCTGCAACGAAACGGAATCGGCCTCAAAGGTCTGCCGCAACAAGCCATCGACCTTCCGGTCCTGGGCATCCTTCAAGGCCGCACTCCCTTCAACCGGGATAGTGGTTTTCTTAGTAACCGCCGAAACCACCGCATCCACCCGCGGAGCACGAAAACGTTCTTTATCCGGCTCCGCCAAGGGATACAGACGAGACAGGGTGCGAAGGCCCCGCAATCCGGCTTCCGGCTTATCCCACTCATCCTTTATCATTTTGTCCACTACCCGGTGCAAAGGAAAAACAATGCGCGATTGGCGCTCCGCCTGAATAACCGGATCTTCGATCTCTACATCCTTCGCCACCGGAGACGCCATATTCAGGACCTTCAAAGACTCTGATATGAGCCCGGGAAACTCCTCGCGGCGAAACACTCGAATAATCTTGGCCTGGTCTTCAGGCTCGGGAAGCTCCCCTTCTTCGAGATCCAGGGGATCCCCCTCCGTATCCCAGGCCTCCTCAGACCCCTCCTCATCCGCTACCACTGCTGCGGACTTACGAGCCTTCTTTGGAGCCGGTGGGGGGACACTCGAAGCCCCCTCCACGTCCTGAGTGACTGCAAGGGACAGCAGAGGAGCCGACCCCGGCACCGCGCCCTGCTGTCGCAAACAGAATGCCTGGTGCATTAGCAGAACAAACTCGGGACTAAAACCCCCGGGTCCCACCGCCAGGCCGGTTGGCGGGGGCGCCGAGGGCCCAGCCGACCCCTCGGGCCGGGCCTCCGGCGCACCCTGGCGTGAAGGCTGCTCAGCCTCCATGTCTGGAAGCTCAGCCATGCCTGCGGGCTCTGTAACCTCTAACTTCTGTTCCATAAGAGAGGAAAGGGTCGCGCAACCCCTGCAGACCCCCAAAACCGATAAAGGACCTCTCCGGGCTCCACAAATAATGCAGAGGGGCCTCTGTGGCATTGGCCTGACCAGAAACGGTATGCCAGCAAAAAGCACACGAAGGGAAACACCCCCCCCCCCCGGGGAGAAGCCCTCCGCGGGAAAGAAAAGGGAGAAGAAAAGAATCTGAAACGAAACCCAAACAAAAGAATAAAATAAGGATAAAATAAGAATAAAATAACTGTTGCAGAAACCAAAAACAAAGGAGACTTACCGCAAGGCCCCGGAGCCCAGGAGAGCGAAAAGCACGCGGCGGGCTAGCGCAGTCAAAATGGCCGCCGCGTCCAAAGTCCCGCGGCAAAAAGGGCACCAGAAACAGCGAGCAGCTAGAAAAACAGCCCCGATGTTTCTTAGCCCAACGGAGCCTTTGCCGCTGCCGCACAGACCGCCTCGGGGGAAAGGAACCCCGCGATCAGCTGCCTCAAGGACCAGCACTCGGGGAAAACACCGGAGGTCCTCAGCCGACGAAGGGCTCTCCCCCGTATGGTCCGGGGGGAGAGAACTTCCACGGAGCCCGGACAGCCTGCTATTAAAGGACCCGATCAAGAAATAAATAAAAGAATAAAATAAGAATAAAATAAGAAAAAGCAATTAACTGAGCTAGGCAGGCAGGGCTGACACGGAGGAGAGACAGGAGGCCCCACTAGTGCTGAGCACTGACCCCTCCTCCCTGCAAACGGGCTGACTAAATTTAAAGAAACAGAAGCCCAGTAATTAAAGAAAGAAAGAAAGAGAAATTAAAAAGGGGATAAAAACAACAAATGCCCAAAAAAAACACGAGCTGCTTATTATTTCCTCACAGTGAGTCCCAACCCGGGGCTCACAACAACCTCCTGCTGCAAGGAGACTGGTCACACTGGAAGTAGGAGGGGAGCTGACAGGATATATCCAGTGATGTCATGATTTTGCACATGCCAGTCTCCTAGCTGCAGGAGGAGGTTGACAACCCAGAAGTTGAGGACTGCACTGCGGAGCGCTAAGGAACCATGCTTTCTCCAGGAACAAGCAGGAAGTCGGTCCTCACAGATGGGACACCCTAGCTCCAGGCTACAGAGGACTGGTAGAAAAAACAGCCCAGCTATAAGCAGCTGCAAGGGAATCCAAGGACGGACTTGGAGGACCCCAGTGTCCAGAGAGAACCATGGCTCTGGTAGCCTGAACAAGAAGGGTTGGAGGGCAGGAGCTGCCTAAACCCCGAAGAGGTTCCAGATTACGGCCTGGCCGAAGCACTCTCCTGTCGGAACTCTCTCTCCAAGCAGTAATGGGCTGCAAAGGTGTGGACGGATGACCAGGTGGCAGTCCAGCAGATGTCAGCCATAGGCACCGACTGGAGGTTTGGACCGAGGTCGCCATTGCCCCGACATTGTGCTCTGTTAACACTGTGCTCTAGGGGAGTTCTGGCCCTGCTATGAGCAAAGGCGAAGCAATCCGCCACCCAGGAGGATATGGTCTGCTTAGTAACAGCCTGCCCCATGTGGCTGGGATCAAAGGAGACGAAAAGCTGCGAGGCTTTGTGGTGGCCCTGGGTCCGCTGTAAGTAGGACAGGGCTTGTTTGCAGTCCAGAGTATGGAGAATGGTCGGATGCTGCGTTGGTGTGAGGCTGGGGGAAGAAGGTAGGGAGAACTACCTCCTGATTGAGATGCAAGTCAGACTACATTCAGGGGGAATTTGTGGTGACCCTGTAGAACCTACTGTAGGGAGGCTGGAGGTCACTGACTATACGAGCCGATGTGAGCGCCACAAGGAAGGCAAATTTCTAGGACAGGTGGCGTAGGGAGCAGGTAGCCAAGGGCTTAAATGGCAGCTTGGCGAGCTGCGCCAGAACCACATTGAGATCCCATTCCCCAGGCGGTGGCCGAATGGGGAATATGGAGAGTAAAAGGCTCCACATAAACCTCACTTGGTTTGCAGCCTATCGTGCTGGTTCAGTTTATCTATTGGCTGGAGTGTGAGTTCTGGAGGAGGGAAGTTGCAGCTCATTCCACTAGGGCACAGACCTCCTGGGTGCAGTCTGTCTTAATGTCTCTGGAAGACTTCTGTAAAGCGGGCTATATGGTTGTCTCTGAATAGCTTTTATGAAGCACCACAGGTTGCATGTGGGAGCTGGAGTCAGTAGTGCTTTTAGCGAGGCTGTCATGACCAGTATGTCATTTTTCTCCCACCCTGGGTCCTGACTTATTGGGTATGTTGCACTCATCTGGACTGGTCTAGCAGGATAAGGAGGAAGAAATTTTAATTGTACCTGATGATTTCCTTTCTTTGACTCCCACTAGACAAATCCAAGACTGCCCTGCAGAGGGCTAAGCTATCGGTAGTTTAACTACTGGTAGGGTCTCCCAAGATGGACAGGTCTCAGCTGAGGTGCCAGATCAAGACAAACCACCCATCTGGGCAGCAGCAGAATAGGACAGTGTTGGTGGCGGAGGATCACATTTGTGACAAGAGCAACACTAAAAACTTAAACTGCACGAAGGAAAGGCCTGGCAATCTACTTCTGTATCTTGCGATGAAAAACTTTGAGCAGTCCCTGATGGATGCTACCAAGGATTGGAACCGTTGAAGGGGTTCCCCGGAGAGCACTACAGAGAAGCTGGCTAGCTCCTGTATGAGGCCCTTATGGTACATATCTATGTAGAGTTCATAGGTTTGTATCCTGCAACCGAGCATGGACCCCTGGAAGCCTTTGTGGCCCAGTGTATCGAGGGCCCTAGCCTCACTGCCTGGGGGTACAGAAGAGTAAGTCTTCTGGTTCTTAAGCTTCTGCATGGAGGATTCCACCACCATGGAGTTGTGGGGAAGTTGGGACTACTGGAAGCCAGGGGTCCTCCTCTTGACACGATACATTGTGTTGAGGCATTGGCTAACCACCGGCACTGAGGCCGGGATTTCCCATATACGGAAAAGGAGAGTCTGAGGATGGGCTGCACTGGCACTGAGAGAGCCTCCTTGTTCCTCGGTGCACAGGTCCTCCTCGAACTTGGTCAGGACCGAGAGGGCTTGGGCCATATCTCGAATGAAGTCGTGGAAGGCTGCCGGGGCTCTGGAGGAGAAGGCTCCGAGAGGATGTCCCAGTGTCAAGAGGTCTTGGGTGAGGCCTCAACGTCGGTCTCCCAATCTGACCCCAAGGGTGTCAAGGAGTCTGAGGCTCGGAGCTCCCACACCTCGAGCCAGGGAACCGAGGTCTGCCAATGTGTCTTGGGTCAGATTCCCGGAAACTAGCCGGGGAGGACTGGACACCCAATGATCATGACTGGGATCTCAATCGGTACAGAGGGCCTGGCTCGATGCCCAGGGATGCCACCGTAGTCGGGGATCCAGTTGTTGGGGCAGATGAAGCTGACATAATTGCCTGCTGCATGGCCAGGATTTCAGAAATACTCTGCTCCAGGACTGCCAGAAGGCTCCGCAGCTATCTGTGCAGGCACCAAGGGTTTCGGGCCCAGCGCCGGTGCTATTGAGAGCATGCCCTCGACGAGAGCTATGGACACGGGGAACCTTGCATGGTCACTGCTGGCCGAGGTCTCCTTCCGAGACACCTTGGGAGAGCGCTGCTCGGAGTTGACCGAATCCCTCTTCAGGACCTTACCAGGTTTCCCCGGTATTACCTCGACTGGCCTCGAGGATTTTTTATTTTTCTTGCCAGGATTCGGCATCTTGGAGGAGCCGCTGTCGTGGGACTCCGAAGATGCCCAGATCTCACGGGAAGTGCTCGATCTAGGGCTTGGTGCTGGGCAATCCGGGGCTGAACAAGACCGCGGAAACATCTTCTCTTGCAGCTCCAACAAGCTTCTTGTTGGTACGAGGAGTCATGGCCTTGTGATAGGCGATGGCCTAGTTCATCCTGTAGGTAGCCGAGGCCCGTATAATTAGGCCTGAGTCCCCCTCCCTTACTTTAGAATATTATAACTGACTTTGGAATATTATAGCAGAACCAGACAGACAGAAAATACCAGTAGCTGTTAAAAACACTGCTTAGCTTTGCTCTGCTTCTGATAAACAAAAGTAAAACTTTTCCACTGTTATGATACTCACAGCTGTGCCTTCCACTATATCTCTGCTGGCTAACTGACCTTGCAAGAGTAGCGAAATGTACTGTAGCAGAAGTATTATGGGTCGCAGGAGGAACTGCCGCGGTCTGGACCAAGGTGGTGCAAGCAACAGTCATGGGAGCCTGTGACAGACATGACTTGGCCACAGCGGTCGCATTTTTTGAATCCACCGGGGGACATGATGGACTACACCATGGCAGGGGTCTATGACCCCTGGGTGAAAAAAGGCACGAGCGCCGGTCAAGGCAAGCCTCGATGGAAAAGGGAGCTGAGAAGAGCGTCAGGAACCGGTGCCGACTCGAGGCGAGAAGAGGAACCAGTACGCAAACCGGGAAAATGTCAAGGATAAAAGGTAATTTAAACTGAAATTACACTTACCTGGTAATTATCGTTCCTTGAGTGACGAGAGTTTAGTCCTCCACCTCTGGGTTGTGCACCTCCTCCTGCAGCTTGGAGACTGGGCATGTCAAAGTCGTGACATCACTGGATATAGCCTGCTGATATCCCCCATCAGCCCCCAGTGTACTATTGACAAAACCAAACTCAAAGGAACAACAAATAAGTAGTTATACCATAACTTTAAAAGAACTATCCATTCCTCAATCTGAGGAACTTCTTCTCTTTTCCCCCCCCCCACTATGCTCACATCTCTTATTTTATCCCTTTTCCTGTGCTACCCCTCACTTAAACAAGAGAGGGCATAAACAGATCAGATAGAAATACTCACTGTAATCCAGTCTGACAGGATCTCTCCACTCCTTGAAATGGATGCTCCACTCCGTCTTAAAATAAATTCTGAAGAAATCACCCCCTGGGGGGGAATGAGGACTAAACTGTCGTCACTCAAGGAACGACAATTACCAGGTACGGGTAATTTCAATTTCCTTATCGTTCCTCCAGTTTAGTCCTCCACCTCTGGGATGTATCAGAGCAGTAATTATTGGGAGGGACCTTTCCACCCTGATCGCTACTACGCCAAGCCGAAACAGGCATCGCTCGCCGCCAGAACCTCCAGGAGATGAAAAACTACTGAAAATAAGAAACGAAAGACGAGCAGGTGACCGGTCCACAAATTGCCGCCATCGTAACCAAACCATGTTCCGCTCAGGATGTCTTAACTGTGGAGATCCTTAAACTCTTTAATAGTACTGCAGCACTCTCTCTATGTGCAAGAGGCGCACACTACTGTCCAAGACGCTCCCCTGCGCCAAACCTAGAGCTAGAAGAACAGCAGTTTGAGTTAGGAGAAACTGAACCCAAAACCACCTTTGGTCATTGCAGTGCCATCCCTTTCACCGGAAGAACCGAAATAGTTCTCCACTTTTTCTTTTTTAAACTAAAAACAAAATCCTCAGCAGACTCCCAGAGCAGCTGCTCCCAAGGTTTCCTAATCTAATACATAGAAACAGAAAAAAATATGACGACAGAAAAAGACCACATGGGGCACACCACTGATAACATTCTTCTCCTCAGAGTGAGCTCCATTTACTTGTACTCTTTGTCGCCTCCCACCCAACCAATTTCTAACCCAAGCAGTAACTTTAGGGTCCATCCCTAGGGTGCTCAGTTTGTTTATAAGTCTCCTGTGAGGAACAGTGTCAAAGGCTTTACTGAAATCTAAATACACCACATCTAGGGCTCTCCCTCGGTCCAACTCCCTTGTCACCCAGTCAAAGAAATCAATACCCCTTAAACCAGGGGTCTCAAACACGCGGCCCGCGAGACAACTTTGTGCGGCCCGCGACGGAGGAAAACAAAAAAACCCCAAAACCCTGGCTTCTGCCGTTGCCGCCGTGGCAGCGGCAGAATCAATTGTCAAATTTAAAAAAAAAAAAACTGACTTCTGCTGCTCAAGCAGCAAAATCAGCTGTCCTGCGGCACCTTCCCCTGTGCCCGGAGATCCGAGTCTGCTCTATCAGCGGCGTGCTTTTCAAGCCGCGAAGAGAGTATTCCCCTCTCGCGCGGTTTCAAGACGCGCGAGAGGGGAATACTCTCCTCGTGGCTTGAAAAGCACGCCGCTGATAGAGCAGACTTGGATCTCCGGGCACAGGGGAAGGGGCCGCAGGACAGCTGATTTTGCTGCTTGAGCAGCAGAAGCCAGGTTTTTTTTTAAATTTACCTGGGGGGGGGGGGGTGTAGGACTGGAAATGGGCTATTGGCAGGGGGGGGGGGGGTATGACTGGAAATGGGATAGTGGCAGGGGGAGGGCGGGTATGACTGGAAATGGGCTATTGGCAGGGGGGGGTATGACTGGAGATGGGCTATTGGCAGGGGGGGTTATGACTGGAGATGGGCTATTGGCAGGGGGGGGTTATGACTGGAGATGGGCTATGGGCAGGGGGTTATGACTGGTAATGGGCTATGGTGGGGGCTAGGACTGGAAATGGGCAGGTGGGGGTTAGGAAGGACTGGAGGTGGGCTGATGGGGGGAGTTAGGACTGGTAATGAGCTATGGAAGGGCTGACTGAAATGGGGTAATGGGGGTTAGGGCTGGAAGTGGGCTATTGGCAGGGGGGTTATGACTGGTAATGGGCTATGGGGGGGTAAGACTGAAAATGGGGTGATGGGGGGTAAAACTGGAAGTGCGCTATGGGGAGGTTAGGACTGGTAATGGGCTATGGGGGGTCTAGGACTGGTAATGGGCTGGGGGGGGTTGCTAGGACTGGAAATGGGCTGAGTGGAAGGGGGGCTTGAACTGCAAATGGCTGATGGGGAGGGGGGCTTGGAATGGAAATGGGCTGTGAGGGGAGGGAGCTAGGATTGGAAATGGGCTGATGGGGGGCTAGGATTGGAAATGGGCTGATGGTGAGGCTAGGATAGGACTGGAAATGGACTAATGGGGGGACTAAAAGGGAGCGGATGCTGGGTGGGGCTGGAACTAGAAGGGAGCTGATGTTGGGGGAGGATTAGAATGGGATGGAGCTGGGAAAGTGAAATGGAGAGGGGAAAAATATTTTGTCTGGGAGAGAAGACAAATCTACAATTGGCCAGGTATTGGGAGAGTAAGTGGGGATTGAGGATGGAGGGGTAAAATTTGAGTGGATGAAATAGGAATGAGGAAAGAGAAAAAGGAGAAAGATTAGTATGTTAAAGCAGATGTAGAGAGAGAATGGAAAAAAAACTAGGAGAGAAGAAAGGGCAAATGGACAGCAGACGATGGAGAGTTAGCAGAAGACATGAAGAAACCAGAAGAAAGTGGCTGGAACAATTGCAACTGTAAAAATGCACAAAAAGGTAGAAAAATATCTCTTTATTTTGAATTTATTAACTGGAATATGTCAGCTCTGGGAAATGTGCATCATTAATGTTTGCGCTTTGTTTAGTACAAGAGGAAATTAATTTATAGTTTTATTTCTACAGTGTTGTTGTACATTCCAAGTTTGGCTTTTGGGGTTCCCAGTTTAATTATTGTCTTCTTGTTTCTAAATCTTTTAGTCTTTCTTTATCCATACTCATTAAAGAGGCATGTTTACTAAAAGTTAGTGTATGGTAACATTATGCAAATATTTATGCAAATGAGGCCCCGCGTCTTGTGCGGCCCCCGGGTTACTCTACAAGTCCTCATTTGGCCCTCAAAGCAATTTGAGTTTGAGACCCCTGCCTTAAACCACGTTGAGATTCCACGGCAGAACCAATATACCACGCAACGACCACAGCCTGGATACCACTTTAAGATACGCAACTCAACTGCGTTAAAACCCAGGGCCAGCCCCTGACCTCTGCCTCTATAGGAAGACAGAGCTATCCCCTGACCATTTAAAGAACTGGCTGCCAGCCCCTAATCAAATCCGTCGAGCAGGACACTCAACCCTAAAGGCCAGAACACCGTCTCCGGGCATACTAGCCGCCTTAGACCCAGTCCTCAAAATATGCCATAGGCGCACCAAAGCGAGAGCCACGTACTCATACTTTGTTCAAAGTAAAGCCGCAAATGACGTTGCCCGAATAACAGGCCGGTCCCAAACTCTCGGGATCCAAAACTCTGACTAAATATTCCTAACCAATGGTATATAATACCTGCCCAAAGCAGAAAGAAAATCACTGTTAGAACATATTGAATAAGATGGGGACCATTTTCCTGCAATATGCAAAGATTAACCCGGTTGCAGAATGCGGATTAAAAATTTAAAGTAAGCCTTTAACGGGTTAAACTTGCCGTCGCCATGGTCCAATGCAAGCAAAGCCGAGCCACCAGGACATTAGAAGCGGACACTGCCGGAACAGAGCCAGCGATATCAACCATCCCCCAGGCCTTATATCGAGCAGACAACTAGATTGGCGCGCCGACTCACTTACTCCCTAAGTGCCTACGGGAAGAAGAAGACACAGAAAATACCTGACATTGTCAACTGCTGCATCAGGACGTTGATCACCTCCGCCCCCTACTGGGAGATAGCCCTGAGAGCGATCAAAGGCGGCCGCCACCTGCGGATCTTTTTTTTAAACACATATGGATGTATGGACACCACCTCCATTCCCCGACATCCACTCAGGCCCTGCTGAAGACCTCCGCCATCACATTGTCCTTTCCTGCAATGTGCGCCGCTGAGATGATGTGTGTAGCCGAGGTTCTAACCAAAACAGCGTTTCTGCTTCCTTTTCTATGAGCACGCTGCCGGCTCTGCCTTACCAATTGAAGGATATCACTGTCGCGGAGTTATCCAGAAGTCCCCGCAGCACTCAGCCTGCCACTGTCGCCCCAGACAACTGTAGTGCCAGAACTACTGCTCGGAAATCTAGCTAGATGATTGACCATATGCTGTCACGACCGGTCTAAGTGCGATGCGTGTAGAGATCTTCGCAATATAGTCCATAGCCCGCTCTTTGCGGCTGCGACCAAGCAAATCTATTGCGGAATTACTAGGGACATGCGCCACTGTCGGAACCCGGAAAGGCAAGAACGACCACTGCTGAGCGAGGGGGAGCGACTCGGACACACGCAAAGCAGCGCTCTCTGAAATGGCCTCGTAAGAACTTCGGTCCCTGGCCCTACCTCCAGGGTCGCCACAATCTTTCCTCTTAACCGACGGTAACTCCGAGCTGAGGGCGGCGGAGCAGACAGGAACCGACGCCGCAGCCGTCAAAAGCCTTGAACTGGACGGCCCAGCGGGCACACCGCTCCTCTTTGGGTGTCGAAACGTCCCCTCAAATACTCGAGGTCCTGGGACGTATTCAAACGGCTCTTGACCGTATCGACTACCCCACCGAAACTTTGCCAGACCTACCCCACTTTGTTTGTACCCTGCAGACATTAGGCGTGTGACTTCGCACGACTCAAACGCCAGGATAGGGATCCACTAGAATGCCTTACCTTCGCTGCGCTGCCGATACCACTACCATCAGCTTGGTAAACGCGCCCAGTGCCAACGTCAGACCAAAGGCCAAAGCTTGGAACCGATATTGTCCCCAGGACACGCAACTCCCTGGCATGTTTGATGATCCGGTCGGCTTGGAACATGTACACGCTTCCGTGAAATCGCAGGAAGTCATGAGACATGCTGGAAACCTCCAGAACGACAGACCGCCAGGTTTCCCACCATATGTGCGTATCTGAAAGGCACGATCCACTCCTCTTAGGCCAAAATTGGACAGAGGGATCTGTCTTCCTTCGGTCTATTGAAACAAACGGCGAATGACTGACGCTGCATCCTGAAAGTGGCCCCGGCACCCCCTGCTACCAATTGCAGTAGGTAATTCAACGAGCACCACACCCGCGTCTTCTGCGACTGATGCAACTGCCCGACCACTAACGTATCGAGACTGGTCCGCAGCCGCTTGACTCAGAACCTGCCGCAGAGTGGGCAAACCCCACGCTACCATTCACATGCGATATCTACTTAGTTAGGTCCGCATGGTTTTAACCCCCTTCTGCTTTGGATGCCGAAGGGAGGCAACCACCAGAGAATAAAACATGCCAGAGCAACTCTGTCAATGTAAAGCATTCTCCTTTCAGAGGGCTAGATGCAAATTCCTTTTTTTTTTTTTTTTTAAGGTAATATAGATACTTGCAGAAATGCCAGGTGTCTCTACCTAGAAGGAAGACTCCTTACCAGAAAACTCCCTCTACATGTCACCAAATCTGCCCCCTGAGCGTTGGGGATAAGGCGATGGTCAAGCACTTTTTCAAGCAATGCCTTTAAAGCTAAGTCAAGCTGACCACTCTCTCTTTATATAAGTCTGGTTGAATAATTTTGAGCTTAAATTGTTCATTATTTTGTTTAAAGAGTTGGTGGATGCCCCTTTCAGAGCAACGAAGTATTTAAGGTCGTTGATGCAATAAGGGCTATGCTCAGACAGTTGTTACTGACTGGAGTATGTTTTTGCCCGCTGAGTCTGAGACCTATTAGTTGCTTTGTCTATAGGGCTTGAATTGATTGCTAAAAGTCTGCTTGAAGTTTTTAATTGAATACATCAGTTTTGAGGATACTGATATACTTTCGGGTTAAATGTGCAGAGTTGTGTTTTTCTTTTTGACAAAAACTTTTGCTCTGTGATAAATTTTGACCACTATTATATTTGTGATATACCCAGTCCATGCCAGGAGAGCCCACAAACCTGCCTGTCCCTGGAAATAAATACTCGTAAGTGTTTAAGTTTGAGTCACCCCGTGCACCACAGGATTGCCAACCTATCCTAAAACCCTTGAAATGGCTTGCGCCAAACAAATGAGCAACTTAGACTGCTAAGTTCCCCTGGACTTCCGCTCGCAACAGAGGCAGATCCAAAGCTAGAATATGAAAATCAAAATGACTACAACTCATACCGGATGGCTGACGTCAGCGAGTTTGCAGGTATGAGCTTAGCTGAACCAAATGGCTTGTAAGCTTATCTTCTGCCTATGCTTTTGCACCCCATGCTTCTCCCTCAACTTCCCACCCAAATCTCTGGGTGTGGGGAAGTAGTACCTAGCAATTTAACACCACACATGCACTTGAAAAACCAAGTGCTTCACTGTATCCGCGTGGCCACACCTTTAACCTAATCCCAACCAAGGGATCACACAGCTACCAAATTCAAAGTGCCCTTAACTGGTAACCAGAGGATGGGGGGCCTAATATATATTTAGTCATAAAATGTAATCCTAAAATTGCCTTGCCGCAGCTCTGCACCCAACCGATATGCAGACCGCAACCAAAGCTCCATACCACAGAGAAAAATTTAGGCATTAGCTTCTTGCAGGGAACAAACCAAAACTGCCTTACTTCAGAAGGTTTTCATCACCCTCTTTACACAGGCGTTAGTTTTGACATACCCGTCTTCTTTCTTTCCGTCTTTCAAAGTCTCCGCCTGGCCAAGCCTTCAAATTCACCAATTTAAAAAAAAAAAAAACCTGCACCCCTTCTAACCCTAAAGGAGTAACCCCATTAGAGTAAGGAACATAACAACGAAAATAAGTAAAGAAAATAAACTTTCCACAAGGGACAAAATATCCTGCTGTTAAGTTTACTCCCAAAATGGGGAAGAAACATTTTGCACCCTAGGCTCTTGATTGTACTATATCAAAACCTCCTATACAACCAGTGTGTAGTTAACTAAGTAAACCAAAGGGATTAACGAACGTGACTCAGGACCGAGCCATGTGCTTTCCCCCGAATGCGAGCCTCCGCACTCAGCCGCCACGCGGAGATAACAGCTTGCACCAATGGCCACGAAGACTGCCGGAACTTTTCGGCGACAAAAACTAGCTGAAAGCTAAACAGACTAAAAGGGATAAATAAAAAAAAAATAATTACAAAAATACCCTGAATACGGTCCTCTCAGGTAAGACCGCTTAAAACTTGGCTGCCTTCACCCCCGTTGCGGGCTGCCCCATGCAGACCCGCTCGAGGCATGCACGCACGGTACAATGGCCGCGCTGAAGTCAAGCCCCCGTCTTGGCGAACAAACCACTAGGCCGCCAAGCAATGTGCTCCAGCCCTCGTCCTGGCCTGAAAGCACAGGAAGGCGGCCACGTCGACAAATTCAATTGCCGCTACCGGACCCAGCCTCTAGCCGCGGTCCTCAGCAATGCTGCCTGTCTGTGCTGTCAAAAAGCACTTATCTCACTCCGCCAGATTGGGGAGTCGCAGCCTCGGCCCGCACAGCCACTTTGGAGTGACTTCTGGCCCTGCTAACCGCTACGCTGTCCAAACGCCACGTGGACAGTGATCGCTGTGAGGGCTGCTCTCCAAACGTTAGTGTGCATGCTCCGCCGCGAGAATATGCAACTTCTCCTTAGCAGGGCTCCCTCCCGTAAAGTCTAGGGAGGGAGATTCGCCACAGAAGCCCAGCCGATTGAATCAGGCAAGGGAGAGAGCAAGAATAAGGCTTTAAAAAACAAAAAAAAGCAAAAAAGACAGCTTCCCTAAAGGTAAATTAAATGGAAGTTAAAATTAAATTAAATGAAATGAAATAGTAAAACAAAATCTAACACTACAATTTAAGGTTTTCTCCCTATCTGTTCCTCAGTGAGCCCAGCACCTAGGCTCACTACGTCCTCCTGCTGCATGGAGACTGGACACACTGGGGGCTGATGGGGGATATGAGCAGGCTATATCCAGTGATGTCACGACTTTGACATGCCCAGTCTCCAAGCTGCAGGAGGTGGTGCACAACCCAGAGGTGGAGGACTAAACTGGAGGAACGATAAGCAAGGATTTTTCCCAGAGGACACAGGACGTGCATCCATTGAGCTCCACGGATAAAAGGAGACTGAGCAAGATGGCACCCTTGGGTGGGAGGGGGACCACACATGCATGGTAGCATTTCCAAAGTCTTTCTTTGAAAGCTGGGGAAATGCTCTGCGCAGGCACTGTCAGTGCTGATGTCGCCCATATGTGAGGACCAACTTCCTGCTTGTTCCTTGAGAAGAGGTAATTAGAAAAGGCAGACTAGCACAGTAAGCTCCTACCTCCAGACCCCTCCCAAATGTTGGGGAGGGGGAGAGAGAAAAGCGCAAGGGCTAATGGCGGAGGGACCCAGGTCCACTGGGTTCTGCACCTCAGGCCAATGGCAGCCTAGCAAGGCCCTGCAGCCTAGTTACACAGGCTATGCTCACCACCTGCTGGAGACTCAGCAATGCTGGTTCAGTTTAGTGGGCACAAGCTATATATACCGATCTGAGTGTTTTTTCTCAGTCTCCACCTGTTAGTTGGCAAGCATAATTCACTGGGCTGGGCTGGACTGAACTGGAGGGATGCCCTGGAATCAGTCAATAACTACATGGGCCCAACACATTAATTTACTGTAAAGAGAATTGATAACACAAACAGATCAAGTCCATCCTGCTGGAGGAATATGGCAGATTGTCTCATGTTCAAATAAATGAATTCTGACATAAGGGACTATCTACATTTAAGGAAAATGTGCAAAACTTGTTTATTAAACACCACTTTTTATTACTGAATTTTTTTTCTTGAATTTTGTTTTGTAGATAGTGATTGTTATGCTTGTAAGTTTGTGTTTTTTGATTTACTATTTCTAACCTACTTTCCCAGAGGTCATGCCACCTCCCCTTTTCTAAGCAGTTTAGAACTTATTACCACCCCTCAAAACTCTTTGATCCACAAACTGTGCTAAGAACTTTGCCCAGATAAATGAATTCACTTACAGTGACTCATTTAAATGTTGTATGGGTTTTCCCCCCTTATAGTTTTTAATCTAAATTTTGTGAACTGTTACAGGTTCTATTTATTAGGTTAGTCTTTTTGTAGATTACTTAGGAGTTCCCTTTACAAATTAAAGAAAATAAAATTTCACTACATATGTAAAGAAATAAACCTATCTGATAATTTTCTTTCCTCAAATACTGCTAGACCAGCCCAGATGAGAGGGGCTATGGTCCTTTGCCAACAGGTGGAGGCAAACTTGAGCATCTTTCATTATCAGACGGTACCGGTATATCCAGTGGTGCAGCACCAAGAAAAGCTAGTATAACACTTCCCAAACAGTAAGCAAGACTGAAAAACGTAAACCATAAACCATATCATCAAGTAATAAAGTGGAACAAAAATTTAGAATGAGTATTTTGCTCTCTTACTATAGCTGATTCTGCATTAAACACAAACCAAGGATGCAAATCAAGACAGCAGGGCTTTCCTGCCCATGGAAGTCTTCCAGGATAGTTTTGGATTGGTCTCGTGGGAGTCAAAGAAAGGAAATCATCAGGTACAATTAACATTTCTTCCTCCTTATCCTGCTAGGCCAGTCCAGATGAGTGTGACATACCCAAGCAGTCAGGACCCAGGGTGGGAGAAAAATGACATACTGGTCATGACAGCCTCGCTTAAAAGCACTACCGACTCTGGCTCCCACATGCAACCTGTGGTGCTTCATAAAAACTAAAAGCTGGAGAAGCTAACATGAAGCTAGTTAAGTAGTCAGGAAAGCAAAGATGCAAATGGAAAAAATATAGCCAATAAAGTAAAACATGGGTACAAGACTTTTTTTAAGGTTATGTTAGTGTCAGGAGAAGGGCAAAAGGTGGAATTATGAAACTCGGGGTAAAGGGGAGGAATATGTAGAGACTGAGGAGGAAAAAGTGGAATTGCTCATCAAATATTTTTGTTCTGCGTTCAGATGAAGGGCCAGGAATGGGACCTCAGAACGCAATTACAAACAGGAATGAAAGTGAGGTAGAACAAACTATTTCCAGAAAACAGTGGAATGGGTGCAGCAAACTGGACTAGTACAGCGCTTTATTAGAGATTTTCCTGTTGCACAAAGCAAACTAGGACAGGAAAATCACCAGCAAATGCCAACTGAACGCAACAGAGCGCATTTTTAAATTGCTCCCAATGTAAAAACACTATGCTGAAAAACTTAGCACAGTCTTTACACTCTTGGGGGGGGGGGGAGGGTGTTCAGAGCCACCAAAGAAAGTTCCAGATCCAAGTTCCCATTTGTTCCAAATCCACGCTTCTGTACATGTTTAAAAGTTGTCTGTGCCCCTCCCCCCAACTTTGGCCACTTAATAGGGCACTTGTTGGGCATGAGAGCATTCAAAGGTCAAGAAGCCACCTTAAAAGAGTCCTGTACAGGAGGCTTGCACCCAGTGGAATGATCTCTGGCACATGCTTAGCAGCCAGAACGTACACTGGCCTTATAGCCTCCTTAAGCCAATAGACAGACGGTTTGGTCTCTGCCAGTCCTTTCCTTGGGACTATCGAGGAGGATACAAGAAGATCCAACTAGCAGAAGGAATCAGCAATTGCCATGTTATCTGAGCAACACCCTCCCCATGTCCTAAAGATGCAGCAAGGGGTCCTTCCCAAAATCCTTCGCAGAGAATGAAGGTAGAACAGTCTGGTCAAGATGAAAGGGGGGGGGGGGGCAGCACCCATGAGAGCAGGACGGCACAGACCACAAAGTAAGATGTCACAAGATGACCAGGTGGTTACCTGCAAGACAAGCCTGCAGCTCAGACACCCATCTTGCAGATGCTAGAGCCCCCAGGAAGCCATTTTAAAAGGGTCAAACGCTTGAGAGAAGCCTTACAAATGGGCCTTTCAGAGCCCTCAGTCTCAGAAGCAAAGACCCACTTAGGCAAAACAGAATACACAAGTGGACAGAACTTCTTCACTCTTCTGAGGAAACAGGCATCATCGAGGTGCATCACCAATGAAATCCCATGGATACAATTTCTGTAGCAGAACAGACCACCCCTGAAGCTTGAGCTTTCAGGGCTAAGCTCTCATCAAGGCTGGAATGCCAAAAAGATTTTGACATAAAGCTAAGGATGTAGAGGCCCATGGGGCCATAAGAATGGAGGCTACTACTACTTAATAGCAGCCCTTCTTGGAGAGCCTACATCTCACCAAGGGCCAGGGAGGAGACATGCAGCATCCCTTCCCGAGGCCACTCCTAAAGTAGGGTATCTCAAGCCCACCATCTGTGGATCCCTCCCATGGCTGAAATACTCCTCATATTGGTATTCTCCTGAGTGGATATTAAATGGAGGACTGGAAGATCCCATTCTTTACACTGTGAAGTCATGTGCGGAAGGACAGAGTTCTTACTTGCCCAGATCCATGGATTTCTGACACAGAGAAGTGGACTACATATTGTATAAGCTTGCAATAGTGCACTGCAGACAGGGCAATCATATGCTCTCTGCTCAATAACAGCTCTGTGACCTTGAGATCAACTCCAGCACCATAAATACTGCCTTGTTTGTCAACACATGCCACTTCGAGGGCAGCAAAGAACATTCAGTCTGCTTTGCCTACTAGAAAAGACCCGAACCTCTCCAGGGTCAAAATGATCACTCTTGCCTCCAGGCTGATGATGGCAAAGGGATCCTAGCGCCTTCAGGAGGCTTCCTGGGTGAACTAGCCCATACAATGTGCTGATAAGCACGGCATCTGGTGCTTCCCACAGCACCCTTGCCATCAGATAGCAGAACTACAATCACCATCTCAACTGCTCCATGATCCTCTGGGGAGAGGAAGGACCTGATCGAAGGACAGGAATATTGAAACCAAAAAGGTTAGCAGGTACCTTTGCAACGAGTGCATATGTACCTGGGTCCAAAGAAATGGTTTCAGGGTCGTAATGGACCTAAGGAAAAGTCCCAGGTCTGTGGAGTTGATCGAGCAGCACATGCTCTAAGTTGGCTGGAGCTTGAGTGATCTATCTGTTGTAAAGAAACTCTGCTAAGGAGAATATGGAACCAACTCCTCTTCATTGAATACTTTGGTGGAGATAATAAACATCTCCAGTAACCTCTGGACTCATGTACTCACATCAAGCAAATTCAATCAACTGTCCCCCTGTATATATGTTGTGCTATTCCACACCTCCAGCATGTCCCCCTCCCCTTGTTCTCCTTAAAGAGTTCCTTGTAATGGTCTGAATCATGTTCTTTCCTATGCAAGTTCTATGTAACAGTTTGAGTTTCAATGTAAACCGTCTTGATTAAATGAGAAGGCGGTATAAAAAAAAATTGTTAAATCCCCATGCTGAACACCATATCTTAACTATTACAACCAAATCGTCCCTCAAGAATTATACTGCTAAGTAAGCCCCTGTAGGAACTGATGCAAGGGATGAAGTCTCCCTGGGAAGCAAATGAGCAAGGATGACCTTCTGAACCAACACAAGGGAGAGTAGAATATGGACACAGAATCTCCCATTTTACCTGCTAGAATAACCAGGCCTTGTGACAGTGAAGACATAGCCAGGTTCTGGACTGGACTAGAGGGACTCAAGGAAAGCAAATTAACAGGCAAGGCTTAATTTTACCTTCCATAGCATCCCTCCAGTCCAGTCCAGACTCCTGGGATGTACCAGAGCAGTATTAAGATTGGGAGGCACCAGAGAGGCCAGCCTGCAGCACCCACGCCCTGAGAAGGTCGGCCAGACCCCTGCCCGATTCACATGAAATGATGATATCACTTTAGACAAAAAGGATGGAACCAGATGCAAAATTACTCTCTCCTTAGAAAAGAGTAGATAAAGTTCCCTATATGAGAGAGCCTGCAACTTGGAAATGTGACATGTGGACACGATGGCGACCAAAAACACCGTCTTGATTGCGAGATCTTTCAGTGACATTGCTGCAAGGGACTCGAATGGAATCTCTGTTAACACTGACAAGACGAAGCTGCGATCCCAAGCCGGCACCATCGAGTACAATGGGGCCACAACTGCTTCAGCACCCAGAGGAATTGGGCCACGTTGCCAGGGCTATTCCCTGCACCTGATCCCTCTATCATGCCAACGCAGCCACCTGGACTCCGAGTGAAGTCAAAGCCAGGCCATTCTCCACTCCAACCTACAAAAGGTCAACATATCTGAACTGAGACCTGCAACGGCTTCTTTCCCCTATCAGAACACCATTCCTCGAACACACGCCCTACACTCACATAAGACAAGGATGTTGACCATTTGCACGCCTGTAGCAACATGAAAAATCACCTGCGACGAATAGCTGTGCTGCCTTAACTAAGACCTCTCAAGAGCCAGGCTGTAAGCGAGAATTGATCCATCTGAGGCATGCAGAATTGGTCCCTGCAATAGCAGAGTACTCCATGCTGGAAGGAGCCATGGAGACCCCACCATTAAGCAACGAGGTCGGCATACCTTGGCCGACAAGGCCAGTCTGGAACCACCAACACCCCCCACCCCCTGTGTGCCTCTATCCACTGGAGCACCTTGCCGATGAGGGAGGATAGTTCTTATGCACTAGCAGGTCTCTCCTGTCCGGCAACTTCCACGGAGGCTCCACCAGAAGACGCATTAAGTCAGCATACCACGGCCTCCTTGGCCAATCCGGCGCCACCAGAAGAACTAGACCTTTGTGCCTTTCTACACATTGGAGAACTCTGCCAATTAGCACCCACGGCGGGAAAATGTACAGAAGACCTTCCTTCGGCCACCTTTGCATCAGGGCATCTAAACCCTCGGACATTCTCTCTCTTCTTCTGCTGTAGAATCTTTCCACCTTTGCTGAGTCAAACGTTACCATAAGATCCATCACTGGCTGACCCCATTGCTGCACCAGCAAATCGAAGACTTCCTGATGAAGGACCCATTCTCCCAGATCCACCCTGACTCGACTCAAAAAAGTCGGCCGTCACATTGTCCACCCCTGCTACATGCGCCACCGCCAACGCTTCCAGGTGCAACTCGGCCCAAGCAAGCAAGCCGTCCGCTTCCTCCTCCAACTGCACACTGCTGGTTCTGCCTTGCCGATTGATATACGCCACCGCTGTGGCGTTGTCCGAGAGCACCCCGATCGCCTTTCCCTGTAGTAGACACTGCCCGTAACTCCAACCTGTTGATGGACCACGTCTTCTCCTGGTCTGACCATTGGCCCTGGGTGTACTGTCCCTCGAAGTGTGCCCCCCAGCTGAACAGACTCACGTCTGTTGTCAATGGCTTCCAATCCAGCGACTCTAGAGGCATTCCCTTCTCTAGACCCCCCGGACAAAGCCACCACTGTAGCGATCTGCACGCCTCCCACAGACACACCAACCTTCTGGACAACGGATCGGACTGATGAGACCATCTTCTGAGCAACGCCCTCTGTAGAGGTCTCATGTGAGCTGTGGCCCACGGCACCATCTCTAGCGTGGCCGCCATTGTCCCTAACAGCTGCAAATACAGCCATGCCGAAGGAGACTTGTTCGCCAGGAACCCCCAAATTAACTGTCTCAATTTCTGAATCTGCGCTAGCAGTAGGTAGACTCTGCCCCTGCGCGTGTTGAAGTGAGCTCCCAAATACTCTAACTCCTGAGATGATGCCAACTTGCTCTTTGCTACGTTGACCACTCATCCTAAGCCCTGCAGGAAACTCACTATCCGACTGGTTGCCTGCTGGCTCTCCACCTGCGACTTCGCTTGAATCAACCAAGCGTCCAAATAAGGGTGAACACACACTCCTTCCTTCCTCAATGCCACCACCACGACCACCATAATCTTGGTGAACGTCCTTGGCGCCATTGCTAACCCAGATGGCATTGCCTGGAATTGGAAATGCCTCATGGGCACTGCAAACAAAGAAAACGTTGGTGCTCCAACCTGATCGGAATGTGTAGATAGGCCTCTGACAGAGCCAATGACGTCAGATACTCTCCCTGCCGCACTACCACGACTGACTGACCGCAACATCTCCATGCGAAAGTGCGACACCCGGAGAACACCTGTTCACACTTTTTAGATCCAGAATGGGCCGTAAGGTGCCCTCCTTCTTTGGCACCACAAAATATATTTAGTATCGACCGCTTCCTTGTTCTTTCGGCAGCACCGGCACCACCGCCTTGAGAGCTAAGAACCTTTCCAAAGTTTGCTTTACCGCGACTATCTTGGATCTTGTTCTGCAAGGAGACTACATAAACGCGTCTCTCACAGGGTGTTGGAACTCGAGTGCATTACCCTTCTGCACGATCTCCAACACCCACTGATCCTAAGTAACTTGGGCCCAGGCAGGAACAAACTCTCTTAACCGACCTCCCACCGGTACCATGCCTGCCTGGACCCCCCTTCACTTCATTGCGGCTTCTTGACGCTTGGGGAAGAGGAGGCTGAAAAACCCCTGCCTGCCCCTCTGAATCCACGAAACCCTTGAGACCTAAAAGGAAACAGACCCCCTCTGCACCGGGCCAAACCTAGATGGGCGAAAATGCCTAAATTCTCTCTGCTGACTCCTAGACGGCACCCCCGGACGATTCTGCTTCTGCTTGTCCTCCGGCAACCTGCCCCCTTTTGATTCACCTAGATCCTTTACTAACTTCTCCAACTCCTCCCCAAAGAGGAGCTTACCTAACCTCGCTTTGGAGGCCGCATCTGCTGCCCAATTGCGCAGCCAGAGATACCTCCGCGCCGCCACAACCGATGCCATATTCTTTGATAGGCCCTGAATCAGATCATACTGGCTGTCCGATAAGTACGCCGCCCCAGATTCAATGCGGGCTGCCTCCTCAGCTGCTTCGTCCACCTGCATCCCCTTTAGCCTCTGGGACCAACACAGACACGCCCTCGCCATCCAGGCCCCACAAATCGAGGCCTGTATTGACAGGGCATTCACCTCAAACACCTGTCTAAGCAAAGTATCCAATCTCCTATTCTGCGTATCCTTAAGAGCGGTACTTCCCTCCACCGGGATAGTAGTCTTCCTAGTTACCGCTGCATCCACCTTGGGCAGTTTAAAAATATCCTTATTCGGTTCCAGAGGATACAGCCGTGCCATTACCCTAGCCCCCTTGAGGCTAGCCTCAGGCGTATCCCATTCCTCCTGAATCATCTCCTTGAACACCCTATGAATTGGCAACGCCCTCTGACTTTCTAACTGCCTGCAACAATGGATCCTCCAGAGCACTATCCTCTGCCGGGCCTGAGACTGGCACATTCAAGGCCTTTAGTGTTTCCGCAATCAGGGCCAAGAGCTCCTCCCTACAGAACACTCGCACTACTCTCGCCTGGTCCTCTGGCTCCGCTATCTCACCTTCCTCCAAGTCCTGTTCTATATCTGACTCTTCTAAAAGGTCTGACTGCTCCTCCAAGTCCTGTTCCTCTCTATCCAACCGCAGTTTAGTCCTCTTGCCTGTGCTACAACCTGCTGCTTCCTCTAACGCAGCCCCTGGCCTCTTTGTCCCTTGGATCTCCACCTCCACGGGCCCAGCCATCCCGCTACTAGACCCCCCCAAGAGCCTGCTGTAGCTTTGTCAAGAACTGCTGTGAAAAAAAAATCACCCCAGCCCCCCCTGCAGAGGAGCTTGGGATGAAGGACCATCTGGAGCCGCTGACGGCCCAGGCATGGGCTCCTGACCTACCTCTGGGGACACCGGAGAATCCTTTACCAATGGACCCTCTGTAGCATCAGACTCTCATTTCTGCGGAATGTCCGCCATGGAAGCCTCGAGGGTACAGCCTCTGCACACTCCCGCTTCAGAGACTGTCCCTCTCCGCACCTCACACAAGAGGCACCTAGTCCTATTATGCATCAAGACCGCTCTCCAGCACAGTGCCCTGCCAGAGCCCTGAACTCCAATACACTATTCTTTTGGGGTTTTTTTTAAACCTGTGCTCTCTCTCACCAACAACTATCGTGCACCAGACTAGGGCTGATATAGGCCCCCGGGAAGTTCTCAGCGCGGCAACCCCGGAGCCCTTGTTTCCCACGCGAATACGCACGGTCAGCACTTTCCCTGCCAAAAAACAAACTGCCTGCTTTCCACCGTGCAGCAAGGAAAGCCGCTGTCTCCCACCACCCCCGGCGCTTACCTCCAAGACGCCTACTGAGCGGTCTAGGTGGGACACCTTTTTCTTTTCCTGAGCATGGAAGATGCCGGCCCTGTTCTCTGCATCCGCCGTCAGGCCTTTCACTTCCGCACCCGCACCTCGTGGCTTCCCGAGGTGTGCGGCAACAGTGCAGTACCCTCTACAGCCTCCTTCCCACCTCAGGGGAAGAGACCCCGGATGCGCCTGCAGAACTCCCTCACACTACTCTGCAAGCGCTTCTTGCTATAGAGAGGGGGGAGAAGGGGGCAGCTCACCTGCACAATTTACCAATCGGTAAGTCAAATTAGCAAAACGCCAATTTAAAGGGATACAGACCCCCTTTACTTTTAAGTAAAAGAAATAAAAAAATACATACACACATATATATCTTTCTATCCCTAGAACCTAGCTACTGCCTTAATCGTTGCTTTACTGAGTCCCGGACCTCTGGACTCACACCTCCTTCCGCTGCGTGGAGACTGAGAAAACTGATTCAAGGAGGCGGTCCCTGGACTACTTATACTAGGGTCACCAAAAGAGTGACATGCTCAGTCTCCAAGCTGCGGGAGGACGTACACAACTTCAAAGGTTTGGGAATAGACTGGAGGGACGATAAGGAACTGCGGGTTGGTGGAGACGTTCTCTGTGATCCCGAGGACCAGGAGAGAGACGGACTGGTTCAAATGAAATGCCGATATTACCTTAGGCAAGACTGCACCGGCCGTAGAACCACTTTCTCTCTGGAAAATGAAAGGAATGGCTCTTGGCAAGATAAGGCTTGTAGCTCTGAAATCCTGCACGCCGAGCATATGGCCACAAGAAGAACTGTCTTGAGGATTAAGTCCTTCAGAGACACCCATCTCAAAGGCTCAAAGGGCTCTCCCCCTAGAGTCTCCAATACCAAATTGAGATCCTAGGGCGGTACCACCGAACTTCATGGCTGGCACAAATGGGCTACTGCCCAGAGGTCTTGGCAGACGTCTGGGTGCACCCCCAACACTACCCCCTGAACCAATCCTGCGATAGCAGGAAATCGCTGCCAGTTGTACCCATAGGGAACTAGCCGTGAGGCCCCTCTTGAACCTGGCCTGCAAGAAAGCTAAGATGTCTGGAACAGAAGCCATGGATGGCTGAGTCTGCCTGTCTTCACACCACACCTCGAAGATACCCCAGACTCGAATATAGGCAAGCGAAGTAGACTTTCTCCTTGTCTGCTGAAATGTCGAGATTACAGAGCCCAAATAGCCTTTTTTCTTCAATCTTGTCTCTCAAGGGCCATGCCGTAAGCGAGAATTGATCTACCTGCTGCATGTGCACCAACTCTTGGGTCAGTAAATCCTCAAGCCGGAATGTGCCATGGGCGATCTGCTAGAATCCACACTAGGTTGGCACAGCATCTTGGCCAATCGGGAGCAATCAAAATCCCAACTCCTGATGAGCTTCGATCCTCTGCACGATGGGAAGACAGTCATCCCTCTGTGGGCCAAGCTTGCACTAGGGCATCTAGGCCTTCCGACATCCTCTCATAGCTCTTGCTGAAAAAAAAAACAGTTCGCTTTGACGGTTTCGAATGCTGGCCATCATGTTCATGACCAGGGTGCCCCAGCAGCTAACCACCTGGTTGAACACCTCCTGGTTGAGCACCCCCTCTCTGGGGTCCACGTGGACTCAAGTAGTCCGCCACCACATGCACTGCCGACAATGCCTGTATACAACTTTTGGCCCAGTTTAACAGCCTGCCGGACTCCTCCTCCAGGACTATGCTGCTTGTGCCTCTCTGGCGGTTGATGTAGGCTACCATGGTTGCATTGTCCGAAAGGATCCTTACCGCCTTCCTGAGCGACCAAGGCTCGAAACTCCAGAGTGCAAGGGCCACCGCCTGCATCTCCAGTCTGTTGATTGACCAACCCGCTTCCGTCATGCTCCACAGTCCCTGTGCAAAATAGCCTTCACAATGGGCTCCCCATCCGGAGAGACTTGTGTCATTCATCAGCAGGACCCATGGTGGTGACTCGAGGGGCATACTGCCTTCCAGATTCCCCAGGCAAAGTAACCATTTGAGAGTCCGCTTGGTCGCCGGCAAGCTTCTGTGACAAGGGATGCATCTAGTGAGACCACTGTCGAAGCAAAGCCCTATCGCATGTTCGTCCTTGACCAGAGCACCAGGTCAAGAGTGGCTGCCATCGTCCCTAGTACATGCGGGTAATGCCAGGCCATTGGTTCTGTTCGCCTCAGAAACTGTTGCACCAGACTTCGAAGGCCTTGGGAACGCTGTTCCAGTAGGAAGACTCTCCCCACTCGGGTGTCGAAGCGCTCACCCAGGTACTCAAGCTCCTGAGATGGGACCAAATGATTCCTGGCTACGTTGACAACCCAGTCTAGATCTTGAAGAACTGCATCACCCTGGCAGTAGCACATTCGCTCTTGTCTCTGGATTTTGCCGGAATTAGCCAGTCGTCGAGGTACGGATGGAACCAGGACTCCTTCCCTGCTACTACTACCATGACCTTGGTGAAGGTACGCGGTGCCTTTGCTAGACCAAACGGCAATGCCTGAAACTGAAAATGCTCCATTAGTACCACAAACCTGAAGAACTGCTGATGTTCTGGCCATATGGGGATGTGGAGATACGCCTCTGTTAGGTCAAGAGACGTCAGGAACTCCCCTTTTCTAACTGCTACTATGACAGACAACATGGTTTCCATGTCAAAATGCGGGACCCACACTCTGCCCATACTGCGAAATTGAAGATTTTAAACTTTCCAAAAACAGCCGGGATATCTGCATTAGACGTTGAAGCCATATGACAGATTCTTTCTGTGCCACAAGATTTGATTCCACCTACTTCAAAAGTGTTCTATTTGCCCCAAGGAAAAAAGGAGCCAGGTGCTAATGTTCCTAATAGCAACATGAAAGTACTTAATGTTTCCGATCTATTATCCTTGTCTATTTCAGAGCCTGTATCTCAGGTCTCTGTACTTTTGGTAACTTGTGCCTTAGTTTCTGATAGAGATTGGATTTTGAGAGGTTGTACTATAAAAAGCGTTCCCTTCTTTTTCATGGTGTTAAAAGTCTAATTTTCCTGATGTGGCACGCGAGACCCAGAAGAGACTGAGGCAAATTTTACTTTTGAAACCGGGTATGTTGCAGTTGGGACTGTCGTCTTTTTTACGCTTTCCCTGTAAACATTTAGTTGTTTATAATTTTCAAAGATATTTTTTTTTCAACCGAGTGATTTATTAGTGTTTATCAATGCCAGGGTGTCCATTGTTCCATCACTGCCTGACCAAGGGGAGGTTGTTTAACCATTTAGGAAGATATGTACCCCTCAGGGCCCTTGTCTTCATCTATCTTAATCTTTTTATGGTTTCCGCTGTGAGATGGAGTTTCCTCCACCCCATCATTGTTTTCTTCTTCCTAGCCTCTCCTGTGTGTGGACTTTAGGGCTCTCCACTGTTAGTTATTTTCCTGTGTATGTTTCTTGTAAAGATGTGAATTGGATTTCCCTTTTCTGTACAAGATTGTCTTTTAATATATTGTAATCTTGCAAGGAAACAGAAGCAGAAACTATTAGAGGAAGAACAAGATCGGCTTTCCTAAAGCTACGAGAGTTAAAGAAAAAGTTCCAGCCTCGAATTGGAATGTTACAAGATGCTCACGGTTCTATGTTGAATGATGCTGAGAAGATCAAGAAAAGGTGGAAGGAATATACAGAGTTTTAATATGATAAAAATCAAGTGGACCAACAGCTGTTTCAACCTGTACCTTATGATCGGGAACCATTGGTGATGAAAGAAGAAGTTGAAGCAGCATTGAAAGCCTTATCAAAGAACAAAGCACCAGGCATTGATAGCATTTCTATAGAGGTATAGCAACAATCTGATGCAGCTGTTACCATACTTACAAGGCTCTGCCAAGAAATATGGAAGACAACATCATGGCCAATTGACTAGAAAAGATCTGTGTTTATACCAATACTAAAGAAAGGTGATCCAACTGACTGTGGAAATTATCAAACAATCGCTCTGATCCCACATGCCAGCAAGATTCTACTGAAGAATATTCAAGAGAGACTACAACCATACCTGGAACAAGAACTACCTGAAGTGCAAGCAGGGTTCAGGAAAGGGCGAGGAACGAGACATATCATTGCGGGATGTGAGATGGATCCTTGAAAAGACTAAAGAATACCAAAAGGATATCTATTTGTGCTTTATCGACTATAGCAAGGCTTTTGACTGTGTAAACCATGAGAAGCTCTGGGCCACATTAAGAAGCATGGGTATACCAGAACACCTAATCGTTCTCTTGCGCAATCTGTACATTGATCAAGAAGCAACAGTTCGAACGGAACAAGGAGAAACAGAATGGTTTAAAATAAGCAAAGGTGTAAGACAAGGCTGCATACTTTCCCCCTACCTGTTTAATTTATATGCAGAACAAATCATCAGAGAAGCAGGATTGTATGAAGACAACAGAGGTGTGAAGATTGGTGGAAGACTCATCAACAACCTTCGCTATGCTGATGATACCACATTACTGGCTGAAAGTGAAGATGATTTGAAACATTTGCTTCTCACAATCAAAGAACAGTCTCAAAATGGGCCTGCACCTTAATGTAAAGAAAACAAAGATCATGACAACTGGCATAAATCAACAGGTTCATCGTTGGAGAAGAAATTGAAATTGTGAACAACTTTAACCTACTTGGATCAACTATCAATAAAGAAGCAACAAGCAGTCAAGAAATCAGACGCACTGTTCTTGGCAGAATGGCTATGAAAGACCTAGATAAGATTCTCAAGAGCAGAGATGTCTCTCTCCATACAAAGATTCGACTTGTTCATGCCATGGTATTTTCAATAACATCATATGGATGTGAAAGCTGGACAGTGAAACAGACAGACAGGAAGAAAACTGATGCCTTTGAATTATGGTGCTGGCGGCGAATACTATGTATACCATGGACTGCCCGAAGAACAAACCAGTCGGTACTAGAGGAGATCAAACCTAAACTTTCTTTAGAAGCTCAGATGACAAGACTTCGCCTTTCATACTTTGGACACATCATGCGAAGAGAGAGATCATTAGAGAAAGACATCATGCTTGGCAAGATAGAAGGTCAATGCAAAAGAGGAAGGCCAGCAATGAGATGGATCGATACAATAACAGCAGCTACGAGTACCAAATCTGTCAACAATGAGCCGCCTGACTGAAGACCGAACACAATTTAGGATAGCTAGCCAGAGGGTCGCTCTAAGCAACGTAGCGACGACCGATGCCAAATAGCCTTTCTTTTTCAGCCTGGCCCTTTCAATGGCCATACCGTAAGCGAGAATCGATCCACATGAGGCATGAAGAGAGGGCCTTGTAACAGGTCTGCCCTCAACGGTAACCGCCACGGTTCTCCGTCCAGAAGGCGGACGAGGTCCGTGAACCACAGACGCCTCGGCCAGTCGGGGGCCACTAGAAGCACCCTTCCTGGATGAGCTCCTATCTGTTGAATCGCCCTGCCGATCAGAGCCCACGGAGGAAAGACATACAGAAGGCCTGAGGGCCATGGATGCAACAGCGCGTCTATGCCCTCTGACATTCTTTCCCACCTTCTGCTGAAAAAACGACTGGTCTTCGCTGACTGAAAGGTCGCCATTAAGTCCATCACCAGACTCCCCCAACGACAGACTATTTGTGCAAAGACGTCTGGGTGCAGCTCCCACTCCCCTGCATCCACCCGGACCCTGCTCAGGAAATCGGCCATCACGTTGTCCTTTCCGGCGCTGTGAGCAGCTGAAATCGCCGACAACCGACTTTCTGCCCAAGCGAACAGCAAGTCGGCCTCTTCTTCCATGGCTGCACTCCTTGTGCTGCCTTGGCGACTGATGTAGTTGTCGGAAAGCACTCGAACCGACCGACCCCGCACTGACGCCTCGAATGTCTGAAGTGCCCGGAAGACCGCTTGGAGCTCCAGACGATTGATCGACCAAGAGCGTTCCCTGAGGAGACCAAAATCCTTGTGCGAACCTGCTCTCGCAGTGGGCACCCCAGCCCCTGAGGCTGGCGTCCGTTAGCAATGGAATCCATTCCGGCTGCTCCAGCGGCATCCCAGTTGCCAAGGACGCCGGAAGTAACCACCAACGAAGAGACTGTCTGACCTTTAAGGGGCACGACAGCCGCTTGCTCAAGGAATCCTTCTGATGCGACCACCGACGGAGGAGAGACCTCTGCAGAGGCCTCATATGCACCTTGGCCCAAGGCACTGCTTCCAGAGTCGCTGCCATGGTCCCCAGGAGGCGAAGATAAGACCATGCCGACAGCGCAGGTGAGGCCCTGAATTTGTGAACTAGATGCCTGAGAACTTGTGCTCGTCTCTCTGGCAAAAACACCTTTCCGCTCCTTGTATCGAACCGCACCCCCAGATACTCTAGGTCAGTGATGGCTAACCTTTTTGAGCCCGAGTGCCCAAACTGCCGCACAAAACCAAAGAATTTCCTCAAAGTGCCAGCACGTCATTTGCATAAGTGGTCTTATTTGCATAAATATTTGCATAATGTTACCATACACTAACTTTTAGTAAACATGTCTCTTAATGAGTGTATGGATAAAGAAAGACTAAAAGATTTCTACATTACTATAATCCAGTGCCAACCGCCAGGCACATTAGGAACTACTACAAACGCTGCCCATTTAGAACCCATAGCAAACCCGCCGTATCCTGACAGCATTACCAGGACTCACAAAGCACCATACCCTACCTATCAAAAGGCAACACTGCAAATATTAAACCAATACATTTCAGAGAATACTGGGGAAAGAGAACAAGTGGCAACGTCAAATAGGAATTTCCTCTTGTACCAAACAAAGCGCAGATGTTAATGATGCACATTTCCCAGAGCTGACATATTCCAGTTAATAAATTCAAAATAAAGAGATATCTTTCTACCTTTTGTGCATTTTTTTTCAGTTGCAATTGGTCCAGCCATTTTCTTCTGGTTTCTTCATGTTTTCTGCTAACTCTCCATCGTCTGCTGTCCATTTGTCCTTTCTTCTCTCTTCTAGTTTTTTTTCCATTCTCTCTCTCTCTACATCTGCTTTAACATACTAATCTTTCTCCTTTTGCTCTTTCCTCATTCCTATTTCATCCACACAAATTTTACCCCTCCATCCTCAATCCCCAATTACTCTCCCAATACCTGGCCAATTGTAGATTTTTCATCCCTCCTACACAAAATATTTTTCCCCTCTCCATTTTACTCTCCCAGCCCCATCCCATTCTAATCCTCCCCCAACATCAGCTCCCTTCTAGTTCCAGTCTCACCCAGCATCCATTCCCTTCTTCAAGCCCCCCACTTCCCCTCAGCCCATTTCCATTCCAAGCCCCGTCCCCATCAGCTATTTGCAGTTCAAGCCCCCCCACTTCCCCTCAGCCCATTTCCATTCCAAGCCCCATCCCCAACAGCTATTTGCAGTTCAAGCCCCCTTCCACTCAGCCCATTTCCAGTCCTAGCAACCCCCCCAACCCATTACCAGTCCTAGCCCCCCATAGCCCACTCCCAGTCCTAATCCCACCAGCCCACTCCCAGTCCTAATCCCCCATCACTCAATTTTTAGTTTAAGCCCCCCCAGCGCCCATCACCACTCCTAACCCCCCCCAGCGCCCATCACCACTCCTAACCCCCCCAGCCCAGCGCCCATCACCACTCCTAACCCCCCCAGCCAGCCCAGTGCCCATCACCACTCCTAACCCCCCCCAGCCAGCCCAGTGTCCATCACCACTCCTAACCCCCCCCAGCCCAGTGTCCATCACCACTCCTAACCCCCCCCAGCCCAGTGCCCATCACCACTCCTAAACCCCCCCACCCCAGCCCATCCCTACTCCTAACACCCCCCCATCCAAGCCACTCACCGCCCATCACTACTCCTAACCCCCCCCAGCCCAGCACAGCCCATCACCACTCCTAACCCCCCCCAGCCCAGCCCATCACCACTCCTAACCCCCCCAGCCCAGCCCAGCCCATCCCATCACCACTCCTAACCCCCCCCCAGCCCAGCCCAGCCCAGCCCATCACCACTCCTAACCCCCACACCCCCAGCCCAGCCCAGGGAAAACTAAAAAAAAAAAAGAAAACCTGTCTGCTGCCGTTGTCGGGGCCGCCGCGGCAGAATCGAGCGTGCCGCGGGGCCCCCCTGTACCCACCCGGCAGAGCCTGCCCTCCCCGTAGCAGCTCTCTCTTTGGAGCTACAGTCAGACGCGCCGGCTTGCAGAGCGCGAAGGGAAGAGTTCCCTCGCTGCTCTGTTAAGCCCGCGGGGGCTGATGGGAAGTTCCCATCAGCCCCCGCGGGCTTAACAGAGTCGCGAAAGGGAAACTCTTCCCTTCGCGCTCTGCAAGCCGGCGCGTCTGACTGTAGCTCCAAAGAGAGAGCTGCTACGGGGAGGGCAGGCTCTGCCAGGTGGGTACAGGGGGGCCCCGCGGCACGCTCGATTCTGCCGCGGCGGCCCCGACAACGGCAGCAGACAGGTTTTCTTTTTTTTTTTCAATTGCGGACCTTCCCGCGTGCCAGCTGCAAGGCCTTCGCGTGCCACAGCTGGCACGCGTGCCATAGGTTCGCCATCGCTGCTCTAGGTTCTTAGAAAGTTCCAAACGGTTCTTGTCTGGATTGACTACCCAACCCAGACTCTGAAGAAACTTGACCACTCTGTTACCTGAACGCTCTCTGCCTCGGACTTGGCCCGAATTAACCAATCGTCGAGGTACAGATGCACTAAGATTCCTTCTTTGCGCAGCGCCGCCACCACCACGATCTTGGTGAACGTTTGTGGTGCTGTCGCCATACTGAAGGGCAACGCTTGGAACTGATAGTGCCCCCAAGGGAAGGCGAACTTCTGAAACTTTTGATGTGCTGAGCGTATGGGGATGTGTAAGTACACTTCTGCGAGGTCGAGCGACGTCGAAAACTCTCCTTGCCACACTGCCACTATGACGGACTGCAAGGTTTCCATCCAGAAGTGCGGCACCTGAAGGCAACGATTTACCCCCTTCAGATCTAAAATGGGCCGCAGTGCTCCACCCTTCTTTGGCACCATGAAATAGAGTATTGACCCACCCCGTACTCTGTCTGCAGCACCTCCACGACCGCTCCTAACTGTAGCAGCCGCTGTAAGGTACTGCGAATTGCCAACGTTTTCCTTTGTCCCCTGCAGGGTGACATGATGAAAGAATCTTGCACGGGACGCGCCAGCTCCAGCACATACCCCTGGCGAACTCTCTCTAACACCCACTGATCCGACGTGATGAGAGCCCAAGCAGGAAAAAACTCCCAAAGCCTCCCGCCTATCGGAGCCCCTCCTGCCGGGACCTGCCTCATCTTATTGTGGCTTCCGAGTTGCTGAAGAGGAGTTGGAGGAGAAACCTCTATTCGCTCCTCGAAATCCCTGGCCCCGCGAAGGAAACCGCCCTCTCTGGTAGCCACTAAAACGCGTCGAGCGAAATCTCTGGAAATCCCGAAATTGGCCCCGGAAACCTAGCCCAGACTTCCCCTGTTTTACCTTGTCCTCTGGAAGCCTGCCCGTCTTGGACTCGAGATCTTTCACCAATTTATCCAGATCATCCCCAAATAGCAATTTACCCTTAAAGGGCAATTTACTGAGGCGGGACTTGGATGAACCATCCGCTGCGCAATTGCGCAACCATACTGATCTGCGGCCGCCACCACCGAAGCGGTACTATTTGCGAGAGCCCTGATCAAGTCATAATGGACGTCCACTAAATACGCCGTCCCGGAATCCAGGCGACCCAATTCCTTGAGTTCCTCTTGGTCCAGGTGGGACGAAAGACGTAGGCGCTGAACCCAGCGCAAGCGTGAGCCACCCAAGCCCCACAAATTGAGGCTTGCAAGGAAAGCGCATCCGCCTCAAACTCCTGTTTTAGTAAGCTGTCGACTTTACGGTCCTGAGCATCCTTCAAGGCCGCACTGCCTTCCATCGGGATAGTGGTTTTCTTTGTAACTGCCGCCACCGCTGCATCCACCCGTGGCGATCGGAATCTCTCCTTATCTTTATCGGCTAGGGGATAAAGCCGATTCATAGTCTGCATACCCCTGAGCCCTGCTTCCGGGTGATCCCATTCCTCCTGGATCATCCTGTCGACTACCCGGTGCACCGGAAATATCACCTGTGTTTGCCTCACCGCCTGAATAACCGGGTCCTTGACCTCCTCCTCACTTATGGGCTGAGTAGCAAGATTCAAAATCTGCATAGATTCAGTGATTAACGCGGCCTGCTCTTCTCTACGGAAGACTCTAATGATCTTAGCCTGATCCTCGAGTTCTGGGATCTCCCCCTCTTCCAGACCCTCCATCTCCTCCTCTGGCCCCCATTCAGGATCCTCAACCTCCGGCCAATCGTCCACCATGGACGAAAGCGCCCGAGTCCTAGTCCTCTTGGGTGCCGGTGGCTCTGCATCCAGCCCCTCAGCCACCTCCAATGGCTGAGAGAGACTAGGAAGCGGCACCGCTCTGGGCATCTTGCCCTGACGCTTCAAGCAAAAGGCCTGGTGCATCATTAAAATGAAATCAGGGCAAAACTCTACAAACTCTGCTGACCCCTGTGCAGACAGAGCCCCCGAAGGACCTGCTGTGTCCTCCAAATTGGCCCCTTGCCCGGCCACGTGCGAAAATTCCGGCAAGCTGCCCCCTGCGCCTCTGGGAGCTCTTTCGCCTCCATCTGTAGCTCGACCGTGGAGGATAGCATCGCACAGCCGCGGCAGACCTCTGAATCGGCAACCATGCCTCTTCCTGGTGCCGCACACCACACACTGAGGTCGTGCTGACATGAGCCTGACAATGTTATTTATACCCTTCTGGGTAACACTTAAATCAATTTTGCCTCCGTTTTATTTTTTTTGGTAAACAAAAGTGGAAAAATATAAAAATCCTAAAGCCTAAACTGCTCTGACAGGAATACTGCAGTTGAAAGCACCGAAGAGGCTGCAGGAAGACCCCCCCCCCCCAAGGGATTTACTGCCCCCCCCCCCCAAAAAAGAGAAAAATCAAAGAAATTCCCAACAAACTAAACCAATAAATTAAATAATGGAATAACTCCACCACTTCTGTTTCACCGCAGCTCCCCTGCTTGTACACGGCAAGCGGCAGCCACGTGGCTCCCAAAATGGCCGCCGTAACTTCGACAGAGCAAAAAGGGCACCAAAGTACCCTTTTTACCGAGACTCACTGATTGGGCTCACCCGCAACCGCGGAGAGAGGCATCTCCGGTTCCGTGTACTTCGGCTGGCTCCGATCAGCCTAAAGCAGCGTTTCTCACGCCACGCAGCACTCCGACCAGTCAGGAAGTGCCACTGGCAGAAGCATGCACGCTTCCCCGCTGTCCTCCGACCAGCCCCCCCCCCCAGTGCTTACCTCTGCTGCTTTCTCGGGACCGGTGGATCAACGCTGGCAATTAAAGAGCTCTCCCACGAAAGTTCTGGGAGGAGAGATCTGCAGGAAAGAGAATTGGGCAATCCTGAACTTAGGACAGCTGGGCAGGGAGTAGTAAAGAAACACTTCCTCACTTTGGTTTTTTTTTTTTTTTTTAAAGGCACAAGAGCCCCAATACCAAACCAATTAAAAACAATTAATTTCTCTCAAAACTAATCTACTCTATTCTTTAGGTTCTTTATCTGTTCCTCTAGTGAGCCCTAGTCTGAGCTCACGACTTCCTGCATGGAGACTGTTCACAGTGGGGCTGATGGGAGTATCCGGCAGGCTATATCCAGTGATGTCATGATTTTGACATGCCAGTCTCCAAGCTGCAGGAGGAGGTTGACAACCCAGGAGGTAGAGGACTGAACTGGAGGAACGATAAGAAACATCTCTTATGTTCTAAGGTGCCCAACTTCTGATCCTGGACATCCTCGAGAGCCGCATTACCTGCCACCGGGATCATCGTCTTCTTCGTAACTGCGGAAACTACGGCGTCGACTTTAGGGGGCTAAAACAACTCGCGATCCTAATCGGACAGAGGTGCGTCATAATCCTTGCCTCCTTCAGGCTCGCCTCTGGCAGATCTCACTCTTCCTGGATCATCTGTCGCACTACTCTATGCACTGGAAAACCCTTCTGCGTCTTGCATACCCCTTGTAGCAACGGATCCTCCTATGCAGGCCTGGATCTCTTCGGAGGTACTGATCCCAGCTTGCCTACCATAAGAACCCCTGCTCTCTTGGTCCTACCTGAGATGCCAAGGGACCTGTTGGTCCCTGCTGGCGCAGGCAGAAGGCCTGATGAAGAGCGAGCACAAATTCAGGAGAGAACACACCAGGGACCCCTACCTCTCCCAGGCTCTAGGATGCTGATGGCCCCAGGAATGGCCAGAGGGCAGGGAGCTGTTTCTTGCAGTGGTACTAAAGAGCCCATGGAGTCCTGTGCCTCTCCAGACGGAGAAAGTGCCCTCTCCTAGGTTACCCCAAGGGTCTGTTCCATGGAGATGGCCTCTTGAGCACACCCCCTGCAAATACCCACCTCCAAGACTGCACCATGTCAGGTTCCGTAAACGAGGCGCTGCGGTCTGGATGGCATATTTGGGGTAGGCAGAGATGCTTCTCACTCCCCCCTGTCCCTTCTGAGGTGAGAGCAAAACCTCCCCCTGTATGGGCACCAAACACCTATCACAAACTCCCATTCAAAGGAACTGTGCCAGCAACCTCTATCGTGTCCCTCCCCCCTTTTTTTTTCTGGCGCTAGGAGGAAACTGAAAAAAAAAAAATTCTTCCCCTCCTAAGTCCTAATCAAAGTCTGAGCCCCTGCGCCACATGAGAGAGGAGTGTGGAAAGAGCATGAAAAACATGCTGCACTGGAGAAAGGGATAAAGAAAAACCGCCCCTTTTCTTCCCGTGCGGCTCTGAGCTATCCACCACATAGTCAGGCTGCTATTCGGGCAAATCGGGCTTGCCTGCCCACCCCTCCGGCAGATCCCCTTTGTCTTCAAAATTTGCCCGTTACCTTCGGCCCTGGGAAGCTTTCCGGTGCCTGTGTGGATGTGCTGTTGCTGTTCTCCTCTTCCCCTCGTGCTCAGCCAGCAGTCATGGCTTCAGTGTGAAGGGGGGGCCCTCTGGGGAAGTCTGTCTCAGCCTGTTCTGCCACCGAATTACCCAGTGGCTCCTCACCCAAGTAGGGTTCAGGAGCCACCAAATACCCAGTCCTTCAGGCACCCTCCACACACACACTCCCCCCCCCCACTACCTTTCTCTACACAACCCCCCCCCCAAAAAAAACAAAAGAAGAAAATTGCAAAAGAAATTATCCTAAACAAAAAACTGACACTAACTAAACTTCCTTAGTTGTCCCTTCAGCGAGTCCAGCACCCTGGCTCACTACCCTCTAGCTGCCGAGCATAGTGGAGCTTGCGGGCTGTCCCTGTGGTATTAGTACTGCTGTTATCAAAAGACGACATGCTCAGTCTCCAAGCTGCTGGAAGAGATACACTACCCAGAGGTGCAGGACTGGACTAGAGGGACGACAAGAAACAGAATGGTTTAAAATCAGCAAAGATATTTGACAAGGCTTCATACTTTCCCCCTACCTCTTTAATTTATATGCAGGACAAATAGAAATTACACTTACCTGGTAATTGTAGTTCCTTGAGTGACAACAGTTTAGTCCTCCACCTCTGGGTAGTGCACCACCTCCTGCAGCTTGGAGACTGGACCAATCAAAATCTTTGCCTCACTGGGGATGTAGCATGCTGGAATTCCCCATCAGCCCCAAGTGAACTATTGACAAAGCAGACTCAAAAGAACAAATAAGTAGCTAAAATCCTTTTTTTAAATTTTTTTACTTTAGTTAAGTCGAACACCCAACAGGACGTGAACTCCCCCCTTTAACAAGAAAGGGTGCGATCTCACCTAATAACGCTCCCCGCCTCTGCCGAGCCTGGAAAAAAAACAAACAGAGGAAGAAAGAAGTCTGAAAGAAGTTTGAAAGGAGAGTCGGAACAGGAAAAACTGGTCAGTATGAGAAAGAACTCACCTGTAAAATTTCGTCCTCAACCCCCGAACGCGTGCCGAGCTAACCTTCGAATCCGAGGGCGGGAACGAGGACTAAACTGTCATCACTCAAGGAACTACAATTACCAGATAAGCGTAATTTCTATTTCCTTATCATTCCTCCAGTTTAGTCCTCCACCTTTGGGATGTAACAGAGCAGTACTAACGGGAGGGGTCCTGCCAGCCGGCACGCAAAACAGACATCCTTTGCCGCCAATACATCCAGGCGGTAGTGTTTACTAGAAGTATGTAGCGACGACCAAGTTGCCGCCTTACAAACCTGCACCGGCGGAACTAGACTGTGCTCTGCCCAAGAAGCCGCCTGTGCTCTAGGAAAGTGAGCTCGTAGGCCCACAGGCGCTGGGCGCCCCTGCAGCATGTAAGCTGAAACAATGGCCTCCTTAAACCACCCGGAAATGGAAGCCTTCGTCGCAGCTTCTCCTTTCCTAGGACCGCCAAACACGAACAGACGAACCAATTTGCGAAAATGACTCGGAGACTGCTAAATACCGACGTAAAACCCTATTTATGTCCAATTGATTCATACCTCGGTCCGAAGCTTGCCCTACTTCTGCCTGAAAAAGCGGCAGAGACACTGTCTGATATATATGGAAAGGAGAAGACACCTGAGGCAACAAGATCGATCTGAGAACCACCTTGTCTCTGAAAACAAACACAGAAAAGGCTCCCCACACGAAAGAGCTTGCAAAGTCGAAATGCGCCTAGCCGAACAAACAGCCACCAAAAAGACAATCTTAAGAGCCAAACTTTGACCGAGGCTTCGCTGAAGGATTCAAATGGACCCTCTCTTAATGCCTCTAAATCTAGTTAAGATACCACGGTGGAACGGAAATTCGACGCGGTGGACGAAGCCTGGTCACCGCTTTTAAGAAAAACATACTACACCACCGTGAGCTCCACGTGTCACACCTTGAACCTTTTCCCTATAACAGGCTAAGGCTGCTAACTGCACTCTCAAATAACTGGCGGCCAGCCCTTTCCTCAAAGCCATCCTACAAAACCTCAACACCAACGGTACTGACGCCGTGGAAGCACGGACCAGACGCCTCAAGCCCAAGTCCTTCAAGATCCGCCAGACACGTACATAGACCAGCGAAGTCAAACGCTTCCGGAACTGAAGCAAAGACGTAACGACCGATCTGGAATAGCTTTTCCTTTTTAGTCTCGCCCTTTCAATGGCCAAGCCGTAAGTGAGGATCGATCCACCCGCGGCATCAGAAGTGAACCTTGCAATAGAAGCTCCAGCAACAACAGAAGGCACCACGGGACTCCATCTAGCTGTATTATCAGTTTGGCAAACCTCGGACGCCAGGGCCAGTCCGGCGCTACTAGACGCACGCACCCTCGGAGTGCTTCAATATGTTGAATCACCCGACCGATAAGCGCCCACGGCGGAAACACAGAGAGAAGACTCGTCGCCGGCCACGGCTGCAGCAAGGCCTGGATCTCTTCTGACACTGTCTCTTGTCATCTGATGAAAAACAGACTTGCTTTGCTGACTGGAAGGTGGCCATCAAATCCATAATCAGCGTTCCCCACTGAAGAACCAATTGTGCGAACACGTCGGGATGTGTGCTGCCGATATTGCCTGCAAACGGTATTCTATCCAGGCGAACCTCTTCTCAGATTCCTCTTTCATGGCAAGGCTGCCTGTGCCGCCCTGTCGATTTATGTAAGCTACTGTCGCGGCATTGTCCGACAGCACCTGTACCGCTCGATGCGTCATTTGGACTTCGAAGCTTTGCAGGGCCAGAAACACTGCTCCCAGCTCCAGGCGGTTAATCAGTCATCTGCTCTTCCTCCGACCAAAGACTCTGCGCAAAGTATGCTCCGCAATGCGCTCCCCAGCCTACAAGACTTGCATCCGTTAACAGAGGGAGCCACTCCGGCTGTTCCAAAGGCATCCCCGCTCACAAGGACTCGGTCATCATCCACCACCGCAGAGCTTGCCGGACCTGCAGTGGGCAATGGAGTCGATTGCTCAACGAATCGGACTGGACGGATCATGTCTTCCCTGACTTGCAGAGATCAATGATGGCTGCATACACACGGTCACAGAGAGGCACTACTAAGTGTACCAGCTGCCCTCTGGTGGCCATAGACGGTAGCACAGGCACTTCTTGGTTGACAGTTTAACTGTCATTAATTATTATTCTATATATATATATATATTTTTTTTTTTTTTTATTTTTATATCCTAGAGTTTCCTAAACCTGTCCCTGTGAAACCACAGGCATTTGGGCAACGTTCACTATAGAATACACAAACGCACACTTTCCCCGGTGGAATTAATATCCTACGACAGGGCTACAGTCTGGTAACTGCCTGAGAAAGCGTACCACATCGACCTGTGCATGAGAGCCACTCCCTGTCCTTTGCCCCTATAGCCAGACAGAGCTGCTAACTGAACTCTCCAGGACCTGCCTTTACCAAATCCGTCCTGCAGAAAACGTAATACCAAGGGAACTGACACTGTTGTCGAGCGAGCTTGCCTTCGCGAGCACCCGTCCTCAAAGATGCGCCATATATGCACATATGCAAGGGACGTAGACTTTTTTTTTTTTAATATACCAACTTTCACAAATTCAAGATGTTCTACAAGGCACACAACCCAACAGAGCGTCCCATCTTTCAATGCGGCCGCCACACTACCATTATTTTGGTGAAGCCTCACGGGGCCGTTGCCAGACTAAAGGCAAGTACCTGAAATTGGCAACGCCCCCCCAAGGCAGAGCGACCCGCAAAACGTTTGATGCAACGCTCTAATGGGGACATGAAGATAGGTCTCCGTGAGATCGAGAGAAGTTAGATACTCCCTCTGCTGAACTGGTACAATGGCAGACCGTAGCGTTTTCATGCGAAATTGCGGCACCCGAAGACAACGGTTTACGCCTTAGAGGTCTCTAATAGGACGAAGCGAGCTGTCCTTCCTTGTCACCACGAAATAAAGAGAGTACCGACCCATGCCGTATACCGCTGGCAGTACCGGGACTTTAAGGATGTCTCCGGAGCAGCCGAATCCAAGCAAGCAACGGGCTAAGCAGTGGTGAGTTTGGACTTAAGCCCCGCTTGCTCCCAAGACAGTGGGGAGACTACAACCCCATCCCCGCTTAGGTCTGCTCCTGATCCCAATGTACCCCAGGCAGGATTTGGGAATAGTCTCAGTTCAAATGGATAATAAGGAGAATACGTCTGGCCATCCTGGCCCCAAGACAGTACTTCAACCCCTAGGCTGTCAGACATCTGAAATCAGAAATACTTTTCCAGAAAAGTTGATTAGTCACCCAACATCCTGAAATTTGGACGACAATCACAATAGCCTAGATGCTTAAACTTTTCACCACATCTCTACCTAAGGCCATGGCCCACCGAAGACGTTTTGAGTGAGGAAAGACATTGAATGAGGAAGAATTAGGTGAAGAATGCCTCCCTTGAAAACATCCTCTACCCTGCACTGAGGCCTGGCCAACATGGGAGAAGAGCTGGGGCTGCCCCCCAGACATCTCTCTGAAACCACAAATGGGCCTTTCCGCAGGATAAGGCCCAGCACCTTTGATGCACCAAAAGAAAATAAAATCTAATCCAATTAACCGACACGGACTAGCAAAGAGCACCGGCCCCCCCAGCCACGTCTCAAAGGTCCCCTTTGGACCAGATAATTGAGCTTCCAAACGGATTATAGCACTGCTTTGTGCTATCCTGTACTTCTCAATGTACCCTACTCTGTAATGCGAGCCGCTTTGACTTGATTGCTTGATTGGCGATCAAATTTAAGCTGTGCCTTAACATCCGCCGGAAAGTGACACCAATTGTAATCTCACTCGTCAGGAAAGAACCCGTGACACGCTCCTATTGCTAAGACAGAACCATTCATATTGCTGAATTCCACTGTCCCCCTTTGAAAATAATTACTAGATAGTAAATATCAATTTTAATTAGAGTAGGCCTACGGATGAAAAGGAATTTAAAATTATATTTTCTGCCTATCAGAATGGCAATATACAGTCCTCTGAGAAATTGGTGTGCTAGGCCAATTAAAACAAAACCAGCTATATGCTAGCCTCAAGCGCTGACAACAAATTGAAAGAATTGATGTCAGCTGCTGCATCACACAAATACTATATAGATAAATAATTGAAGCGCAGCTTATTAAACTGAGAATAGGGACGAACCATACTCTTATAATGAAGTTTGCATGTACTTCAAACTTAAACCCACATTGCCCGTGGAAAATAAATTAAACCACAAGCTAAGACGGTATCCACAAGGGACCGAAACTGCGGCCATGGGTACAGAAAACAACTTAGCCAGCCTCGCGCCTGCAAAAACACGGGAATCCACGGCTCGGGCTGTCACCGCGCCACAACACCCCGATTGAATCGAAGCCTATAAACAAAAAACTGAGAACGGCAGGCAGAAAGACACCTGCCTAACTTTCTTAAAATGCGCGGAAACAACTATATTCTTTTTTTTTTGTAAGCTACAGCAGAAGCTTTGTTGCTTCAGATAACCCACAAGCACACGCAGTCACGTCCCCAGGGACAGAAGGCCGAAAATAAAAGGAAAATAAAAAGCACCAGAAAGATAAATAACCAGCTAAATACCCCCAAAAATGCAGAACCCTGCCTTTGGGAACCCCAAATCAACGCGGGAGAAGATTGTGCCCCGGAGCTCAGCAGTGCCGCGAGGATGCCAGGACCCACTATAGAAACCGCGTGCTTAAAATGGCCGCGGTTTCTTCACAGTGTTTTGGCGCGCTGTGCAAAGAGGACCAACAATGCTACACACTGCTTGTCCTACCTTTACCGGGCCTTCTCCGCTCTTAACGGGCCTCCCCAGAGTGAGCAGAGACAATCGTGAAGCACGGTGCCCCGAACGTAGCAAGGTCGGAGTGCCGTGATCAAACCGCCACTTGTCTTAAAATCGCCTTCGAAATCGCCGCCTGCTGCTCCGCAGCGATCGGGCATCTGTGGGCCGGAAAAGGAGCTCTACCCCGTGCAGTCAAGGGGAAGAGAGATCCTGAAGAAAAAAAGACAGCCAGGTAGGACCAACCTGGCCCGACAGGGAAAGAATAAGCTTTAAAAGCCCACCTTTCACGTCCCCCGTCTCTTCTCCTGGTATGTTTTTTTTTTTTTTTTAAAGGGATAGTACTCAATTGAAATCAAAAGAGCCTGATTCAAATCAAACCAATTTTAAGCAATCCCAAATAAACTACACCAACAAGCCTGCGCCTTATCAGTTTCTCCAGTGAGCCCAGCACCTAGGCTCACTACGTCCTCCTGCTGCATGGAGACTGGACACACTGGGGGCTGATGGGGAATTCCAGCAAGCTACATCCAGTGAGGCGAAGATTTTGACTGGTCCAGTCTCCAAGCTACAGGAGGTGGTGCACTACCCAGAGGTGGAGGACTAAACTGGAGGAACGATAAGGAAATCATTAGAGAAGAAGGACTGTATGAAGACAACTGAGGTGTGAAGACTTAACAAGTCTTCCAATCTTCGCTGGCTGAAAGTGAAGATGATCTGAAAATCATAATTACACTTACCTGGTAATTGTAGTTCCTTGAGAGACGACAGTTCAGTCCTCTACCTCTGGGTTGTCAATCTCCTCCTGCAGCTTGGAGACTGGTATGTCAGAATGACGACATCACTGGATATAGCCTGCTGCACTCCTCCTTCAATCCCAGTGTGAACTATTAACAAAGCAGACTCACAGGAGCAAGAAATAAGTAGCCAACTATAAACATTAAAACAGAACTAGTACTAAACTCCCAATCATCCACCCCCTCCGGCTAGGCTTCCTTCCACCCTGCCGCGCCAGAAAGAAAGCGAACACCTCTGCAAAGCGAAGTAATCTGGACTCACCTGTAACTCTCATATGTCCGTCAACGTAGCTGGAACCGCCTAGAAACATCCGGGTGGGAAGGAGGACTGAACCGTCGTCTCTCAAGGAACTACAATTACCAGGTAAGTGTAATTATGATTTCCTTATCGATCCTCCAGTTCAGTACTCTACCTCTGGGATGTACCAGAGCAGTAATCATTGGGAGGGACCTTCCCAGCCAGCGGACAGAACCGCCGACCCAAAACGAGCATCCGCAACGGCTGCCACGTCCAGCCGGTAATGCCTGCTGAAAGTATGCAGCGACGACCAAGTCGCCGCCCTGCAAATGTCTCCCGGCGGGACGAAGCTGTGCTCCGCCCAAGAACACGCCTGCGCTCTGGTGGAATGTGCCCGCAAGCCGTCGGGCACCACCCGACCCTGAATCAAATAAGCGGAGGCAATCGCTTCCTTAACCCACCTAGCGATGGAAGCTTTCGCCACTGCCTCACCTTTGCGCACTCCACCGAACAGAACAAACAACCGATCCGACTTACGGAAGGACTCAGTTACCCGCAAATATTGACGCAAAGTTCTCTTCACATCCAAAAGACGAAGGCTGCAATCCGAAGCGCCGCCCTCCAGAGCCCCAAAGACGGGCAAACAGTTATTTGTATAAAGTTATTTGTATAAAGTTACAATGTTATAAATCTCTGTTAACAACTATTATCTGTATAAAGTTAAAAAAAAATCTCTGTTCCATGTAATGTATACATTAGTATACAAATTTGTTTACTTGTTCCATGTAAACCGCCCCTGATCTCTGGAAGGGGCGGTATAGAAGAAATAGATAAATAAAAATAAAAATAAAAAAATAAATAAAATAAAAAACATACCGTCTGATTCAAATGAAAGGGAGAGACCACCTTAGGCAAAAAGGACGGAACCGGGCGCAGAACTACTTTCTCCCTAGAAAAAGACAAGAATGGTTCCCGGCACGATAAGGCTTGCAATTCGGAAATCCTCCGAGCCGAACAAATTGCCACCAAGAACACGGTCTTCAACGTCAAGTCCTTAAGGGATGCATGGCGCAAAGGCTCAAAGGGTGACTTGACCAATGCGGCGAGAACGAGATTGAGATCCCACGGCGAAATGCATACCCAACGCGCCGGCCTTAATCTAGCGACCGCCTTCAGGAAGCGACCTACATCCAGGTGAGTCCCCAAGGGAACTCCATTGATCTTACCACGATAACAGGCCAGGGCCGCCAACTGCACGCGCAAAGAACTGGCAGCAAGACCCCTATCAAACCCGTCCTGCAGAAACTCCAAGACCACCGGAATGGACACAGAGAGTGCGCGGAGATGACGACGAGAACACCAATCCTCAAAGACATGCCAGACCCACACATACGCCAGGGACGTCGACTGTTTACGCGCCCTAAGCAACGTTGCAACGACCGCCGACGAATAACCTCTCTTTCTCAGCCTAGCCCTCTCAATGGCCATATCGTAAGCGAGAACCGATCCACCTGAGGCATGAACAGTGGACCCTGCCGCAACAGATCCGCACATCAAGGGCGCCGCGGCCAGTCGGGAGCCACCAAGAGAACCATCCCCTTGTGAGCCCCGATCCGCTGAACTATCCTGCCGATCAACGCCCAAGGTGGGAAGACATACAGAAGGCCGTCGGGCCACGGACGTAACAGCGCGTCTATGCCCTCGGACATCCGTTCGCGCCTTCTGTTGAAGAACCGCGCGACCGTTGCCGATCGGAAGGACGCCATGAGATCCATCACCGGAGTACCCCAACGAGCTACGATGTGATCGAAAACGTCGGGATGCAACTCCCACTCCCCTGCATCCACCTGGACTCTGCTGAGGAAGTCTGCAGTGATATTGTCCTTCCTGGCAATGTGCGCTGCCAAGAGCGCCGGCAACCGAGGCTCCACCCAGGCAAACAACTCGTCCGCTTCCGACTCCATGGCGGCACTCCCCGTGCCCCCCTGGCAGTTGATGTACGCTACCGTCGCCGAGTTGTCGGAGAGCACCCTTACGGGTTTCCCGTGAAGCACGTCCTCGAACACCCGAAGGGCTAGGAAGACAGCGCGCAGTTCCAGACGGTTGATCGACCAAGACGCCTCTAGCGGAGACCAAAGACCCTGCGCAAACTGGCTCTCGCAGTGGGCTCCCCAGCCGGAGAGACTGGCATTCGTCAGCAACGGGACCCACTCCGGCTGTTCCAGCGGCATGCCCGCCGCCAGCGACGACCGGAGTAACCACCAGCAAAGCGAGCGCCTGGCGACGATCGGGCAAGGAAGCAGTTTGCTCAAAGCATCGGTTTGATGCGACCAGCGGCGAAGAAGGGCCCGTTGAAGAGGCCTCATATGGACCTTGGCCCACGGTACCGCCTCCAGGGTCTCCGCCATCGTTCCTAGGACGCGGAGATAATCCCACCCCGACGGCGCCGCCACCGCCCGAAACTGTCTGACTAGCGACCTCAAGCCCTCGGCCCGCCGATGCGGCAGAAACACCTGCCCTCTGCTGGTGTCGAACCGGACCCCGAGGTACTCGAGAACCTGGGTGGGCTTCAACTGACTCTTGGCCGGGTTGACCACCCAACCGAGACTCTGTAAAAAGTGCACTACCTTGTCCGTCACCCGGTAACTCTCCTCCTCGGACTTGGCACGTATCAACCAATCGTCGAGATAAGGATGAACGAGAATGCCTTCCTTGCGCAACGCCGCCGCCACCACCACCATGATCTTGGTGAAGGTGCACGGCGCCGTGGCTAACCCGAAAGGCAAGGCCTGGAACTGATAATGCCCCCAAGGAAGAGCGAACCGCAGGAATTTCTGATGCGCGAAACGGATGGGAACGTGCAAATACGCTTCCGTAAGATCCAGAGACGTTAAGAACTCTCCGCGATGCACCGCCACAATAACTGACCGCAGGGTCTCCATCCGGAAATGCGGCACCCGTAAGCACCGGTTCACAGCCTTCAGATCGTGAATGGGCCAAAAAGTGCGGCCCTTCTTCGGCACGACGAAATAAATCGAGTACCGACCCAAGCCGTAATCCGCTTCGGGAACCTCCACCACGGCCCCCAACTGAAGAAGCCGATCCAAGGTTCTGCGGACCGCCGCCGTCTTCCTTGGACCCCTGCAAGGGGACATGACAAAGGAATCCCGCACGGGTTTGGAAAACTCCAGCGCATAGCCGTGCTGAATAATTTCGAGTGCCTACTGGTTGGAAGTGATTTGGGTCCAAGCGGAAAGAAACTCCCGAAGTCGCCCGCCGATGGGAGGCCCCTCCGCCGGGACCCGCCTCGCTTCATTGCGACTTACGGGAAGCGGTGGATGGGTTGGAGGCGAAACCTCTAGTAGCTCCCCGAAACCCGCGAAATCCCTGGGCTCGAGACGGATACTGGCCCCTCTGGAAACCACCGAACCGCGGCGAAAGAAATCTCCGGAAATCACGAAACTGACCCCGAAAGCCCTGGCTGGACTTGCCGGGCTTCGTCCTATCCTCCGGAAGCCGACCTGCCTTGGACTCCCCCCAGGTCCTTCACTAACTTCTCCAAATCCTCTCCGAACAGCAAACCCCCCTTAAAGGGGAGCTTGCTAAGGTGGGACTTCGAAGGTCCGCCCGCCGCCCAATTCCGCAACCATAAGGAACGCCTGGCTGCCACCACAGACGCAGTGCTATTAGCCAGCGCCCTGATCAAATCGTAATGCACGTCCGCCAAGTAGGCGCCCCGGACTCTAGGCGATCCAGCTCCTTCAGTTCCTCGAGATCCAAATGGGGGGACTGACGTAGGCGCTGTGCCCATCTCAGGGATGCTCGGGCCACCCACACCCCACAGATGGACGCCTGCAGAGACTTAGAATCCGCTTCAAAAACCTGCTTGAGCAGGCCATCCACTTTACGGTCCTGGGCATCCTTCAAGGCCGCACTGCCTTCCACCGGAATGGTGGTCTTTTTCGTAACCGCGGAAACGACCGCGTCCACCCGCGGAGCCCGGAACCTCTCCTTATCCTTATCAGCCAAAGGGTACAATCTATTCAAGGTCCGTAAGCCCCGCAGACCAGCTTCCGGCTTATCCCACTCATCTTGAATCATCCTGTCCACCACCTTGTGCACTGGAACCACCACCTGCGTCTGACGCACTGCCCGGATAACCGGATCTTCTACATCCTCCTCCACGGCTACCTGCGTAGCAAGATTCAACATCTGCAAGGTCTCCGAGATCAAGGCCGGTAACTCCTCTCTGCAGAAGACCCTAACTATCTTAGCCTGATCCTCGGGTTCAGGAATCTCCCCGTCTTCGAGATCCTGGGTACCTTCCTCCTGGTCCCAGTCCGGCGCTGAGGCCTCAGGCCAGTCGCCCTCCGACAGCGCAGGGTCCCTAGCTCTTGCACGCTTAGGCACCGGAGGCCCCTCAGCCAACACCGCAGTCGCCTCCAGCTGCGGAACCGGAGAGAGCAGGGACCCGGGACCCGCTGCTGTACCCTGCTGTCTCAGGCAGAAAGCCTGATGCATCAGCAGTACAAACTCTGGACTAAACTCCCCGAGAGATGGCGCCGGGACCGGTAGAGAGACGGCGCCGGGACCGGTAGAGAGACGGCGCCGGGACCGGTAGAGAGACGGCGCCGGGACCGGTAGAGAGACGGCGCCGGGACCGGTAGAGAGACGGCGCCGGGACCGGTAGAGAGACGCCAGAGGGCCCCACCAGCTCTTCTAACGGCCCTCCCTGCGCTAAAGGCCGAGGGGACGCAGCCCGCCCCCCCCGTGGGCGCCCCCTGCGCCTCCGTGGACTCCTGCATTTCCATTTGCTGCTCCACAGCGGATGAGAGCGTCGCACAGCCCCGGCAGACCCCAGTATCCGCCACCGTGCCTCTCCTAGTGCCACACACAAGACACTGAGGTCTGGCAGCCATATAGCCTGCAGCCTCCCCTACTCCTGCCGTCGGGATCAACCTCAGCACTCTGGAGCAGAAGAGGAATAGTCCTAAGAGTTTGTCCTTATTTTATTATAGTATTTAAGTTTATGGACTTTGTTTTTTTTTTTTGTTTTTTTGTTTTTTTTTTTAACGCACTGCCTCCCCCGAAAGAGATCCCCCTCAGCTCACCCCCCCTCCCTTGTAGGAGGGCTGAAAGGAACAACCCATGAGCAAGGGAAGGCTCCAAAAACCAGCAAAATGAAAACAAAAAACACAAAGTAAACGAGAGAAATAAAAGTAATTAAAAGAAATCAAAAGAAATCGGGCCCCCGAGACGCTCTGCCCCGAAGCGGCAGGCACCCTGCAAGCACGCGGCTCACCGCGGAGCCGAAAATGGCCGCCGCGAAATCACCAAAGCTGATAAAGGGCGCCAAAAGTTCGCGAGTGCCCCTGTACCTCAGGAACAAACTATCTTCGCAGGAAAAACAGACCGACGCCGGTGGAAGACTTACCGGCGCGGTCTGCTGCTGCTCGGCGAAAAAACGGAGCTGCAGAATGCCCCCAGTACCGGCTCAAACTGCCTCGCTGAACTCCTGTGCAGTCAGGGAAGCCGCGGCAAAGGCAGGCTGCCGGCCAAAATCTGCCACTGTCTCAAAGAGGGGCTCTCCCCCGAAGAGTCCTGGGGGAGAGACCTCTGGGAACCGCAGGGGGGAAAGCTCGAAAGCCCTGAGCCAGAACCCCCGGAAAAAAAATACCCCACAGGCACAGGTAGGGAGCAAGGGAGCCAGAGCACAGATCTACAGCTGCACTGCTCTGCCCTTCCGTTTCTCTTTTTTTTTTAAAGAGGTATTACACCAAAGCCCAATTCATCCACACTTAGCTGCCACTACAGTAAAGGCTCCTTATCCATTCCTCCAGAGAGCCCTCTAAAAGGCTGGTCAAGTCCTCCTGCTGCATGGAGACTGGTAACACTGGGATTGAAGGAGGAGTGCAGCAGGCTATATCCAGTGATGTCATCATTCTGACAAACCAGTCTCCAAGCTGCAGGAGGAGATTGACAACCCAGAGGTAAAGGACTGAACTGGAGGATCGATAAGGAAATAGTAATTACACTTACCTGGTAATTGCAGTTCCTTGAGAGACGACAGCTTAGTCCTCAACGTATGGGTTGTGCACCTCCTCCTGCAGCATGAAGACTGGACCAATCAAATTTCAGCACCACTGGAATCAGCATACCAGGCATCCCTTGAACTCCAGTGACCAACTGTCAAAGCAAACTCAAAGAAATAGCTAACCTTTAAAAAAGTCTCTTTTTTTTTTTTGATCAGTGTAGACAATGGCCCCAAGCATGTCCCGCTCCTGCCGCAGCATAAGCCGATAGCGAGAGGAAGAGAAAAACATTGGAGCGAAACAAAAGAAATCAAAGAGACACACTCACCTGGGAATACGGACTTCTGAACCCAAGGCGTGCCGAACTAAAAACATTATAGGGAGGGAAGGAGGACTAAGCTGTCGTCTCTCAAGGAACTACAATTACCAGGTAAGTGTAATTACTATTTCCTTATCGTTCCTCCAGCTTAGTCCTCAACGTATGGGATGTAACAAAGCAGACTAACGGGCGGGATTCCTCCAGCCGGCACGCAGAACCAAAACTGGCATCGCCCGCCGCTAAGACATCAAGTCTATAGTGCTTACTGAAAGTGTGCAGAGAAGACCACGTGGCCGCTTTACAGATTTCCACCGGTGAGACCAAACTAAACTCCGCCCAGGACGCAGCCTGCGCCCTGGTAGAATGAGCACGCAAACCAACCGGCGGCACCCGACCGTGCAACAGATAAGCCGAGCCAATCGCCTCCTTAATCCACCGAGCAATGGAAGCTTTCGCCGCCGCCTCACCCTTCCGAGGACCGCCAAACAGCACAAACAAACGATCAGATTTACGAAATTCGCTGGTAACCTTCAAATAGCGACGCAAAACCCTCTTGAGGTCCAAACGACTAAGACCGCGATCGGACGCATGCTCCGCCGACGCAGGAAACACCGGGAGCGATACCACCTGATTCAAGTGAAAAGGGGAAGACACCTTAGGCAAGAAGGAAGGCACTGGCCGCAGAACCACCTTCTGAGCCGAGAAAGACAGAAAAGGCTCCCTGCAAGAAAGAGCCTGGAGCTCGGAAATACGCCGCGCCGAACAAATCGCTACTAAGAACACAGTCTTAAGAGTCAAATCCTTTACCAAACTTCAAGAAAGAGGCTCAAAAGAGCCGCACTGAGGGACCGCAAAACCAAGTTGAGATCCCACGAAGGCACCAAAACCCTGCGGGCCGGACGCAGTCTAGAAACGGCCCTCAAGAAGCGAACGACATCAGCATGAGCAGCCAGCGATACACCGTGAACCTTACCTTGGTAGCACGAAAGCGTCGCCAACTGTACGCGCAAGGAACTGGCGGCCAAACCTTTAGCAAAACAGTCTTGTAAAAAATCGAGTACCACCGGAAGAGAAGCCGTAGCAGCCCGAACCTGACGCAGAGAGCACCAATCCTCAAAGATACGCCAAACCCGTACATAGGCCAGCGAAGTGGATCTCTTGCGCGCCTGTAACAGAGTCGCTACAACAGACTTGGAATAACCCCGTTTTCTTAACCGCGCCCTTTCAATAGCCAGGCCGTAAGAGAGAATCTCCCCACTTGCGGCATGCGAAGAGGACCCTGACACAACAGATCCGAATCCAGGGGAAGCCGCCACGGGGAGCCGTCCACTAACCTCATCAGATCGGCATACCAAGGACGTCGAGGCCAATCCGGCGCTATCAACAGCACCCGACCCCGGTGGGCCTCGATACGCTGAATCAAGCGCCCCAGCAGTGGCCACGGGGGAAACACGTAAAGAAGGCCCGAGGAAGGCCAAATCTGCAAAAGAGCATCCAGGCCTTCCGACATCGGCTCCCTTCGATGACTGTAGAACCGAGCTGCCTTCGCTGAGCGCAACGTGGCCATCAGATCCATGACCGGCTGCCCCCAACGCTGAACCAGTTGTGCGAATACCCTCGGGTTGAGTTCCCATTCGCCGGGATCCACTTGAACCCTGCTGAGGAAATCCGCAGTCACATCGTCTTTCCCGGCAATGTGCGCTGCCGGGGCTCTATCCACTCGAACAACGTCCGCGCCTCCGCCTCCAATGCTACGCTTCCGGTTCCGCCCTGCCGGTTTATGTATGCCACTGCCGCAGCATACCCGCACCGCTCGAGCGGATATCAGGGGCTCGAAGCGTTGCAAGGCCAACCGCACGGCTCGAAGCTCCAAGCAGTTGATTGACCAACCTCTCTCCTCCGGAGACCATAGGCCTTGAGCGAACTGTTCGCCGCAGTGTGCGCCCCAACCGGTCAGGCAAGCATCCGTCAATAGCGGAATCCAGTCCGGCTGCTCCAAGGGCATTCCCACCCGGAGCGATGACTTTCGCAGCCACCATCGTAGATCCCTCCGAACCGCCATCGGGCAAGGGAGACGTTTGTTCAGCGAATCGGACTGGTTGGACCAGCGACGGAGCAATGCTCTCTGAAGCGAACGCATGTGAAAGCGAGCCCAAGGTACTACCTCCAGGGAGGCAGCCATCGTCCCCAGCAACTGAAGGTAGTGCCACGCTGACGGAGCAGGGCTTTTCCGAAACTGCCGCACAAGAGATCGAAGCGCCAACACCCTGCGGTCAGGAAGAAAAACTGATCCCCCGCAAGTGTCGAACCGTACTCCCAAGTATTCGAGGTACTGCGTTGGGACCAAGTGACTCTTGCGCGGGTTGACCACCCAGCCGAGAGACTGCAAGAGCGCTACGACTTTGGAGGTCGCTGCCAAGCTCTCCGCTCGAGACTTCCCACGAATCAACCAATCGTCCAGATAGGGATGGACCAGCACCCTTTCCTTGCGCAAGGCTGCCGCGACAACCACCATGATTTTGGTGAACACTCGCGGCGCGGTCGCGAGACCGAAGGGCAAGGCTTGGAACTGGAAGTGGCCCCACGGTAGAGCGAAGCGGAGATACTTTTGTTGATCCTCCCGGATAGGGATATGGAGGTAAGCCTCCGTGAGGTCGAGGGAAGTGAGGAACTCGCCCCTGCGGACGGCAACCAGCACGGACCGTAGAGTTTCCATCCGGAAGTGAGGCACCCGCAGGCAGCGGTTGACACCTTTGAGATCCAAAATGGGGCGAAGAGCGCCATCCTTCTTTGGCACCACAAAATAAATGGAATACCGTCCGAGACCATACTCCGCCTGCGGAACAGGGACTACCGCCCCCAGCTGGACAAGACGATCGAGGGTTTGGCGAACCTGAGCGGTCTTGCGCTCTCCCCAGCAGGGAGACGCCACAAAAGAATCGAGTACGGGTCTGGCCAGGTCCAGGACATACCCGTCCCGTATGATGTCCAAAACCCACTGATCGGAAGTAATCCGGGCCCAAGCGGAGAAAAAGCGTCGAAGACGGCCTCCGATCACTGGGATCTCCACCGGGGCCCGCTGCCCTTCATTGGGGCTTGCGAGCGGAAGCAGGAGCTGCAGCCGTGAATCCTCTACTGGCTCCACGAAAACCTCGAAAACTCGAAGCTCTCAAGACATATCTGCCACGCTGGAAACCAGCAGAACGGGGAGACCGAAACCGACGAAAGTCCCGAAACTGCCCCCGAGCAGCCGGAAGCGACCGACCTCGCTTGGGTCAATCCTCCGGCAGGCGACCGCCCTTGGACTCACCCAAATCTTTGACCAACTTATCCAAATCCTTACCAAACAGCAGTCTACCCTTAAAGGGCAACCGGCCCAACCGTGACTTGGACGAGCCATCGGCCGCCCAATTCTTCAGCCAAAGGGCTCTGCGTGATGCTACTACGGACGCCATGCTGTTGGAGAGAGCTCTGATGAGATCATAATGGACATCCGCCAAATACGCCGAACCAGATTCCAAGCGGTGGAGCTCACTCAACATTTCGGCCTCCAAGGTGGGCGTTTGTTGAAGCCGCTGAACCCAGCGTAAACAGGCACGGGCAACCCAAGCCCCACAAACGGAGGCCTGCAACGCAATCGCGTCTGCCTCAAACGCCTGCTTCAACAAACCGTCCATTTTCCGGTCCTGCGGCTCACGCAAGGCCGCACTACCCTCCACCGGAATTGTGGTTTTCTTAGTCACCGCCGACACAGCCGCGTCAACCTTCGGAGAGCGGAAGCGCTCAAGATCGTTGTCTGACATAGGGTAGAGTCTACGCATGATTTTCAACCCCTTGAGGCCCGATTCAGGGGTATCCCACTCTGACTGAATCATCTGATCAATCACTCTGTGAATGGGAAAAACCACGTTAGTTTGTCGCACCGCCTGAATAATGGGGTCCGCTCCGTCCGCCTCCTCCACCGGGGGAGTCGGAGCCAAACCAAGAGTCTGAAGTGCCTCCGAAACAAGCGCAGGCAATTCCTCGCGTCTGAAGACCCGAATAATCTTTGCCTGATCCTCCGGCTCAGGGAGCTCGCCCTCCTCTAAGGCCTCCCCATCCGCTTCGTGGTCGAAATCCGGATCACCACCTTCAGGTCACTCCGCCTCTGACTGGAAGGGTTCATGCAGGCGTTGCCTCTTAGGTGCCTTGCCACCGGACAACGGACTCTCCGCCGGCGTGGACAGGGCCGCCACCCCTGGCGCCGAAAGGGAAGCAGCGCCCATGCTCTGACTCCTACGGCAGAACGCCTGATGCATCAGCAAAATAAAATCGGGAGAAAAATCCTCCAATGGCAAGAAACCCCTGGGGTCCAACTGCCCCCAGAGGGTAAGGTAACCGCAGAGGGGAGCCCCGAGGACCCCTCCAGAGGCAACTCCAACTCCCCCGCTGCGGAACCGGGCTGCGCTTCCGCAGCCAAGGAATTCTCCAGGCGCTGCTCCATACTGAGAGACACCGAAGTACAGCGCTGGCAGACGCCTGTCTCAGGAGCTGCACCTCTCCGAGAACCACAAATTACACAAAGAGACCCCGCAGGCATGAAAACAGTGTGAGGCAGAGCTGCAAATAGCAAACGATGCCCCTCAATGCTGAAAAGAAATAAATGGCTCACTGCCCCAGAAGAACCAGCACACCAACTGGGAACTGGGCAGCAGCTTGCAACAGCAAGGCAGAGAAGTAAATGAAGTGTTCCCCTTTTTATTTTATTTATTTATTTTTTTTATATCCCCCAAAGGATTGTGCCCAAGAAATGGGAACGCCGAAACAGCTGAGAAGAAAGCAACAGACCCGCGAAGAACAAGGGCAGAGAAGATAACAAACGCTATCCCCCCCCCCTAGCCGCGGGACATAAGAACCCCGAAGGAAAGGGGACCAAAAGTGACAAAAAACACAGAAAGAAATGAAATTAATGAATAAAAGGAAAGAAAAAAACCACCGCGTGGGGAACACGCTGAAAAGAACCGCGAACAGTAACAAAACAAAATGGCCGCGGCAGCTAAGAAACTTTGGCGGGCTCTTGTCTCTCACGGGCGTAACAGCCCGAATTCAGGAAAGGTCTGCTGCCGACCAAGCTACCGAACCGCCGCAGCTTCCGCGACCCAGGGGACCCCCGAAAAAAAATACCAAATGAATAAGAGCTCCCAGAAGGGTTGCGCCGAGGCGCAGAGAACCTGGAGTGGAACGGCTCTGACCGCCGCCAACTACCAGCACTTACCGGCACCGAAGCAGCACACTCTCTACCCCTGAGAGAAGCTGCTGTACAGCCGCCGCAGGAGCTCTGCCCCGAACAGCCCTGGGGCAGAGATCCCAATTAAGAATAGAGAGAGGCAAAAGCAGAGAAGCGGCTAAGGCTGTGCAGGAGAGAGACCTCCCACAGGTCTCCCCCCTCCCCCATGGAGTGCCGAAATGAGCAAGGAAAAATTTAAAGAAACAGGAACCCCTTAAACTAAGAAATGAAATAAGTCCTAAGAGGACAAAAAATAAAGACCCAAAAGGTTAGCTAGGGAAAAGGACACACTAAACTGAATGACTAGTGAGCCCAGCTAGGCTCACTAACGTCTTCCTGCTGCATGAAGACTGGACACACTGGAGTTCAAGGGATGCCTGGTATGCTGATTCCAGTGGTGCTGAAATTTGATTGGTCCAGTCTTCATGCTGCAGGAGGAGGTGCACAACCCATACGTTGAGGACTAAGCTGGAGGAACGATAAGGAACATTTGTTTCTCAAGATCAAGGCGCATAGTTTAAAACGGGCCTGCACCTTAATGTTAATAAGACAAAGATCCTGACAACTGGCAAAAATCAGTAAGTTCATCAATGATGGAGAAGAAATAGGTTAAAGTTATCAACTATTTCAATTTGGATCATCAATCAAAGGACGGACAAGCAATCAAGAAAACCGACGACGCATTGCTCTTGGCAGAATGGCTATGAAGGACCTAGATGAGATTCTTAAGAGCAGAGATGTCTCTCTCCATACAGTGATTCGACTTGTCCAAGCCAAGCTATTTTCAATATCAAAATTCATTATTTATAAAAATGTCACTTTAAAAGTATTCAGCCGTCAGTGCAGCAGACTCTCCCTCTCTCAACTTTTTTTTTTTTTTGGCAGACCTGCAGAGACAACGCTCATGGCTGGCCTTTCTAGCATTATAGGGGTTACGATCCTCACGCAGCCGCTGATGCTCCCAGCCACTACAGTACTTCTGCCCATGGGGTTTGGGGTTCCCACGGGCAGCTACCAATGCTCCTGTCCATGATCAATTGCTTCTGGCCCATGTGTCTGAGCCCCAGGCGCCAGGTCTGATTTTTTTGGTTGCCATGGCGATCTGGTGCCTGGGGTTTGTCGACTCCTGACACTGGATATCCTCGAGTATTAAAACACTATACATTGAATTATAAGGTCGGGTGGAAGCAGAAGTGCTCATGGGGCCACCCCGGTCCCCCCCAAAGGTGACGCCAGGGCTTCGGACTCCTATGAAGCAAGCTGCCAAGACCAAGAAAAGCTCATGAGCTACTTTAGCAGCTGCAATTCAAGTAGTTAAAGTGAGCTCTGGGGCCCCAGAGACCAAAAGGCTTGCAGCTTAGGCCATGCCGCTGTGCTCCACCCTCAACAGGCCCAAGCCACCATCTGAAATGGCCATGATGTCCAACAGCAAGGAAAACAAGAAAGGAGCAGCAGGGGACAGAGAAATGTCATGGGACCCTGGGCCCACCATCGGGGTCCTAAAATACTGAAAAAAAAAAAAAGGTTGAAGAAATGGGGCGAAAGAGACAGACTGGAGGAGACTGCTTGAAGAGAGAAAGACTGGTGTGGATTGGCTGGAGGAAGACTGCTGGAGATATAAAGACTAGTGGAGACTGGCTTGGTGCTGAGTGGACAGACCAAGGGAAGAGTACTGTGAAGTTCCTGAATTTTTTGAAGTTCACTAAGGGGTTACTGAAATGGACTCACTGGTATAAAGGAACATTTAAGATTTGTGTCTTTACATTTCAGATTGTGATGATGTCCAATGTTTAAGAACAAACAAGATGCTTATTGATATACTTTGTCAGATCTCAGTCACATATGGGGTACATTCTACCCTATCGCCACCGGAGATAGGGTGGAATGCACCCCATACATGATCATCACTGTACTCTGTCAGATCTCAATCTGGAAGGGTCCGCACACCGTCATATGCGGACCACTTTCTTGGTTATAACTACAGAAGAGTCTATACACCCTAGACGAAGGCTTTGCTGAAACACAGCGGTGTATGGTGGACTGACCTACTAGCAATAAAATGTATTTTACAATTCATCTGCGTGAGATGATGTGTATTCACCACTTTGCTGTTTGGTGTTGGTGTTTTGGACTTGCGAGAGTGGACAAAGAACAGAACAGGACAGCAAGATAGAAAGGAGGGCCTGAACCCAACTTTCTGACCCCTTCAGGGGCCCTGTGGGGCTTCCCTGCTCCTCTTCCAGCACCCCAGTGCTTGTAACAGACACAAGGTGGTTTGTCCACTCCAGGAGACATGGATGTATCCGCACTCTGAGCCACTAGGCCCTTCACGACTCAAAAGGCCTCTCATTTTAGTGAGGGCGAGGAGAGTCAGGCTTTTTTACAGCAGTACTAGTCCACACATCTTGCCATCTGCTGGATGCAGATGATACTGTCTTCCCTCAGTGTTGTATCAGAAGATATACCTGGTGATAAAGCACAGTTACTTACCTGTAACAGGTGATCTCTGGGAACAGCAGGAATTAGTCATCACATATGGGTACGTCGGTACCGACGGAGCCCGCGCGGGAAAGCTCCCCAGCTTTTCAGATTAAAAGCTTTTGGGGCCTCCCACTGCACATGCGCGCTGCCTTCCCGCCTTCCTGACCAGCTCTCGTCAGTTCGATTTTAAAGCTGAGACAATAGAGAGAGAGGACAGGAAGATAGATAGATAGAGATACAACTCCTAGGGGAGGTGGGTGGGTTGTGATGACTAATTCCTGCTGTTCCCAGAGATCACCTGTTACAGGTAAGTAACTGTGCTATCTCCAGGAACAAGCAGGAATAAGTCATCACATATGGGGACTCCCTAGCTAAGATGCCTGGGAGATCCCCCTCCAAGGGTAAACCATCTTCGTATGGATCTCAGGCATCCATCCAGGGAAGGTGGGCAGGAGTTGTTTAAGTATGGAACAGGTGTTTGAGGACAGCCTGACCAAACAAGGCATCCCGGTGGGAGTCCTTGTCCAAGCAGTAATGGGCTGTGAAGGTATGAACCGAGGCCCAAGTGGCTGCTCGACAGATCTGATCTATGGACACAGAGTGAAGATGAGCCATAGAAGTGGCCATGGCTCTCACATTGTGAGCTGTGACATGGCCCTCCAGAGAAATGTTCTTACTCTGGTAAGCAAAAGAAATACACTGAGCGATCCAATTGGAAAGTGTACGCTTGGTGACTGGAAGTCCCAAATGAGAAGGATCAAAAGCCACGAAAAGTTGGGAAGACTTTTGATGTGGTTGAGTCCTGTTGAGGTAAAAGGCAAGAGCTCTTTTACAATCCAGAGTATGAAGGTTCCTCTCTGCACTGGATGCATGAGGAGCCGGGAAAAAGACAGGTAGATATACCTCTTGATTAAGATGAAAAGGCGAGACCACTTTGGGCATAAAGTGGGGATTCGTCCTAAGGACCACCTTATCATGATGAAACCTAGTATAAGGTGGATGAGCCACTAAAGCCTGCAGTTCACTGATGCGGCGAGCCGAAGTGACTGCAATAAGGAAAACAACCTTCCAGGAAAGAAATTTGAAGGAGGTAGAGTCCAAAGGCTCAAAAGGTGGCTGCATAAGCTGACCTAGAACTAGGTTCAAATCCCATGCTACCGGGGGAGGTCGGATGGGAGGTTTAGTTAGGGTCAGGCCTCTCATGAAACGTGCAACAAGAGGATGAGAGGAGACAGGTTGTCCATTTATAGGTTTTAAGGATGCTGCAATAGCACTCAAATGGACCCTTACTGAATTCGTCTTAAGGCCTGCATTTGAAAGATGCAGGAGATAGTCCAAGAGGGAATTCAAAGGAAGTGTTAGAGGGTCAAGACCCTGCTGAGCACACCAAATGGAAAAACGCTTCCATTTGAAAGCATAAGAACGCCTCGTGGAAGGTTTCCTAGAGGCATGAAGGATATCTTTCACAGGCTGAGAAAGATTAAAGTCTTGAAGACTTAGGCCTTCAGTAACCAAGCTCTGAGATGTAGGGATTTGGGGTTTGGGTGCCACAAAGTCCCCTTCTCCTGAGACAGGAGGTCTGGCGCAGCTCCCAGGTCCAGGGAGGATCCCTGGGAGAGATGCAGAAGTAGAGGGAACCACACCTGGCGTGGCCAGCGGGGAGCTATGAGGATCATAGTCCCGTGATCCCTCTGGAGCTTGAACAGAGTCTTGGATATTAGAGGAATGGGTGGAAAGGCATAGAGGAATTCCTGACCCCAATGCAGGAGGAAGGCATCGTGGGTCTGAGCTCCCTGACACTGAGTTCTGGAACAGAACCGGGGAAGTTTGGCATTCCACGGACTTGCAAAGAGGTCTATGTCCGGGGTCCCCCATTCCTGAAAGATTCTGCGTATCTGGTCCATATGTAGGGACCATTCGTGTGGAAGCAGAACTCGACTGAGTCTGTCCGCACGAGAGTTTTGAACTCCTGGAAGATACACCGCAAGAAGGTGAATTTGATGCTCTCTGGCGAAGGCCCATAATCTGAGAGCTTCGTTGCAAAGCGACAGAGAGCCTGTCCCTCCTTGTTTGTTTATATAGAACATGGCTACCTGATTGTCTGTCTGAACTAGGAAAGTCAGGTTGACAAGGAGGGTATAGAAGACCTTGAGGGCAAGGTAAATTGCTCGCAGTTCCAGGAGGTTGATATGAAGGGTGGTCTCCTGTGGAGACCAAGTGCCCTGAGTGGAGAGGTTCTGAAGATGAGCTCCCCACCCTGTCTGGGAGGCATCTGTTGTGAGGGTTGCTTGGGGCAACAAAGGTTGGAAGGGGGCCCCCAACAACAGATTCTTGGTGGATGTCCACCATTGGAGGGACCAAAACAAACGGCTTGAGGTGAGTATTTGGTCGGAGAGCGCTCCAGATGCTTGAGTCCACTGGGTGGCCAAGGTCCATTGAGCTGCTCTCATATGCAGACGAGCGTAGGGCACCACATGTACCGTGGAGGCCATGTGGCCCAGAAGTCGCAGCATTTCCCGGGCTGTCAAATGACTGCTGGACTGAGCTTGGGAGGCCAAACTCAGCAGGCGTTGGGCCCTGAGCTGAGGCAGGTAGGCCCTCGCAGTGATGGTGTCTAACTGGGCCCCTATGAACTCGAGAGACTGAGTAGGGATTAGTTGAGACTTGGGAAGGTTTACTACCAGTCCCAGATACTGCAGAAGACGCCTTGTGCGGTCCAGGGAAATTTGGGCCTGGGACTGAGATGGAGCTCGGATGAGCCAGTCGTCCAGGTATGGGAATATGAAAATTCCCAGGCCTCTTAGAAAGGCAGCTACGACTGCCATGCATTTGGTGAACACTCTTGGAGCAGAGGCTAGACCGAAGGGGAGTACTCTGTACTGGAAATGTTGTCCCTGAAACAGAAATCGAAGGTATTTTCTGTGGGATGGGTGGATGAGTATGTGTGTATACGCATCCTTTAGGTCTAGAGAACAAAGCCAATCCCGACTCTGAAGGTATGGAAGGAGAATGCCCAGAGAAAGCATTTTGAATTTCTCCTTGAAAAGAAATTTGTTCAATTCTCTCAGATCTAGAATTGGTCTGAAGCCCTCTGTCTTCTTTGGTATTAGAAAATAAGGGGAGTAGAATCCCGTCCCCTGTTGAAGAAGAGGGACCTCCTCTATTGCCCCTTGGGCAAGGAGGGAGGAGACTTCCTGACCCAAGAGGGTCAGGAGAGATGGGGGAGAATTGAACTGCTTCACCATAGTATAAGGAGGAAGGTCGGAAAAATGGAGTTTGTAACCCTCTCTGATGATAGAGAGGGTCCATTGCTCTGATGTAATTTGCTCCCATCTGGGAGCAAAGTGAGCTAACCTTCCGGGTATGGTGAGGGGCTCTGGTTGTTCTAGAGCCAGAAAAGTTAAGTTCTCTAGGGGCAAGTCAAAACCCCTGAGGGGGTTGAGCCTGCTGAGGCGTAGCAGACGCCGCAGGCTTTGACCTTGCCTGTTTAGGTTGCTGACATTTAGCAGCAAAACGAGGCTGAGAGGATTGTTGGCCAGTATTTGTGGAAAATCTGGACTTCTTGTAATAAGGCCTCTTAAAAGACTTCTTTTGGGCAGGAGTGGAGGTAGACTTAGAAAGTCTATCTAAGGTGGCATTTTCTGCGTCCATTTGAGTGGCCTTAATTTGCCACTCCTCACCAAATAAGTTCTCACCTGTACAGGGCAGATTCCGTAAGCCATCTAGGACCCAAGGTTCTAGATCAGAAGCCTGGAGCCAAGCAAGACGTCGGGCTGCTATAGCAATGCCCGAAGCCCTACCAGCACCCTCAAAGGAATCAAAAGCTGCCCTGTTGGAGAACTTTGAAATATCCAAAAGGTGTTTCACTAAGAAAATGAACTCCTCCCTTTTATCCTCAGGGATGAAGGGGGCAAAATGCCGAACTTTTAGAGCGATTTCACTGAGAAACATGCCCATGTAAAGACTATAGGAATTAATCCTGGCTATAAGCATAGTAGCCTGGAAAATTTTCCTGCCAAAAGAGTCTAGAGTCTTACATTCTCGCCCTGGAGGAGTAGAAGAGTGCCTTTTGGTACTCTTTATCTTCTTCATTGCAGACTTCACCACAATAGAATGGTGAGGCAATTGGGGTTTTTGGAAACCAGGAGAAGGGGGGACACGGTACATGGTGTCCAACCTGCGAGAAGAAGGAGACAATGTTAGAGGAGCCTCCCATAAGTCCATCAAGTGTTCTTGAAGGATTTCATGGATAGGCAGGGTGACTGCCTCTTTAGGAGACTTAGAGTATCCTAAAATATCCAGTTTCTTTGATCGGGGTTCCTTTTCAGAGGATGAAGCAATAGAAAGACCTTTAGCTATTTCTATGATGAAGTCCTGAAAGGACAAATCCTCTGGTGGAGACATTCTCCTTTTAGGAGAAGAAGGCTCCTCAGGAAGATCAAGGGAGAACTCATCAGAATCATCAGAGGAGTTAAAATCCTCTGAAGAAGCAGAGTATCCTCTATGTGCTTCCAACGCACGATACGCATACCGTTCGGTATCGACATCGGGCGTACCGGGTATGGGATCGGTACCGGGCAAAAGCCCGGATCCGGCATGCGGAACCGATCTGCGTTTGGAAGACGATGGCCTTGGTTCCGGTATGGAAGCCATTACCGGAACCGGACCCGGTACCGCTAGCCGCGGTACCGAGGGCATAGCAGCATTAATAAAAGCCAGAATGGCCTGCTGCATGACTTGGACAGTATTGCCCATAGACGCCACTGCTGCCTGGATGTCGGTACCGGTATGGGCCGGTACCCCAGAGCAGCACAACAGGTGATCTGTCGAGGCCGCGCCATCGATGTCAACCTGTGACCCCATGATTGCTTTGGAGGCCGGAACCTCCCGCCGGGGTTTTTTGGCCTGGGCAGAATCCTCGAACTCAGAATTGAGAGCCTCTCGATCTTTAGAAAGAGATTTGCTTTTAGAGGATTTGCCCACTGGAGTTTTGGTTACCTGCAATCCATCCGGAGAGGAAGACCTGGATGACTGATGCTTCTGAAGGAAACAGCACATGGAACTTGTTGGCCCGGTTCTGCAATCCACGTTTCGACATCTGGGAGCAGGATGGGCAGTCCGGTATGGAATGGTCAGGTCCTAAACAATTAAGACACCATTCATGGTTGTCTGTAACAGGAATGACAGCACTGCACTTGGTACACTTTTTAAAAGCAGGAACTGGCTTCTCCATGAGGAGAATTTGTGTAGGCCTGAAGGCCTAACAAAGTACCAAGCTGTGCTGAAGAAAAGAAAAAAAAAATATATTTTTTTTTTAAAGAAAGAAAGAGAGACCGGCAGTACCGGTTTCAGAATGGGGAAGGCAGGTACGCGGTCTAAAGAAAACAATAAAATTAACGATTTCTTCAGCGGTGACAGGAACACGACCTGCTGGCTCCGCGGAAAAAAAGAAACTGACGAGAGCTGGTCAGGAAGGCGGGAAGGCAGCGCGCATGTGCAGTGGGAGGCCCCAAAAGCTTTTAATCTGAAAAGCTGGGGAGCTTTCCCGCGCGGGCTCCGTCGGTACCGACGTACCCATATGTGATGACTTATTCCTGCTTGTTCCTGGAGATCATGAATTAAAGTTGCTCAGCTCTACTGCCATCTGCTTGCAGGTGGACATAACCCACTTGTCTGGACTGGTCTAGCAGTACTGTATAATGAGGAATGCAAGCTTGAGACAGACTTTGCTCAGAGATGCTGTAAGCAAACTGCAAATAAACCCCAGGAAGAAAGTCTGCACTAAATCAAAGAAGAGCAAGCCAACCCATGCACAGAGGGGTCTGCATTAGCAGCATCTATACCTTGAGCATGTATTGGCATGCTGTCAACAAAATATCACTTGGAGGTGAAGCTTGAAACTTCAGCTCAGATGACCAAGACCCAGTCACAGTTGTATGCCTACTGACACTGATGGCCCCAAACCCTGCAAAAAATGTCCCTAGTGGCCCAATAGCCCTTACCCTCCACTCCACAAACTCAATAAAAAACACTGCTCGCTGAAGTGGCCACAATAACCTCCTCTGCCCCCCCAACAGCTTCAATCTCTCTCCAATCCCCTACCCCCCAGCAGTACCAGATTCCCTGATTCCTCCCATACCTTTGTGGGGGGGGGGGGGGCGGCAAAAGAATGATGCCCACACATTCTTACCCTACCATGCTGAAAAGCAGTGGTGCCTGATCCATCATGGTTGCATCATGGGATGTAATGGGTGGCATCCATCTACCATGAAAGGTTAAAATGCCTTATATGGCAGACCCTGCGGGGAGGGGGGGTTAATCTGCCATAATAAGTCTTTTTTTAACACCTTATACAGCAGACTAACCCCATCTGGTTATACAGGATGCATGGCACAGGGTCAGGTGCTACCATTTTCCAAAATAGCAGTACAGGGACAGCAGCATGGGGGCTCTGCTCCCCCCCCCCACGAGGGGGTATGGGGAGGGGAGACACATTGAGGCCACTTGAGCCACCAATGTTATTTTTGTAGACTTTGTGTAGTGGGGGCCACTAGAAAGATATTTTGGGGAGTTTGAAACCATTGTGCCACCATTGTTGGAGGGCATGTAAAATCAGGTCGGGGCCTTGGGGTCATCTGAGGTGGTATGTCAAAAACCTCAGATGATATCTGTGCTGCATCTTTACATCTACCTGAAGCGTGCATTAAGGTCCAGCTTTAAGAGTTAAAAAAACATTCTAAGTTTCAATGTAGTTTTTATATATGGAGAAATTAAACATAAGATATGCCATACTCAGTCAGACCAAGGTCCATCAAGCCCAGTATCCTTTTTCCAACAGTGGCCAATCTAGGTCATAAGTACCTAGCAGTTTCCCCAAAAGACAGGTTCCTCAATGCTTGTATTGGGTCAAGCAGCGATATCCTGAGTCCCTTTTAATAAATGGTTTATGGACCTTTCCTCCAGGAACTTGTCCTAACCTTTTTTAAACCCAGCTACACTAACAACTTTTACCACATCCTCCGGTAACAAATTTCCAGAGTCTGATTACACATTGAGTGAAAAAATATTTATCTTAGTCTTAAATAGGTTACCCTGTAGCTTCATTGCATGTCCCCTAGTCTTTTTATAGTCGGATGACATAAACAATCGATCTACATTTACCTGTTCCACTCCATTCATTAGTTTATAGACCTCTATCATATCTCCCCTCAGCCGTCTCTTTTCCAGGTTGAACAGCCCTAACCTTTTTAGCCTCTGTATCCTTCCATCCCCTTTACCATTTTGGTGGCTCTTCTCTGTACTTTTTCTAATAACGCTATATCTTTTTAAAGATACAGCGACCAGAATTGCATACAAATATTCAAGGTGCAGTCACACCATGGAACGATACAGAGGCATTATAATATGTTTTGTTTTATTTTCTATCCCTTTCCTTATGATATCTATTTGCTCTCTTGGCTGCCGCTGAACACTGGGTGGAGAGTTTTAACAAGTTATCCATGATGATGCCTAAATCTTTTTCCTGGGTGGTGGTTCCAAATGTGGAACCTTGCATACACTCCTTTGCATGCTATCAGAATGCCCATTGCCCTATGCTTTAGCGCAGTGGTTTTGCTCAGGATTCTCCTGGGCTATCTTGCTTTCTGCATTGGGAGCAAGACTAGCAGCTCAATGCAGCCAATTGTGCTATGTTCTAGGGCAGCATTTTACTAGAGATTTTCAGTGCTAGTTTTGCTCCCCAATATAGAAAGCAAAACTAGGACACAAACATCATGACTAAAACCACTGTGCTAAAGCACAGTGCTATAGGCATGCTAATTAAGTCTTTTGCATGCAATCTGAATTGTTCTTGATGTAAAAAACTGGCCAAGATGCACTATGCTGGACTAGGTGCCATTTTTCAAGATGTCTGCATAAGAGTGGGAGGCCTGCAGGCATTGTTCCTGCCCAACAGTTAGGTGCAAGGGGGAGAAAAAGCAGTGGGATATCAAGGAAGATCTTTCTAAAGGGGGGGGGGGGGTGGTCTACTAGGGGATCCCCCATGCCACCAATGATTGAGTGAGTGAGTGATTGTGCCCCCCTCCTCCCAGCACAATCAATCAGGTGGTCTGCATTAATCATCTGAGAAGAAGTGCCCCAACCTCTCCTGGGATGACTTTTTAAAAGCAATCCAATACATGCGCATAGACGCCAAACTTAACGGAGACTCTGTGCATCTGCCTGGTTTAGCACAGATTTTCTGCAGAACTTTATTTTGCATGTTTGCTTACAGCATTATTGCACAAAACGTCTGCGTTCAACCGCAGTTATGAAACCGTGCGCTAGAGATTAATAGCCAGGTTTCTGCATCAAGCTGTAGAAGAGCAGGAAAATCTCCAGCAAAACTTGGCACTAGGGCACAGCATCGAGCTGTAGGGTCAGGCTAGAGACTTGACTTTTCACCACCGTCTTATTTTGGGCCCTTTTAAAATCGTTTTAACACCCCGAATGAACCGTTCTTCTGAGGCACAGGAAGAGCCAAGGAGGCCTCCGCAGCGCATGCGGGGATTTTTAGCATCAGCGAGCGAAGCGCTGGTGCATCTTGCGGGAGGAAGTCAGACGACGACTGGCACACGCTTTCAACTTTCTGGACCCACAACAAACCGTTGAGACCTGGCTTTAAACGTAAAAGCGGACTCCGCGGGGGGTCGTCTGCAAACCAAGGACACGCTCCGGTACCAGCCGAACCTGGCAGCTGCCCTCGTCGCCCCTTCCGCATCTCGGAGTTTTTACCTGCCACCGTTATTTTGTAATCACGAATTACAATAGAAACAGAAGGGAAACCATGACACCAATAAAAGTTATCAGAAACCATAAGTTACATTGCAACAACCCACGATGGGGGGGATGGGGAAATAGGTGACTGACCGCAACCGCCCCTTACCCGCGTGCTGTCGGGCCAACGAGGCCACCTCTTCGTGACAGAAGATGTACGACTTGGTGCTGAGCCAGAAGCGGACGAGGTGCAGCAGCAGCACGATCAGCGCGAGCAGGATCAACGAAGCCCGCAGGGCGCGGGAGCTCAGTAACGACATAACCGCCACCTGCCGCTGCCCGCGCGCCGGCCAACGATTGGGGCAGGACAGAAAGCGAGAGAGTCTCACGCACGCGCCACCCAACTCACAGCCAATAATCGCAACGCACGGACGAGGCCAGCTCCGCCTTCCGTTTCCCCTTCTTTGGTGAGAGAGGTACCGTGCGCGGGAGGGGTCACACACAGGACGAAGTCCAGCGAGCGGCAGACATGGAGTCTGCCAGCATCTTCCAGCCTAGCGGTACCGTAGCGCGCAGCCGTAAAACATAAATCCCGGGACTTTTAGTTCTGCGTCTCTCGTTCCAATCCCCTGAGCGGTCTCGAATCCCATAATCCTTCTGGGACATGTGGTTCTGTGCCTCTCGCTCCCATCCCCTGAGCGTTTTGTAGGTCTGCTGTTTCCCTCCCCTGCCTGATGAGCCTTCGAGGACACGCAGACTTGCGCCTCTTCTTGTCGCTGTCCCCCTGAGCGTTCTGGAGTCCTGCCGGCCTTCTTTGCCCTTGAGCCCTCTGGGAAATGTAGTCCTGTGCCTCATGTGACGTTCCTGGTACAACATGCCGATGATCCGGTCCTCATTTCGCCCAGGATGCCGAGTTATCCAGTTCCAGGAGTGAGGTTGTTTTGACAGTTCTGGTTTTAAATTTATATTGCAGTGCAGTATGGTATTTGCAGTCCCTGATGTTGCCCATTGGACTTGGTGGTGCTGCAGGCCCCATAACGCATTAGGATGAGATTGTCAGAAATTCGAGACTGGTTTAAAATCTCACTCATGGAACTGGGTAACTGCAGTGGAGTTTAGTTCTACTTACAGAAAATTGTGCTTGTCCTGTTAGTCCACTTCTGCATATGTGTCAATAAGGGTCAACAAATAGAAAAATAAATAGGTATCACTTACAACTTGTTTGCTGATCCTTATTGCCACATAGTCCTGATTGATTATTTTATTTTATTTAAAATCTTTTCTATACCGCGCTCTTTAGAATCAGTGCGGTTTACAGGTAACAATAACTTGTACAGTGCAGGGGGATATGCACTGTACTTTCAATGAGCAGGTGTTGTAACGGGAATAACGAGGGTAACTATATACTGGCTCAGCAATCAGGTCGCCTATGTATGGTGTTGATTGGAGCTGCTTGGCAACTATTTACAAGATTAGATGGCTATCTACACGTTCTATTTACAGGTTGGGCAGGTAGGTTGAAAGCTTACCTCTTTGCTGCTGCTTTCGGATCTTGACTAACCTGATCTCCCTTGTTCTACCCCTGCCTACACCTTACGTGCTTCGTGTGTTTGTCTTAACTGGATTGTAAGCTCTGATGAGCAGGGATTGTCTCTTACATGTCTGTACAGCGCTGCGTACGACTGGTAGCGCTATATAAATGCTGAGTAGTAGGCTTAAAGGGTAAAGCTGCGTCAATGTGACATGGGTGTGCTGGGGGTGTTGTCCTGGTGGACAACCTAAGGGACTCCTTTGAAAGCGTCAGAGCCAGGGTTAGAGCAAGGGTAGTAGGATGCAAGGATGTAGTAAAAGCTGTTAGTGTAGCTGGGTTTAAAAAAAGATTTGGACAAGTTCCCTGAGGAAAGGTCCATAAACTATTATTAATGAGGACCCGGGAAATCCACTGCTTGCCCCAATACAAGCATTATGAAACCTGTGTGTCTTTTTGGGAACCTGCTAGGTACTTTGACCTGGATTGGCCACTGTTGGAAACAGGATACTGGGCTTGCTGGACCTTGGTCTGACCCAGCATAGCATATCTTATGTTCTTATATTTTTAAGGGTATTGGGTGCCTTAGGCAGACTTGTAGCTTTATGTCCCCTTCTTCCAGGAGACTTTGATAATTAAACTCGCCAATTGTGATCTAAGCACTGCCCTTTCAACAACACTCCTGTAAAAATGCACAATTGGACATCGTACTTTGAAATATTAAAGTGCTTTGTATATATATATATATATATATATATATATGTGTGCCAGGCTGCCATCTCTTTCTGCAGATAAAAGATTGTTTGTGTAGCTTTCAGAATCTATTGTTTTGTTTTGAATGTTGCCCACCCCCAACTACCGCTCTAGGCAATCACCTAGACTTGCCTAATGATTGGGCCAGCCCTAATAGGTCCATGCATGGATCTTTATCTTTATTTGCAGGATTTGATAAACCGCCCAAGCCGAGGCGTCAGGGCGGTGTACAATACAAAAAGGCAATGGCTACAGAAAAAACAAAGTCAGAAAAGAACGCCAATAATAACAGGACAGAGAGGGACAGATAAAAGATAGCAAACAAAGGTGGTCCAAAAGTGGAAAGGACGACGGTAGATGGGAGAAACACTAGGGAAGGGGCGAGTAAGGAGTCTGAAGGGGTGCTATGAAGGATGCAGGATAGACTGGCATGATACAAACCTCTGAATGGTTTAAGATCTGACCAGGTTCCTTCCTTTGCAGTTCTTCTTGCATGCCAGTATTTGGGCAGGAGTCTTTTCGGTAGAGCCCCTATTTTATTTTATGGAGTTGGCTCCCTTGGTTAGGATGAAGACTTGGTTTTTAAAATTGTTTTAACTGTTAAGTTGGTGATGTTCCTGCTAGTATGTGTGTATGTAAGGTTGTTCATGGCTTTGATGTGACTTTTCATGAAGGGTAACAGTAACACAGTGAATAATGGCAGACAAAGACCATATAGTCCATCTAGTCTGCCCAGTGAGATAGCCAGGGTTCTAGCTTGTAAGCTCTATGAGCAGGTATTGTCTTCTTTATATGTTTGTACAGCACTGTGTATGCCTTGTAGCGCTATATAAATGTTTAATAATAACAATAATAATAGTAGTAGTAGTAGTAATACTACTAGACTACTGTGTGTAGGATTATCCCCCTCCCATGCCTTAGTAATTTATTAATTTATAAGTCCTTAAACAATTAACCTTTTTTATAATGCAGACCAGGAGTGGGAATGTGATATGATGGACACATTTGGATACCTCCAGTTATTTAATAAAATGTTCCTGTAATGAAATGTAGCCTCCGGCTTGACATTGGGAAATATTTCTTCAGATAAGAAGTGGTGGATTCAAGGAGCAGTCTCCGAGGGGAGATGCTGAGTGCAAGCACAGTAAAAGGGGTATGTTTACTAAAGGTTTTAACACGCGTTAATAAAATTAAAGCCCACAAAGTGCCCATAGCCTTTTTATTAAGTGCACTAAATGCACATTAACTTCATGAACTGCCTTAGCCTTTAGTAAACATGCCCCAAAGACTTCAGGAAAGCCTGGGATAAGCACAGATGATCCTTGTTTTCAGGGAATTGAGGGGAAGCTAGAGATCAAAGTAAGGTCGGTGGCATTCCTTAAAAAAAAAGTGAGATAACTAGATGGGCCTTCAAGTCCTTCCTTGCTGTAAATGTCTCTGTTTTTATCATGAAACAGAGTTTTCAAATGGGTAACATTCAGAAGTGTTCAGTTAGTCCCAGCTTGTGCTTCCCTTTATTCAAAAGGCTGAGAGGAAGTGGCCTAGTGGTTAGAGCAATGGGCTGCCGGTGTTTCAATCCCACTCTGCCACTGACACTGCTTGTGACATTGGGCAAGTCATTTTATCGCCCATTGCCTCACGTATTCACTTATGGACTGATGCAGAAAACAGCTGTGCTTAAAGGCCACGTTAAACGCCACTTTTAGGCACAATTACTGCCACAGCCAAAAGCAGAAAAGAGATGGACGGGCGCACGTAAACAGCAAAGAAAAAGCAAGTGCATCCATAATGCCAAGAGTATTTAAATTATAGGCAAATGAGCTGTATATAATAAAATGGCATGCTAATATTGCCTGCACTCATTGCAGGGAAATGCATTAGGATTTCATAACCAGTCTTGGTGCCAGTATCTCTACACCTGGTCTTGAGGTGGCTTAAATGTTTTGCGCGTGCCTCCTGACAGTATTTTGATGGCAACGGAGGCTTTCCCTGATGCCTGGATCATCTGAGGTGAAGTGTCAAACTTCCCCTCAGATGATCCAGGTATGGGCGAAAGGCCCCAATGTCATCAATTAATTTAAAAAAACAATTAAATAAAATATTTCACAGGTTTCTTTTTACTGCTTTATAATTTCAGTCAAAGCGGTTTACATTGAACTTAAACTTGGTAATGTACATTAAACAGGGACACTGATAACTTGGATTTTTCTGAGGCAATGGAGAGTTAAGTGATTTGTCCAAGGCCACAAGGAGTGCCAGTGGGAAATGAATCCTGGGTCTCTTGGTTTCCAAGCCAGTGCCCTAACCATTAGGCTACTCCTCCACTCCACTCAAAATTCTGTCCGGGTCGGTGCCCCAACAGAAAGAAAATCCCTGGTGGCCCAGCAGCCCCGATATCCCTCCCCACCTGCCCAACTAAAAATAAGCTTGGTGGCCTAGTGGCCCCAAACCCCCACCCCCCTCCTGGTACCTTCACAAAGGAGTGGGATTGCTGCAATCATGAACAATGGTGGCACCTGGCCCCGCATAGTGCATCCCAGGATGCACTGTGTAGGGCCAGGCGCTGCCATTTTTCAAGATGATGGTTCCTTTCTGAAGGCACTAGGTGGGGGGTGGGGGAGTTGGGGCTGCTGGCTATCAGGGCTTTTTTTAGTTGGGCGGGTAGGGGGATCAGGGCCGCTGGGCCACCAGGGTCTTTTTAGTTGGGTGGGTGGTGGGATAGGGGCTGCTGGACCTTCAGGGATTTGTTTTCTATTGGGGGCACTAGCCTCTGACATTATTTTGATGGCATCTGGGGCTCTCCCCGATGCTTGGATTATCTGAGGAGAAGTTTGACACTTCCCCCTCAGATGATCCAGGCATTGGAGAAAGCCTCCGATGTCATCAAAATACTGTTGGGGTGCCTATGCAAATTAGCCATATGGTGCCCCTATTTCTCTGGGAGAGCATGCCAAACTTGTGCGGAATTCTGTGCGCATGTGTGTGGCTTGGTCTTCCACTTTAATGCTGCTATTTGCACAAAGTTTAATGTGTGGCTAATTTGCATATGTGGCCCTTTCTGCATGCTGGTGCTGAAGTCGCGCGCTATCAGTGTGCTGCAAAGAGGCCTACAGAGCCTATAGCCAGTGCTGAAGTCACGTGCTTTGTGCATTGGCCCGCTAGACTGTAAGTTCTTTAGAAATGAGATGTATGTACTTGAATATTTCTCAAGATTGTATAGCACTGCATATAACCTAGTAAATGAAGGCAGATAAAGACCAGTATGGTCTATCTAGGCTGCTCAGTAAAGGTGGCGAGTGGTTGTACTCGCCATTCCGTGCAGGTAACCCCTCTATTTGTTGAAGTCAAAGATTTTTGTTTTGATTTCATCTTCTACTATATAGAGATCCTCTGTGTCTGTCCCATGCCTTTATGAATTCCATCACTGTTTTTGCCCCCCCCCCCCATCTCCGCCGGGAGGGCATTCCAGCCATCCATCACGCTTTCCGTGAAAAAGTATTCCTTGACATTGCTTTTAGGTTTGCCTCCTTGCAGTTCATTTTATGTTCTCAAGTTATACAGGTTTTCTGTCTTTGAAAAAGGTTTGTTTGTTCATTAATACCCTTTTAAGTATTTAAACATCTGTATCACTTGGTTTGCAGCTTGCCGTGAGGGCTTGTGTGCATCAGTGATGCTGAGAGCTAAACTCTCGTTAGTTTAACTACTGGCAGGGTCTCCCAAGATGGACAGGTCTCTAGCTGAGGTGCCAGACCAAGACAAACCACCCACCTGGGTAGCGGCAGAATGGGATAGTGTTGATGGCAGAGGATCACATTTCTGTGACAAAACGGCAACAACACCAAACTTAAACTGCGCGGAAGAAAGGCCCAGCAATCTACTTCTGTATCTTGCCATGAAAATCCAATGGATAGTTACAACAAAACAAAATGTGCGATAGTGCTGGAAGATGAGACCCCCAGGTCGGAAGGCACTCAACTAGCTACTGGGGAAGAGCTGAAGACCTTTCAGAGTAAAGCCAGCATTTATGATGTGGTTGTATCAAAGCCCTCTGGACGTCTGACTGCTGATGTAGCTGCGCATGAAATGAGAGTCAGAAGCTGTAAAGATGTATTACACATTGGAACATGGAACGTACGAAGCATGAACCAAGGGAAGTTGGAGGTGGTCAAGAATGAAATGGAACATGTACAACTTGATCTGTTGGGTGTCAGCGTACTGAAATGGATTGGCATCAGGCACTTTGCATCAGATGATCACATGGTCTACTATGCTGGAAATGAAAGACAAAGAAGAAATGGTGTTGCATTTATAATAAAGAAGAAACTTGCAAGAACTGTAATGAAATACAATGCAGTCAGCGAACACTTAATCACTATTAGTCTATGAGGAATGCCTATCAACACAACTATAATTCAAGTATATGCCCCAACAACAGCTGCAGAAGAGAATGAAATTGAAGCGTTCTATGAACAAGTACAAGCTGAAATTGACAGAACATGCAAACAGGATATCCTGATAGTCATGGGTGACTGGAACGCAAAAATTGGCAACAAAGAAGTCAAAGTAGTTGGACAGTATGGACTTGGCAACAGAAATGAAGCTGGAGAAAGACTGATAGAATTCTGCAAGACCAACGATCTATTCATCTCAAACACCTTCTTCCAGCAACACAAGCGGCGACTGTACACATGGACTTCACCCAATGGATTGTATAAAAATCAAATTGACTACATCTGTGGAAGTCAACGATGGAAAAGCTCTATAATACCAACAAAGACAAAACCTGGAGCTTACTGTGGTACAGATCATCAACTACTAGTATGCAAACTCAAGCTAAAGTTGAAAAAGAGCAAACCACTCATGAATGCAGCAAAATATGACCTTGAGAATATACCACTGGAATTTAAAGACTGCCTGCAAAATTAATTTGCTGCTTTAGATACAAATGACAGAGCTCCAGAAGAGTTATGGAATGACATCAAGAAGGTTGTGTTGGAAGAAAGTGAGAAGTCTCTACAAAAGGTGAAAAAGCACAAACGGCCAAAATGGATGACGGAAGAAACTCTGAAAATTGCCCAGAAAAGCAGAGAAGCTAAAGCCAGAGGAGAAAGAAAGACAATCACAGAACTCAACAGAGATTTCCAATGTGCAGCAAGACAGGATAAGGAAAAGTACTACAATGATGCATGCAAGGAAATAGAAGCAGAAACTATTAGAGGAAGAACAAGATCGGCTTTCCAAAAGCTACGAGAGTTAAAGAAAAAGTTCCAGCCTCGAATTGGAATGTTACAAGATGCTCAAGGTTCTATGTTGAATGATGCTGAGAAGATCAAGAAAAGATGGAAGGATTATACAGAGTTTTTATATGATAAAGATCAAGTGGACCAACAGCCATTTGAACCTGTACCTTATCATCGGGAACCATTGGTGATGAAAGAAGTTGAAGCAGCATTGAAAGCCTTATCAAAGAACAAAGCACCAGGCATTGATAGCATTCCCATAGAAGTATTACAGCAATCTGATGCAGCTGTTACTGCACTTACAAGGCTCTGCCAAGAAATATGGAAGACAACATTGTGGCCAACTGACTAGAAAAGATCTGTGTTTATATCAATACTAAAGAAAGGTGATCCAACTGACTGGAAATTATTGCACAATCGCTCTGATCCCACATGCCAGCAAGATTCTACTGAAGATTATTCAAAAGCTACTACAACCATACCTGGAACAAGAACTACCTGAAGTGCAAGCAGGGTTCAGGAAAGGGCGAGGAACGAGAGACATCATTGCGGATGTGAGATGGATCCTTGAAAAGACTAAAGAATACCAAAAGGATATCTATTTGTGCTTTATCGACTATAGCAAAGCTTTTGACTGTGTAAACCATGAGAAACTCTGGGCCGCATTAAGAAGCATGGGTATGCCAGAACACCTGATCGTACTCTTGCACAATCTGTACATTGATCAAGAAGCAACAGTTCAAACGGAACAAGAAGAAACAGAATGGTTTAAAATAAGCAAAGGTGTAAGATAAGGCTGCATACATTCCCCCTACCTGTTTAATTTATATAGAAACCTAGAAATATGATGACAGAAAAAGACCACATGGCCTATCTAGTCTGTCCTTCCATATCAACAACTACAGCAGTCCCCTTTAGAGATCCTCTGTGTTTGTCCCATGCTTTTTTGAATTCAGTTACTGTCCTCATCTCTACCACCTCCACCGGGAGACTATTCCACGGATCCACTACTCTTTCCGTAAAGAAATATTTCCACATATTACTCCTGAATCTATCTCCCTTCACCCTCATCCCATGTCCCCTCGTAGCAGAACTTGCTTTCATTTGAAAGAGGCTCTCTCCCTGAACATTTATGCCACGGAGGTATTTAAACATCTCAATCATATCACCTCTAGCCCGCCTTTCCTCTAAGGCATGGGTCTCAAACACGCGGCCCGCGAGAGACCTTTGTGCGGCCCGCGATGCACAGGAAAGGAAAAAAACGGCTTTTGCTGCTGCTGCCGCGGGAAAATTAAACTATAGAAAAAAGCTGGCTGCTGCCGCGGCGGTAGCAGCAATATCGCAAGTCCCGCGGCCCCCTCCCTCCCAGCAGATCCCTTCCTGCTTGCCTGCTTGTGAGTTCTTCTCTGCTTCGGCTTTCAGAGCCGCGAAGGGAGAGCTTCTCCCTTCACGGCTCTGAAAGCCGAAGCAGAGAAGAACTCACAAGCAGGCAGGCAGGCAAGCAGGAAGGGATCTGCCGGGAGGGGAGGGGAAGGGGGGCCGCGGGACTTGCGATATTGCTGCTACCGCCGCGGCAGCAGCCAGCTTTTTTCTATAGTTTAATTTTCCCGGGGGGGGGGGGGAGGGAGTAGGACTTGATGTGGGCTGCTGGGGGGGAGCAGGACTTGATGTGGGCTGCTGGGGGGGGAGAGCAGGACTTGATGTGGGCTGCTGGGGGGGGACCAGGACTTGATTTGGGCTGCTGGGGGGGAAGCAGGACTTGATGTGGGCTGCTGGGGGGGAGCAGGACTTGATGCGGGCTGCTGGGGGGGGGAGCAGGACTTGATGCGGGCTGCTGGGGGGGGGGCAGGACGATGTGGGCTGCTGGGGGGGGAGCAGGACTTGATGTGGGCTGCTGGGGGGGGGAGCAGGACTTTATGTGGGCTGCTGGGGGGGAGCAGGACTTTATGTGGGCTGCTGGGGGGGGGAGCAGGACTTGATGTGGGCTGCTGGGGGGGGTAGGACTGAAAATGGGGTGATGGGGGTTAGGACAGGTAATGGACAGATGGGGGTTAGGACTGGAGGTGGTCTGATTGGGGGGCTAAGACTGAAAATGGGGTTATGGGGGGGCTAAGAATGAAGATGGGGCGATGGAAGGGTTAGGCCTGGAAGTGGGCTGTTGGGGGGGCTTAGGACCGATAATGGGCTATGGGGGGGGGGGGGCTAGAACTGGTAATGGACTGGGGGGGGGTGCTATGACTGGAAATGGGCCGAGTAGAAGGGGGAGCTTGAACTGCAAATAGCTGATGGGGACAGGGTCTTGGAATGGTAATGGGCTGAGTGGAAGGGGGCTTGGAAAGGAAATGGGCTGTGAGGGGAGGGAGCTAGGACTGGAAATGGGCTGATGATGCGGGGACTAGAAGGGAGCGGATGCTGGGTGGGGCAGGAGCTAGAAGGGAGTTGATGTTGGGGGACGATTAGAATGGGATGGGGCTGGGAGAGTGAAATGGAGAGGGGAAATATTTTGTGTGGGAGGGAAGAAAAATCTACAATTGGCCGGGTATTGGGAGAGTAAGTGGGGATTGAGGATGGAGGGGTAAAATTTGAGTGGATGAAATAGGAATGAGGAAAGAGCAAAAGGAGAATGATTAGTATGTTAAAGCAGATGTAGAGAGAATGGGGAAAAAAACTAGGAAAGAAGAAAGGACAAATGGACAGCAGACGATGGAGAGTTAGCAGAAGACACAAAGAAACCAGAAGAAAGTGACTGGAACAATTGCAACTGAAAAAAAAATGCACAAAAGGTAGAAAAATATCTCTTTATTTTGAATTTATTAACTGAAATATGTCAGCTCTTGGAAATGTGCATCTTTAACGTCTGCACTTTATTTAATACAAGAGGAAATCAATGTATAGTTTTATTTCTACAGTGTTGTACATTCTAAGTTTGGCTTTTGGGGTTCCCAGTTTAATTGTCTTCCTGTTTCTAAATTGTGATTCCTTGTTTGGTGATGGTGTATGTTCTGCATGTGTAACTGAGCTGAGGTATTCTGTTTATGTAATTCCTATTTGACATTGCCACTTGTTCTCTTTCCCGAGTAGGTCATGTATTGTTATTCTCTGAAATGTGTTGATTTAATATTTGCAGTGTTGCCTTTTGATAGTTAGGGTATGGTGCTTTGTGAGTCCTGGTAGTGCTGTTAGGACACGGCAGGTTTGCTATGGGTTCTAAATGAGCAGTGTCTCTAGTAGTTCCTAATGTGCCTGGCGGTTGGCACTGGTTTATAGTAATGTAGAAATCTTTTAGTCTTTCTTTATCCATACACTCATTAAGAGGCATGTTTACTAAAAGTTAGTGTATGGTAACATTATGCAAATGTTTATGCAAATGATGCCCTTATGCAAATGATGCCCTTATGCAAATGAGGCCTGCGTCTTGTGCGGCCCCCGGGTTACTCTACAAGTCCTCATTTGGCCCTCAAAGCAATTTGAGTTTGAGACCCCTGCTCTAAGGTGTACATATTAAGATCCTTCAGTCTGTCCTCGTATGCTTTATAATGAAGACCACTAATCATTATAGTAGCCACCCTCTGCATCTACTCCATCCTGTTCACATCCTTTTGAAGGTGCGGTCTCCAGAATTGCACACTATACTCCAAATGAGGTCGCACCAAAGACTTATACAGAGGCATTATCACCTCCTTTTTTCTGCTAGCCATTCCTCTCCGTATGCACCCAAGCATCCTTTTAGCTTTTGCCGTCGCCTTTTCTACCTGTTTAGCTATTTTAAGATCATCAGACACAACCACGCCTAGGTCCCGCTCTTCTTTAGTGGACAAAAGTACTTCACCCCCATACTATATTGCTCCCTTGGATTGCTGCAGCCCAAATACATGACCTTACATTTTTTAACATTAAATCCCAGCTGCCAAAATCTAGACCATTCTTCAAGCTTAGCTAGATCCCTCCTCATGTTATCTACACCTTCCTGGGTGTCTACTCTATTGCAGATTTTGGTATCATCTGCAAAGAGGCAAACCTTACCCGACAGCCCTTCCGCTATATCACTAAAAAAGATGTTAAAAAGAATCGGACCAAGGACAGATCCCTGGGGCACACCACTGGTAACATCCTTCTCCTCAGAGTGAGCTCCATTTACTTGTACTCTTTGTCGCCTCCCACCCAACCAATTTCTAACCCAAGCAGTAACTTTAGGGTCCATCCCTAGGGTGCTCAGTTTGTTTATAAGTCGCCTGTGAGGAACAGTGTCAAAGGCTTTACTGAAATCTAAATACACCACATCTAGAGCTCTCCCTCGGTCCAACTCCCTGGTCACCCAGTCAAAGAAATCAATCAGATTTGTCTGACAAGACAAATATATGCAGAACAAATCAACAGAGAAGCAGGATTGTATGAAAACTGAGGTGTGAAGATTGGTGGAAGAATCATCAACAACCTTCGCTATGCTGATGATACCACATTACTGGCTGAAAGTGATGATGATCTGAAACATTTGCTTCTCACAATGAAAGAAGATAGTCTCAAAATGGGCCTGCACCTTAATGTAAAGAAGACAAAGATCATGAGAACTGGTATAATCAACAGGTTCATCGTTGAAGGAGAAGAAATTGAAATCGTGAACAACTTTAACCTACTTGGATCAACTATCAATAAAGAAGCAACAAGCAGTCAAGAAATCAGATGACGCATTGCTCTTGGCAGAATGGCTATGAAAGACCTAGATAAGATTCTCAAGAGCAGAGATGTCTCTCTCCATGCAAAGATTCAACTTGTTCAACCATGGTATTTTCAATAACATCATATGGATGTGAAAGCTGGACAGTGAAAAAGATAGACAGGAAGAAAATTGATGTCTTTGAATTATGGTTCTGGTGGCGAATACTGTGTATACCATGGACTGCCCGAAGAACAAACCAGTTGGAATTAGAGGAGATCAAACCTAAACTTTCTTTAGAAACTCAGATGACAAGACTTTGACTTTCATACCTTGGACACATCATGCGAAGAGAGAGATCATTGGAGAAAGACATCATGCTTGGCAAGATAGAAAGTCAACGCAAAAGAGGAAGGCCAGCAATGAGATGGATCGATACAATAACAGCAGCTATGGATACCAGTCTGTCAACAATGAGCTGCCTGACTGAAGACCGAACACAATTTAGGATAGCTATCCAGAGGGTCGCCATGAGTCGTCTCCGACTCGACGGCACTTAACAACAACAACAACAACAACAACATCACATCTCCCCTGTGTCTCTTCTCTGCTCCTCTAGGATAGGGGTTCTCAACCCGGTCCTTGGGACACACCTAGCCAGTCAGTTTTCAAGATAACAATGATGAATATGCATACGAGAGATTTGCATACACTGCCTCCATAGTATGCAAATATGGTCATCATGAAAACCGGATCAACTAGGTGTATCACAAGGACTGGGTTGAGAACCCCTGCTCTAGGGTAAATACATATCCAAACTGGGCTTTATTGGGGGTGGGGGTTAAAATCTCCAGTTCACCTACACAATCACATTACAACCTCAAGGATTCAGAAGAAGACAAATGAATCCAGTAGCATTATAAAAATAAGTAAGAGCAGCTTTTAAACTAGGTAATGGGGGAAAGCCAACAGGTCGCCCAAGAGCACATGGTTTGGAATGATGTATCTTTGAAGGATACTAGCAAAACAAGGAAGTTAGGGCAGACCAATAAAGAGGTTCCAATAAAGGTAAAAGTAACCTAGGTGCCTTTAAGTAAAAATCAGAGTTGAAAGATTGCAAATTACCCCATCATCCAATAATGAGATTGTTTGTTTGTTTTTTATTCATTAATAAACTTTGAAATGCCTGTATGCAAATTCTGTTGTTGGAGATGGGTGAGTTAGAATATATACCACTGAATAAAAAATTAAGTATAATTGGCATCTCAGAAACCTAGTGGAAGGATAACCAATGTGGTAGACTACAGAATATATTGCAATGATAAGATAGATCACATAGGTGGAGGGGTGGCGCTATATGTTAGAGAGGGCATTGAGTTAAACAGGATAAAGATTTTGCAGAAAAGAAAATACACTGTAGAATCTCTGTGGATAAAAATTGCTTGTAAAAAGGGGAAGGTAATGGCAGTGGGGGTTTGCTACAGTCCGCCTGGCCAGAATGAACAGACCGGTGATGAAATGCCAAAAGAAATTTAGGGAAGCTAACAAAGTTTACAACACAGTAATAATGGGAGATTTCAGTTACTCCAGTATTGACTGTGTCAATGTCACTTCAGGGATGCTAGAGAGATAATGATTCTAGATTAAATAAATGACTGCTTCATGGAGCAGCTGGTCTATGAACAGACAGGAAGGGAAGATATTTTGGACCTAGTCCTTAGTGGAATGCAGGTTCTCCAGGACCAAGCAGGAAGTCAGTCCTCACATATGGGTGACATTGACGTCGATGGAGCCCCCATGCGGAGCATTTCCCCAGCTTTCTAAGAAAGCCTTTGGGAATACACCCATGCATGCGCGGTCCCCTTCCCGCCCAAAGGTGCCATCTTGCTCAGTCTTTCTTTTTCCGTGGAGCCCAACGGATGTGAGTCCGTGTCACCTGGAAAAGTTTGATTTTTTTCTGCGATTTTCGCTCTCTTTTTGTCTGGTTCGACGCAGGTTCCCCTTCCCACCTGGGTTCGGTACGCCGGTATCGACCCAATCTCTATTTTTTGTTTTTTTGCCCTTCGTGGCACGCATTCGCGCTCTTTTTTTCTTTTTCCCTGGAGGGCCAGTCTTTGACCTCACGGGGGCCCTTTTTTCCCCGATGGCCTCCAGTGGTTTTAAAAAGTGTGATCGTTGTAAGAAGCTCATGTCTCTTACCGACACACACGACTGCTGCCTGCGTTGCCTCGGGCTGGACCATGATCCCAAGGTCTGTGTCCCGTGTGGAAAGATGTCCACGAAGGCACTCAGAAGCCGGCAGCATCAGAAGGAGAGAATATTTTCTGACTCTGCCCCCGGTCGAGCCCGGACCTCGTCAGAGGCCTCGACGTCTGGGGAGTCTGACCCCGAGCTTCGTCGGGGTTCCTCTGAAAGGGGGTCCCCCAGTCAGGAGCATAAGAGGAAGAGAAAGCTCGTGATGGCGGCATCAGAGGATGCCCCTGGTTCCTCGAGGGCCAGATCTCGGACCCCTGACCGCCGTCCTGGGCCTTTGGAGCTGGAGAAGCCAACTAAGGTGTCTCGTATAGAGCCGGAGTCCGTCAAGCACTTAAGTCCTGTTGTCCTAGAGGACTCTCCTCCTAGGGAGCCAAGGTCGGGCCCGGCACCCGAGTCAGTGGCTGCTGAGTCTCCTGAGCTTCGACTCAGGCTGACAGCCTTGGAGTGCAGACTGTCTGCCTTCATGGATCAGCAGCGGGTGCTGATGGCCAGCCTGACTGGTGCATCTGCCCCGACCACCGGGACGTCAACGTCTAAGTCGACCCCGGAGACCGAGCCGGTTCTCGAAGCCATGAAGGCCCGAGTCCGGACTCGGTCAGGGTCTCCCTCGACCTCCCGTTCGGGACTGAGGGCGTCGACGCTGAGGGCCCCGGCGTCGGGGCGGGTGTTGCCGGAGCCCGCATGGTCGGAGCCCCTCGACTCTTCCTCGGATGAGTCTGCATGGGAGACGGAGGACGAGGAGTCCCCCGATACCTTTCGGACTCGGTGTGTCCCCTTTAGACTCGCCGCAGTCCGAGCCCCAGAGTAGGTCCCCACCGGAGGACACCCGGTTCTCGGAGTTTGTCAGGGACATGGCCATGTCTTTGAATGTTCCTGCGGATCCCGAGGAGGAGCCTCAAGCCGAAGAGCTCGATGCCCTACAGTACGACTCTCCCCCGAGGGAGGCCTTTACTGTGCCAGTTCCTCCGATGCTGGAACTGCTCCTCTTCCGAATGTGGGAGGCACCGGCCTTGGCGTCGGTTTTGAGCAAGCGGATCGATTCCATGTATCGAGTCCGAAAGAACCCTGGGTTCCAGAAGGCGCAGCTGCCGCACCATTCTATGGTTGTGGAATCGGCCATGCATCGTCTGAAGAGCCAGAAGATGCACTCTGCGGTGCCCCCCGCCGGTAGGGAGGCCCGAAGCCTAGATGCCATCGGCAGAAAGTGCTTCCAGGGCTCGATGCTTGCTTGCCTTGTCCAGTCCAGAAGGGCAGCATGACAAGGATGCACTGAAAGATCCGCTGTTTCAAGCCATCCAAAAACCTCTGAGTTTTTCCCTTGCATCGTGTAATCAAGCAGATGATCCAGGATGAGTGGGACCTCCCGGAGGCTGGTCTTAGAGGGACTTGAACCATGGCCCATCTTTACCCGCTGCTGGAACAGGAATGGGAGCTTCTGTATTCCCAAAGGTAGATTCTGCAGTGTCGGCCGTTACCAAGAACACCATGATCCCCATCGAGGACAGTACCGCGCTTACAGATGTTCAGGATAGGAAGTTGGATATCTTGTTGAAGTAGGCATTTGATATTAATGCCCTGTCATTGCAGGCATCCGTCTGTGGTGCGTTCGTGGCCAGGGCTTGCCTGTGGTGGACACGGGATTATGGAGCCTGCAAAGGAGTTCGCAGTGCCTCCTGTAGTAGCGGCAAAACTGGAATCTGGTGCCACTTATCTGGCGGATGCCTTCTACCATCTTATCTACCTTCTTCTCTAAGTGTATGGCCTCTGTGGTTGCTGTGCGCTGCTCTTTGGTTGCGTAGTTAGTCGGCTGATGTCTCCTCTAAGTCGTGGTTAAGTAAGCTACCCTTCCAGGGTATGCTATTGTTCAGAGAAGCACTGGATAAGTTGGTGAATGACTTAGTCCAAAGGGCGTTGCCTTCCCCCCAGCACGGAGTCGGCCACGGGTTTTCAGATGCTTTTGTGCCATGCATTTTGCGTCCTACCAGAGGGGGCATTTTCTGTCTTGGGGACAGGCTTTTTGGGGGTTTCGAGGAACGGGACAGGGGTACTACTCTTCCCCCTCTTCATCTGTCCCTAAAAAAAGCACAGTGAAGCGAGGGAGGCCCAGGCAGGGGTGGTACTCATGGGAGGTCAGCTGCAGGACCTCTTCTCTGTCTGGGCCTGGATCACGTCCAACCAATGGGTCTTGGAGGTCATAAGAGAGGGCTACGCACTAGAGTTCACCTGACCCCTTGCACACACTTTCATAGGTCTTCCTGCAAAGAACTCGGCAAAGCCAAGGCAGTGTGGGACACCCTCAGGCTGCTTCTGGAGTTGGGGCTGTGGTGCAGGTACCCCAGAACCAATGTGGTTGTGATCGATATTCCATTTATTTTATGGTTCCCAAAGAAGAAGGCTCCTTTTGGCCCATTCTTGATCTCAAGCTAGTGAACCAGTGTCTGTGAGTGCCCCGTTTTCACATGGAGACCCTCAGGTCCGTCATTGTGACCATTCGAGAAGGAGAGTTTCTGACCTTGCTTGACCTCACAGAAGCCTGCTTACTTACTTACTTATACATACATACATGCATACATACCGCGCGCTTTAGAATCAGTGCAGTTTACAGTTAACAACTTGTGCAGTGCAGACAGGACCTACACAGGACTTACAATGAACAGGTGTTTCTGAACAGCACTGACAGGGTAACTATGTACAGGCAAGCTAGCTGTCACAGGAGACGTGGTCAGCTCACAACTATTTACAGATTTGTACACATTCTACCTGCAGAATGTATCGTGATCTAGAGAGTGGGGCTGCAATCGTGCAGTGTGGCTGCGCTGGGGATGACGGCCTGGTTCCTGGGTGTGACTGATTGTGAGATGTCATTTGAGTCGGTATAATGCTGGAGGAAAAGATGGTGCTTCAGCGCCTTCCTAAACTGAGCGAGGTCGGTGATGGCCCGAATGACAGGTGGAAGGGCATTCCAGCATGTGGGTGCATATAGTTTGACAGTGGAGCACACTGATCATGGATCTGATGGCAATCTTTGCGTCGGCCAAGGTGACCTGATTCTTCAGCAGGAGGAGGGAGAGAATGTCGGAAGGCCTAGATGCCCTAGTACAGCATTGGCCCATGGAAGGGCTGCTTTGTCTTTCCCCCATGGGCGCTTATCGGACTCATGGTACAGTGAATCAAGGTGCACTGAGGTCTGGTCATTCTGATTGCCCATGGTTGGCTGAGGCGGCCATGGTATGCGGGCCTTGTTTGGCTGACAGTGGATCGGCCATGGTGGCTGCCACTCCGAGCCGATCTCTTGTCCTAGGGACCAGTCTTAATGCCTCAAGTGGATCAATTTTCACTTACGGCATGGCTCTTGAAAGGGCTCGGTTGAGGAAACATGACTATTTGGCTCCTATAATTTTGATGATGTTGAAGGCTTGCAAGAGGTCCACCTCATTGTCATATATCCGAGTGTGGCGAATATTCAAGGCCTGGTGTGCAGAGCATCAGTGCCAACCTCTGTCAGCATCCATGCCCGAAGTGCTTGCTTTCCTGCAGTCTGGGCTTGAGAAGGTTCTGGCCTGCAGTTCCTTGCAGATACAAGTGGCAGCGATAATCTGTTACCGCGGCAGGATCCAAGGGGTGTCCTTAGGGGCTCACCCAGACGTTGTCCATTTTTTTAAGGACGGGAAAGCAGGTCCGTCCAATGCTGTTCGGTAGTTCCTAGGTGGGACCTCAATTTAGTGTTATCGGTGATGGCTGAAGCGCCTTTGAGTCTCTGGGGTCATGCACACTGAAGGACCTGATGCTTAAAAAGGTTTTCCCGGTTGCTATCTGCTCTGCCAGGAGAACCTCTGAACTTCAAGTTCTGTCATGTTGGGAACCTTTTCTCTCCATCTCAAAAGAGAAGGTGGTACTGTGTCCAGTTCCTTCGTTTTTGTCTAAGGTACTCTGTTTTTTGTTTAAACCAGCCGGTCATCCTGCCATGCTCTCAGGGTTGGCCATGGAGGTTTCGTATCCACAGATACACCTCCTGGATGTGTATCGGGCATTATGATGTTATTTGAAGAGGACCGCTCCGTTTTGGAAGTCAGCTCGCTTGTTCGTCTTATTTGGAGGACTGCATAAGGGGGAGGTGGCTTTTAAGGACTCCATCTCTAGGTGGATCAAGGAAGCATTTGCATCAGTTTATCTGTTACATCGAAGGGATGTGCTCCCAAGTCTGCGGGTCTATTCGACCCAAACTCAGGCCACATTATGGGCAGAAGCTAGTTTAGTTCTGCTGGGAGAGATCTGTAGGGTGGCCCGTCACTCCATTCCTTTGTGAAGCATTATTGCCTGGATGTGCAGGCGATGGGAGACACGAGATGCGGTGCAGCAGTGATTCAGGCCAGGCTCACGGGGTCCCTTCCATGGTTAGCACTGCTATGGTACATCCTAGTGGTTGGGACTGGACTGAAGGGACGATAAGGAAGGTGGAAAATTATGCCTTACCTGCTAATTGGCTTTCCTCGTGTACCTCCAGTCCAGTTACAGACCCTGCCTGATTCAGTAACCTATGAGGCGTTAGCGACTCCGGGCCTGAAGAAGGTCGTCATTGTGTGGGCGGTCTGGGGATCCCTCAAACGAGGCAACAACTGTAAAGGCTCAGGAGCCTTTTTTGGGAGAGCCACAATTCTTTTGGGGAAAACAAAAATGTGCACATTTTGTTTGTGTTTCCGCAGCTTCTGAGAGCTAGCCTCGGAGCATGTATGCAGAGGCAGTAATGAGGGCAGAGCTCACGCCTTGCGAGCTCTCAGAGGATTGATGGGTAAGCTGCTTCTTCCTTGAGGGAGAGGGCCCCTGGTAGGGTTGGGGGCCTGGTCCTGTTTTTTTTTCTAATCATCTCTTTTGTTCAAATGTTAACTTCTTGCTTGTTGCTCCTGTGAGTTGTTTTGTCAATAGGTTACTGGGGCTGGTGGGCGGTGCCAGCTGCCTAGGCACACTGATGCCATCAAAAGATGAAATGCTCAATCTCCAAGCTGCAGGTGAGGGCTGACAACCCAAAGGTCAGGTCAGGACTGGACTGGAAGAACTCAAGGAAAACCAATTAGCAGGTAAGGCCTAATTTCACCTTATGTTTTGAAGCAAAATCTCAGAGGCTGGATTTGTCTTTAGGTACTGTGCCCCTACTCTGCTTTTTGCCATGCTTCTGCCTTGGACAGGAATTTTATTCTAATTTTTAAATTTGTAGCCTGCTTTTCAAAGTGATGCTGAACATGACTTATAGTGCCATTAGCATTCTGCTATGATTCCTTTTCCCAGTGAGTGGAAGTGAGATTTTAACTCTGGTTTTCCTGGTTCTTAGTTCATTTTGCTAATCCTTAGGATATTCCTCTATCCAGGTTTGGGTTAATTATGGCTAAGTATCATACTTGGGGCTTCAAAAATTAGATAAAGTTGTAAATAGTTACCCCTGTTATCCAAGTTGTATTACCTGTTCAACTGTAAACACAAAGTACCATCGGAAATGTGTAAATTATTGTTCATTGTAAACCGCACTGATGCTAAATAGCGCGGTATAGAAGAGACTATAAATAAATAAATAAAATATGATATATATCACAGTGTCTGTGTAGTTTGCATTACTATGTGCACTGTCTCACTACCGCTGACTTTGGAAGCAGTGACCAGCCTGATAGCTGCTTTGCTTGGCCCAGATTCCTCTGGCAATTCTAATTCACATCTCACATTGGTGGCTGCCAGCAAGAAAATCAATTGCATTAAGCCTTGTTCCCAAGTATCTGCCCTTCAGGCTGAGCTGGGTAAGGTAACATTTTAAAAAGCTATTGAAATGGCTGCTTTTTGGGGCACTGTGGGATACAGTCCAGAACAGCAGTGATTTAATTCCATCTGATCTGTGCAAAAGCATGATAAACCTCCATGGTGTGAATGTAACAACCACAACAGGTAGCAGGTACTTCTTTGCAAGGCTGGTGGAAAGCACAGGGCAAGAAGGGCGTCTGGGTGTTGGCTTCCATATGTGCATCTCCCCAAAGCAGAGAAATTGCTGCTGGGCTGACTTCTTCTTTGCTCTATCTTTAGTTCCTGTGTCATTTACTACAGTACGTTACTATGTGAGCCGAGTGCAAGTTGAAGTCGTTATGAACATGCAGTGTCACTTAGGTCCACTAACGCAAAGTGACTCTTCCTTTCTTTTCTGTGTGTAGAACACCAGCATATCCGCTATAACCCACTGCGGGATGAGTGGGTGCTGGTATCGGCCCACCGGATGAAACGACCCTGGCAAGGCCAACTGGAAAAAGCCCCCGAAGAGGATATCCCCCGGTACGATCCCTCCAACCCACTCTGCCCTGGAGCGAAAAGGGCAAATGGTGAGGTAATATGCATCTTTTATTGCCAGGAAACATGGAGTCAAAAAGCAGAACCACCATTTTCTAAAAACCAGCTTCTTTAGCTGGATGGCTGTTAAGGCTTTAGGTATCCCAGGGTCACAGCTCTCGTGCACCATTTGATCACTGTACCTTCCCTTGGTTCTAGCCCGGTCCCGATCTAACAGGAAACCCATGCAGGAGAAGAGATGGGACCTGGGAATAGATTCTGGTTAAGAGGCTCTGGATGGAATGTGGGAAAGAGGGGAGCTCTATGAAAACTGAGTGGCTATGTTTTTATGGCTTCATTTGGGACCACTGCTCCAGTGGGAGCCCTCCCTCGCCTGCAGCCAAGGACTGTTGTTGAACTAGATGGGAGGTGGGAGAAAGCTCTTGGTAACAGCCATAAAGCTTATGGAACCAGAATACAATATAGCTTGGTTCCAATGGATATGTGATCCATTTTGTACCCTTCCACAAAATCTCTCCTCCCTCTAATTTAAGCTTAGGCCATGGAGCCAAAACCATTGTGGAGAAATGACATCCCATATAGGCGCTAGCTCTTGTCAGCTGCAAAAGAGGCTGCTGGCGGTGTGGCAGTCATTGTCAAATATGAGGAAAAAGAAACCTGGAACAGAGGCTGAACTCATGCCTACTACAGTGTCAGACTTGACTTCATTCTATTTGTAACTCTTTTCTTTGCAATCAGAGGTTCTCTGTACTTCTCCCAGTTCTTTTTGGTTTTCTGTTACTGTGTTTTGCATGCATCACTCGCCCTAGGAGGCTGCTCCATGAATACACTAGTCTTTCTGCGAAGAAATCGTTTCTACTGTTTACTCTTTGAGTCTAACCTCTCTGAGCCTCATATCAGGACCTTTTGATTTAGGACTAGTTTTCCACAAAAAAGTTTTGTTTTTTTGTGTGTCATTTATACCTTAGTGGTATCTGAAAGTCTCTTATCATATTCACTCTCTCTCTTTAGGGTATAGATCTTTAGGCCGTCTTCTTGTCAAACAGTGTTTAATAACAGCCTAGCACCTCAGAAGGTATTGTGACTCCCAATTCATTTTTCCCTTGTGAGCTTTAGGAACATGTAGTAGAGTTTGATTATTAATTCTCCGTTCCTCTCATGATGCCTGTGTGTCCTATCTGTGTTTTGGTGGGTTGTTTTTGTAAGTATCAGCTCGTGTGGTGTTCCTGTATTTGACTCCGCTATCTCTGGAGTGTGAAAGATGCAGATTACAAGAGCGGAGGAGAAGAGCCCCGCTTTGCTCAGGCGGGTTCCTGTGATACTGCTTGTATGGAGGGAGGTGTGAACCTATCTGGAACTGATGAAAGGACTCTTGTCTTTGGTTTGTAAAGGTGAATCCTACGTATGATGGCACCTTCCTGTTTGAGAATGATTTCCCAGCCCTGCAGCCTGATGCTGTAGAACCTGGTAAGGAGACAGAAGATTAACCAGTGGGAGCCAGTGGGAGGGGGAAGGGTCTGGGGCAGATAGATCACTGAACAGTGCAGTGCAGGTAGAGCTTGGATGGGATTGGTCTGACCTTCGGAGCAATGGGCAAAATTTTTGGGGACGATGGGACCAGCTTACCGATAGTGTCCACCTGCTCTTGTGAGATGTGCGTGGCCCTTTGCTTCTCAGCTGATGTCTTCTGGGGGAGTCATTTGGGTGACTCCTGCACAAGGGGCAGATTGCTGCTGAAGGCGAGCCCATAAGAGGGATCAGGGTTATCTCTTGGACTTTGGGATCTCCTTCAGGAGCAGTTGGGGCTTTTGATAGATATCTGAAAATGTTGGATAGGCCTGAGGATTGTATGAGGGTAAGTTGCTTTGTTTAATTGTTTGGCTGTGTGAATCGTTTGAGTAACTGGATTAGTAGCTTGGCCTTTCCTAGTGAGAGTGAAGCTGATTTAAGTTATATCTTGAGACTGTTAGTGGGTTATTGTAATTTGATTAATATATTTCTGTTCCTGAGCGGTCCTCCAGTTTAGTCCTCCACAATCGGGTAGTGCACCTCCTCCTGCAGCCTGGAGACTGGACCAATCAAACTTTCCGTAAGATGTATGCAGACGGAGCTCCCATAAGCCCCCAGTGTGTCCAGTCTCCTTGCAGCTTGAGGACGTGTGTGCCTGTGCTGGGCACACTTAGTGACACTTGGGGGAGCAACACTAGTTAGTTTTGTTTTGGGGTTTTCCTTTCTACACTTTACTTCCTTTTCTTTAATTAGGTAGCTGTTTCTTTAATTTAAAAAAAAAACCAAAAAAAAAAACAGACACAGGGGGCCCCTCCCGGTGCTGAGAAGCCAGTCCTGCATTGGGCTCCTGTCTTCCTCCCGGAGTGGTTGGACAGCCAGGTTAGAGCTCTCCCCTAGACTGCACGGGGAAGAGCCCTTCCTTATCCAGGCAACCCTTTTGATTTGTGCTACTGGCTGCCTCTGTCGGTGTCTTCATCTGCCCGGTAGGAACTTCAATTACTTTTCCTTCCTCGGGTGCTGCAGCGCGCTCCCGTTGCTGCTCTCAGCAGGTGAGTCGGCTGCCTTGAAGTCTTGCCTCAGCGGTAGCTGCTCAGGCACGGGATTTGAGTTTTCTTCATTTTATTTGGCCTCCGTTATCTTTATTTTGCCGGTTATCGTGTCTACTTTGTTTTCCTTGTTCTTTGGTTTTCGCGCCGTTTTTGAGCGTGGGTGTATGAGTTCGGCGGCCATTTTGAAGCCCTGAGGGAAGTTTTCTTTGCTAACTTCATCACTTGTGCACGGGTTCCCCTGACATTTTTGGCACTATTTATGCTGGCGATTTTGCTAGGGACCTCCTAAGGATTCTAGGGAGTGTTTTATTTAAAAAAAAAAAAAAAGGTGTTATTTTTAAACGGGCTTGCCCTTTTCCCATTGCCTTTCCCTACCTCTGATTCACTTCTCTTTCTCTTGGTGGGGTACTTCAGCACATGGCTGCCAAACCACAGTGCGTGATTTGTGGATCGCGCAGGGGTGCAGTGGCGGACTCTGGCATATGCCGGGGCTGTGCCTCAGCTTCTTCCGACTTGGAACATCAAATTGAGCTGAAAGAGCTGCCAGTCCCTGATGACACTCCTCTGATAGCGGAGAGTGCCCTCTCACCGGGCTCTCGCCCGGCTGGTTCGGCGTCCCATCCCAATGGGAATATCCCTGAGTTGCCACATATGGTTCTTCCTACTCCTTCAGTGGATTTTTCCCCGGATTTCGTTCTGCTTATGCATCAGGCCTTCCGCTTGAGCCGTTCCGGTCAGCTCCCGGAAGCTTGGCCAGCGCCCCTTCCTTCTCTTTCTACAGGGGAAGGTCAGCGCTCCTCCCAGCCTGCCGCCAAGCGGCTCCGGTCCTCCGACCCGGAGCAGGACGCTATGAGTTACCCTGATTTGGAAGCGGAAGGGGATCCTGAGGCGGAGGCTGACGAGTTGGAGGACGGGGAGATCCCAGAGCCGGAAGACTAGGCTCGGATCATTCGCGTGTTTCGTAGGGATGAGCTAGTGCCTTTGATCACGGAGTCTCTTCAGGCCCTCAACCTCGCCGTGGCTCGGCCTTTAGAGGAGGACGGTTTGGAGGATCCTCTCATTCAGGCGGTGCGGGACTCTCAGGTGGTGTTTCCTGTGCACCGGGTGGTGGAGCAAATGATCCAATCGGAGTGGGATCAACCGGAGTCCGATTTGAAGGGAATTAGGACTATGAATCGTTTATACCCTTTAGCCGACAAAGACAAGGACTTGTTTAAGTCCCCGCGGGTTGATGCTGCGGTGTCGGCGGTGACTAAGAAAACCACCATCCCGGTTGAGGGCGGTGCTGCCTTAAAGGATGCGCAAGATAAGAAGGTTGATAATTTGTTGAAACAGGCCTTTGATACTAACGCCTTGTCTCTCCAGGCCTCCATTTGTGGCGCGTGGGTTGCACAGGCTTGTTTACGTTGGTCTCAGCGCCTGCGCTCGGCCTCCGGCCTGGATCAGCAGGGGTTGCTGGAGGTTACCCGCATGGAGTCTGGGTCGGCGTACCTGGCGGATGTGCATTATGATTTGATCCGCTCCTTGGCTAATAGTATGGCCTCTTTGGTGGCGGCTCGTCGGTCCATCTGGTTGCGTAACTGGGCGGCCGATGGATCTTCCAAGTCTCGCCTCAGTAAGTTGCCCTTCAAGGGCAAGTTGTTGTTTGGTGAAGCTCTGGATAAGTTGGTCAAGGACCTTGGGGAATCTAAGGGTGGTAGGCTGCCGGAAGACAAGCCTAAGCTCAATAGATCCTCGCCTCCTACGCGCGGTCAGTTTCAGGATTTTCGTAGATTTCGCTCTTCCCACCTTTGGAGTTCCCAGCACGGTCGCTTTGGGTCCCGTTCTCAGGGGTTTCGTGGTTTCCGAGGAGCGGGACGAGGCTTCTCCGGAACCGCCTCCTCTTCGTCTTCTTCCTTTAATCGCAAGCCGCAATGAAGCGAGGCGGGCTCTGGGAGGAAGTCCGGTCATAGGGGGTCACTTGCGCGACTTTCTTCCTTCTTGGGCCCAAATTACTTCAGATCAGTGGGTGCTGCAGATTATCGAAAAAGGTTATGCGCTGGAGTTTGCCTGCCCGCTCAGGGATTCCTTTGTTATGTCTCCCAGCAAGGGCGATCAGAAGACGCGGGACATCCGCCTGACTCTTCATCGGCTCTTATCCCTAGGGGCGGTGCTTCCCGTTCCTCCTTCCGAGCGCGGCGCCGGTCGCTACTCCATCTATTTTGTGGTTCCAAAGAAGGACGGTTCTCTACGTCCCATCTTAGATCTCAAGGGCGTGAATTGTTTTCTCAAGGTACCGCACTTCCGGATGGAAAGCTTGCGGTCGGTCATCGTGGCGGTGCGTCAAGGGGAGTTTCTTACGTCCCTCGATCTCTCCGAAGCTTATTTACACATTCCCATCCGAGCGTCTCATCAAAGGTTCCTCCGCTTCGCCTTTCCGTGGGGCCACTTTCAGTTTCGGGCCATGCCGTTCGGACTCGCCACTGCTCCCCGTACCTTCACAAAACTGATGGTGGTGGTTGCGGCGGCCTTGCGAAAAGAAGGTATCCTCGTTCACCCGTATCTCGACGATTGGTTGATTCGGGCAAAATCCAACCACGAGTGTGTGCGAGTCACGGACAGAGTGGTTGCTCTACTGAGATCTCTCGGCTGGGTGGTGAACGAACGCAAAAGCCGCCTGCGGCCGCCTCAGAACCTCGAATACCTGGGAGTACGTTTCGACACAGCGCGGGGTTTGGTGTGTTTGCCGGAGCGCCGTGCCCTTGCGTTGCGGAGCCTCGTCCGCCTCTTCCTGGGGATGCCCGCGCCATCCGCGTGGTGGTACCTCCAGCTCCTCGGCACAATGGCAGCAACCCTGGAGGTGGTTCCTTGGGCGAGGTTCCATATGCGGCCGCTCCAGAGTGCTCTTCTCCGCCGTTGGTCCAACCAGTTCGACTCGTTGAGCAGGAGATTGCCTTGCCCGAAGCCGGTTCGCCGGTCGCTCCGGTGGTGGCTTTGCTCTGAGAACCTGAAGCGGGGGCTTCCCTTGGAGCCTCCTCTTTGGGTTCCCTTCACGACGGATGCCAGCTTATCGGGCTAGGGTGCTCATTGCGAGGACCGCTTCACGCAGGGGACGTGGTCTCCCCTGGAGGCCTCCTGGTCGATCAACCGTCTCGAGCTGAGGGCGGTGCGTCTTGCTCTATTAGCCCTCCAAGACCTGATACTCGGGCGGCCTGTGCGCGTTCTCTCGGACAATGTGACAGCGGTAGCTTACATCAATCACCAAAGGGGCACCGGCAGTGTGACCCTAGCATCCGAGGCGACGGCTTTGTTCAATTGGGTGCAGACTCGCCTTCCGGCAATCTCGGCAGTGCATATAGCGGGCACGGACAATGTCCAAGCCGATTTTCTCAGCAGGGTGCGGGTAGACCCCGGAGAATGGGAGCTGAACCCTCAGATTTATGCGCAGATAGTTCGTCGGTGGGGTCCGCCCGTCATGGATCTCATGGCGACTTTCCAGTCGGCAAAGGCAGGGCGCTTCTTCAGCAGGCGGCGAGAGCGCATGTCCGAGGGCCTCGATGCTCTCATTCAGCCGTGGCCGACGTCTGGTCTCCTTTATGTCTTTCCTCCGTGGGCTCTAATCGGCCGGGTCGTTCAGCGCATCGAGGGCCACCGGGGTCGGGTGTTGCTGGTGGCTCCGGATTGGCCCAGGAGACCTTGGTATGCCGATCTGGTCAGGTTGCGCGACGGCGTTCCGTGGCTTCTGCCTGCGTTACCGGATCTTCTTCTTCAGGGTCCCCTGCGGATGCCCCAAGTGGGTCGATTCTCGCTTACGGTTTGGCCATTGAGAGGGCTCGGTTGAAAAAGAAGGGTTATTCCCCCACGGTGATTGCCACTCTCCTTCGGGCGCGGAAGACGTCCACCTCACTTACTTATGTGCGCGTGTGGAGAATCTTTGAAGACTGGTGCTCTCAGCGGGGGGTTCGAGCGGCGACGGTTTCCGTGCCCGTCGTTTTAAGTTTTCTTCAGGATGGTTTTGATAAGGGTCTGACTGCTAGCTCCCTGAAGGTTCAGTTGGCGGCTCTCTCCTGTTACCGAGGCAAAGTGTTGGGGCTTTCCCTCGGCTCGCATCAGGACGTATGTCGTTTTCTTGCGGCGGTTTTTCGTTTGCGGCCCTCGCGCAGGATCTCCGTTCCTCCGTGGGATTTGAACCTTGTGCTACGGGCCTTGGTTCGCGAACCTTTTGAGCCCCTGCGGAGGGCGTCTCTGAAAGATCTCACTCTGAAGACGGTTTTTCTCGTGGCCATCTGCTCGGCGAGGCGGATTTCCGAACTCCAGGCGTTGTCGTGCAGGGAGCCCTTTTTGTCTTTTTCTCAGGATCGGGTGGTTCTTCGGCCGGTTCCTTCCTTTCTGCCTAAAGTGGTTTCACCTTTTCATGTAAATCAGGCGGTGTTCCTCCCGGTGCTGCAGGCTGCTGCCGGCAGTCCTGCGGACGACGGGCTTCACTGCCTTGATGTGCGACGCGTTCTTTGACGCTATTTGAAGGTTACCGAGACCTTTCGAAAAACCGACCATTTGTTTGTGCTTTTTGGCGGCGCACGAAAAGGGGAGGCGGCGGCTAAAGCCTCCATTGCGCGATGGATCAAGGAAGCCATCGCGTCAGCGTATCTGTTGCAGCAGCGGCCGGTTCCGGAGGGTCTGCGGGCCCACTCTACCAGAGCTCAGGCGACATCCTGGGCGGAGCATAGTCTGGTGCCGCCCGCGGACATCTGTAAGGCGGCCACCTGGTCGTCGTTGCATGCCTTCAGTAAACACTACCGGTTGGATGTGTTGGCCGCTCGGGATTCCTGTTTTGGTTCAGCGGTTCTGCGCGCCGGATGGCAAGGTCCCGCCCGGTGTTGACTGCTCTGCTACATCCCGATTGTGGAGGACTAAACTGGAGGACCGCTCAGGAAATGGAAATTACACATACCTGGTAATTGTAGTTCCTGGAGGGTCCAGTTTAGTCCTCCTTCCCTCCCGCGTATCAGGTTGTTTCTTGCGGCGCGCTTTTCCGAACGGTTTGACCTTACAGCGGGCTTTCTCTTCTCCATTCAATTTCTTTCGGCCGCGCTTCCTGTCAGTTGGTTTTTCTTCTATTTCACTTCCAGCCTATTTTCTAGCGACACTGGTTTTGGGCTGTCTTTTGGCTACCGGGGCGTCGATGGCGGCGCAGTGCAGCGTTCTGGCTTCCTCATTTGGGGAGGGGGCTAATACCTCATTGAGGGAGAAAAGCTTTCTTCTTTATTCTGCATGTTTTTATAATAGTCTTATGTTTGCTTCTTTAAGTTTGCTTTGTTACTAGTTTACTGGGGGCTTATGGGAGCTCCGTCTGCATACATCTTACGGAAAGTTTGATTGGTCCAGTCTCCAGGCTGCAGGAGGAGGTGCACTACCCGATTGTGGAGGACTAAACTGGACCCTCCAGGAACTACAATTACCAGGTATGTGTAATTTCCATTTTTTGTTGTATTTTAGATTGATGATCATAATGTTTTCCATGTATATTTTATGTTCTTTTTGTTGTAAGCTGCTTGGGTTGAACATTTGTCCTAGGAAGACAATATAGGAGTATAAAATAGCAACACAATAGTTTTTATTTTAACCTTGTTTCACCTACTGGTTGCTTCTACCAGGGCTAGGGGCATTGACTGCTTTTCCCTTGGACTGTCTTGCCTGAAGTAATGGGAGTAGCTGTAAGAGAGCTGCATCCCACATTTCAGAACTCTTGGCAGGAGCAGGAAAATAACCTTGAAAAAGGGCTGCACCTGATGCTCAAGCATGATCTACAGAGTTAACATAGAAACGTCTCCCTGTGTGCATCCGTGTGCAGGGCAGCCTGTGCTCAGCACTCCCAGAACTGAAATGAGGCTCCCTTAAAGTCTTTTCTGCTTGTTTTACTCAGGACCCAGCGAGCACCCTTTGTTCCGAGCAGAATCTGCCAGAGGAGTTTGGTAAGTGAAATATTGAGCCTACTGAAATGAGCCAAACATGTTCATAGTCTCGTCCGGCGCACACATTGCATGGCTGTGCCAGCATCAAGGCAAAGACCTGGCTGGGGTTAGGGCAGGGTTGGAGACATTGGGGTGTGCCACTTGTTCAGAGCATCCCTTATCCATATCGGCCACCTCACTCCCAGCTGTCACTGATGCGGAACTGGGCCTGGTGTTTTCTGGGCTGTGCAGCCCTGATGGCATCTCTCCAGACTGGGGGAAGGGGGATGTAGACCTTTTCTAAGCTCTGCTCCCTCCCTCTTTAGTGCTATAGTTCATTCACATGTTCAGTCTGAGGCTGTGGCAGCGGTGCATGCGGTGCCCTATTTCCGCTGATGATCATTTGGAGAAATTAAATATCCAGGTGTTCTCCTTGCTGTAGCTGGCCTAAGGACAGGGCTTCTGCATGAGGAAAGGTGGTGGTTCCCACTTTGCTGCTATTTGGGATCCTCATTCTAAATAGTACCATTGCACAGCATCACTTCAAAATCCACAGTCAGACACAGAGCTTTTCACGTTTAAAGCTTGAAATGGACCATTATGACATTAAGGTCTTTTTTTCATTCTAATTCTGGCTCTGTACTGGAGTCTTGTGTTAAGTTTTCTGTCTAAAAGGCCCTTAGCAAAGTTTTATCACACCGCATGTCTTTATAGACTCATGCCTCCTTCCGGATCTGGTTTTGGCATTACTGAACCATTTCCTTTTTTTCGTTAAACTATATTTTTTGTCTTTCTCCTGGTCCACTTCCTCACCTTGCTGGTTTGAATATCCCTGGTGATCCTTGCACCTTTGCTGACAGAAGACTAGAAGGAGGAGCCACTTCAAAGACTGAACCCCTATCTCCAGGAACAAGCAGGAATGTAGTCTTCACATATGGGTATCATCGGTACCGATGGAGCGTGCGCGGGAAAGCTCCCCAGCGTCCAATAGGAAAGCTTTTGGGAGCATCCCACAGTGCCTGTGTGCTGCCTTCCCGCCTTTCCCAACTGTCCCTCTCCGTTTTCTGCGGAGCCGACAGGTCGCACATCCTGTCACCGCAGAAAATCTCCCTTCTTATTCTTCTTTTTTGTGGTTGCATCTGCCTTCCCTCGACACTATACCAGTACCGCCGGTTCTTTTCTTTTTTCTAAAAAAACAAAACAAAAACAAAACTTTGTTTCTGGAGTCTTTCTCCAGTAAATTTCTTCTCGGGTGCCATGCGCCATTTTGGGCACTAGGCCCAATTTTTTCCCTCATAATGGAAAAACCTGCTTCGGGTTTTAAAAAGTGTTCTAAGTGTGGCGGTACCATTTCCATCACCGACACCCATGAGTGGTGCCTCAAATGTTTAGGTCCTGACCACTCTATTTCAGAGTGTGTTGCCTTTGGGATGATGTTGAAAAGGGGCCGGCAAAACCGAGCTGCTAAACTTAGCACCCTCTTTCCCTCTGATGCAGTCTCCGTGGCATCGACATTTTCCAGGGCTTCATCTTCCTCCCATGGATCTCATAAATTTAGCCGGTCCTCAAAGGGTAGTTCTCCTTCTAAACATCGAGATGCCTCTGGCGTTGCCCTTGAGGGACTTTCACCGGCAAAATTGCCCCGGCGGGAGGCTTCGGCTTCCAAAGCACTAACGGGGCTCCAGGATGTTCTCGAGGCTTCAACATCGACAGAACTACTGGTGCCATGCTCTGGGGTTCTGGCCGCTTCATCCGGCACCGATACCAAGCATCGGCAGCATCGATAGACCAGAGGTTCTTGGCTATTGAACGCAGTCTGGCTGCTCTTCTCACGGCCTCGATGATGGCTTCAGACAATTCAACCGGTACTGGTACCAGCACCGACTGCATTGACATTGGCAGGTATTTTACTGGGACTGAGTCATGCGTCTCTATCCGGCATCGACAAGTTGGTACCGGACCACTCCAATGCCGACTTCGATCGGTACCGGTATCGTGCCTTGCACAATCACCTGGATCGGAGATACTTCAAATCCTCGGATGAGTCTGAAGACTCTGAAAGCTCTGCCGATACCAGAGTACTTCTTCCTGAGGATTCCTCTTCTCCTCAGCGTAGGATGTCTCCACCAGAGGATATGTCCTTTCAGGATTTTATCTGAGATGTGGCCTGAGGTTTTTCCATCACAGTGGCTCCTGAAAAAGAGCCTAGGGCAAAGGAATTAAAAATCCTACAATACCCTAAAGCTCCCAAGGAGGCAGCTACCTTACCTATTCATGAGATCTTGCATGATCTTATGTTAAGGATGTGGGAAACACCTCTGACATCTCCTCACTCTCGAAGGCTCGACACCATGCATCGAGTTCCTCCTTGTCCTGGGTTTCAGAAGACTCAAATACCACACCATTCCATGATGGTGGAATCAGCCATGAGACGGATAAAGAGTGCAAAAAGGCATGCATCTAATCCTCCAGGACGTGAGTGTAGGACTCTTGACGCCTTTGGATGTCGATCCTTCCAGGCTTCCATGCTTTCTGCTAGGATCAGTTCCTATATCTTGTATATGGGAATGTTCCTTAAAGAGGTCACAGGAGACTTAGATTATCTTGCTCTTGTTAAACATGCTCAGGATGTTTCCAAGTTTGTGAATCGTGCAGCCTTTGAATGCATAAGCAGAACCTCTGCCATTGCCATAGGTGCACGTAGAATTGCCTGGCTGCAGGCATCTGACTTGGAAATCTGGGTACAGGACAAACTGGGGAATATACCTTCCACAGGAGAGAATCTCTTTGGCAAGAATTGGCAGGAAAAAGCTAATGAGATAGATGCTGACAATATCACTTTGGATAGATTGTCTGTCTAAATCTACAGCTGATCCTGTGAGGAAAAGATCCTCTAAGAAACCATTCTTCAGCAAGAAGAAAAAGTTTTATCCCTCCTATACCCAGCAGGGATATCATTTAGGTCAGTCTGCCCAAAAGGGACAGCAGCAACAACCTAGGCAAAGAAAGACAAAAGCAGCTTAGCCTCAACCGGCTCAACAGACTCAGCCTCCACAGGGGCTTTGACTCCTGTCTAGAGAACTTTGCCTTCCTGGCCCTGAACGGCCCAGAACCCTCCACCATCCCAGGAAAGTTATGTCATTTTGCCCCCAGATGGGGTCAGATAACAGCAGAAAATTGGACTCTGTCTATTGTAAGAGAGGGGTACAAGCTTCATTTCCTCAGCATGCCCTCTCCTACATTGGTAAGACAGTTCAATTCTCAGACCTCTCTCAACGACCGGTTAGGTCAAGAAGTCACTATGTTCCTAGCTCAAGGGGCAATAGAAGAGGTACCCATTCCCCAGCGGGGTACAGGGTTTTGCTCCCCCTATTTCCTTATTCCAAAGAAAACAGGAGGACACAGACCCATTATAGGCCTCAGAGAATTGAACAAATTTCTGTTCAGAGAGAAGTTCAAAATGATTTCTTTAGGAACTCTGCTGCCATACCTTCGGAGTCAGGATTGGCTTTGTTCTCTAGATCTCAAGGATGCGTACACTCATGTTCTCATCCATCCAACTCACCGAAAGTTCCTTCGCTTTCAATTTCAAGGGAAGCACTACCAATACAGGGTTCTTCCTTTTGGCCTGGCCTCTGCACCAAGGATGTTCACAAAATGCATGGCTGTGGTGGCAGCATTTCTCCGCACCCTGGGAATATTTGTCTTCCCTTACTTAGATGATTGGCTCATTCGAGCCCCTTCAGAGCCAGAGGCCAGGGTTGCTCTGTCTTGCACAATGTGCATCCTTCAGTATTTGGGACTTGACATAAAATGCCCAAAGTCCAACCTTGCTCCCACTCAATCCCTAGAGTTTATAGGAGCTCTTCTGGATACCAGACAGACAAGGGCCTACCTTCCACAGCCCCGCTGCCTTCACATTGTGCAGTTAGCTTCCCAAGCAGTGCTAAAACCTCACCTCACTGCTCTGGAAATGCTACAGTTGCTAGGCCACATGGCATCCACCATGCATGTGGTTCCTTATGCTCGCCTCCATATGAAGGCAGCCCAGTGGACCTTATCCACTCAGTGGACTCAGGCGTCAGGTTGCCTGTCAGACAAAATAGCAAACTCAGATTGCCTTATTTTGTCCCTCCTATGGTGGCAGTCACCCCAAAACCTTTTGGTGGGGTCTCCTTTTCAGCAACCCCCACCCCAAGCCACTCTAACAACAGATGCTTCACAGGTGGGTTGGGGAGCCCACCTGCAAGGTCTCTCTACCCAGGGTACTGTAGGGCTGGTACCCCTGCAATTCTACATGCAAATCTCTGGCCTGCTCAGCAACTCAGGCCTGAACCATACTGAACCAAACAAGATGGATTCTTCACTTCGCTTTTGCTGTGTTCAGCTATAAGCCTGTCTTCCAAGCAAATGCTGGATCAGCGTTTCTAAGTGTGCATGCATACAGAGGCTATTGTCCGTGGCTGGCCTTGGACACTTGTACGTGCCCAGAAGTTACATATTGTTGCTTCTGCCTGACTTTTACCATGGCTCCTTTGTTTGCAAGACGCTGCTCATCATCGACCTTCTGATTCGCTGAGAATACCTCAGACTGGCTGGTGCCCACCAATCATCGGACCTATGACGGAGGATTCTCACACAGAATTCTGCATTCTGCGCTGGAAAAGTTCTAGTTCTAAGTAGCGGTGAGAGAAGGAGTTGGGGTTTTTTTCTCCCCACCTGGACATAGACTTCTGCACCAGTCCTGCTGCTGTGCACTGCGTACCTGATTCCTGAGCCCTGAGCCTTTCGCCAGACGTGTGGGCTAGGCCGTCCTTCACAGGTCTGAGATAAGACTTTCACTGATCCCTCCGGTTCGGACTTACTGCGGCTCGCCTCTGAAGGGGCTGGAGCCGGCATTAGCTAACAGCTGCATCCTTGGACGGAGCTAAGGTACCGGCTTATCTCTCCTCTCCTGGAAGGGCAAAGGGGTTAGCAATATATTTCTTACTTTTCCTAAGTGCAGAGCGAATCAGTGACGTCTGGTTTACTAGTCTGTAATTCTTACGTTGTCCAAGTGTACATCTGTACCATAACAAATGTCTACCTCATTTTTCTAATTAGCGATATGTGTGTGTATATTTTTCTATTTGGTTGCCTATAATAAAGTCTAATATATATCTGCAGAACAGAATTCTTTCGTGGCTCATTACCAGAATAACTCCCGAACTTTGGGGCTGTATATTAGTAGCTATCTCCCCTAGACAACAACAGAGAGTCTAACTTATTTTTGTGCTACGAATATACCCGACATATGGGGGCTCGTCCGGGATGAGTATTTCTGAATGTGCCTCTCAGAATTTGTGTAATCTTTCTGTTTATGCTACGGTTTTTGAAGCCAGAGAGCATTGTCTGTGAGACAGACGACAGAACCCAGATTACAGGCTCTCTGCCTTAGAGAATTCTCTAGCCGTGCCCTGTGTTTGTTTTTACAGCCTGTCTCAGCTATAGATTTACGATGGCTCACGCAGATAAGGTTGATTTGGCATTCCAGAAATTAGCTTCCCTGTGTTGGTCGAAAGATACCACTGCCGACCACATTGAAAGAATTTCTAAGTGCCTTACAACAGATATGCAAGAGCTTGTTAGGGCTGATAGCTTTTTCAGTGAGTTCCTAGACCGGCTTCTTGCTCATAAGGCTAAATTACCGGTGGATATGGTAGCCGAACATGCCTGTGTGCTGCATATTTTCACTGACAAACTGCAGAAGGCATTATGTCACCTGCAAACTAAATCTGAATCGCTAGAGTCTGATCTACGGACAGCTCACAGCCAGATACAGTGTGCTAAGGAGACAGCTAACCAGTGTGAAAAGCAGAGTGCTGAGTTACGTCATCAAGTTGACGGACTTCAGGCTGAGGCGACCAGACGGGCTAGCCATAGTCTTTTTTCACCAGGTACTTCTAGCCTGTGGTGTCTGCGATGCCAAGAGCTAGTGGCTCAGGTTTCCGCTCTCAAAAAGCGGGGTGAACAGGATCAAAAGGAATTGCAGTTTCTGACAGTTTGTAGAACTGAATTAGCCGCCCAAACCAAGAGGTTAAAAGCGGACGCTTCTCTTTTTGAGCAACGAGAGAGTGCTTTGATGGCTGAGCTCGACGCCACAGCGGTTGCTCTCAGTGCAGAGAGACGGCATACAGCCGATCTGCAAAGACAGCTTGCTGCTGCACGTCAGGAATGTGGGCAGGAAATACAGAGAGTTAACCTCGAAATCCAGCAGTTAAGAGCTGACTGTTTTGAATTAGCGTGCATGTTCACTTCTCAAAGTAATGAGACAGAGTACAGGGAGAATTTCAGCCCTCTCGGCTTCTCGAAGTACCAGAGGGTAGATGACGACAGGTTGCCACTGGAAACCCTGCCCAGTGTAGAACGGCAGCTTTTCCAGAACAGAGTCAGTTCTCTCCCATCAGCGCATGAGCACAGGAGAGAAACTGGGTGGAGTGAAACACCCTACTCTCGACCCCTCCCCATACAGGGAGCGGTGGGGGGGGGGGTGAGAAGTCTCCCTGGTGATGGCAAACTGTACCAGCAGCGACCACCAGAGGGAGCTGAAGGGACGCAAAATTCCTTATGCTCCCGTGTCCTGCAAGGGAAACACACAAATGAAGATGCATCTGTCGCACAATTACAAATTATCAAGACCTTGCGGAGCATGGTCACTCCTTTTGAGAAAACTGGGCATGCCACCATAAATGAACATTTAGCTGCAGTCAAAGATGCCTTTCGGGCACTGCACATTACCAGGGGGGAGGACATGGTTTTGTATCTTCCATGGTCTTTTGATGTGCCTTGCCAGCAATTTATTCGGGCCATGGCAGATGATGAAAAGAAGGACATTGTCATTTTTGAACAGGCACTAAAGAAACATTATGGGCCATACCCTGATGATATTGCCGCAAAGCAGGCAGCATTTAGTATGACTCATAGGGAAAATGAAACTCCCCGAGAGTTTGCTTACAGACTTAGGCAGACTTTCTTCCAGAGTGACCCTTCCTGGGAAACAATAGAACACCATCAGGAGTTTCGTAATCTTTACTGTCAGTTGCTCCTTCCATCTATCAAACCTTATATGTCTGACAAGCGTCACGAACCCCTGTCACGTGTGATAGAACATGCTGAGTGGATTTGGGAAGCTGTTCCCAACATGAGAGCAACCAATACTGGCAGCACAGTAAGGGCTCCCAGCAAGGCCAGAGAGCCAAAACAGTGTGTTAGTGCTGTAAAATCCACTCTTTCGTTAGAAAATAACGCTTCTCCTTCTGTTCCACAGAATCCTCCCAGGCCACCCCAGAATAACCAGTCATCTGGGTCTAAGCAGCGCTCTGGGAATCAGCGCTTCACTCCGCAGAGTCAGAACTGGAAGAGAAAGCCTGGTTTTGACAAATTCCAGGAGCTGGAGAAGAGAATAAGCGAGCTGACAGATATGATGAAGGCTACCATTGCATTCAGCTCCTCACAGGAGGCTCCTGCTAGTAGCGCACCTCCTAAGCCCCGAGCAAAACCTCAAAAGCCGGAGGAGGAACTGGTTGACTCCTCTTCCCCTTCTAAGGCGACTGAATGACTAACCGACTTTGTTTCTGTCCCACAGGTCACTATTGCACAGGTGCAGCCAGCCATGGATGCCACCCCAGGGACACAGAGTGACAGTCCTGCCATGGACAGCGAGGGTCCAGCCTTTGACACCATCAGGAAGCACAAGTACTTTCTGGGTAAACTCAAGCCAAAAGGACAGAGGTACACTGTTCCTGTTACAATTCAGCAGGCTTTTCTCTGTGAGGGCCTGATAGATTCGGCCTCTGAGGCTACCCTGATGACCTCGAGTCTCTTTGATAGACTCACTGCTTCCTTGGGGAGTCAGAGGACCCTACACGTCACACCCAGTGATTTGTCACTCGCAGCTTATGGGAATCAGCCCATAGAGTCTATGGGGCAGGTCTGGCTTAACCTCCAAATTGGAAAATTACAGGTGAAGCATCCTGTAATCATTACCAAGTGTCCTGGGGAAGAATTCCTGATTGGCAATGAGCTCCTGAAACGGTTACGCCCCATTCTGGACTACGTCCAGGAAGTGATCTGGACACAGGTCACACATCCCATACCTTATGCTAGGGTAAAACATGACAGCAGAGTCAGTGGTCCTTGTTCGGTGGAACGCACAAACAAGTCCATCAGGATTAATTTCCAGAGGTCAGCTGATCCCCAAATCCTTCAGCTCCAGTATGAAAGGGCTGGAGATGAGGATCAGGGCATCAGCGACGTGGTTTCCATTGCAGTGGGTTCAGTAGCTAACATTGTCCTTGATACTGACTGCCTGCAGATATTCCTGAAGGAACCTGTGGAAGGTTGTGAGGTGCAAACCCCTCCTCCATCCCATCCCTGCCTAGATCACCCTAGGAGACTGACGGACATCTTCTCGGCTGAGAAAGGTCCCTTTATATATGTGCAGGTGGGCAGGTCCCAAAAGGAAAGGGCCTACCTATTACCCCACTGTGACCACTCCCTCATCAGTGAGACTCTTTTCTATCGGCTCAAACAACAGCTTACCCTTGATTGGGTAATGGGAGCGAAGACTTCGTTCCAAGTGCCTGGGGAAGGGCTCAAGACATTAATGGGCTACTGCAATCTCCCCTTACAAGTTGGGGTCAAAGGTTTTCGGCACACCTTCTCCATCATCAGAGGACTTGAGGTGCCCCTCTCCTTAGGCTCCGATTGCCTTGTTCGACTGGGAACTTATGTGGATTTTGTGAACAACATCCTCTGGAGTAGGATGGAAGGAGATCCGGTGGATTTCTCTGGTGCCTGCCCATCCCTACGGGCTGGTCAGACTATTCCTCAAGTCTGTGAAGTGGTCTGTGCAGAAGACACCCACATACCTGGGAGGGTACAGGATTGTCCCCTGCCGATACAGGTGACCCGAGGACATGTGGTCTCAGACAACTTGGTCTTCTTCAGTCCAAATTCCCGTTTTGAGGAGCTGGGCCTAGCCATGGGTCCCGTACCCTGCATGGAGGCCACAGCTCCCTCCTTACACTTATTGCTCACCAATCCAAATCCAGATCGCATTCACCTTGTGAAAGGCGAACCCCTGGGATTCCTAGTGGGAGAATCGTTCCCAAGTGTGGAATTGAGTCTCCAGATTATTGGGGAAGCCCCTGTTTCCTGGAACATCTGTGAAGGGGGGGGAACCCCTGCGTGTGTTCGATCCTCACCCCGAGGCCTCCTCACCTTACAGTTTGTCTGGCCACATAGTGCTGTGACCTCTCAGGTGGACCTCGAGTCTGACCATCTGATTTTGTCAAGTACCCTCGATGAGGCTGTTAGTTCCCTCACCCACCAGGGGGGGGAGCCCCAGGCTGTCCAAGCCATCCAGGTCTCCTCTCTCCAAGATGAGATTGAGGAGAAGGTTGAAATACCTTCAAACAAACCTGTTCTGGGATTTGACGAAATGGTTGCGGGAAAACTTGCTGAAGCAGACGCCTGCACTGATGAGTCAGAAAAGGCACAATTAAAAGAACTGCTGTACCGTCACCAGGACCTGTTTGCCACTGACACCTATGACTGTGGTCTAACCGACCTACATGTCACCCGTATTCCTACGGATCCAAACAGTAAACCTGTCTTTGTGAGGCAGTATAAAATCCCATTGGCCTCCTATGAATCCGTTCAGGAAATCATTAATTCCCTGGAACAAAAGGGAATTATACGTCAATGCAACAGTACTTAAGAACATAAGAACATAAGATATGCCATACTGGGTCAGACCAAGGTCCATCAAGCCCAGCATTCTGTTTCCAACAGTGGCCAATCTAGGTCATACGTACCTAGCAGTTTCCCCAAGGGACACAGGTTCCACAATGCTTGTATTGGTTCAAGCATTGATATCCTGGGTCCCTTCTTAATAATGGTTTATGGACCTTTCCTCCAGGAACTTGTCCAAACCTTTTTTAAACCCAGCTACACTAACAGCCTTTACTACATCCTCCGGTAACAAATTCCAGAGTTTGATTACACGTTGAGTGAAAAAATATTTTCTTTTATTAGTCTTAAATAGTTTACCCTGTAGCTTCATTGCATGTCCCCTAGTCTTTCTATATTCTGATAAGGTAAACAATCGATCTACGTTTACCCGTTCCACTCCGTTCATTAATTTATAGACTTCTATCATATCTCCCCTCAGCCGTCTCTTTTCCAGGTTAAAGAGCCCCAACCTTTTTAGCCTTTCTTCATAGGAGTAGCCTTCCATCCCCTTTACCATTTTGGTGGCTCTTCTCTGAACCTTTTCTAAAATTGCTATATCCTTTTTAAGATATGGCGACCAGAATTGCACACAATATTCAAGGTGTGGTCTCACCATGGAACGATATAGAGGCATTATAATATCTTTTGTTTTATTTTCCATTCCTTTCCTTATCATACCTAGCATTCTATTTGCTCTCTTGGCCGCCGCTGCACACTGGGCCGAGGGTTTTAACATGGTATCCACAAGGACGCCTAAATCTTTTTCTTGGGTGGTGGTTCCTAATGTGGAACCTTGCATCGTGTAACCATAGTTTGGGTTGTTCTTCCCTAGGTGCATAACCTTGCACTTCTCCACATTAAATTTCATCTGCCATCTTCCAATTTATCAAGATCCTCTTGCAATTTTCCACAATCCTCCTGGGTTTTAACAACTTTAAATAGTTTTGTGTCATCAGCAAATTTGATAACCTCACTCGTTATTCCACTTTCCAGGTCATTTATGAATATGTCAAAAAGCAGCGGACCCAGCACAGATCCCTGGAGTACACCACTATTCACCTTTCTCCATTGGGAAAATTGGCCATTTAGCCCTACCCTCTGCTTTCTATCTTTTAACCAGTTCCTGATCCACAGTAGTACACTGCCTCCTATCCCATGACTCTTTAGTTTTGCAAAAGTCTCTCATGAGGGACCTTGTCAAAGGCTTTCTGAAAGTCCAGATACACAATATCAACCGACTCACCTTTGTCCACCTGTTTATTCACTCCTTCAAAAAAACATAACAGATTAGTAAGACAAGATCTTCCTTGTCTAAAGCCATGTTGGCTGTCTCCCATTAGGTCATGACTATCTATATGCTGAGTAATTTTATTCTTTATGATGGTTTCTACCATTTTTCCCGGTACTGATGTCAGGCTCACCGGTCTGTAGTTTCCCGGATCACCCCTCGAACCCTTTTTAAAAATTGGTGTTACATTGGCGATCCTCCAATCCTCAGGTATTAGAGATGATTTTAATGATAGTTCACAGATTACTGATAGCAGGTCTGCAATCTCAAATTTCAGTTCTTTCAACACCCTTGGATGTATACCATCCGGCCCAGGTGATTTGCTACTCTTCAGTTTATCTAATAGTTGTAGGACATCTTCCCGATGTATCGATATTTCCTTCAATTCTTCCACACCTTTAAATACCACTTCAGTCGTGGGTAACATCCCTACATCTTCCTCAGTAAAGACCGAAGCAAAGAATTCATTCAGTCTCTCCGCTATCGCCTTGTCGCCTCTTAGTGCTCCTTTAACCCCTTTATCATCTAATGGACCAACTGACTCTCTCACGGGTTTTTTTGCTACGAATGTACTTGAAAAGGTCTTTATTTCGCGTTTTTGCTTCCGCAGCAAGCTTCTTCTCAAATTCTCTCTTTGCCTGCCTTATCAATGCCTTGCATTTGACTTGCCAGTGCTTGTGCTGTTTCCAGGTTTCATCATTTGGCTCTTTTTTCCATTTCTTGAAAGATGCTTTTTTGGCAACAACAGCCTCTCTGACCTCAGCTTTAAACCATGCTGGCAATTTTTTGGACTTCCTTCCACTTTTCTTAAAGCGTGGAATACAGCTGGTCTGGGCTTCCAAGATAGTATTTTTCAACAACACCCAAGCTTGATGTACGTCTTTAACCTTTGCAACTGCTCCTTTTAGTTTTTTCTTAACTGTTTTCCTCATTCTATCATAGTCTCCCTTTCGAAAGTTAAAGGGTAGTACTGTGGATTTCCTTACTATCCCTCCTCCACTAATTAAATCAAAGGCGATCATGCTATGATCACTATTGCCAAGTGGCCCCAACACCCTTATCTCTTGCACTACATCTGGTGTTCCACTAAGGACTAGGTCTAATATTGCTTCCCCTCTGGTCGGTTCATGAACCAGCTGCTCCAAGAAGCAGTCATTTATTTCATCTAGGAACTTTATCTCCCTAGCATGTCCTGTTGTGACACTGACCCAGTCGATGCCGGGGTAATTGAAATCACCCATTATTATTACTGCACTGTAACTTTTGCTAGCTTCCTTGATTTCTTTGAGCATTTCATCATCCATTTGTTCATTCTGGCCAGGCGGACGATAGTACACCCCCACTGCCATCGCCTTCCCCTTTTTACATGGAATTTCAATCCATAGAGATTCTACAGCAAATTTTGTTTCTTGCAAAACTTTAATCCTTTCTGACTCAATGCCCTCTCTAACATAGAGCGCAACCCCTCCCACTGTGGCCTGTCATCAAGAAGGATTCTAGCTGGCGCTTAGCTTTGGACTATCGCCAGCTTAATAAAAAGGTACCTCTATCCAGATGGCCTATGGCACATCTGGAACAGAACTTAGCCACCATCAAGGGTGCAAGATACTTTACCAGCCTGGATCTGGCCTCAGGATTTTGGACTATACCTGTCCATCCAGAAGATCAGCATAAGCTGGCTTTTACCTTCGGTAGGCGACAATATACTTGGAATCGGACACCGTTTGGTTATTTGAATGCCCCAGCAGACTTCAATATTTTCCTGCATAAGGCTTTGCCTGATGCTGAGACTAGAGGCACCCTCGTCTATGTAGACGACATTCTGGTGAAGAACACCAGTTTCACTGACCATTTGCAAGAAATAGAGCATGTCTTCCAGCAACTGAAAGCTGCGGGAGCAAAGCTGTCCTTGTCAAAGGGCCAATGGTGCCGGAAATCCCTCAATTATTTGGGTTACGAAGTTTCTGCTGAGGGACTGCGGCCTCAAAGGAAGAGAATTGCGGCCTTGCAACAACTCAAACGTCCGACCAACGTGAGTGAGCTGCGCTCATTCTTGGGCATTTGCAATTATTCACGCCAATTTGTGGATCAATATGCGGAGATTTCCCAACCCCTGGTCAAACTCCTCAAAAGAGATGAACCTTGGGTATGGAATCCCGACCAAGAGGCAGCTCTAGAAGAGCTGAAGGTAGCTTTGAGTCGAGCTCCCTGTCTTGCCTATCCAGAGAGTGGCAGAGAATTCTTCGTGGAACTAGGTTTCACTGAACACTCTATGAGTGCTGTTCTGTACCAGATGCATGACACAGATAGGACAGTTATTGCCTATGCCAGCAAAGCTTTAACGGAAGTGGAGAAGAAATACTCTGACTGTGAGAAATCCTTGTTGTCCACAGTCTGGGCCCTCCAGTATTTCCGCAGTTATATCCAAGGTGAGAGGTTGGTTGTTGAGACTCATCACCAACCCATCAAGTTCCTAGGCAGTGATCGGATTAGATCGGGACAAGTGTCAAACAGTCGCATTGTCTCTTGGACCTTGGCACTTCAGGGCTGGCCCCTGGAGGTCAGGTATGCTCAAAACCGCAAGGATGCCGCCGCACAGGGCCTGGCTGAATTGCACGATTGCACTGCCAGAGAACCTTTTGTGGGTAATTTAGACACCGAAATGGAGTCATATACGCCTGAGCCTTCTCGTCATCGTCCTTATGATGAGAACCTCTGTAAAGGCTACCCCAAGGTGTATGTGGACGGTTGTGCTTACCGTCGAGAGCCTGACCATGAACTGGTAGCAGGTATAGGTGTGGTTTGGAACCAGAACCACCCTTGTGAACCCTTCAAGTACCGTCTAGGTACCAAAACTAATCAGTATGCAGAGCTAGCTGCAGCCCTGGCAGCTCTCCAGTCTGCTGCTCAGGGAGGGGTTCACACCCTAACCATCTGTACTGATTCAGACTACGTCCGACAGAATTTTGTTTCCCACTTACCCGTTTGGAAATCTAACAATATGCTGAATTCCAAAGGGAAACCTGTCAAATATGCCGGATTGATTCTGGCCTTGGACAAGGTAGCTCATGAAAATGACATGACCATCTACTGGAAGAAAGTGAAAGGTCACTCCCGTGTTGATAATCCTGACCAGATTGGAAATGATCTAGCTGATCAGCTTGCCAAGGAGGGTGCTGTCTCTGGAGACCTCTGGCAGTTGGAGGCTCCCGAGACCAATGGGCTTCAACTGGTGACGGCGGTTACCCGGCGACAAGCTCAATTATCCACCATGCCCCCTGTGGTTCAATGGTGTGGCGAGAGCACAGATCTCGACCTCGTGCAAGCCCAGAAACAAGATCCTACTCTTGGACGTTTCTACCTTTTTCTGCAGAACCCCCAGGAACACCCATTAACTCTGGAGGATTGTCAGGACGATGAGGAACTGAGGATCCTCTACATCTCCAAGGACATGTTCCATCTCCAGAAAGATCTGTTGATACGGACGAGTAAGCATGGTATTGTGCAATGGGTGGTACCTCGGGCCTTCCGTGGAGTTATGTTACAGCATGCTCATGATGAGCCTTGTGCCGGTCATAGAGGTGACCGAATAACCTATGAAACGTTGAAACAGGTGGCCTACTGGCCCCACATGTACCAAGATGTCCAATTGTATACTAAAGGTTGTCTGACCTGTTGTAGATTTCAACCTGCAGCTCCTTCTCATAGAGCACCTTTGAGAAACAGAGGTCTGACCATGCCTTGGTCTGATCTCCAGATTGATTGGATCGGCCCCGTGCCCCGATCCTCTCGAGGCAACAAATATATGTTGACAGTTACCTGCTTATTTGCTAAGTGGGTCGAGTGCATCCCAGCACCCAACTGTACCGCCGAGACCACGGCCACCTTGTTGTTAAACCATGTTTTCAGCAGGTGGGGCCTCCCCATGCGAGTGGAATCCGACCAGGGTTCCCACTTCACAGGACAAGTCATTAAGCATCTGTGGAAGGTACTAGGTGTGAAGGCCAAAGTCCACATTGCTTATTGTCCACAATCCTCTGGACAAGTGGAGAGAGCAAACAAAACTATCATCAGTATCTTGAAAAAGTATGTTTCTTCCTCTGGGAAGGACTGGGACATCAAACTGCCCTTGGTCCTGATGGCTATCAGAGCCACGCGTCATCGTGCTACTGGTGTGTCCCCTTTTGAGATGATGACAGGTAGGGACATGGTTTTACCCCTTCATCTTCTTTACAGGACTAATGATGTGAATCTCGCTGCTGCTACAACTGCTCATGAATATGTTGCCCATTTAAGACAACACTTGCAAAGTGCCTTTGCCTTTGCCCAAAAGAATTTGGACACTGCTGCTAGGGGTAGGAAGACCTACTATGATTTGAGGACTACCTCTAAAGAATACCAGATTGGCGATAAGGTATTCTACTACAATTTTGGTAAGAATAAGGTCAAAGACTAAATTTCTACCTAGCTGGAACGGTCCATTTCCTATTGTGGATAAAGCCTCCCCTGTTGCTTATCAAATTCGAATGAAGTCCAGTACTGAGAGGGAAGGCTCCCTTAAATGGGTCCACATTAATCAGCTTAGACCATGTCATCCCAGTAAGTTCCTTCCTGACGAACCTCTTGCTGAAGTGGATGATTCTAACCTTCAGGCAGCATAGCCTGTTTGTTTTCTTTTACAGATGGAGTCCTGGACTTTGAAGGTCCTGTTCCTGATTTTGCTGTTAGCGGGATCCGAGGTTGCCAGATTGATTGAACCTGGCCCTCTTTCTGGTGTCGTGCTACAGGATGCGCCTGGTTTCCTGATTACACAGTCCCAGACTGTCACACAGAAAGTTTTTGTGTCCCTAGATCCCCGACATGTTTTACAGAAGCATTTTGAATCGTCTGTTGCACGCATCACTAATATACGTGGTGCCTAATCTTGGCATGTGCCAACGCTCTAAAGACATTCATTGGTTATGTCCTGGTAAACCTTTCCTGAAGGACACTTCTACAGCTCTTTGTGGGTTGTCTGCTGAAAATGTGAAAGAACAATGTAAAGTTTCCATGACCAAGTACGATGACTTTTCAGAGACGAAAGTTGCTGTTGTCAACAATGTTTGGCTGGTTAGCACCCCTTTGAGTGAACTCCTGGTCACCATGAATAAACATGACATTCATAATAGAGTTCCTCTACCCTGCAATGTTTGCTTGATTGATGTTCCCAAGAACTCCATTGTTAATGTTGGTGGAGTTTCCTTGTTTTATCTTGATGCTGACCCTGTTTCGACAGAGCTCCAGATTTTGGATGTGTTTCGAGGTCATGAGATTGACTTCACTGCAGCCTTGAACTATCTTTTGGACTATAAGGACTCTCACACAGTTGAACTGTCCATTGACCAGGCCGACCTTGCCATTGCAGATTATAACTTTGATTCACGAGATGTGGACATTTTACAAACTGATTTTATGTCCCATGTCATTGTTCCTGGTCTTTTCTTTCTGTTGGTGCTCCAGTTTCTTATCTCTTTGTATCAACAGAGACAAATTCGTACTCTTCGTCGCTCTATGCATCCTGCACCTCTGCTGCCTGCCATGCGTCTGCAGGATTTGCTGGAACGTCACACTTTTGAATAAGTGTCACCATTTTCTTTGAAAGTTATTCATTACTCTTAATTGAGTTGTCTTTTTATAGATAGCATGTATTTATTTTACTAACTGTTACACATGGCTTCTCATTACTTTTGAGTGTTCACCTTAGTGTTACACTAACCCATTATATTGCATTACTGCTATGCATTTTTGGTTTGGATACGATATATACTCTTGAGTTTGAAGTCTCCTGGAGCTGAAAGCAATCTTCCTTGCTCTTCGAGTATTTCACACCCAGCTCAGTTACAAGACAGTCCTAGTTCAAACGGACAATCAAGTAGCCATGTTCTATGTGAACAAGCAGGGTGGAACAGGCTCTCTGTCGCTCTGCAACGAAGCTTTGCGACTATGGGCCCTCACCAGAGAGCATCAGATTCATCTCCTTGCGGTGTATCTTCCAGGCATTCAAAACTCTTGGGCAGACAGACTCAGTTGAGTTCTGCTTCCACACGAATGGTATCTCCATGCAGACCAGGTGGCCAATATTTTTCAAATTTGGGGAACCCCAGACATAGACCTCTTTGCAAGTCTGCTGAATGCCAAACTTCACCGGTTCTCTTCCAGAATTCCGGCTCGAGGTTGTCAGGCCAGGGATGCTTTCCTCCTCCATTGGGGTCAGGACTTCCTGTATGCTTTTCCACCTATCCCCCTAATTCCCAGAAACCCTGTTCAAGCTTCAGAAAGACAGAGGTCATATGATCCTCCATAGCTCCACGTTGGCCACCACAAATGTGGTACCCTCTGCTCCTACATCTCTCTCAAGCTCCGCCTCTGGAGTTAGGATCTGCTCCAGATCTCCTTTCTCAAGAGGACGGGATGCTGTGGCATCCCAATCCCCAGTCTCTGCATCTCAGGGCCTGGTTGCTGAAAGCCTAGAACTTCACTGTCTTAACCTTTCCCAGCAGGTGAAGGATATCCTTCATGCTTCCAGGAAACCTTCCACAAGATGCTCTTATGCATTCAAGTGGAAAAGGTTTACCATATGCTGTTCGCAGAAGGGTCTTAACCCTCTTGCGTTACCTCTGGAATCATTACTAAAAAAAAATAAAATAAATTACTGGAGTACCTCCTTCATTTATAAAATGCAGGGCTTAAGACTAATTCAGTGAGAGTCCATTTGAGTGCTATTGCAGCTTCTTTCAAGCCTCTCAATGGACAACCTATTTCCTCTCATCCTCTCCTAGCGAGATTTATGAGAGGCCTTCTTTTAACGAAGCCTCCTATTAAGCCACCACCGGTGGCATGGGACTTGAATCTGGTACTTGGGCAGCTCATGAAACCGCCCTTTGAACCATTAGCCACTACCTCTTTGAAATTCCTTTCCTGTAAAGTTATCTTTCTCATTGCAATCACATCAGCACGTCGCATCAGTGAATTACAAGCCTTGGTGGCTGATCCTCCTTATACAAGGTTCCATCATGACAAGGTAGTCCTTAGGACGCATCTACACTTTATGCCAAAGGTGGTTTCGCCCTTTCATTTGAACCAAGTGGTTTACCTTTAGCCATCACGTCGGGGGTGAGAGCAGGAGCTCCCCCTTCCTCCTTAAGCCGCCAATCAGCAGCCATCAAGAACGGCACAAAATCTGCTGTTGCAGAGGTGCGAGGAGAGTAGCCATCATGTCGGGGGTGAGAGCAGGAGCTCCCCCTTCCTCCTTAAGCCGCCAATCAGCAGCCATCAAAAACGGCACAAAATCTGCCGTTGCAGAGGTGCGAGGAGATTAGCCATCACGTCGGGGGTGAGAGCAGGAGCTCCCCCTTCCTCCTTAAGCCGCCAATCAGCAGCCATCAAGAACGGCACAAAATCTGCCGTTGCAGAGGCGGGCCCGCGCCTGAGGGCCTCGCCAGAGGTCCCTTTGGTGTGGCCCTTAGGCGTTGGTCCGTGGCGTCTGCTGCTGGAAGTTACATTGATGGCTTTGGCTGGACTGTCCGTGCTTACTTATTGTGGTAACTGTTCAGTGTATATCTCCTTATCTTGCCTGTATGACTGTCTCTATCCTTTAATCTGTCCTATCATATAAATGGCGTTCTTTTCCTATTTTCCTTGAATGATATAGTATTGTAAACGGCTCTAATGCCTTTTGGCCTGAGCGGTATATCAAATCTCAATAAACATAAACATAAACATACCTTCCTGTATTCTTTCCAAGGCCTCAAGCCTCAAATGCAGAAAGGAACCTTCGTACTTTGGACTGTAAAAGAGCTTTGGCCTTTTACTTGCAAAGGACACAGCAACATAAAAAATCCTCTCAACTCTTTGTTGCTTTTGATCCTAGTCATTTGGGACTTCCAGTCTCCAAAAGGACACTGTCCAGCTGGATTGTGCAGTGTATATCTTTTGCCTATGAGAGTAAGAACCTTCCTCTTGAAGGCCATGTCACAGCTCACAATGTGAGAGCCATGGCAGCCTCAATGGCTCATCTTCACTCTGTGTCTATCGACGACATCTGTCGGACAGCTACTTGGGCTTCGGTTCATACCTTCACAGCCCATTACTGCTTAGACAGGAACTCCCGCTGGGATGCCTTGTTTGGTCAGGCTGTTCAACACCTGTTCCAGACTTAATCAATTCCTACCCACCATCCCTGGTAGGATGCCAGAGATCCATGGTGGGAAGTGGAGCCCTTTCAGAAGGGCACACAACTTTCTGGGGCCATCTCCCTGGCATCTGCAGCTAGGGAGTCCCCATATGTGAAGACTACATTCCTGCTTGTTCCTGGAGATAACATAGTTACTCACCTGTAACAGGTGATCTCCAGGAACAGCAGGAATTTAGTCTTCACAACCCACCCACCTCCCCAAGGAGTTGTATCTATCTCTCTCTCTTTCGTCTCAGCTATAAACTCAACTGGAGAAGGACAGTTGGGAAAGGCAGGAAGGCAGCACGCAGGCGCTGTGGGATGCTCCCAAAAGCTTTCCTATTAGACGCTGGGGAGCGTTCCCGCACAGGCTCCGTCGGTACCTACGATACCCATATGTGAAGACTAAATTCCTGCTGTTCCTGGAGATCACCTGTTACAGGTGAGTAACTGCTTTATACAGGCTGGATACACTCTTCCAAGGATAGAGCAGAAGCTCTGCCAGACATGAGCACTCGTCAGCTTGCTGGCACAGCTGCTTTGGGGGAGTGTGACACCGGCATAGGATGTATCTTGGCAGTGACACTGTTCAGAGCATAAATAAATCTAGCTTCATGTAGCGGCAAGTTATCTGGGATCTGTGCTTGGGGGGATAGGGAGGTTGTTTTTACTCTGTCGTCTTTTCTTTTTCACAGCAAGGTCATGTGTTTCCATCCATGGTCCGACGTGACACTTCCCCTGATGTCACTGGCAGAAATCCGAGTGGTCATCGACAAGTGGGCAGAGGTCTTGGTGGACCTTGGGAGCACTTACTCATGGGTGCAGGTACAGGGTGTGTCTGGATACTTGTGTACCATAGTATTGTGCCACCAGCTGGGCTTGCCTGTACACTGGGGCAATTTTCAAACTGCCCACATAGCTTGCAAGGCCCACATCCAGTGGCAGTTCTATCATTAGGCCAACTGAGGCGGTCGCCTCAGGTGGCAGTTTCTAGTGGGCGGCACTCCAGCAGCGTTTATTTCTGATTTTGCTGCTTCTGGGCTGTTGCTGCCTTCCCGCTGCTCTTTTTCCCACTCAAGCTCTCCGAATAAGAAAAAAGCAGCAGGAAGGCAGTGGCAGGCCAACGGTGGCAAAATCAGAAATAAATACAGCCATGAATGCTGGAGTGCCGCCCCCTTAAAACTGCCACCTGGAGGAAACCCATAAATACAGCCGTGACCTCCAGCATGCTACTGACAGCCCGCGGGGATCCCAAGGCCAGGGCCGGCGCAACAGGGCTGTCAAATTTCACCTCTGCAGCCGACTGCTCTGCTGGTTCATTTGTTCACTTCTGACTTCAGGTGCCCCCGACGCTTTTGGAAGTTGTGTGCAGGACTTTGTTGTTGTTTGCCTATGATCAGCAGGAAATCTTGACTTTCAAAAGCGCTGGGGATATCTGCAGTCGAAATTGAATAGCTGGCTGCATGGGCGGAGATTCCAAGGCAGCAGAGTCCTTTAGCAGCTAGGTAGGCGGCAGCGGAAGCAATGAAAATGAGGAAGTCTGTCTTTCTTTCCCTTCTGTCACTGCTGCTTCGGTGAGCTGGGCTAGTGGCAGCTGAAGCAGAGGTAGTGATAGAAGGAAGCCAAGCAGCGCTGCAGAACCATCGGGTTCCACACTTTCTAAGGCCCAGTCCTCGCCCGCCCCAACAGGAAGTGAGCGTTGTGGGGAACTGCACTGTGTGGGAAACTGGCGGGCTGGTGTCCGGCGGTTGCATAAACTCAAAATGGCCCGGCAGGCGGTTGTGCTCTACTGTGTTGTCAGGAAGAAAGGCAAAGGCCTAGAGTGGATGCTCTTCACTCCGCCAGCTGTAGGAGAGAAAGAAGTGCTCCAGACGGATAGTGGCCATGACTTCTGAGCCCCTTACTGCATGTCAGTGCCCATACCCGGGACAGGAGGTTATTGATGATATATTTAATTAGGCTCGGCTAACCCAGTCTATGTGGAGGAGGAGAAAGGTGTCATTTTAGAAGACCTGGGCTGATTTTTTTTTTTTAAGTTGGTCGCATCAGGGGGCCGTATTTTTTTAAAGAGTCTATACATATTGTTCTCCAGGACCAAGCAGGAAGTCAGTCCTCACATATGGGTGATGACGGAGCCCTCGTGCGAAGCATTTCACCAGCTTTCAAGGAAAGCCTTTGGGAATGCCGCGTGCATGCGTGGTCCCCTTCCCGCCCAAGGGTGCCATCTTGCTCAGTCTTTCTTTTTCTGCAGAGCCCAATGGACGTGAGTTCGTGTCACCCTTGAAAAGTAGATTTTTTTTTTTCTGCGATTTTTCGCTTTTTTCTTATCCAGTTCGACACCGGTTCCCCTCCCCTCCTGGGCTCGGTACACCGGTATCGAGCCCGGAATTTCTTTTTTCGGTTTTTGTCCTTTGTGACTAGCGTTTGCGCCTTTTTTGTTATTTTCACTGGCAGCCCAGTCTTTTGACCTTGCAGGGGCCCTTTTTCCCCCAATGGCTGCCAGCGGGTTCAAAAAATGTGATCGGTGCAAGAAACCTATGTCTCTCACCGACACACATGACTGCTGCCTCCAATGCCTCGGGCCTGACCATGACCTGCTGGTATGTTGCCCGTGCCGCAAAATGTCGTCGAAGGCACTTCGGAGCCGTCAGCATCAACGTGAAAGAATTTTTTCAGAGTCCGCGTCCGGCCATGCCCGGACTTCGTCAGAGGCCTCAACATCTCGGGAGTCTGACCCCGAGCGCCGTTGTGGTTCCTCTGAAAGGGGGTCTCCCACCTGGGAGCACAAAAGGAAGAAGAAGCTCGTGAGAGCGGCGTCTGTGGAGGCCCCTGGGTCCTCGAGGGCCAGGTCGCGTAGCCCTGACCGCCGCCCTGGGCTCTCAGAGTCGGAGAGGCCGTCCAAACTACCTCGCATGGAGCTGGAGTCCCCGAGTCACGTAAGTTCTGTTGTCCTCGTGGACTCTCCTCTGAGAGAACCGACGTCAGGCCCAACGCCGTCGGGGGCTGCTGAGTCTCCTGAGCTTGGACTCAGGCTGACGGCCTTGGAGAGCAGCTTGGCTGCCTTCATGGAACAGCAGCGGGTGCTGATCGCCAGTTTGACCGGTGCATCTGCCCCGACCACCGGGACCTCGACGTCTAAGTCAACCCCGGAGGCCGAGCCGATCCTCGAGTCCATCAAGTCTAGAGTCGATCCTCGGTCAAGGTCCCCCTTGACCTCCCTTGCGGGGCTGAGGTTGTCGACACCGGTGCCCTTGGCGTTGGAGCGGGTGGCACTGAGGCCCACATGGCCAGAGCTGCTCAACTCCTCCTTGGAGGAGTCTGCATGGGAGACTGAGGACGAGAAGTCTCCGAACACCTTTCGGTCCCGGTGCGTTCCTTCGGAGGACTCCCCAGAGTCTGAGCCTCGGAGAAGTTCCCCTCTGGATGATACCTGGTTCTCTGACTTCGTGAGGGACATGGCCAAGGCTTTGGCATTCCCTGCGGACGCCGAGGAGGAGCCTCGAGCCGAGGAGCTCGATGCCCTCCAGTATGATTTTCCTCCGAAGGAAGCCTTTACTGTTCTGGTTCCTCCGATGCTGGAACGACTGCTCTTCCATATGTGGCAGGCACTGGCCTCAGCGCCGGTTCTTAGCAAATGGGTCAATTCTATTTATCGAGTCCGTAAGAGCCCTGGGTTCCAAAAGGCGCAGCTACCGCACAATTCCATGGTTGTGGAATCGGCCATGCACCGCCTGAAGAGTCAGAAGATGCACTTCTTGGTGCCCCCTGGCCGGGAGGCCCGAAACCTGGATGCCCTCAGTAGAAAGTGCTTCCAGGGCTCTATGCTATCTTGCTGTGTCCAGACTTACCAGCTGTACATGGGCATGTACTTAAGAGACCTGGCAAAGGAGATTGCCGGGTTCTCGGCCTCTCCAAGGAACCCTTGCAGAGGTTCAAGGCCTTGTCGAAAGGGGTCCGAGAGTGCTCGAAGTTTATCTCTCGAGCAGCCTATGATGGCTTCAAGGCTTCGGCCCGGGTAGCCGCGGCCGGCATCGGTGCACGCCGTCAGGCCTGGTTACAGTCATCGGACCTGGAGTCATGGGTGCAGGACAAGTTGGTTGATGTCCCGTGCCGAGGTGACAACCTATTTGGTAAGCCCATGACTGAAAAGGCTGCAGAAATTGAGACTGAGACTCTCACCAGGACAAGGCTGTCCAGAAAGACTTCTGACCCTTCTCAAAAAAAGAAGGGCTTGGGAAAGAAGCCCCTTTTCACGAGGAAGGGTGCTGCCTATAAATCCTACCCTCAATATCAGGCCTTTCCATCTCCCCAACAGAGCCAGCAGGCCAAGGGGCAGGGGCAGGGGCATGGGCTCCCTAGGCAGAAGACCCCCAAGCCACCAGCTCCGGCTCCTGCACAGCAGGAAGCAGGGTTTTGACTCCCACAACATAGCCTCTTCTCCGCTGGTGGCTCCACTCAGCACAGGAGGTCGGCTGACCCTGTATGCCTACAGGTGGCCAGCCATCACAGGAGATACCTTGGTTCTCCAGGACCAAGCAGGAAGTCAGTCCTCACATATGGGTGTCATCGGTGCCGATGAAGCCCCAGCGGAGCATTTCCCCAGCTTTCTATGAAAGCCTTTGGGAATGCAGGCACGCATGCATGGTTCCCTTCCCGCCTAAAGGTGCCATCTTACCTCAGTCTCTTTTTTTTTTTTTTTTCCGTGAAGCCCACCGGACGTGTGTCCAGTTTTCCCGGTTAAAATTAGATTTTTCAGCGATTTTTGCTATTTTTTTCTCCCGGTTCGATGCCGGTTCCCCTCCCGCCGGTATTGAGCCCGATTCTTCTTTGTCGGTTTTTGCCCTTCGTGGCTGGCGTTCGCGCCCTTTTTCCCTTTTTTCCCTGGAAGGCCGGTCCTTTGACCTCGCGGGGACTCTTTTTTCCCCGATGGCTTCCAGCGGTTTTAAGAAGTGTGATCAGTGCAAGAAACTAATGTCTCTCACCGACACACACGACTGCTGCCTTCGGTGCCTCGGCACCGACCACGATCCTAAGTCGTGCGGGGCCTGTGGAAAGATGTCTTCCAAGGCACTACGAAGTCGCCAGCAGCAAAAGGAAAGGCTTTTCTCGGACTCAGCCTCCTGCCGGGCCCGGACCTCGTCTGAGGCCTTGACATCTCGGGATTCCGATCCCGAGCACCGTCGAAGCTCCTCGGACAGGGGGTCCCCCGACCGGGAACGCAAGAGGAAGAAACGGCTCGCGAGGGCATCGTCGGAGGAGGTCCCTGGCTCCTCGAGGGCCAGGTCTAAGACCCCCGACCGTCGCCCCGGGCCCGTGGAACCGGAGAAGCCTGCCAAAGTTCCTCGTGTGGAGCCGGAGTCTGCTAGACACGTAAGCCCCGTAGTCCTCGTGGACTCTCCTCCCAGGGAGCCGATGTCTGGCCTGGCGCCGCCGGGGCCCGAGTCCGTGGCTGCTGCGTCTCCCGAGCTGGGTCTCAGGATGACAGCCTTGGAGAGCAGATTGTCTGCCTTCATGCAGCAGCAGCGGGCACTGATGGCCAGTCTTTCTGGCGCATCTGCCCCGTCCACCGGGACATCGACGTCGAAGTCGACCCCGGAGACCGAGCCGATACTCGAGTCCATCGTGGCTCGGAGTCGACCTCGGTCGCGGTCTCCCTCGACCTCCCGTTCGGGACCGAGGGTGTCGACGCCAGTGCTTCCGGCGTCGGGGCGGGGGCTCCAGGGCCCCGTGGGGTTGGACCCCGACTCTTCCTCGGACGAGTCGGCTTGGGAGACGGAGGACGAGGAGTCTCCTGATACCTTTAAGACTCTGTGCGTCCCTTCGGACTCACCGCATTCTGAGCCCCGGAGTAGGTCCCCCCCCGGAGGACACCCGGTTCTCGGAGTTCATCCGGGATATGGCCACTGCCTTGGCTATTCCGGCGGACACCGAGGAAGAGCCTCGAGCTGAAGAGCTCGAGGCGCTACAGTATGACTCTCCTCCGAAGGAGGCCTTTACTGTCCCGGTTCCTCCGATGCTGGAACGGCTCCTCTTCCGTATGTGGGAGGCACCGGCCTCGGCGCCGGTTCTTAGCAAGCAAGTCGATTCGATCTATTGACTCCGGAAGAGCCCTGGTTTTCAGAAGGCACAGCTACCACACCATTCCATGGTTGTGGAATCGGCCATGCATCGTCTGAAGAGCCAGAAGATGCACTCCGCAGTGCCTCCTGGCAGGGAGGCCCGAAACCTCGATGGCGTCGGTAGAAAGTGCTTCCAGGGCTTGATGCTTGCTTGCCCTGTCCAGTCCTACCAGCTGTACATGGGCATGTACTTGCGGGATCTGGCCAAGGAGTTGGCCGGGTTCTCTGCTGGTCTCTCCGGGGAACCCTTGCAGAGATTTAAGTCCTTGTCCTCGGGGATTCGGGACTGCTCGAAGTTCATGTCCCGCGCCGCCTACGATGGCTTCGAGGCTTCGGCCCGAGTCGCGGCAGCCGGCATCGCGGCTCGACGCCAGGCATGGCTGCAGTCATCGGACCATCGATGTCCCTTGCCGAGCTGAAAACCTTTTTGACAAGCCCATGACCGAGAAGGCCGCTCAGCTCGAGACCGAGCACCTCACACGGACAAGGCTGTCGAGGAAGACCTCTGCCCCGTCTCATAAAAAGAAGGGCTCGGGTAAAAAGCCCTTTTACCCAAGGAAGGGCACTGCCTACAAACAGTACCCTCAATATCAGGCTGCCCAAGCTGCCCCCCAGGGTCAGCAAGCCAAGGGCCAGGCGAATGGGCCCCGTAGGCAGAGGACCCCCAAGCCTCAGGCCCCTGCTACCACTCAGCAGGGTGGGGGCTTTTGACTCCTTGAGCGTAGCCTCTCCTCCACTGCTCTCCCAACCCTGCACAGGAAGTCGTCTCGCCCTCTTTGCCCACCAGTAGCCCCTTATCACCGGGGACAGTTGGGTGCTGGAGATAGTCCACAAGGGCTATGCCCTACATTTTCACCAACTGCCTCCTCCATACTTTCCAGGGGAGCCTCCCAGGCCTCCCCGACCTCCCCTGCACACAGACCTTCTCCTTCAGGAGCTTCAGGGTCTGTTGGTGGACAGGGCAGTGGAGCCTGTGCCTCCCCACTTGCAAGGTCACGGATTCTACTCCAGGTATTTCCTGGTGCCCAAAAGAACCGGTGGCCTTCGACCCATTCTGGACCTCAGGAACCTTAACAAGTTCCTAGTGAAGGAAAAGTTCAAGATGCTTACTCTTGGAACCCTTCTGCCCTACCTCCAGCAGGGAGATTGGCTATGCTCCTTAGATCTAAAGGATGCGTACACTCACATCCTCATTCATCCAGACCACAGAAAGTACCTCAGGTTCATTGTGGGAGGAAACCATTATCAGTACACAGTGCTGCCTTTCGGCCTCACTTCCGCCCCCAGAGTCTTCACAAAGTGCCTAGCAGTGGTGGCGGCCTACCTGAGAAATCAGGGAACCTTTGTCTTCCCCTATCTAGACGACTGGCTCATCAGGGGTCAGACATGTCAGGAGGCCAATCAAGCCACCCTCAGGACTATTGCTCTTCTACAATGCCTGGGGTTTGTCATAAACTTCGCAAAGTTTGCTCCCCTCCCAGAACTTGCAGTTCATAGGGGCAAGGTTGGACTCTCTCCTGGCAAAGGCATTCTTGCCAGAAGACAGAGCCCAGAGGTTGATGGCCTTGGCAAATCAGTTTCTCTGCAGGTCCCTGGTCTCCGCCAGACTCTGCCTGAGGCTTCAAGGCCACATGGCTTCGACAGTGCATGTGACCCCCAATGCCAGGCTCCATATGAGGCCTGCACAGTGGTGTTTTCGGGCTCAGTGGTCACAGGCCACAGGCAGCCTCAGCGACAGAATAAGGGTGTCCAGACCTTTTCTGCACTCCCTCAACTGGTGGCTGCACCCAACCAATCTACTGGAAGGGGTGCCTTTTCAGATTCCAGGGTACACAGTAGTGCTAAGAACAGATGCCTCCTTGCAAGGCTAGGGAGCTCATTGTCTGGGCAAGTGCACCCAGGGCCTCTGGTCTCCCTGGGAAGCTGCACAGCAGATCAATCTCCTCGAACTCGGAGCTATTCGATTAGCACTCAAAGCTTTCACTCCTACCCTGGCTCACCAGTCTGTCCTGATTCAGACAGACAACCAAGTTGCCATGTTTTATGTGAACAAACAGGGCGGGACTGGGTCCAGGATCCTTTGTCGGGAGGCTCAGGACCTTTGTTCTTTTGCCCTCAAGCACAACATGCTCCTCAAGGCTGTGTACCTTCCAGGCCAGGACAACTACCTGGCAGACAGATTAAGCAGAATACTGCAGCCCCACGAGTGGCAGTTGCATCCTTCAGTGGTTCAGAAGATCTTCCTGAAATGGGGTCTCCCTTTGATAGATCTCTTTGCCAGCCCAACGAACAAGCAACTGCCAAAGTTCTGCTCCAGGCAACCGCATCCTCTGCGGATAGCAGCGGATGCTTTTCTGATATCCTGGTCTCAGGGCCTCCTCTATGCATTTCCTCCCACACCCTTGGTGGCCCGAACTCTGTTCAAGATTCTTCAGGACAAGGCCTCGGTCCTGCTGGTGGCTCCCAGGTGGCCGAGACAGCCTTGGTTTCCTCTTCTACTTCAACTGGCGGTGGATCCTCCACTACATCTGGGGTTGCAACCCGACCTTCTCTCACAGGACCAGGGTTCCCTTCTGCACCCCAATCTCAAAGCTCTCAATTTGATGGCCTGGAGGCTGCAAGGGTAGTCTTGGCTCCCTGGGGCCTGCCTCAGGAGGTTGAGGAGGTTGTCCTAGCCTCTAGGAAACAGTCCACTAGGAAAACCTATGCTCTCAAATGGAAGAGGTTTTCTGTGTGGTGTCAGCTACGTACAGAAGATCCTTTCTCCTGTACTGTGCCAGTGGTCCTTCAGTACTTACTGCACTTGTCAAATCAAGGTCTTAAATCCAATTCTGTTCGGGTCCACCTCTCAGCTCTAGCAGCTCACCACTCTCTGGTGGAGGGACATTCTCTGTCTGGTCACCCCTTGGTGTCTCGCTTTCTTAGGGGCTTGCTTTTGCTTAAGCCTCCTATCTGTCCTCCTGCCCCTGAGTGGGAGCTGAATGTGGTCTTGCAGCAACTGACTCGCCCACCTTTTGAGCCGATGGCTACTTGTCCACTACGCTTCTTCTCCTGGAAGACACTCTTCCTGATAGCTCTTAACTCGGCTAGGTGAGTAAGTGAGCTTCAGGCCCTGGTCTGAGATAGGCCTTACACCAGGATTTATAGGAACAGGGTAGTCCTTAGGACTCATCCAAAGTTCCTCCCTAAGGTTGTCTCCTCTTTCCACCTCAACCAGGAGGTGGTTCTTCCCACATTCTTCCCTAGGCCTCATGCAAGCCAGGCTGAAGCAGTCCTGCATACCCTGGACTGTAGGAGGGCCTTATCCTTCTACCTTGACTGTACGCAGGGGCATAGAAGGGCTACCCAGCTCTTCGTCTCCTTTGACCCCAATACGTTGGGGTTGGCTGTGTCCAAGCGTACCTTGTCCATCTGGGTGGCTGACTGTATCACCTGGGCTTACAAGGCGGCTGACCTTCCTTTGCAGGGTAGGGTTACGGCCCACCAAGTCAGAGCAATGGCTGCCTCAGTGGCTCATCTCCGCTCTGTGCCCTTGGTAGACATCTGCAGGGCTGCAACTTGGTCTTCAAGCCAGACCTTTGCGGCCCATTACTGCCTGGAGAGGGAGTCCCGTAGGGACAGTGCTTTTTGGCCAAGCAGTACTCCGGAATCTCTTTGAGGTTTAGGCAACTCCTGCCCTCTGTTGTGCTACCGGTGGAGGTTGTGTCCTTGAAAAGCCTTTCTTTGTTGCTGAGACTAGAGGAAGTTCTCTTGTTCAGCCTGGGTTCCTCGGTAGCCCAGAGCTGGGGAGTCACCCATATGTGAGGACTGACTTCCTGCTTGGTCCTGGAGAAAAGAGTAGTTACTCACTTGTAACAGGTGTTCTCCAGGAGCAGCAGGAATCAGTCCTCACAACCCTCCCTCCTCCCCTTGGAGTTGCAGTTGTACATCGTTTATTTTTCATTTTTGTGTGCTGTTCTTAGCTATGTCATTTGACTGAGGTAAGGTGGCACCTTTAGGCGGGAAGGGAACCGCACATGCGTGCCTGCATTCCCAAAGGCTTTCATAGAAAGCTGGGGAAATGCTCCGCTGGGGCTTCATCGGCGCCGATGACACCCATATGTGAGGACTGATTCCTTCTGCTCCTGGAGAACACCTGTTACAGGTGAGTAACTACTCTTACTGAGCATAGTCCAAAAGGGCTACATGCTCCACTTCCACCAGTTACCCCCTCCTACTTTCCAGGGGAGCCTCCAAGACTCCCTCTACACAGGAACCTCCTCCTTCAGGACTTGGCAAGTCTTCTAAAGGAACAGGCGGTGGAACCGATGCCTCACCACCTGGAAGGGCAAGGCTTCTCCTCCAGGTACTTCCTGGTACCAAAAAGGACAGGAGGCATCCGGCCTATCCTAGACTTGCAAAACCTAAACAAGTTTCTGGAGAGGGAAAAGTTCAAGATGCTTACTCTTGGGATACTGCTGCCCTACCTCCAGCATGGAGACTGGCTATGCTCCTTAGATCTAAAGGATTCTTATACTTACATCCTCATTCATCCAGACCACAGACAATATCTCAGATTTGTGGTGGGAGGAAACCATTTTCAGTACAGGGTACTTCCCTTTGGCCTAACCTCTGTCCCCAGGGTTTTCACCAAATGCCTGGCGGTGGTGGCGGCTTATCTCGGGAATCAGGGCATCTTTGTCTTCCCATACCTGGACGACTGGCTCATCAGGGGCCAGTCTCTCCAGGGGGCCCGACAAGCCACTCTTTGCACTGTCTCTCTTCTTCAACATCTGAGCTTTGTCATAAAATACGTAAAGTCCACTTTGCTCCCCTTCTCAGAACCTAGAGTTTATAGGGGCAAGGTTAGACACCCTTCAGGCAAGAGCCTACTTGCCCGAGGACAGGGCCCACAGACTGATGGACTTGGCCAACCAGTTCCAAAGCAGTTCTCATGTTTCCGCCAAGCGCTACCTGCGTCTCCTGGGCCACATGGCATCCACGGTACATTTGACTCCGAATGCCCGTCTGCACATGCGGGCTGCTCAATGGTGCCTCAGAGATCAGTTGACGCAGGCCATAGGCGACCTCCGAGACAGAGTAAAGGTGTCCAAACCACTTTTGGACTCCTTACAGTGGTGGCTACATCTCCCAAACCTTCTCAGGGGGTACCTTTTCAGGCTCCAGCACACACAAGGGTGCTGATGACCGATGCTTCCTTAAAGGGCTGGGGTGCACATTGCCAGGGCACGTGCACTCAAGGCCTCTGATCTCCTCGAGAGGCCACGAAGCAAATCAATCTTTTGGAGCTTCGAGCAATCCGCTTAGCTCTGCATACATTTTCTCATGCCCTCTCTCACCAGTCTGTCCTAGTTCAGACGGACAATCAGGTGGCAATGTTCTATGTGAACAAACAAGAGGGCATGGGGTCCAGGCTCCTATGTCAGGAGGCACTGGCCCTTTGCTTCTTTGCAGTCAATCAAGGCATGTTTCTCAAAGCAGTTTATCTACCTGGTCAGGAGAATTTCCTAGCAGACAAGCTAAGCAGGATTCTCCCACCTCACGAATGGCAGTTGAATCCATTGGTGGTCCAGCAGATCTTCCTCCTCTGGGGACTTCCATCCATCAATCTCTTTGCAAGTCCACAAAACCGTCAGCTGCCCAGTTTTTGCTCCAGACAGTCGCATCCCTTGAGGATGGCAGCAGATGCTTTTCTGATCTCTTGGTCTACGGGCGTCCTGTATGTGTTTCCTCCCACGCCCCTGGTGGCCCTAACTCTGTTCAAGATTCTCCGGGACAAGGCTTCGGTGATTCTGGTAGCCCCCAGATGGCCGAAGCAGCCCTGGTTTCCACATCTGCTACAGTTGGCGGTGGAAACTCCGTTCCCTCTGGGGTTGCAACATGATCTCCTGTCTCAAGAGCAGGGTTCCCTTCTGCTCCCCAATCTCAGGTCCTTCAATCTGATGGCCTGGCTGCTGAAAGGATAGTGCTAGCTCCCTTACTTCTACCTAAGGAGGTTGAGGAGGTGGTCTTGGCCTCTAGGAGGCAGTCCACCAGAAAGTCCTATGCCCTCAAGTGGCGTAGGTTTACGGTATGGTGTGCTCAGTGTAATGAAGATCCTTTCTCCTGCCTTGTGCCAGTAGTATTACAGTATTTACTTCACCTTTCAGACCTAGGCCTTAAGTCTAACTCTGTTCGGGTCCACCTCAGTGCTTTGTCAGCGCACCACTCACCAGTGGAAGGACAATCTGTCGGTTCACCCCTTGGTGTGCAGATTTCTCAGAGGTCTGCTTCTACTCAAGCCTCCGGTTTGTCCACCGGCGACTGAGTGGGATTTGAACGTGGTCTTGCAGCAACTTACTCGCCCACCGTTTGAGCCGATGGCTACTTGCCATTTGCGCTTCCTCTCTTGGAAAGCGCTCTTCTGGTGGCTCTTACCTCAGCCAGACGTGTGAGTGAACTACAAGCTCTGGTTTCTGATAGACCGTACACGCGGTTCTATAGGAACAGGGTGGTCCTACAGACCCATCCCAAGTTCCTTCCAAAAGTGGTCTCCTCTTTCCACTTCAACCAGGAGGTGATTCTTCTGACCTATTTTTCCAGGCCGCATACCAGCCGGGCTGAAACAGTCTTGCATACCCTGGCTTCTAAGAGGGCGTTGTCTTTTTACATAGAACGTATGCGGGGGCATCGAGGGCTACTCAGCTCTTCGTCTCCTTTGACCCTAATAAGATAGGGTTACCTGTCTCCAAGCGTACGTTGTCCACTTGGGTAGCAGATTGTATCGCTTGGCATACAAGGCAGCCGACCTCCCCTTCTCCCCTTGCAGGGTCAAGTCACGGCCCACCATGTCAGGGCCAAAGCCGCGTCAGTAGCTCATCTCCGCTCTGTTCCGTTGACAGACATCTGCCGGGCCGCAACTTGTTCTTCAAGCCAGACATCTGCAGCCCATTACTGCCTCGAGAGAGAGAGTCCTGAAGGGACAGTGCTTTCGGACAGGCGGTACTCCGTAATCTCTTTGAGGTTTAGGCAACTCCCTTGTGTTGGGCTACCATACGGGGGCGTTCTCAGAGGATATTCTTATCACCAATGCTGAGGCTCTTGAGAAGGAGCCATTTTTTCAGCTTAGGGTTCCCGGTAGCCTATAGCTGGGGAGTCCCATATGTGAGGACTGACTTCCTGCTTGGTCCTGGAGAAAGAGTAGTTACTCACCTGTAACAGGTGTTCTCCAGGAGCAGCAGGAATCGGTCCTCACGACCCTCCCTCCTCCCCTGGAGTTGCAGTCATATCCTTCATTTTGTTTTTTGCTGTCTTTTAGCTATGTCATCAGACTGAGCAAGATGGCAACCTTGGGCGGGAAGGGGACCACGCATGCGCGCGGCATTCCCAAAGACTTTCCTTGAAAGCTGGGGAAATGCTCCGCACGAGGGCTCCGTCGGCGCCGATGTCACCCATATGTGAGGACTGATTCCTGCTGTTCCTGGAGAACAACTGTTACAGGTGAGTAACTACTCTGTATTGGTTATAAGCATTTGTTTAAGTAATTTAAAAGTCAAGGATTGCTAGAAAGGCAAGTATGCTAGATTTGTCCTACCGAGATAAGGTTAAGGAAGACACTGAATGCTCCTTAATTGTAACATCTAGGTCACTGTTTAGGATGTACTACTTATCTATTTTCGGCCTTTACCCATTTTAGTTTTCTCTGCATCTAAATAATTCTCTGTGTATATTTAAGAATAATTTTAACTTTTAGTAAGGAATTTCTCTAGAACCAAGCAGGAAGTCAGTCCTCACATATGGGTGACGTCGGTGCCGACGGAGCCCCTATGCAGAGCATTTCCCCAGCTTTCACAGAAAGCCTTTGGGACTGCCAGCACGCATGCGCGGTCCCCTTCCCGCCCAAGGGTGCCATCTTGCTCAGTCTTCTTTTTTCTGTGGAGCCCGACGGATGTGGTTCGTGTTCACCCGTGAAAAAAGTTGATTTTTCGTGTTTTTCTCGGTTCGATGCCGGTTTCCCCTTCCCGCCTCGGGCCGGTACACAGGTATTGAGCCCGGATTTCTTTTTTCGTTTTTTGTCCTTCGTGACTAGCGTTTGCGCCATTTTTCTTTTTCACTGGCAGCCCTGTCTTTTGACCTCGCAGGGGCCCTTTTTCCCCAGATGTCTGCCAGCGGGTTTAAAAAGTGTGTTCGGTGTAAGAAACTTATGTCTCTCACCGACACACATGACTGCTGCCTCCGCTGCCTCGGACCCAATCATGACCCGATGATCTGTGGTCCGTGTGGGAAAATGTCCTCGAAGGCGTTGAGGAGTCGGCAGCACTAGAAGGAAAGAATCTTCTCTGACTCCACATCCGGCCGGGCCCGGACTTCGTCAGAGGCCTCGACGTCAAGCATCGCCGGGGATCCTCTGAGAGGGGGTCTCCCTCGCGGGAGCATCGCCGGAAAAAGAAACCCGCAAGGGCGGCGTCGGTGGACGCACTTGGCTCCTTGAGGGCCAGGTCGCATAGCCCCGACCACCGTCCCGGGTCTTCGGAGTCGGAGAAGCCTGCAAAACAACCTCGTGTGGAGCCGGAGTCCCCGAGTCACGTGAGTGCTGTAGTCCTCGTGGACTCTCCTCTGGGGGAGCTGACATCGGGCCTGATGCCGTCGGGGCCTGAGTCGGGGGCTGCTGAGTCTCCTGAGCTTGGACTCAGGTTGATGGCCTTGGAGAGCAGCTTGGCTGCCTTCATGGAACAGCATCTGTCCCGACCACCGGGACCGCGACGTCCAAGTCGACCTCGGAGGCCGAGCCGATCCTTGAGTCCATGCGTTCTCGAGTCGATCCTCGGCCAAGGTCTCCCTCGGCCTCCCGTTCGGGACCGAGGTCATCGACGCCGGTACCCTCGGCGTCGGGGCGGATGGCATCGGTGCCTTCCCGACCGGAGCCGCTCGATTCCTCCTCTGAGGAGTCGGGCTGGGAAACGGAGGATGAGGAGTCCCCGGACACCTTTCAGACCCGGTGTGTCCCTGCGGACTCACCAGAGTCCGAACCTCGGAGACAGTCCCCCCTCCCTCGAGGACACCCGGTTCTCGGATTTCATGCGGGACATGGCCAAGGCCTTGGCCTTCCCCGCAGATCCCGAGGAGGAGCCTTGAGCCGAGGAGCTCGAGGTCCTGCAGTATGACTCTCCTCCCAAGGAGGCCTTTGCTGTACCGGTTCCTCCGATGCTGGAACGGTTGCTCTTCCGCATGTGGGAGGCGCCGGCCTCGACGCCGGTTCTGAACAAGCGGGTCGATTCCATCTATCGAGTCCGCAAGAGCCCCGGGTTCCAAAAGGCACAGCTACCGCACCACTCCATGGTTGTGGAATCGGCCATGCATCGTCTCAAGAATCAGAAGATGCACTCCTTGGTGCCTCCCGGCCGGGAGGCCCGAAACCTGGATGCCCTCGGTAGAAAGTGCTTCCAGCGCTCTATGCTTGCTTGCCGTGTCCAGACCTACCAGCTGTACATGGTCATGTACCTTCGAGACCTGGCAAAGGAGATTTCCGGGTTCTCTACTGGTCTCTCCGAGGAACCTTTGCAGAGGTTCAAGGCCCTGCCATCGGGGATCCAAGAGTGCTCGAAGTTTATCTCTCGAGCAGCCTATGATGGCTTCGAAGCTTCGGCCCGTGTAGCCACGGCCGGCATCGGTGCACGCCATCAGGCTTGGCTACAGTCATCGGGCCTCGAGCCATGGGTGCAGGACAAGTTGGTCGATATCCCCTGCCGAGGTGAAAACCTCTTTGGCAAGCCCATGGCTGAAAAAGCTGCGGAACTCGAGTCCGAGACTCTCACCTGGACAAGGCTGTCCAGGAAAACCTCTGCCCCTTCTCAGAAGAAGAAGGGCTTGGGAAAAAAGACCTTTTACCCAAGGAAGTCATCTGCCTACAAATCATACCCTCATTTTCAGGCCTCCCCAGCTCCCCAGCAGGATAAGCAGGCCAAGGGGCAGGGACAAGGGCCCCATAGGCAGAAAACCCCCAAGCCACCAGCTCCGGCTCCTGCACAGCAGGGAGTGGGGTTTTGACTCCAGTGGCATAGCCTCTCCTCCTTAGCTGGACCCTCCTAGCACAGGAGGCCGGCTGACCCTGTATGCCCACATGTGGTCAGCTGTAACAAGGGATACCTGGGTGCTAAGCATAGTCCAGAGAGGCTATCTCCTCCACTTCCACCAGGTACCTCCCTCCTACTTTCCAGGGGAGCCTCCAAGACTCCCTCTACACAGGGACTTACTCCTTCAGGAGTTAGCAAGTCTTCTGCAGGAACAGGCGGTGGAACCGGTGCCTCACCACATGAGAGGTCAAGGCTTCTATTCCAGGTATTTTCTAGTACCAAAAAGAACAGGAGGCCTCAGGCCCATCCTAGACTTGTGGAATCTCAACAAGTTCCTGGAGAGGGAAAAGTTCAAGATGCTTACCCTTGGAATCCTGCTGCCCTACCTCCAGCAGGGAGATTGGCTATGCTCCTTAGACCTAAAGGATGCTTATACTCACATCCTTATTCATCCAGACCACAGACAATATCTCCGATTTGTAGTGGGAGGAAACCATTACCAGTACAGGGTACTCCCTTTTGGCCTAACTTCCGCCCCCAGGGTTTTCACCAAATGCCTGTTGGTGGTGGCGGCCTATCTCAGGGTTCAAGGGCTCTTTGTCTTTCCATACCTGGACGACTGGCTCATCAGGGGTCAGTCTCCACAGGAGACCAATCAAGCCACCCTCCGCACTGTCGCTCTTCTCTAGTATCTGGGGTTTGTCATAAACTTCGCAAAGTCCGCTTTGCACCCCTCACAGAACATGGAGTTCATCGGGGCCAGACTAGACACCCTTCAAGCAAAGGCTTTTTTGCCAGTGGACAGGGCCCACAGACTGATGGACTTGGCCAGCCAATTCCACAGCAATTCTCTGGTCTCCGCCAGACAATTCCTGAGGCTCTTAGGCCACATGGCATCCACAGTCCATGTAACTCCAAATGCCCGTCTACACATGAGGCCCGCTCAGTGGGGCCTCAGAACTCAGTGGCTGCAGGCCACGGGAAACCTGACGGACAAATTGAGGGTGTCCAAGCTCCTAGCTTCTTCTCTACAGTGGTGGCTTCATCTTCCGAATCTGCTAAAAGGGGTGCCTTTTCAGGCACCTCAATATTCTCAGGTGCTGACAACCGATGCTTCTCTCCAAGGTTGGGGTGCACATTGCCAAGGAGCATGCACCCAGGGCCTATGGTCCCCTTGGGAGTCTGCACAGCAGATCAATTTCCTATAGCTCAGGGCAATCCGCCTGGCCCTACGGACTTTCTCTCATGTCCTCTCTCGCCAGTCCGTCTTAGTGCAGACGGAAAATCAAGTTGCCATGTTCTATGTGAACAAGCAGGGTGGCACAGGGTCCCGACCTCTCTGTCAGGAGGCACAGGACCTGTGCTCCTGGGCAGTCAATCATGGCATACTTCTCAAGGTGGTCTATCTTCCTGGACAAGAGAATTACATGGCGGACAGATTGAGCAGGGTTCTGCAGCCACACGAATGGCAGTTGAATCCTCTGGTGGTCCAACAGATCTTCCTGAGATGGGGTCTTCCCACCATAGATCTCTTTGCCAGTCCACTGAACCGTCAACTACCCAGTTTCTGCTCCAGGCAACCACATCCTCTCAGAGTAGCAGCGGATGCCTTTCTCATTCCATGGTCTACAGGCCTCCTATATGCGTTTCCTCCCACGCCTCTAGTGTCCAAGACACTGTTCAAAGTGATCCAGGACAAGGCCTCGGTGATTCTGGTGGCCCCCAGATGGCCAAGGGAACCCTGGTTCCCACTTCTTTTGCAACTAGCGGTGGACATTCCTCTTCCTCTGGGGATGCAACCCGATCTCCTGTCTCATGAGCAGGGATCTCTTACACCCCAACCTCCAGTCCCTCAATCTGATGGCCTGGCTGCTGAAAGGGTAGTTCTAGCACCCTTACTGCTGCCTAGGGAAGTGGAGAACTTGGTCTTGGCCTCTAGGAGGCAGTCCACTCGGAAGTCTTATGCCCTCAAGTGGCGTAGGTTCTCCACCTGGTGTGCTCAACACAAGGAGGATCCTTTCTCATGCCTGGTACCAGTGGTGCTGTAATATTTGCTTCACCTGTCCAACCTAGGCCTAAAATCCAACTCTGTTAGGGTCCATCTCAGTGCTCTCTCAGCGCACCATTCACCGGTGGAGGGTCACTCTCTCTCAAGCCACCCTTTAGTGGCTCGCTTCCTCAGAGGCCTACTTTTCCTTAAGCCTCCAGTTCGTCCACCTGCCCCTGAGTGGGATTTGAATGTGGTCTAGCAACGGCTTACTTGCCCACCATTTGAGCCTATGGCTACTTGTCCTTTGCGTTTTCTCTCCTGGAAAGCGTTGTTTTTGGTAGCTCTTACCTCAGCAAGGCGAGTGAGCGAGCTTCAAGCCTTGGTGTCAGATGCACCATACACTAGGTTCTATAGGAAAAGAGTAGTCTTACGGACTCACCCTAAGTTCCTTCCTAAGGTTGTCTCCTCCTTCCACCTCAGCCAGGAGGTGGTTCTTCCAACTTTCTTTCCCAGGCCGCATGCCAGCCGGGCTGAGATGGTCTTGCATACCCTGGACTGTAGGAGGGCGTTGTCCTTCTACCTTGACCGTACGCAGGGACACTGAAGGGCTGTTCAGCTCTTCGTCCCTTTTGACCCTAATAAGTTGGAGTTACCTGTCTCCAAGCGTACCCTGTCCATTTGGGTAGCAGACTGTATCGCCTGGGCATACAGGGCAGCCGGCCTCTCGTTGCAGGGTCGAGTCACGGCTCACCGTGTCAGGGCGAAGGCTGCGTCAGTGGCTCATCTCCGCTCTGTTCCATTGGCAGACATCTGCAGGGCCGCTACTTGGTCTTCAAGCCAGACTTTTGCGGCCCACTATTGCCTCTAGAGAGAGTCCCGTAGGGACAGTGCTTTCGGACAGGCGGTACTCCGTAATCTCTTTGAGGTATAGGCAACTCCTACCCTCCGGCCCTGGTGTTGGGATACCGTTCGGGGCGTTCTCAGAGAAGATTCTTTTCGTGCATGCTGAGGCTCTAGAGCAGTGGTTCTCAACCCAGTCCTCTGGGACCCCCAGGACAGTCAAGTTTCAGGATATCCACAATGAATAAGCATGAGATAGATCTGCATGAGCTGCTTCCATTGTATGCAGATCTATCTCATGCATATTCATAGTGGATATCCTGAAAACCTGGCTGGCCTAGGGGTCCCGGAGGACTGGGTTGAGAACCACTGCTCTAGAGGGAGCATATTTTTTTCAGCTTTGGGTCCCCAGTAGCCTTAAGCAGGGGAGGCCCATATGTGAGGACTGACTTCCTGCTTGGTCCTGGAGAAAGAGTAGTTACTCACCTATAACAGGTGTTCTCCAGGAGCAGCAGGAATCAGTCCTCACAACCCTCCCTCCTCCCCTTGGAGTTGCAGTCATATGCTTTATTTTGTTTTTTGCTGTCTTTTAGCTATGTCATCAGACTGAGCAAGATGGCACCCTTGGGCGGGAAGGGGACCGCGCATGCGTGCTGGCAGTCCCAAAGGTTTTCTGTGAAAGCTGGGGAAATGCTCCGCATGGGGGCTCCGTCGGCGCCGACGTCACCCATATGTGAGGACTGATTCCTGCTGCTCCTGGAGAACACCTGTTACAGGTGAGTAACTACTCTTTATTCTATGCTGGTGCCAGTGCAGGAAAGTCACAAGTGGAGGAGTGGCCTAGTGGTTGGGGCAAGGTACTTCAGGCCGGAAGGTCAGGGGTTCAAATCCCACTAGAGGACAGCAACCTTGGGCCGGAAGGACTGGGGTTTCTAGTCCCACAGGTGCTCCTTGTGGTCTTGGGCAAGCCACTTAACCCTCCATAGCCCATGTTCCCTGTAAAATAGTTATCTCCAAGTTATAATGCCCTGTTCAATGTAATTTCAGTTTGTTCGATGTAAACCGCACTGATGCAGAATAGCGCGGTATATAAGAGAATGTAAATAAATAAAAATAAATAAAATACATGTCTAGAGTCTATTACTTGAGCCTTTGGCTCACTTTAGTTTGAGACATTAAGATTCCTTTATGCCAGTAGGAAAAAATGACAGAGGTCGGTATAGACCTAAATATGTATACCCTTTAGGAGAGGAGGGACAGGGGAGATATGATACAAATCTCCACGCCACCTTCTCAGCCCGTGGCAGCTCTCCCAGGCTAGGATCGAACAGCCGGGGCTGCATCATACCAGCAGACCAGCTGATTCCCGCCGCCGCTTGGCTGCCCAATTGGGGCAGAGGCTTAACATTTAAAAGATGCGCCATCCGGCGCTGAGGGACTCTCCATGCCACCTTCTCATCCCGCGGCAGCTCTCCCAGGCTGGGATTGAGCAGCCGGGGCTGCATCAGACCAGCAGACCAGCTGATTCCCTCCGCTGCTTGGCTGCCCAATCGGGGCAGAGGCTCAACATTTAAAAGAAGCGCCATCCGGCGCACCCGCGCCTGAGGACCTTGCCAGACCAAGCTTTCAAAGGAGCGTCCAGAAACGGAGCTGTAAAGACTGACAAGACAAAACGCAAGTAAAACCTAACACTCCACCCGGTCCAAAGAGGTTACAACACTAAGCCATAACTATTAGACTTAATCCTAAAGGGAACTGTCAGTATCGTTACACTGTCATACCAGATATTAGGATCCGATACCAGATAGTATACTGTCCACTATAATACTAGCTGCCTGTTCTGTTCCTAATATACCGCAAGCTGCCTGTTGTTAGTTTAATGCCTGTAATACCTGTTTTGCTGTGCATGGTTTGCCGTGGTAAATGCCTGTAATACCTGCTTTGAACTTACTGCATTGTTAGGATGAATGCCTGTAATACCTGCTTTGCGGTGCATCGTTTGCCGTGGTAACCCCACACTTTTCTGCCTGAATGCTACAAGCCAACCTTATACGTGCATGCCTGTGATACTTGCTTTGTTTAGCTTAGTCTGCCTGCTGTATCGACACACCTAGACACCTGTAGGTCCGCCAGTCCGGGTAACTGCGTAACCGTGCACCGGCCTGAGACAACCTAATCCTCCAGCCCATCCACCAGCCATCCCGTCTAGACCCTGACCACACACAATAGGGTAGATACCTAGAATGGCCCTGTCAAGCATCGCCATAGTTGGCCTCTATCTCCTTTCCATAGGGCTAAGTTGTGTTACAGACTTACTTACTAATCAAAATCACATACCAATTCTTCAGAATCACAGGAGGAGATGGTCAAATGCTTCCTACCTCAAATCAGAGGGAGCTTCCCGCACGCTCCACCACCACGTTGCAATACAACACAATAAGAAATCAAAGCATGAAGAAAGCCCCCACTCCCAAATTCTGAGTTGCGCTCTCATAAACACCCGCTCAATACGCAAGAAATGGCCAGTTATCTCCGACATGATATCAGTTCATGACCTTGACATATTCCTGATCACAGAGACATGGCTTTCCAGTGATGATAATGTCCTCCTCAATCAGCTCTTGCCTACCAATTTCTCAATTTACACATGCCATAGAAGTGGCAAAGGAGGGGGAGGAGTACTCGCCATCACCAAGATGGACCTCCATTTGCACCTAAGCAACGCAACCAGCACGACAGTCCTCGACACAATCACGATAGCCAACAAGCACTGCTTTATCAGCCTACTATACAGGGCCCCATCAACGGACCCAGACATCCTCTCAACAATAATTGACCTTGCCTCCAATACCCAGAACCCATGCACACCAAGCTGGGTCCTAGGAGATTTCAACCTGCCTTCCCTGCAAGATTCTCATGCGTCAGCCTTTCTGGAAGCTCTTAAGGAATTAGGATATAGGCAACTGGTCAAGGAACCCACTCATGTGAAAGGAGGCCTTTTGGACCTGGTATTCGCCCCACAGACAAATTTCAATTCAATCAACATCCCCAAGTTGTCCATTACCTCAGTCCCCTGGTCTGACCACAAACTGATTGTATTCTAAATACCCTTGCCCAGTAACACTCAGAAGGAAGCCAGAAGACTGAGCAGTACTGCCAAGGCACCACCACGAAGATTCCAGGCCTTCAACAAGGACTTGATTCTAAGTACGACTCGCCCACTACTCACCTCGACAGCACACAATCCTGAGGATCTGGTCTCCGACTGGAATAAAATCCTCAGTACGATTGCTCTACGTCCACCATCTAACATGCCTGCAGGGAAACGAACCACCGCAGCTTGGTACTCCACTGAGTTGAGATCCTCCCTCACTCTCCTAAGGAAGCTGGAAAGACACTGGCATCGATCACACTCTGCAGACGATCAAAGGGAATATAACTCCCACCTGGCAACACACTGCGAAGCAGTAACGGAGAATATGAGACGATTCCACACAGACACTCTAAAACGATCACTGAACAAACCGCCCGACTTGTTCGCTCTCGTCAAGAACCTAACAAAGGAACCAGCCCCTGAACAACCAAGCAAGATCCACCCCCAAGAATTTGCGGACTACCTGCAATCAAAGCTATGCCAGACCAACAAGTCCCCAGCACCTGCCGTCCCACTTGAGCCAAGCTATCTAATACCCCTAACCATCTTCTCCACGCCACCCAAGAAGCACATCGAAGACACTATTGCTGCAATCAACATGACCACTGCTCAAACCGACCCCTGCCCTGCCTTCTGGATAAAAGAGCTACGGTCTGACTTTAGCCCTTTTATAGCCAGGCTCATGGACCGATCCTTCGCAACAGGTGCATTCCCTCAATTCATCAAACAAACGTCCATCAGACCATTGCTAAAAAACAGCAAGCTTGACCCCCCAGAAGATAGACTCGTACAGACCGATATCGAGCATACCACTGCTGGTCAAAATAATTGAAAAAGAAGTCCAAAGAGAAATCCAAGAACACATCGAAGCCTCCGCGCCACTGGACCCCTGCCAACATGGCTTTAGAGAGTCTCATGGTGTTGAAACGCTCCTTGCCACACTCATCAATAACATAATAGCGGGAATTGACAACATTCGTCTAGGGTTTGTCCTCATTTTCATGGACATAGCAGCTGCTTTCGACTCAGTAAGCCACAAGCTCCTCCTGGAGTGTCTCAAGGAGAAGGGGATCACTGACAAAGAGCTAGATTGGTGCAAGTCTTACCTTTCTGACGGATGGCAGCACGTACGATCAGGGGCTACAACATTGGATCCATTCCACCAGAAGCAAGGTGTCCCACAAGGATCCTCCCTCTCTGCCCTGATGTTCAACATATACATGCAGCCCATCTGTAACCTTATCCGATCTTTCAGTGTTAACTGCTTAATATATGCAGACGATGTGCTACTTTACATGCCTTTCTCGATAGAGAACCCGGACCTCTCCCCACTGACAAACTGCTTTAATGCAGTATCCAACTGGCTCCAAACACAAAACCTCCGAATTCAGCACAAGAAAACAAAGGTCCTATTCATCACAAGGAACCAGAACTTCACCACTCCGCCCTTTCTAAAGGTCAAGGAAGCAGAACTACAGTCCAAACCCATGATCAAGTACCTCGGAGTCACTTTAGACCAGCACCTGGACATGAAGATGCACATAAGCAACATAGTGAAAGCTGTGTACCATAAGATCCGAACCCTCGGGCACCTACGCTTCCTGCTAGAACCAGACGACTTCCTGACAATTTATCAAGCACTGATCATACCACATTTTGATTATGCAAATTCAATTCTGCAGGGACTCCGTCAAGCCACCCTAAACCCGCTGCAACTCTTGATGAACGCCGCAGCGAGAGTCCTACATGGAGCATCTAGGAAAGACCACATAACGCCCATCCTGAAACATCTCCACTGGCTCCCGATACATGGTAGACTCACATACAAAACCTTACTGCTGACTTTCAAAGCCACCAACGGGCTCTCCTCCACAACACTAGAAGAGCTTATCCAGACCGCGCCCCCTAACAGGTCCAGAAGATCAGTAGCGGTCAATACACTGGTAGTCCCGAAATCAATAACCCAATGCACCCAGGCAACAGCAAACAGTGCGTTCAAATTCTGTGCGCCCAGATGCTGGAATACCCTGCCTCCCAGCATCCGGGCAATCCCTGACCTAGCCCAGTTTAGGAAGGCCTTGAAGCACCATCTCTTCCTCCTGTACTACCCGGCAGACAGTTCTACACTAGCCCCTCCCACTACCTAGCCTATGCAGTACAATTGAACCTTATCACACAAAACACCCATGACTATGACTAGTGAAATAAAACTTGTCATGTCGTCTAAAATGTAAATAGTTATCCAAGTTTTAGTACCTGTTCCTTGTAAACACAGATCAGCCAATGAAAGGTGTAAGTTTCTATGTTCCATGTAAACCGCACTGATGTTGAATAGCGCGGTATAAAAGAGACTGTAAGTAAATAAATAAATAAATAAATAAATCTTTAAATACTTAAAAGGGTATTAATAAATGAAAAAAACTTTTTCAAAGGGGAATGCTGGTATGGTAGGGTAGATTTGACCTTGGAGATCTTCAGTGACTTTTGTAGGGTTTTATATTAGTTCCCAATATGCCTGTTACTGGAGAATGTTGTTGGTGAGATGACCAGAATCAGATTTTTTTTTTAATATATTGAGTTCTGTGGATAGACCTTTGCTTTGCACCCACTGTTGAGGGAGGGGGTTCTGTGAATGCAAAATATATGTTCGAAAAGAAAAAGCAAGTACCATAATGCATTTTATAACAACAAAATACAAATGAATTATAATTCGGGGTTATAAACTGCTGTGGTTCTCGCTCTTTCTTTTAGTTCCTTGGTGTGCGAACATCTTGCATTTCCTCCACATTATCTAATTGGCTTTTTGGTTTGGTTCAGTCCCTGACTGGAGTTTTGAGAAAGATCCCTCCCTTCTCGGGGGGGGGGGGGGGGGGTCATCTCATCCCTCGCCTCAGGCAGCAGATTGCCTTGAGCTACCCCTGCCCACATCTCCTTTCATTTTTAAAATTGCTTAAGGAAAAGGTATCCGCGGGTACTTGCAGCTCCCTTTTCTGAGTATAATTTGTGTATTTTTCAAAAATAAATGTACGCACAGTGTTGCAGTAACAAACATAGAGTGGACAATGCGTGAATGTCTTTGAAAATTGATCTCTAGAGGGATGGGGAGGGGGTGGTTGGTTAAAGTGTTAGAACTAAAGTCCTGTATTCTGATCAGATAGAGGAGCAGATAGTAAATCACTTTTTCTGACTACCCTGCTAGACCAGTCCAGATGAATGGGTTATGCTCCCTTGCCCGCAGGTGAGACACAATTTTTTTGTTGGATTATTTGCCTTAAAAGGAAAATCCTCTCTCGTGGCAAACCTTCCTGTTTTCTCTATTTTAATGGCACCTTTTGCCCAAAGTATTTAGAAATAAGTTGAGGGACAATGCATTATGTGAACCCCCAATCACACTTAGCTTATGATGAATTTCCGCCAACAAATCGTAATGCCTTTAGGGATAGCCTCACAGATATTTTCATTTCAATGATCTCACGGCATTTGGAAATCAAAACACTAAGAGTAGCCCATCTTTTCTGCCTTGTTGCTACAATTCGATCAAACCGATATTTCATATCTTTCAAATCCTTGCATCAATGCTGTTAATCTAAGCGCCACGCATTCAAAATGCAATGCAACACAGTGCCATGTTTCAAGCCTCTGCCAATTCTCGGCTCTTCCTCAGGCGCACTCACTGTTCCATGACCGTTGCCTTTTGGCAACGGTCCTCAGACAGAAAATGCCCCATTTAACCTCCTGATACTCAGCGTGCTGGCAATCTCAAATTTAACAGAGCTGTGGGAAAGAAGAAAAATGTCTGTCTGTCTTGCGGCTCTACAGAGGTGAGCCAGGGGCCAGAGTGCTGGGTTTTGGGCCTCCCCGGCTCCCACTGAAGCTGGTCAGGCAGGTGCGGGGCTCTTGGGGAGGGGGATTGGGGGGGGCTAGGACTGGAAATGGGCTGATTGGGGGGGCTGGGGTTGGGACTGGACTGGAAATGGAAATGGGCTGATCGGGGAGCTAGGACTGGAATGGGCAGATGGGGGGGCTAAGACTGGACATAAACTGGGACTAGAAATGTGCTGATGGGGGGGGAGAGAGCTGCTGGCTCTGGAAGAAGACTGGGGGCTAGGACTGCAAATAGGCTGATGTAGGGGGATGGAGAATAGGACTGGAAGGGAGCAGATGTTGGGAGGGGCTGGAACTAGAAGGGAGTTGATGTTGGGGGAGGACTAGGAGAGTTGGCTGGGTATTGGGAGAGTAAGTGGGGATTAAGGATGTAGGGGTGAAATTTGAGTGGATGAAAAAGGAATAAAGAAAGAAATGGAGGAAAGAGCAGAAGGGGAAAGATCAGTATGTTAAAGCAGATGTAGAGAGAGAATGGAAAAAAAACTAGAAGAGAGAAGAAAGGACAAATGGACAGCAGACAATGGAGAGTTAGCAGAAGACAAGAAGAAACCAGAAGAAAGCGACTGGAGCAATTGCGACTGAAAAATAAAATGCCCAAACAACAAAAGGTATAAAATAATTTTTAATTTATTAACTGGAATATGTCAGCTCTGGGCGCATTAAGGACTTATCCGGGATTTTCAAAGGGCACTCCCGTGTAGGTGCCCTTTGAAAATCCCGGATAAGGCATTTACACAAGTAACTAGGGACAGTTATCCATGTAAATGCTTTTGAAAATCGGGCCCATAGTAACTAAGAAATTATTATGCATTCTGGATTATGGCTTCTGCACTCCTAGCCCTGTGTCCAGTGCAACTATGATAGTGACTCATACACTAAGGTTTCTGTCGCAAATCTGTTTTTATTCAGATTCTATTCAGGGGGGGATCACGGAAAGAGAAAGATATCATAGCTTATGTATAATTAGTGACGCTTAGAAAATGCAATAATTCATCACCGTTTCCACTAGCTATGCAAACAGTGAGGATTAGCTATCTCCCACCAAGCATTCTACAGTATCTCAGCTGGGAGTTCCATAGCTGGACAGCACTGGTCAGTAGAAAGATAGATAGCGGCATATTCCAGCAGAGTAATGTTTTGCCTAACACTTCACCTGAGTCACTTGCACATGAAGAGGCGTTCGAGTCAGAGACAAAGAAAGAGAGCTTGGAGATAGATGTTACACACAGGGTCTTGCGTCATCTCTGTCCAGGTGGGCAGGAATCCAAAGAGCTCCGTCTATTGTTTTCAGCTCCCCATGCAGTCAGCTAATTGATGGTGGTCCAGGCATGGGTGTGAGGTTTTGAATCAGCAAATCGGAGAATGTCTCCTTTGAACTGGTTATTTGCATAAAATGCCACAGTTAGGTCAGTTTGCCAGTCCCATGCTTTTTATGATGGGCCGGTTTATGGTACTGTGCCCCATGAAGCAAATACCAGCTGCATAATATTTTCTGTTAATGTCTAGCTTAAGATGATAGTTTCAGCATCTCTGGCACTGAGATGCAGAATGCCTACATTCAAGCTGTCTGCATTCTCATGGCCCAGATTCCGTCAGTATGGCCAAGCTGATGCAGACTCCATTTTGTGTAGCTGTCCTCCATCTTCTGTTGCTCCTATAAGCAGTGGCCTATGTAGTTTGTGCTTGTTACCTCTACAGATTCTGTAGACTTTGGTGCCATTTCCTTATGGATCAGAACTTCAATGCCAACTTTTGAAAGTCTTGCCTTTCATTTCAGTTTTTCTCAAGCAAACCTGCCACTTATTAGTAGCACTTTGGGTTAAAGGTGAGACCTTATCAGGGCACTGGCTGCTCCCATCAAGCAGCATAGTTCTTGGTCAGAATAAATGGAAAACTACTACTACTACAACTACTTATTTGGATAGTGGCTCCCTGAGTGATTCTCCTTTGTCCATATTACAGCAACTGTAGTTGGTGCCATTATTTGTTTCCTTCAGAACCAAGACATTTATTGACTTGATTTGTCAGCTCACTTCTGGATCTGATACCAGCTTTTCATGCGGTGGTCGCATATGGTCTGTACAAGGCTGGTGCAAGGAGATGAAACACCCTAGGCGAATCTCGTTTAAGTTTAATTAAATCTTGATATACCACCTTTTGGGACAGCAAGGTGGTTTACAAGGTAAAATAGACATTAAGGACCCGATATTCGAAGGCATTTACATGGCTTACAGATCTGTAAATCAGGTAAATGCCGCTTAGAGGGATATGGTTAGTGCTGCTGAACATCCCCAATTAAGTCGACTATACACCCTGATGCTAACTGTGTAGTATTGGGGCTTGTCGTGGGCGTTCCGGAGAGGAACCGAGGCGTCACCCATTGCTAACCGGGCAGCGGTGATTTTGCACCGTTGCCCGGTTAGCTTCCTGTGGGTAAAGATAGGCCAGCTTTTGCTGCACCTCTCTTTATCTGTGGGAGCTAACTGGGCAGTGGCACAATATCACTGCTGCCTGGTTAGCTTCTGCATCGTCTTTGGCGGTGCAGCCAAAGATGCTGCCAGATATTCAGTGCCAGGGTCATAGAGGCACATAGCTGTCACAAATGAATATCGAGCCCAGAAAGTCAGGACAAGAACTCCACGGTTTAAAAGGAAAGAACAGTCATACATATAGCAGAGGGCATCTGCTATTTCTGTGGGGGAAGAGAAAAGGCCTGTTGGAATAAGTGCATTTTTAGGGCTGTTTTGAATTTAGTATAAGAGGGTTCTAAACGGATGGCAGGGGTGAGGTTGTATAGAAATAGTCCAACAAAAGTGCAAGGATCACGTTAAACCAAAGACACAGTCCAAAGACGTGATGGTAGTGGAAAAACAATTTTATTAACTGAAGCCTCTTGTCAACCCGACACAGGCCGTGTTTCGCAAACCTTCGTCAGGGGTTGAATAGGTCAAATTCTAAAAACATAAAAATAAAAACATTTGATACACAACCATAATTAAATTGATGTGAAAGAACAGAGCAATAGATAAATTACATAAAACATACATATATAGATGAAATAATCATCATAAATAATTAAGATAATAAATATAATAAATAAACATAAAACAAATAAAACAATAAAAAGTGTGGACGCACAATTATAAATAATACATGAAACCCTAATATACACTTATAACTTATAAAACTAAACATAGACTAATAGTAACTAAATCAGAGAGAGAACAGAAACGTGACAAACAGGTACCTCAATTTGAAGACCCAGCACCTGTGGCCTTCGGAGAAAATACACTTGTATAGCTAAAATAGATAACCCACAAACAATTAAATACATATGAATACACTTCCCTTTAAAACATACATATATTGATAAAAACTACTAAATTTAATTTGGGACCAAATAGGGCAAGAGCAGCAGAAGCAAAAAGTAAAAACATCAATAAATGAATAAATAACTAAAATCCGCAAAGCCTTTTTAGCATACATAATAAATACCATAGTTTAAAAACTGACTAGATAATAAGAGACACAGCTGACTAAAAGAGATCAAGAAACAGCAGGAGCGAAGTAGCAGGAGATTCAATAGCAGTCACGGACTTCAAAGTTCTAGATGTCTTCTATATTAGCTACAGAACTAATCCCTAATGTGTCGCTAAAACAAAGGAGCGGGGGGGCCCCCCTCAATAAATAAATAAATAATTAAAATTCGCATAATCTTTTTGACATACATAATAAATTAGTTTAAGAAATGACTAAATGTGCAGCAGACAAAGCTAACTAAAAAAGACAAGAAGCAGCAGGAGCGAAATGGCGGGAAGTAAAAAAACAATCACGGACTTCAATGTGCTAGATGTCTTCTATATTAACTACAAAACTAATCCCTAAAGTTGTGGCTAAAACGGAAGAGTGGAAGGCCTTAAGAGTATAAACAAACTCCTTTCAAATAATAATATGGCTGAGTATCAGTATATATTAAAAAAGTGATGTATAAGGGATCGATGGTAAAAAATAAATAAATAAATAAACTATTTAAAACAACAAACTCACAGAGAGCTTTGTCTTTAAAAAAAAACTCCTTATATAAAGTAGTTGAGAAACAGGGAGCCCTAAGTAATAATAACCAGAAATACAACCGAGGCTCAATCTGGCTCAAAGGAAAATAAGAAGAATGATCATGTAGAAGTACTAACTTTCAGACTGGCATATAGATGAAACTAGTGTTATGTCTGACTTATTGCACGTACCTCAGCAAAACAGCAAGCTTGTAAAAAAACTCTCTTTATCCTCTCGGCTCACAAACCGATAGCCATGTTCATCCTCTGATACACATTTAACTTAAAAAAAACACCGGCTCATGCGCATAGGGGATAAAAAACGGAGAGGCAGGAGGAAGTGGCGTGGCGAGGGGTGTGACCAAATTACAAGAGAGAAACCAATGTTGAGTGGAAGACTAACACGGATGGCTGGAGTGAGGTTGTTCCATAGGTGGGGAGTTAGAAAATAGAAGGCAGAGTGTCTTGTGGACTGGAACTAGACATGAGTAGCAGATGGAAGGAAGAGACAGTTGGAATGGGTAGAATGAAGAGCCCTATTTATTTATTTATTTATTTTATTTTATTTAACTGTATTTATATCCCGCTTTTCACCAGGTCAAAGCGGCGTTACATACAAGGGTGGGGAAATTAAATATAAGGGTGGGGCCATCACCGGGTGGGCAACATTGATGATTTCGACATAAGACAGACTTTCGACATGGACAGTTTAGTGCAGTATTTGATCAGAGGTTCATGGTGGGCGAGATCAGGGGTTAGTGCACTTTTTGGTGGGAGTTGTTTTAAAGTATTCTTGGAATAGGATGGTTTTTAGCTGTTTTCTGAATGATAGTAGATCATCATTGTTTCTGAGTTGGCTCGGTAGAGAGTTCCATAGGGACGGAGAATAAAGTTCAAAGGCTCGATTGCATGTCCGTTGAGTGCATTTGGTTCTTTTGTGAGGGACGGTGAGGGAGTTGCTGGAGGCCTGTCTGGTGATTTTGCCGTGGGTTGGACGAGACAGCAGGGTGCAAAGCTGGGTGTTCTGCGTTTGGTGGATGGCTTTGTGGGTGAGTAGGATGGATTTGTATTTAGTTCTTGCTTCGAGGGGAAGTATATGTAGGTCTCTTAGAATTGAGGTGATGTGGTCGCTTTTCTTTGCTCTCTGAATGATTCTTGCTGTGGTGTTCAATGCAGTTCGGAGGGGGTTGGTCTGTGTGGCTGGTAGTCCACGGTAGATTATGTTGCAGTAATCCAGATGTGGGAGTGTCATAGCTTGCATTACCGTCCTGAAGTCTTGAGGTTCGAGGAGGGGTCTGAGACGTTGCACTGTTTTCGCTTTGTGGAATATAATTCCGGCGGTTTTGTGTGGGGGGGGGGGGGAGTGTGGAGGATAGTCCAAGAAGAAAGGTAAGAGGCAACACCTTGTGAACCAATAGCAGAATTTTATACTGTGTCCTGAATTGTACAGGCAGCCCATGGTGTTTGAGTAATAATGGGGTGTTGTGATCAAATCTGGAGGCATGTGATTGAGGTCTAATTGTAGAGTTTTGGATGAATTGTAATCTCTCTATCTTATAATTCCCTTGCGCCTCCCCCTCCCTGTTCGTCCCCCATTGCCGCTGCCGCTATCCCTCTTCAGGACCTGCAGTGGCAGCAATGGCCTCAAACGAGTCTGTGGCATTTACTTTAAAACTTTGGCATGCATGGGGAAGGAAGCCGGTATCGGGCGTCGGAAGGGTGGAAGCCAAACAGCCCAATGGCGCCAAACTTTTAAGATAAAGACTGTGGGGCTGTTTGAGGCCATTGTTGCTGCTGGAGGTCCCAGAGAAGACTGGAAGCGGTGATAATAGACTGTACCTTTGCCATCAGCTCTTTAGGTAGCTGCCTAGTTCGCCTAATGGTTGCACTGGTCCTGGGTCTGTAGCATGGAAGGTCATGTGGTCTGTATGGAGCATTGGCACACAAAAAGATATATTGTGTTATGCTCAGATATGCCTGGGGGAAAGTCTGCCTTCGTCCCTCATCCTATAAGTGCATTCATTCTGCCGCTCACTGCCTTTCCTTTTATCTCTCCCCACACCCCTCCTTGGGAACTCCGCTCTTCTGGCAGATCGTTTCTATCTATTCCCTTCACTTCCAGACTCCAGACTTCAATCCTTTTACCTTACTGCTCCTTATGCCTGCAACAAATTACTTGAACCTCTGTCAGGCTTCTTCTCCCTTTTCAAATCCAGGCTGAAAACTTACCTCTTCAAGGCTGCTTTTGGATACTGACCCACTTAGTCTCCTGTGTTTCCTTATTTTCCTCTAGATGTATCCTTATCCTTAGCTGTTGTGTTATCTGTCTTGACTAGATTTTAAGTTCTGTTGAGCAAGGTCCTTCTTTTACACATGTCTGTACAGTGCTGCATACCCCTTGTAGCACTATACTACTAATAATAGTAGTAGTAGTAGGTTTGGTGGGACCTTCTGATAATGAGCCAGGAGAAAGAGACAGTTTGGGGAAAAGTCTGCCGTTAGTCCCTCACCTGCAGGTTCAAGGGACTAACTGTGGACTTGCTCCTAGGCATAACTGAGCATAATATAACATATCTTTTCCATATTGTTCCTCCAGTCCAGTCCCAACCTCTGCATTGTCATGCCTCACCAGCAGCTTGGAGACTGGTCATGACATCAGTACACATAGGCAGCTAGCACCAGCTACCAGCCCCCCAGTTCTGTCTCCAAGCAGCTGGAGAGACGTGATCCCATAGGTTGGACTCACTAGGGATAACTATTTTTTCCTTAACCTTGGGGCGGTGTTTAATGGAGTTGAGGTCAATTGGTAAGCAGGGGAACTAGTCTTCTTCAGAAGAGGACTCTTCCCCCTTTAAATTTCAGCGATCACAGAGCCGAAACCAGAAAGTTTAAAGTTAAGGAGAAAAAAAAAGTAGAAACTAAGGATCACTGTTTACTGGCAGGGGATCTCTCTCTTGGGTTGGGGAAAGAAGTGTATGTTGCCTCGTTTTGGGCCTCATAGCGACTCCCAAACTGTTCAGTGGGTGAGGAGCCACTTACTGTAGGGAGGCTGGTCATTACAGTGCCCTCAGAGGAGTCCCGCTGCGGCCAAAGCTACTGACTGAAGGCTGAGCAGTAGGTCGGTGTTTTCGTGGCTCTGCTGCTGGCGGGACTTGGGCCGCTTAGGAGGTTGTTGGGGGGCTTTGTTTTATTTTGTCGCCGCAAGATGTGAGGCACAGCGGGGCAGCCGGCACACAGGGAAGCCGTGTGGTGGGTTAGGTCATCTTGGGGTGTGCTGGAAAGGCAGCCATTTTCTTCTCTTTCCTTCACAGTGCCAGTTAACAGAGGGAGGAAACCCCAGGTGTTTTTGGACGCTGTGGAGTCTGTTTGCACTTGCACTTTATTATTTTAATTGGGCCGTGGTTCCTGTTGTCTAGCTCAGGAGTTTAAAAGCCCCCCAAAAAAACTGTAAGTGAACAGGCATAAAGACACCATAAGTTAAGGGTAAGATGCTTGCAAAGGCAACATGCCTGGCAGGTGGGTCTCGGAGGGGCTCAGTCTCCACAGAGGAGTTCTGCTGGGGGTGTGAGGCAGAAGCTTGCTTTGAAGAGGATGGCCTCATGGTGGAGAAGTCAAACAAGGCACATGAGAGGGGGACTTTGGGAGGGGGGGTCAGACGTCCTTCCTCTGGTGTCGGAGGAGTGCCCTTCATCCATGGACATGGTGGCTTGGCTTGAGGGGGAGAGGCGCATGGCCTGTTCCATTCCAGCAGCAAAAGAGAAGGCATCCAGAGCCCCACAGCCCTCTACGTTACAGGATGCGAGCGCTGAAGGTTTCCAGGGGGGTTTCCCCCAGAGTTTGTTGTCCTCGTGCATAAAGCCTTTTGCATGAGGCAGAATGGTGAGGACATCCTCGAAGAGGTCCACATAAAGGCCAAGAAGAGGCAAAACGGAAGGGAAGCCCGAGGCGAGCCGCAGGCAGTTGGACCAGGGTCCTTTGGAGTTCACTGGATCAGTCCAGTCGGATGAGGCAGGAGGACCAGGATGCGGAAGCAGACTTGGGGACAGAGCACGTGGAACCTGAGGAAGGAGAGATTCCCCAGGAGGAGTCATCATGTATTGTGCATATCTTCTGTCGGTAAGAATTGGCAGCGTTGATCTTTTAGTTCTTAAAGACTTTGAACATGGCCGCAGGGGTGCCAGTAGAGGACGAGCCTCTCTAGGATCCTTTATTCCAGGCCATTCAGAAGGCACAAAACATTTTTCCTCTGCATTGTGTGATCAAGCAGATGATTTAGAATGAATGGGACATCCTGGAGGCTGGCCTTAAGGGGACATGGACCATGGCGTGACTTTATCCACTTCTGGACAAGAGGGACCTTTTCCGTTCTCCTAAGGTGGATGTGGCAGTTTCGGCAGTCGCTAAGAAAACCACTATTCTGGTGGAAGGTGGCACGGCGTTCAAGGATGTGCAAGATAGGAAGTTGGAGACCCTGCTGAAGCAGGCATTTGATATCAATGCCATGTCTTTGCAAGCATCAGTTTGTGGCACCTTTGTGGCATGGGCATGTTTGTGCTGGGCTCAAGGCATCTTGGAGGCGGCAGGAGATTCTTCCCTACTTCCATTGGAGGTGGCTAAGTTGGAGTCTGGGGCTGCCTATTTAGCAGATGCTTTTTATCATCTTATCAGGAGCCTGGCTAAGAGTATGGCATTGGTCATGTCCTCTCGATGGTACTTATGACTCCAGAACTGATCGGCTGATGTTTCCTCTAAATCTCACTTAAGCAGGCTCCCGTTCGAGGGTAAGCTCTTGTTTGGGGAGGCGTTGGAGAAGATAGTGAAAGATTTGAGGGAGTCTAAAGGGAGCAGGCTCCCCAAGGATAAACAGAAGTCAATTCCCTCGTTGGCACCATTGTGGGGCCTATCTTAGGATTTTTGCTGGTTCAGAGCAGTGCCCCAGAGGGGGCAGGCTTTTCGCGGGTCCAAATGAGGTTTTTACTCCTCCTCCACCGCTGCCGCCAAAAAGAACCAATGAAGCGAGGGGGCCCGGGTGGTGGCAGTTTCCATAAGGGGATGACTTCGGGAATTTTATCCTGCCTGGGTCTGGATCTCTTCCAACCAGTGAGTGCTGGAGGTCAATGGGGAAGGCTACGCTCTCGCTCTCGGAGGCCTTTGTCCGATCTCCCTGCAAGACGCCATGCAAAGCTGAGGCAGTGCGGGAGACTCTACAATGGCTTGTGTTGTTGTTGTTGTTGTTAAGTGCCGTTGAGTCGGAGTCAACTCATGGCGACCCTCTGGATAGCTAACCTAAATTGTGTTCAGTCTTCAGTCATTGTTGACAGACTGGTACCCGTAGCTGCTGTTATTGTATCGATCCATCTCATTGCTGGCCTTCCTCTTTTGCGTTGACCTTCTATCTTGCCAAGCATGATGTCTTTCTCTAATGATCTCTCTCTTCGCATGATGTGTCCAAAGTATGAAAGTCGAAGTCTTGTCATCTGAGCTTCTAAAGAAAGCTTAGGTTTGATCTCCTCTAGTACCGACTGGTTTGTTCTTCGGGCAGTCCATGGTATACACAGTATTTGCCGCCAGCACCATAATTCAAAGGCATCAATTTTCTTCCTGTCTATCTTTTTCACTGTCCAGCTTTCACATCCATATGATGTTATTGAAAATACCATGGCTTTAACAAGTCGAATCTTTGTATGGAGAGAGACATCTCTGCTCTTGAGAATCTTATCTAGGTCTTTCATAGCCATTCTGCCAAGAGCAATGCGTCGTCTGATTTCTTGACTGCTTGTTGCTTCTTTATTGATAGTTGATCCAAGTAGGTTAAAGTTGTTCACAATTTCAATTTCTTCTCCTTCAACGATGAACCTGTTGATTATGCCAGTTGTCATGATCTTTGTCTTCTTTACATTAAGGTGCAGGCCCATTTTGAGACTGTTATTTGATTGTGAGAAGCAAATGTTTCAGATCATCTTCACTTTCAGCCAGTAATGTGGTATCATCAGCATAGTGAACGTTGTTGATGAGTCTTCCACCAATCTTCACACCTCTGTTGTCTTCATACAATCCTGCTTCTCTGATGATTTGTTCTGCATATAAATTAAACAGGTAGGGGGAAAGTATGCAGCCTTGTCTTACACCTTTGCTTATTTTAAACCATTCTGTTTCTCCTTGTTCCGTTTGAACTGTTGCTTCTTGATCAATGTACAGATTGTGCAAGAGTACGATCAGGTGTTCTGGTATACCCATGCTTCTTAATGTGGCCAGAGTTTCTCATGGTTTACACAGTCAAAAGCTTTGCTATAGTCGATTAAAGCACAAATAGATATCCTTTTGGTATTCTTTAGTCTTCTCAAGAATCCATCTCACATCCGCAATGATGTCTCTCGTTCCTCGCCCTTTCCTGAACCCTGCTTGCACTTCAGGTAGTTCTTGTTCCAGGTATGGTAATCTCTTTTGAATAATCTTTAGTAGAATCTTGCTGGCATGTGGGATCAGAGTGATTGTGCGATAATTTCCACAGTCAGTTGGATCACCTTTCTTTAGTATTGGTATAAGCACAGATCTTTTCCAGTCAGTTGGCCATGATGTTGTCTTCCATATTTCTTGGCAGAGCCTTGTAAGTACGGTAACAGCTGCATCAGATTGCTGTAATACTTCTATGGGAATGCTATCAATGCCTGGTGCTTTGTTCTTTGATAAGGCTTTCAATGCTGCTTCAACTTCTTCTTTCATCACCAATGGTTCCCGATCATAAGGTACAGGTTGAAACGGCTGTTGGTCCACTTGATCTTTATCATATAAAAACTCTGTATATTCCTTCCATCTTTTTTGATCTTCTCAGCATCATTCAACATAGAACCTTGAGCATCTTGTAACATTCCAATTTGAGGCTAGAACTTTTTCTTTAACTCTCGTAGCTTTAGGAAAGCCGATCTTGTTCTTCCTCTAATAGTTTCTGCTTCTATTTTCTTGCATGCTTCATTGTAGTACTTTTCCTTGTCCTGTCTTGCTGCACATTGGAAATCTCTGAGTTCTGTGATTGTCTTTCTTTCTCCTCTGGCTTTATCTTCTCTATGTTTCTGGACAATTTTCAGAGTTTCTTCCGTCATCCATTTTGGCCGTTTTTTCTTTTTCACCTTTTGTAGAGACTTCTCGCTTTCTTCCAACACAACCTTCTTGATGTCATTCCATAACTCTTCTGGAGCTCTGTCATTTGTATCTAAAGCAGCAAATTGATTTTGCAGGCAGTCTTTAAATTCCAGTGGTTTATTCTCAAGGTCATATTTTGCTGCTTTCATGAGTGGTTTGCTCTTTTTTCCACTTTAGCTTGAGTTTGCATACTAGTAGTTGATGATCTGTACCACAGTCAGCTCCAGGTTTTGTCTTTGTTGATGTTATAGAGCTTTTCCATCGTTGACTTCCACAGATGTAGTCAATTTGATTTTTATACAATCCATTGGGTGAAGTCCATGTGTACAGTCGCCGCTTGTGTTGCTGGAAGAAGGTGTTTGAGATGAATAGATCGTTAGTCTTGCAGAATTCTATCAGTCTTTCTCCAGCTTCATTTCTGTTGCCAAGTCCATATTTTCCAACTACTTTGCCTTCTTTGTTGCCAACTTTTGCGTTCCAGTCACCCATGACTATCAGGATATCCTGTTTGCATGTTCTGTCAATTTCAGCTTGTACTTGTTCATAGAACTCTTCAATTTCATTCTCTTCTGCAGCTGTTGTTGGGGCATATACTTGAATTATAGTTGTGTTGATAGGCATTCCTCGTAGACGAATAAAGATTAAGCTTTCGCTGACTGCATTGTATTTCATTACAGTTCTTGCAAGTTTCTTCTTTATTATAAATGCAACACCATTTCTTCTTTGTCTTTCATTTCCAGCATAGTAGACCATGTGATCATCTGATGCAAAGTGCCCGATGCCAGTCCATTTCAGTTCGCTGACACCCAACAGATCAAGTTGTACACGTTCCATTTCATTCTTGACCACCTCCAACTTCCCTTGGTTCATGCTTTGTATGTTCCATGTTCCAATGTGTAAGACATCTTTACAGCTCCTGACTCTCATTTCATGATGGCTTAGAGAACTCTATGTCGTGGAGGAGGTGCCGTACAACCAGTGTGGGTTGGGTTGCTCCTCCATATTTATTTTTTTAATAGTATTTATATACCGCCTTATCATTCAATCAAAGCGGTTTCCAGGGCAAACAATCAAGGGGGCAAATGTTTTCATGCAGTGTACAGAGTGGTGTGTATGTGTTGGCGGGGATGTGATTAGATTTGGTTTATCTGCATAGTGCGCTATTATACATCATGAGCTATTATACAGTCTTATATACAGTCTTGGGGGGGGGGGGGGTTGATGATCTGACTTGTATGCTGTCCATAGTAATCGATGAACAGAGTTGTCTTCAGCTGTTTTTGGAAGTCCTTGATTTCTGTGGTTAGTCTCAGATCATCTGGGAGGGAGTTCCATATGGATGGAGCAGCCAGGGAGATTGCTCGTTGTGCGGTGTCTTTGCGGGTCTTGGTGAAGTCTTTTGGGGTGTTAACCTGATTGGAGGTGCCTCTTCTTCTTGGCCGTGTGCTTGTGTCGGGTTGTATGAGTGTGTGTAGGCTTATGGCGGAGGAGTGTTGTTTGATCTTGAATATGTTTATGATAGTCTTGTATTTGATGCATGAGATGATTGGGAGCCAGTGCAGTTCTTTCAGTATGGGTGTGATGTGATCGTGTCTTGTAGTACCGGTTATTTTGCGGGCAGCTGTGTTTTGGGCCAGTTGTAGTGGTCTGAGGGTCTGCTTTGGTAGCCTGGTGAATATTGGATTGCAGAAGTCTAGTAGAGGGGTTATCAGCGCCTGGCAAACGGTGCAAAAGTGCTCTGGGTCGAGGAGGGGCTTGAGTCTTCTGATAAGTCGCATTCTTAAGTATGCACTTTTGGTTACTCTGCCTGTGTGTGCTTGGAGGTTAAGTTCTTTGTCCAGGATGACTCCGAGGTACTTAACGTCTGATTTTATGGGTATGAGTGCATCTCTTATCTTGATGTCGGATGGGGGGATAAAGGCCGGGTTTCGCGTGATGATCAGTGCCTCCGTCTTGCTGTACTTGATTGATAGGTTGTTTTCCTGAAGCCAGTTTGCCATTTGGGTGAGGCAGTTTGTTATGTTGGTGTAGTCCGGGTTGTTGACTGAGATGGGTGTGTAGATCATGATGTCATCTGCGTAGATTGTATAATAGAAACATGATGACAGAAAAAGACCACATGGCCTATCTAGTCTGTCCTTCCATATCAACAACTACAACAGTCCACTTTTTACCTTTAGAGATCCTCTGTGTTGGTCGCATGCTTTTTTGAATTCAGTTACTGTCCTCATCTCTACCACCTCCACTGGGAGACTATTCCACGAATCCACTACTCTTTCCGTAAAGAAATATTTCCGCATATCACTCCTGAATCTATCTCCCTTCACCCTCATCCCATGTCCCCTCGTAGCAGAACTTGCTTTCAATTGAAAGAGGCTCTCTCCCTGAACATTTATGCCACGGAGGTATTTAAACATCTCAATCATATCACCTCTATCCCGCCTTTCCTCTAAGGTGTACATATTAAGATCCTTAAGTCTGTCCTCATATGCTTTATAATGAAGCCCACTAATCATTTTAGTAGCCACACTCTGCACCGACTCCATCCTGTTCACATCCTTTTGAAGGTGCGGTCTCCAGAATTGCACACTATACTCCAAATGAGGTCGCACCAAAGACTTATACAGAGGCATTATCACCTCCTTTTTTCTGCTAGCCATTCCTCTCCGTATGCACCCAAGCATCCTTCTAGCTTTTACCGTCGCCTTTTCTACTTGTTTAGCTACTTTAAGATCATCAGACACAACCACGCCTAGGTCCCGCTCTTCTTTAGTGGACAAAAGTACTTCACCTCCTATACTGTATTGCTCCCTTGGATTGCTGCAGCCCAAATGCATGACCTTACATTTTTTAACATTAAATCCCAGCTGCCAAATTCTAGACCATTCTTCAAGCTTAGCTAGATCCCTCCTCATGTTATCTACACCTTCCTGGGTGTCTACTCTATTGCAGATTTTGGTATCATCTGCAAAGAGGCAAACCTTACCCGACAGCCCTTCCACTATATCACTAACAAAGATGTTAAAAAGAATCGGACCAAGGACAGATCCCTGGGGCACACCACTGGTAACATCCTTCTCCTCAGAGTGAGCTCCATTTACTTGTACTCTTTGTCGCCTCCCACCCAACCAGTTTCTAACCCAAGCAGTAACTTTAGGGTCCATCCCTAGGGTGCTCAGTTTGTTTATAAGTCGCCTGTGAGGAACAGTGTCAAAGGCTTTACTGAAATCTAAATACACCACATCTAGAGCTCTCCCTCGGTCCAACTCCCTGGTCACCCAGTCAAAGAAATCAATCAGATTTGTCTGACAAGACCTGCCTCTGGTGAATCCATGCTGCCTCGGATCCTGTAATCCGCTGGACTCCAGAAACCTCACTATTTTCTCTTTCAGCAGCGTTTCCAATAATTTACTCACCACCGAAGTTAAACTAACTGGCCTGTAGTTTTCAACCACATCCTTACTTCCGCTTTTGTGTAAAGGCACCACATGAGCCTCTCTCCAGTCCTTTGGCACCACTCCCGACTCCAACGAGGCATTGAAAAGGTCAGTCAGTGGAGTTGCTAGAACGTCCCCAAGTTCCCTCAGTATTCTAGGGTGTATCCCATCCGGTCCCATCGCTTTGTCTACTTTAAGTTGAGCTAGTTTCTCACGAACACAGTCTTCTGAAAATTGTTCAAGATGTCCCTCGCTTCTGTTCCTATTTGTGGGTGTTTTCTGAGGTCCTGCTCCTGGTTCTTCATCTGTGAACACAGAACAAAAATATTTGTTAAGCAATTCCGCTTTATCCTTATCAGCTTCTACATATTCCCCCCCTACACCCTTGAGTCTGACAATACCACTTTTGCCCTTCCTCTTCTCACTAATATATCTGAAAAATGTCTTATCCCCCATTTTATTGCACTGGCTATTTCCTCCTCCTTTTGAATCTTTGCCTTCTTGACTACTTTGCTAGCTTCTCTAAGTTTTTCCAAATACAGATGCCTGTCTTCCTCTCTCTGTGATTTCTTGTATTTCATGAAGGCCTCCCTCTTTTTCTTCACTTTTTCAGCTACTTCCTTAGAAAACCATAGCGGTCTCCTTTTCCTTTTGCCTTTATTTACCATTTTAACAAAAAGGTTGGTTGCCCTTAAAATATCCCTTTTCAGTTTTGCCCACTGTTTTTCTACATCCCCCAGCTGTTCCCATCTCACTAACGACTCCTTGAGGTATTGGCCCATCTTCGCAAAGTTAGTCTTCCTAAAGTCTAAGATCCTCACCTTGGAATGGATTCTAACAGCCCTAGTCCTAATACTGAACCACACCATCTGGTGATCACTGAATGCAAAATGATCTCCCACTACAACATCAGAAACACTTTCACCATTGGTAAGCACCAAGTCCAGTATGACCCCTTTACATGTGGGGTCTGTTACCAATTGCCTGAATAGTTCTCCCTGTAGAGAATCCAGGATCTCCTTACTTCTAGATGATACTGCAGCAGGAATGTGCCAATCAACATCTGTCATATTGAAATCTCCTATCAGTAGCACTTCCCCTTTCCTAGCAATGCTGCGTATGTCTTCAATTAACTCTCTGTCCACCTCTTCCTCTTGTGAGGGAGGTCTGTATATCATACCAATGCAAATAGATTTCTCTTTCCTTCTTTCTAGTTTAACCCACAATGCCTCCTCTCTCCCTTTTAAGCTCTGTAATTCCAAAGCTTTAATAGTAGTTTTTACATATAGTGCCACTCCTCCTCCCCTTATTCCTACCCTGTCCTTTCTGAATAAAGTATAGCTAGGTATAGTTACATCCCAGTCATGGTTTTCTGTGAACCATGTTTCTGTAACTGCCACTAAATCCAAGTCAGCCACTCCCACCAAAGCTTCAACATCGGGGATCTTATTTCCCATGCTACGGGCATTTGTACACACTGCTTTCCATATGTTACCCCTGTTACATTAAATACCTTTATGGAAATGGGTATCACCAACCTGGGGGCTTTCTTCACCTATCCCCAACGAATCTAGTTTAAAGCCCTCTTAAGTAGATAAGCCAGTCTACTACCGAAGATGCGTTGACCTCTCTTGGACAGATGGATGCCATCTCTGCTCTGCAACCCTTGGAACAGCATCCCATGGTCTAGGAAACCAAAACGCTCTCGATGACACCATCCACGCAGCCATGCATTCATCTCCAGGATGCGAGCGTCTCTGCCTTGGCCTTTACCCTCAACAGGGAGGATTGAAGAGAACACCACCTGTGCACCTAACTGCTTCACCCTCTGTCCCAGAGCCATGAAGTCACTTTTGATACGTTCCGAGGTATACCTGGCAGTATCATTTGTTCCAACATGGATTAGCAACATTGGGTAATAGTCAGTGGGCTTGATGAGTCTCGGCAAACTCTCCGTAACATCTTGGATGTTGGCACCAGGCAGACAGCATACCTCTCTGGACATCAAGTCTGGTCGGTAGATGGACGCCTCAGTACCCCTCAGAAGAGTCTCCAACCACCACTACCCTTCGTTTCCTTCTGGTCACTGATTCTGCAACTTTGGGGTACTTTAACTCTGGTTCTTCCCTTTGCAGGGATGCTTTCACCTCCTCCACTTCCAGGGCTGCATAATGGTTCTTCAATTTAAGGGCTGGAGAAGTTGGATTGGTGATTTTGCAGGCCCTGGTGATTTGTGTCCAACCATCCACATTCTGTTGGCACCCATCTTCTCCTGTGCTGGAGAGCTTGGTTGCTGCAAAAAGCATCTCATCAATGTACTTCTCTCTGTCTTATATGCTCCTCAGCCTCGCCACCTCCTCTCTGAGTTCCTCCACTTGTTTCCTCAGAGCTTCAGCATGCAGGCACCCTGCACATGGAACTGGTCCTTCAACTGGCATTAGGACTTCTGTCTGGACTGAGGCAGAAGCTGTAACGGGGGCAACAGCTCTAGCAATACGATTTTTCCCAGCCATTGTTTTGTTCGTGGAGCTTAGGTATCTGTTAAAGCAAAAGAGAGAGATCTACCAAGTACCAGCCGGTTTCGCAGCTGTCCTTTCAGAGAAAAAGCAGTTAAATCTCTTTAATTATATTCAAAATGTGCTGGTCCAATTCTCTGTGATTTGTTAAAGGGGGAGGTGCCCTATAAAGCAAGACTGTTCACTAGGGGTGGGTGGGAGTCGGGGTGGGTAGGGAGGGAACTAACACCTGATTAGGTGTTAGCAGTTTCTAAACCTGAGGAGGTTACTAGAGTTCAGCAAACGTTCCCCTAAAGCACCAAAAAGAAAGTAACCTTGCTTTAAAAAATATACAAAAAACTCTTAAGAGCTCCCAGTCAGAGAGCTAGCAATGTAATATAATAAAAACAAACAAACAAACCCTCAAATCCTTACCGTTGGTTGATCTGTAGAGCCCTGGTTAGGAAAGCCTCAACAGGGCAAGGCACTGGAGCCTTTTTTTTGTATGTGGTGCTCTTTCATGATGGTACATATTGGTTGGATGTATAGGTTGAATAGGAGAGCTGAAAGGGCCGATTCCTGTGGCACTCCTTGTTTGACTTTTATGGGTTGAGATGTGTTGTGTCCTACTTTGACCTGTATTTGTCTGTCGGTTAGGTATGAATGGAACCAATTCAGGGTGGCACCGTGTAGACCGATGTTCTGTAGTCTATCCAATAGAGTCTTGTGGTTAACTGTGTCAAATGCAGATGAGATTTATTTATTTAACAGTTTTTATATACCGACTTTCTACAATTCAAGTCGGTTTACAGGTAACATAACAGACAGTATATTTCAACTGAGTACATTGTAACACTAATATCAATCAACTAAGTACATTGTAACAAAGAAGATCAAAGTATAATAAGATTAACAAGCAAGCTACCCTTTGTGAAGGTTTAAAACTATTTACATGGAGGCTTAACATGTTATTTACATGGAGGAGTATATAGGGGGGAAAGGTGTTCCTGGAAGAGATGGGTTTTCAGTTTCTTCCTGAATTCAGGGTGATTGGTGCAGTTCCTTAATTCGTGTGGTAAGGCATTCCAGATGGAGGGGGCGTAAAGGGAGAATGCACGATTGCAGGCGGATTGGTTACAGGTTGTCTTGGATGAAGGGATGGATAGAAGGTTTTTGGTGATGGTGCGGCGTGTTCTTTTGTTGTTGGAATTGGATAAGAATGATGAGAGGCAGGGGGCTGACTGATTAGAGATGATTTTGTGGATGAGGGTGATTGTTTTGAATTTGGCTCTGGATTGTATGGGTAGCCAATGTAGGTCATAGAGGATTGGCGTTATGTGTGATCGTCTAGGGTTATTTGTAATGAGTCGAGCTATTGTGTTTTGTGCCATTTGGATGGGATGTCAATGAATATCATGAGTATGCCTTTCTTGGTGTTGTCTATGATGCGGAGGACACTGTCGAAGAGGTATATCAGAAGAGTTTCTACCCCGTGGTTGGGGCGGAACCCGTGTTGATTGTTGTCCAGGGGAGCGTGGTTGTCTGTGTTCTTGTAGTTGGTGCTGTACAGTTTTTTTGATTAATTTTGCTAAAAGTGGTATGCTGGAGATGGGTCTGTATGCTGCTGGATTGTTCTTGTCAAGTGTGGATTTCTTCGGGATAGGTCTTATTGTTGCGAGCTTCAATTGATTTGGCATGCGCCCTTGGGTTAGGGAGGAGTGTACTATCTTGTGGATGGTTTGGATGAAGTTTGATTTGGTGGCCTTGATCCAGGGCACTGGGCAGGGATCCGTGGGGGCGGTGCTTGTCTTGATTGCTGAGATGATGTGGGAGAGTTGCTCTGTGGATGGGGTATTGAATGTTCCCCTGGTGTTCAAGGGTGTGATAGTCTTTGGGGTTGGGCTGGGTCTTGTTTGTTCTGCTGAGTGGAACCTTTCTTGGATGTGGTCCGCAAATATTTGTGGGTCCAGTTGCACTTTGTCTTCGGTATCCTGGTCTTTGGTGAGGGCTTTTACGATTTCAAATAGTTCTCTGGGTTTGTTGTTGGAGTTGCGTATGAGGTTTGTATGCTATTCCCTTTTTGTTTGGTTGATGCATTCGTTGTATTGTTTTTGCTTTGTTAGGTATAGTTCCTGGTTCTCAGGTGACTTGTTCTGTCTCCATCTCCGTTCTATTTTTCTGAGGCTCCTCTTTTCGTTTCTTATAGTTTTAGAGTACCATGGTTTGTGTTGTAGTTTGTTGCAACAAGGTGTCCTGTGTCTATATTCTGTTGCTTTGGCAGCGTTGTATATGGTGGTGTTCCAGTTGGTGATTAGTGCATCTAGGTCATCTGTTTCATGGTTTAGGTTTTGTATTGTGTCCTGTGGGAACTGGTCTCTGTCGAAGCATTTAAATCTTCTTTGTGTGGGGGTGTTGTCCAGATATTTGTTTAGTATCTCCTCATTAGGTGTAATTTTTAATTCAATTAAGTGATGGTCAGACCATGGTACTGGTGTGGTGATGGGTGTTGATATTAGGCCTCTTGAGGTTAGGTAGTTGGGTGCAAAAATAAGATCTGGTGAGGATCCATGTCTGTGTGTCGGGGTGGTGATTATTTGCGTGAATTGGAGTGAACTCATTGCTTGGAGAACAGCTTCTGCATCTTTTTTGTTGGTGGACTTAAGGTTGAAGTCTCCTTGGAGTATTGTGGGTTTGTGGCTGGAGTTCACTGCGCAGACTGTCTCTAGAGTTGATGTTCTTCAGGTGGCGCATGGGGTGCTCTGTAGGTGAGACATATGGCCATATGTTTGTTCTCTGTCGAGATGGTGTTAGAGTGTTGGGTGTCCATGTTACTTTTTGATTTGAATTTTAGGCTGCTCTTTGCTATTATGAGTGTCCCTCCTCCTCGCCTATGAGTGCGCGGGCAGTTGTATGCTGTGTATGCGTCGGGCACTAATTGATTGAGTAGGACGTTGTCAGTGGGACTGAGCCATGTTTCTGTGATGCAGAGTATGTCGGGCTGATGGTCATCTATGTGGTCAACTAGGGTATAGATCTTGTTGCATATTGACCTGGCGTTTATGAGCTCAATTGTTATTGGTCTTGGGGTGTTGTGTGTCTTGTGTGGTTCCTTTGTTTTGGCGTGTATGTTGGACTTGTGTTTTGCTTGTCTCTTTGTTATATTTTGTAGTACTCAAAAAGGAGGGTACCTTCAGGCTCATCTTAGACCTAAAGCACGTAAATCGGTGCCTCCGGATGCCCCATTTTCACATGGAGATGCTCTGGTCAGTCATAGTGGCCATCAGACAGGGCGAGCTCTTGACCTCGCTGCACATTCCCATCCGACCAGATAAGAGCATAAGAACATAAGATATGCCATATTGGGTCAGACCAAGGGCCATCAAGCCCAGTATCCTATTTCCAATAATGATCAATCTAGGTCACAAGTACCTAGCAGTTTCCCCAAAAGACACAGGTTCCACAATGCTTGTATTGGGTCAAGCAGCGGATATTCTGGATCCACTTCAATAATGGTTTATGGGCCTTTCCTCCAGAAACTTGTCCAAACCTTTTTTTAAACCTGGCTACACTAACAGCTTTTACTACATCCTCAAGTAGCAAATTCTAGAGTTTAATTACATGTTGAATGAAAAAATAGTCTCTCTTATTAGTCTTAAATAATTGCTCTGGCTGGGCGCAGCAAGGGTGGCTTTCGGGATGGGGGTGCATTGCGAGACTCTGATAGCACAGGGGACCTAGACTCAGGAGGAAGCCACTTGGTCCATCAACCGGTTGGAGATGAGAGCAGTATTCTTGGCACTTCACGAGATAAGCAGTTTCCAGTGGGAAAGGTGGTGAGAGTTTTCTCAGACAATGCCACCATTGTGGCCTACATAAATTGGCAGGGAGGCAAAGGCAGTGTGCAGCTGGAAGGCAAGATAGCCCCATTATTGGAATGGGAGGAGGAGAACTTGCAAGCCCTGTCGGCGGCTCATGTGACTGGCAGGGAAAATGTAGCAGCAGACTACCTCAGCTGGGTGTGTGTGGATCCCGGAGAGTGGATGCTAAGTGAAGTGGTGTTTGAACAGTTGGTGAGGCACTGGGCACTGCCGATCATGGCGACCTTCAAATAAGCAAGGTGGGCCGGAGAAGAGAATGGATGTCGGAAGATCTCAGTGCATTGGTACAGTGTTGGACTAGAGAGGGGTTTCTCCGTCTTCCCTCCGTGGGTTCTCATCAGGCAAGTGGTACAATGGATAGAGGCGCATCGAGGACTGGTCATCCTGATTGCTCCCAATTGGCCACCAGACCATGGTATGCTGATCTAGTCCAGCTGACGGTAGATGGGCCTTGGTGTGTGCTGGCTGAGATGGATCTACTGGTGCAGGGCCCTGTCCGGATTCCTCAAGTGGATCGCTTCTCACTTGAGAGAGCTTGATTAAGGAAGTAAGACTACTAGCCCAGGTAATCACGACCTTGTTGAGGCGTGCAAACGCTCCACTATGCTGTCCTATATACAAATCTGGAGAGTCTTTGAAGATTGGTGTGTAGAGCAGGGCTGTTGGTCCTTGACTGCCTCTGCGCTGGAGATGCTGGCTTTTCTTCATGCAGATTTGGAGAAGGGCCTGGCATGTAGTTTAAGGCTGCCACCTGTACTCACAATAATCTGTTACCGTGTTAGGGTTCAGGGTATGTCTCTCGCGGCCCACCTGGATGTCGTCCACTTCCTGCGAGTGGTGAAACAGGTGCGACCTCTGAGGGCAGTAGTTCCACTTTGGGACCTCAATCTGGTATTATCGGTATTGACAGAAGCACCTTTTAAGCCACTGTCGGCTTGTACTCTGAAGAATTTGACTTTGAAGAAGGTGTTTTTGGTTAGATTTGTTCGGCCAGGAGAATTTCGGACCTTCAGGCACTGTTGTGTTGGGAACCCTTCCTCTCCATATCCAAGGAGAAGGTGCTTCTCCATCCAGTACCTTCTTTCTTGTCCAAGGTGCTCTCAGCTTTTCATGTAAATCAGTTGGTAACACTGACAGTTTTCTCAGGGGGGGGGGGGAACCTTGGAGGACCTCCCACCTACGGTTCTTGGATGTGTGCCAAGTTCTTTGGTGTTATTTACGGAGTACGGATCTGTTTCAGAAATCACTGGTTGTGTTTCCTGTTTGGAGGCCCGCGTAAATGGGAGCCAGCTTCTAAGGCTTTCATTTCTCAGTGGGTGAGGGAAGTCATTTCCTTGGCCTATTTATTGTAGAGAAGAGTGATGCCCGCGGGTTTGAGGGCTCATTCGATGAGAGCCCAAGTCACGTCGTGGGCAGAAGCTAGTTTGATTCTGCCAGTGGATTCTGCAGGAAGGTGACACGGTCATCCTTACATACCTTTGTGAAACACTATCGTTTAGATGTGCAGGCGGCGGGGGGATGTGAGGTTCGCATTGGCGGTGCTACAGGTCGTGTTTGCGGGTCCCTCATGAGGTTAGTACTGCTATGGTACATCCCACAGGTTGGGACTGGACTGGAGGGACGATAAGGAAGGTGAAATTAGTCCTTACTTGCTAATTAGCTTTCCTTGAGTACCTCCAGTCCAGTCCCCCCCAGACCCAGACCCTCCCTGGTTCTGTCTGTATGGTGACTGATGGCAAACCCGGGCCTGAAAAAATCCATTCCTTTGTAAAGGTTTGGGAGATATAGAGCGGCTATCAGTGGGACGGGATTCCTTGAAGGGTGCAGAGTTCTTCTTGTTCTGCAGGGACAGGGCTTCCAAGTAGCCAAGAAAATGATGCTTCCCCACCAGAGTGAGATTCAGAAGGGGGTGACAAATGACCGGGTCTCTCTGTTTTCTGTTTGCAGTTCAGTTTTAGTAGGTAAGCGTTTTTCCTTAATTCGGGGGAAGGCTTCTCTCTGCCTTTTTAGGGGGATGTAGTTCTAGGTCTCTGTTGGCTATTCTTATTTGTTGGACCTGTGAGTCTGCTTGGTCAGTAGGATACTGGGGGCTGGTAGGTGGTGCCATCTGTCTGTGTGTGCTGATGTCATGGCATTTGACATGCTCAGTCTCCAAGTTGCTGGTGAGGCATGGTAACCCATAGATTGGGGCTGGATTGGAGGTACTCGAGGAAACCCAATTAGCAGGTAAGGCCTAATTTCACCATCTTTTTGTCTGCCAGTACTCCCCACAGTACTCCATGGTTAGAACCCCTGACCCTGCTTGGTTCCTTTTCTTGTGCTGGCTGACAGTGGGAGATCGGGAAGGTGATGCAGGGGGGCTGATCCAAAGAATGGAATGTGGGAGAAAAAGGGAGAGATCACACAACACAAACTTGCCTAGAATGCTAGAAAAAGGTTTCATGATTCAGCTTGTCTGTCCAGTTTCCCTGCCTGCTGCAGTACCGCAAACTCTGCCATCTCTCTGGCTTTACTCTCAGTAATTCCCTCAAACCTTTTTTGTTAAATTTTATGGCAAACATGTTAGTGGATCTCCCCATTCTCCTTCTTTATGTACCCTCCCTATATCATCCAGCAAATAGAAAAAAATAAATGGCAGTGACTATCCTTGGGTGGGAGCTACGGACAAGGACTTCTCCAGAGCTCAGGTAGCAGAAACCCTAAGTCTGGTGTCGAGGAGGTGAGTGCTGTCTCTGGAACATCCCCAACTAGCCTGGGGGGCAGAGTGCCTGAGTGCCTAACCTTTGTCACTGATTTTGCCTTCATTTTGCATTTTTTTAAACACATTGTAATTAAGTTCTGTCTAAACCAGTGCCAGTGGTGCTTGCAGGGTTACGTCTTTGTATATATGGTGTGTGTTTCTGCATGTAGGGCCTGATATTCAATGGTGGCGGTTAGCACGCTTACAGCTGCTAGCCGCCGCTGCTGAACACTAAACCCAGATATTCAATGCCGGGGCCATATCCAGCCACTGGCCTTGAATATCCAGATTGACCGCCGAAGCAGGAAGCTAACTGGCAGCAGCGATGTTCATCTGCTGCCTGGTTAGCTTTGGTGTTGAAAGTGAGGACAGCCCTTTCAGTGCCTAACTTTCACCATTGAGGGATAACCGGTCAGTGGCTGAATATCGCTGCTGACCGCTTGTCCCTGGAGGCCATCACCGGACTGCCTCGATGCTAACCGCTTAGCTTCAGGGCATGGCGTGGCGGCAGTACCCATCGATATTCCGTGGCACCAGTCGTGCTAGTGGTGCTGATTATCACGCTTATCGTGTAAATGCCTTTGAATATCTAGCTTGTAATGTCTGTCTGTGCGAGATTAGATGCAGTGTGCCTGTAGTATGGGTTTGGTTTCTCTTCCCAGTTTATTCGGTTCGTTTTCATTTCTAAACTTAATAAATCTGCTGTATCTTGGCCAGGCTCATAAAGGCAGCTTAAAAGCTGCTCTCTTGATAATATGTACTCTCCTGTCCCCCATTTTTGTTGCAGATCTTTGAGAATAAAGGTGCAATGATGGGCTGCTCAAATCCCCACCCACACTGCCAGGTAAGAGGTGCCGGTAGCTGAGGGATTTCCTCCTCCTCCTGGATTTGGGAACTGTTTTAGATACCGGGTGAAAGGTCTGGTGTTTTAGTTAGGCTTATAGGGGGAATTTTATAAGGAAGCACCTATTTTTAGGTGCTAAGAATGCACATAAATGCTGGTATTTTAGTCATTTATGTGCCTATATGGCCTCTTATAGAATACCGGTTAGAGTAAAAGAATGCATGTTAATTAGATGGCACATGCTATTCACTGTGGGTACGCATATCGACGTAGCAAGTACACATGTTAATTTGTCAAGGCCTCTTATCTTTGAATTTAGGAGCCAGTGGCCGAGACCACTGACATTGAGGAGTGGGGATGGGGGTGGGAGAGGGAGGGATCTATTGAGAGCCCGATTTACTAAGGCTTTTTCCATTCCATATCCAAGGGAAAAGAAAGCTTAGTAAATCAGGCCCCCTGCAGGCCACTGGCAGAAACACACAGCCAACAGCCCCCTCCTGCTTCTTCCTGCTCCTATCCTTGCTGCCATGTTTTGCATTTCTTGCCGCTTCCTCATTACTTGACAATCTACTACTTACTGTTGAGCATTTATATAGTGCTGCCAGTCGTACGTAGCGCTGTACAGACATGTAAGAGAGACAGTCGCTGCTCATCAGAGCTTACAATCTAGTTTCAATCGTACAAGACATTGCAGTAACCCAAGGTATTCCTAATCATTGTTTGTGCCACTCCCATAGCATGCTTTCTTCTAAATCCCACCGGCACTCCTTGTGGCCTTGGGCAGGTCGCTTAACCCTCCATTGCCTCAGGTATGAATTTAGAACGCCGCTCTTCTGGCAAACTGCTTCTATCTGTGCTCTTCTATTGCTAACGCCAACTTCGCTCCTTTCACCTTGCTGCACCTTACACCTGGAACAAACTACCTGTGTCTGTACACCAGGCGCCTTCTCTGACCCTTTTCAGATCCAGGCTGAAATCTCACCTCTTCGCTGCTGCTTTTGGATCTTGACTCACCTGATCTCCTTGTTTCTTTACCTTCCCCCTTGTTTTATCCCTGTTTACACCTTCTGTGTTTATTTGGTTACATTTTTATACCGCTTCTTCCAGCGGTTAGTAGCGGTTTACATTATAACTTGAGCACAGTAAAGCAACAGTTACATATAACAGGTTTAAATTATATACATATATAATATATATAGTGTCTGTCTTGACTAGATTGTAAGCTCTGATGAGCAGGGACTGTCGCTTACATGTCTGTGCAGCGCTGCGTACGACTTGTAGCGCTATACAAATGCTCAGTAGTAGTAGTAGTAGTAAGCCCAGTAGGCCCAGGGAAATACCTACAGTACCTGATTTAACTTGTCTTGAACTACTATTGGAAAGGTGTGAGCTAAATACTAATAATAATGCTAAATATGGGCACTGTTGCCACATCAGCTTTAACTTTGCAAATGCCTTCTTCATCACACTCCCAGCATGACTCCCAATGATCATATTTTGTCATTCTCTGGGAACAAGCAGGAAATCAGTCCTCACTTATGGGTGATGTCGACGGAGCCCTAGTAGAAGCATCCCCCCAGCTTTCAAATAAAGCCTTTGGGAGATGCCATTACGCATGCCTGGTCCCCTTCCCACCCAAGGGTGCCATCTTGCTCAGTCTCCTTTTTTTCTGCGGAGCCCTTCAGATGTCTGTCTGCTCTTCCCCCGGAAAAAGTTGATTTTTTTCGACTTGAGTTTCATACTCCCCTCTGGTAGTGCACCGGTCCTCTTCCTGCCACCCGAGCCTGCCGCCCTGGCATAGAGTCTCGGGTTCATAGTTCTTTTTTGCTCTCAGCGCCTTCATGCCTTTTTTTTCCAACTGGTGGCACTGCGGGTCTTCAACCTCGCTTGGATACTTTTTTCTCCCATGGCTACCAGTGGTTTTAAAAAGTGTGATCGGTGTACCAAAATAATGTCCCTGACTGACACACACAGGACTGCTATCTTCATTGCCTGGGACAGGACCACAACCCCATGGCATGAGGCCTCTGTAAGAAGATATCCACTAAGGCCCTCAAGAGCCACGAGCAGCAGCACGATATTTTTCCCAGAGTCCCTGGTACCTCTGAAAACCAAGGCCGCCTCCGAAACCGCGGAATCCCGTAGTAGCCTTCCAGACTCCAACCGTTGCCGTGGTTCCTTGGAAAAGGGGGTCTCCCTCGAGGGAACTCAAGAAGAAAGAAGGCCTTGAAGGCGGCGTCGCTGGATTGCTCAGATGGGTCGGGTAAGTCCCAAGCCAGGTCCCGCAGCCCTAGACACTCATCTGAGGGATTGGAGAAGGAGCGACCTGTGAAAGTCCCCCGGAAGGACTCTACCTTGCGCCGGCCTCGGTCACCTGAAACCATCCTCGTTGAGGACTCCCCCTCGGGGGAACCAGTGGCAGGCCAAATTCCCTCTGTACCGATGGTTGCGGAGCCTGCTGGCCTGGAGTCCAGAATGGTGGCCCTGGAGCACAGCTTGTCTGCTTTCATGGACCAGCAGGGGGCTCTGTTGTCTGGTACCACCGGTTCCTGCACCCAGACCATCGGGCCTTCGACTTCAAGGATGTTCCTGGAGGCCGAGCTGATCCTCAAGATCCTTCGGCCTTGAGTCGATCCTAGGCCGAGGTCTCAATCCAGCTCCCATTCCACAGAGCTGCAATCTTCCCCAGCCAGTGTGCTCGGTATTGGCCATGGAGCCCCTGAGGGCTGCGGGCAGGGATCAACCCTGGAGCCCACGAGCCATCCTTCCCTGGAGTCCTCGATGGACTATTTTGACTGGGAAATGGAGGATGAGGAGTCGTTGGACACCCATTGCTACCATGATATCCCCTCGGACTCCCCTTCCTCCGAGCCCTGGTGTCAGTCCCCACCTGAGGACATGGCGTTCCTCGACTTCATCAGGGACATATCCAAGGCTCTAGCATTCCCAACAGAATCGGAGGAGGATCTTCGGACGGAGGAGCTAGAAATCCTCCAATATAAGACCCCTTCAAGGGAATCTCTTACGGTGACCATCCCTCCCATCCTGGAACGGCTAATGCACCATATGTGGGAGACACTGGCATCGATGCCAGTGGTGAGCAATTGGCTCAACTCTCTATGTATTGAGTCCACCGCAGCTGGGGCTTCCAGAAGTCACAACTGCCGCACAACTCCATGATGGTGGAGTCGGCTGCATTGCCTGAAAAGTCAGAAGATGCACTCCTTGATGCCCCCCGGCAGGGAGACACGCACCCTGGACACTCTCAACAGATAGTGCTACCAGGACCCTATGCTCATCGACCGAATCCAGGCATACCAGCTGTACATGAGCATGCACCTGAGAGACCTGGCGAAGGAACTCGCTGTGTTCTGAACTGGTCTTTCTGAGGATCCCCTGCAGTGGTTCAAGAACCTGGCCAAAGTTGTCTGTGAGTGCTCCCAGATTGTCTCGGGCAGCCTATGACTGCTTTGAGTTGGCGGCTCGGGTAGCGGCGGTGGGCATCGGTGCCAGATGCCAAGCTTGGCTACAATCGTCTGACCTCGAGCAATGGGTTCAGGACAAATTGGTTGATGTCGCATGCCAAGGAGAGAACCTCTTTGGCAAACCCATGATTGACAAGGCGGCTGAGCTGGAGACCAAGTTCATGATGAGGACCAGGTTCTCTAAAAAGACTGCCCTTTCCCAACAGAAGGGCTCGGGTAAATAGCCCTTCTTCCCGAGAAAAGGGGCTGTTTACAGAAACTACCCACCTTTTCAGGCCTCCCCTGCTCCCCAGCAGGGTCAGCAGGCCAAGGGACATGGGCATGGTCCTTGTAAGCAGAAGGCTCCCAAGCCCCAGGCTTTGGCCCCAGCCAAGCCAGGGGGAGCTTTTGACTCCTTGGGCATAGCCTCTCTACCTCAAGGAGCTCAGTAGCTCACAGAGGGACATCTCATTCACTATGCCAAAGGTGGGCATTCCAAGTGGTCAAGGAGGGCTACCGCCTCCACTTGGCCCAGACACCTCCCCCTTTCTTTCTGGGAGAGCCTCTTGGGGCTCCACTGGGACATTCTACTGAAGGAACTGGCAGGTGTTCTTGAAGACAGAGTGGTAGAACCAGTTCCCCGTCATCTCAGGGGCAAGAGGTTCTACTCCAGGTACTTCCTCATACCAAAGAGAACAGGGGACCTAAGGCCCATTCTCGACCTGCGCAGTCTGAACAGATTCCTGGTGAGGGAGAAGTTCAAGATGCTCTCCCTTGGAACATTGCTGCCTTACCTCTAGCAGGGAGATTTGGTTATGCTCCTCGTATCTGAAAGATGCCTACACACACATGCTCATTCCCCCCAACCACAGGCAGTACCTGAGGTTCATGGTGGGGAGCAGCCATTACCAGTACAGGGTGCTGCCCTTTGGCTTGGCTTCCGCCCCAAGGGTTTTCACCGAGTGCCTGACAGTCGTGGCCACCTTCCTCCGCCTCCAGGGAGTGTTTGTCTTCTCCTACCTGGATGATTGGCTCATAAAGGGAGGCATGGCCTCAGAAGTACAGCAGGCAACCGCACGTACCATCCAGATCCTGCAAAGTCTGCGGTTTATAATAAACTACCCCAAGTCCCACCTCCTCATGACACAGTGCCTGGAGTTCATAGGGGCAAGGCTAGACACCCTGCAGACAAAGGCCTTCCTTCCAGGGGACCGAGCCGCCTGGCTTAGGGCTCTGGCCCTGGACATACAACACCATCTTTTGGGGTTCGCTCGGCTCCTGCTGCGCCTACTTGGACACATGGCCTCTATGGTCCATGTCACCCCAGATGCCCGCCTCCACATGAGGGCGGCACAGTGGTGCCTGCGGGACCATTGGACGCAGGCCACAGGCTGTCTCCGCAACAGAGTGGTAGTGACCCGCCGGTTGGCGGAATTCCTGACCTGGTGGCAAAATCCCCAGTACCTAGAGGCAGGGATGCCCTTCCAGACTTCACGCCCCTTAAGGGTTCTTAAGATGGATACCTCCCTGCTGGAATAGGGAGCCCACTGTGTGAGACCTCCACACCCAGGGCAGCTGGTCGCAGGGTGAGAGCAACCAGCAGATCAACCTCCTGGAATTACAGGTGATACACCTAGCCCTCTGAGCCTTTTGCCTCTGCCTATGGCACCAACCAATGTTGGTCCAAATAGACAACCAGGTGGCTATGTTCTATGTGAACAAGCATGGGGGCATGGGGTTCTGCACCCTCTGCTGTGAGGTGATAGCCCTCTGCTCCTACGCAGTCCAGCAGGGCATATTCTTACAGGCAGTATACCTGCTAGGCCAGGACAACTCACTGGCCGACAGACTAAGCAGGGTCCTCCAGCCGCACGAGTGGCAGCTGGATCCCAGAGTGGCCAGGCGGCTCTTCCACCTCTGGGAGGAACGATGGATAGACCTGTTTGCCAGCCCGGACAACTACCAGTTTCCCCGCTTCTGCTCTCGGCAAGCCCATCCTTCCCAGGTGGCGGCAGGTGCATTTCTCATCCCGTGGTCGGAAGGTCTCATGCCTTCCCAACCACACCACTAATTGCCGAACTTTATTCAGGACCCTCCGCGACAAGGCTTCGCTGATCTTGATAGCCCCTTGATGGCTCAGGCAGCCATGGTTCCCTGCTACTCCAGCTTTCGATAGAGACTCCCATCCCATTGGAGAGCACCCCAGGGCTCTTGTTGCAGGGCTGTCTCTTGCACCCTAACTTGGGGTCCCCGTAACTAACAGCATGGCTGCTGAAAGGATGACACTAGCCCCTTTCAACCTCTCAGAAGAAGTGGAGGAGATTCTGCTGGCTTCCCGTAAGTCCTCCACAAGGAAAACATATGCCTTCAAGTGGTGAAGGTTTTCAGTCTGCTGTGTAGAGCATGGGATTAGCCCGTTCTCCTGTCTGGTGCAGCTGCTGCTGCAGTACCTTCTCCATCTCTCGCATTCCAGACTCAAATCAAACTCCGTCAGAGTGCACCTCAGTACCCTGGTGGCATATCACCACCCGGAGGATGGCAGACCCCTCTCAGCCCAGCCGTTGGTGACTCGCTTCATGATCTCTCTGGTACTTTAAGTGAAGGTATGCAAGCAGCATGGAATCTGTCTACCTTTTGGGAACCTGACAGGTACCTGTGACAGGATACTGGGCTTGATGGACCCTTGGTCTGACCCAGAATGCCATCTCTTATGTTCTTTTGTTGTGCAGTACTTTTAGTTTCAAAAATGGTGCAAAATCCGTGGATTAAGAGTGCATTTGTACTTTGTCATTGTGCAGATAATTTTAAAATAGTCCCTTTATGTACTGCGTCTTGTTGTCTTTGGCATCACAAGATATTTTCTATCTCCCTTTCAGGCCCTAGTTAGTCTGCCTGTGCTGCTCTATTTCCTGCAATTTGTGCTTGAGTGTTCTGTGCTTTCAGCAAGGTTAACCTGATTCTGTCAGTGGTGTTGCAATTTGCTTTGTCCAGAAGATGGCAGCATACTCTTGCAAATGCCAGACCGCTTGCAATTTGAACAAATCACATTTTAATAAGGTTATTGTAAATGTTTGTGTTAGCAGAAAATCCCCCAAAATTTGTTTTTGTAACTAATTCCATGAATTATCAAAAAATCTAAGTCACCTGCAGGTACAACCCTAAGCACTGAAGGATTTGTCACATCATAGTGATGTGGTGGCTGTGATTACATTTGGCTTAAGTTAATGGTGCCCAAACTATGGGTTGAGACCCCAAATGGGGTTGCAAAATCCTTATTTGGAGTCATCGCTGCCTGCAGAGCTCTGGGGAAGAAAATGCCAGCTATCACCAATCCACTGGCACTACCTTCAACCAACCTTTCCCCTCCTCTGAGTCTGGTGTCATCCTTCCCCTCTAGGGTTGTGGCGGATCGCATCGTGTGCGTCCCCTTTTCTCAGGAATGTGCACTAGAGATAGGACCTCAAGCAGGAGCCCGCACATGTGTAGAGAGCCTTACCTTCAGCCACATCCTGTCCCCTCACAGGCTTTTTGTTTGTGTGGGGGTGGGACGTGGCTGAGGCTGAACCTTCTTCGCGGGTTCGGACCCAGGCTTGCGATCCCTGGGTTTCCTATCTGTCCTATGAGTCCTGGCTGCTGAATGTCAGGCATGGTGAGTACAGCACATAATTATTTTAAAAAGCATAGATGTTTATATATATGTTGTATTACCTGTTCCATGTAAGTGCACAGCAGGCCTTCCCTGCTATGTACAAGACTGTTATCTGTAAACCGCATTGATTTTAAAGACGCGGTATATAAAAGCGTAAAATAAATTTATTTATTTACATTCTCTTATATACCGCGCTATTCTGCATCAGTGCGGTTTACATTGAACAAACTGAAATTACATTGAACAGGGCATTATAACTTGGAGATAACTATTTTACAGGGAACATGGGCTATGGAGGGTTAAGTGGCTTGCCCAAGACCACAAGGAGCACCTGTGGGACTAGAAACCCCAGTCCTTCCGGCCCAAGGTTGCTGTCCTCTAGTGGGATTTGAACCCCCGACCTTCCGGCCTGAAGTACCTTGCCCCAACCACTAGGCCACTCCTCCACTCCAATAAATAAATAAAATGTTTATTTATGTTGTTTGAGTGATAATTTTATTTAGATATAATGTAGGTTTATGTGATTTTTCAGCTGTTAAAAGGGATCACACCAGAAAACAGGTTGGGAAGCGCTGACTTAGGTTCTTTAGATGTGTTTTGAAGGGAGACATCTTAATTAGTAATCAGTGCAAACCTTGCAGGTTTGCCTCAATACCAACTTCGTCCATTACAGTTTATGCAGAACACTGCAGCTCACCTTCTCACTCACTCCTCCTAATTTGATCATGTTACTCCTCTACTCATACATCTGCACCGGCTCCTCCTCAAATCCAGGTTTACATACAAAATACTCACCATTGTTGACAAAGTTATCCCCACCGGTACCCCTCAATATCTTGCAGACCTTATTCACCTTCATGCTTCTCCACGTCTACTCCAGTCCATCCGTGCAAATCGTCTTTCCCTTCCCTCTCCCACACAACACACCTTGAGCTTACCCATCAGTCCTCATTCTTCTTCCTGGGCCCTGCAGTCTGGAACTCACTGCCATCCACGCTTCACATTGAACTTTCTTTCCCTAGATTCAAAACCATGCTCAAAGCTCATCTCTTTCACCTCACATTTGACCTTCCCCTCACCCACCCCTTACTGCTCTCCTGGCTGCCTTCCCCTTCTTTAAATCATTGCATCTATCCCTTTACCTTCTACCTATGATATTTTACTTGCTCTTTTTCTTTTTTCCTTTTCTCTTTGCTTTCCTGTCTACCAATGGCGTTCTTTTCCATTTCCATACTTGCAGCCTAATTTGATTTTGTACACCACCCTGACGCTATTGCTTGGGCAGTATATGAAATAAAGATAAAGATCATTAACATAGTACCCGAAGATTGGAAAATGGTCAATGTATTGCCAATTTTTAAAAAGGGTTCCAGGGGTGATCTGGGTGTACTTGATGTCAGTACTGGGCAAAATGGTAAAAAAATAAAATTACTGAAAATGTAGATTGGCGTAGTTCAATGGGAGAAAGTCAACATGGATTTAGCGAATAAAAAGTCTTGTCTTACTAATCTGTTATATTTTTTTGAAGGTGTGAATAAATACGTAGATAAAGGTGAGCCAGTTGATCTAGTGTATCTGGATTTTCAGAAAGCCTTTGACAAGGTTCCCTCATGAAAGATTCTTGTCATGGGAATGGGGGCAGTGCAGTACTGTGGATCAGGAACTGGTTAAAAGATAGAAAAAGAAAGTTGGGTTAAATGGCCAATTTTCTGAATGGAGAAAGGTAAATAGTGTGCTGTTCTGGGCCCATTGGTTTTTAACATTATTCATAAATGACCTGGAAATGGGAATAACGAGTGAGGTGATCAGATTTTCAGAAGACACAAAATGATTCAAACACAAGAGGATTGTGAAAAATTGCAGGAGGACCTTGATAAATTGGAAGACTGGACATCCAAATGGCAGATGAAATTTAATGTTGACAGCTGCAAAGTTATGAACCTAGGAAAGAATACCCAGACTATGGTTACACGATGCAAGGTTCCACATTAGGAACCACCACCCAGGAAAAGGATTTAGGTGTCATGGTGGATAATACATTGATACCCTCCGCCCAGTGTGCAGCAGCAACCAAGAAAGCAAATAGAATGCTAGGAATCATAAGGAAAGGAATGGAGAATAAAACCAAGGACATTATAATGCTTCTGTATCATTCCATCGTGTGACCGCATCTTGAATGTTGTGTGCAATTCTGGTCACCGTATCTTAAAAAGGATATAACAGAATTAGAAAAGGTACAGGGAAGAGCCACCAAAATGGTAAAGGGGATGGAAGGATACCCCTATGAGGAAAGGCTTAAAAGGTTAGGGCTCTTCAACTTGGAAAAGAGATGACTGAAGGGAGATATGTGGCCTAGTGAGGGAGGAGTAGCCTAGTGGTTGGGGCAAGTTACCTCAGGCTGGAGGGCCAGGGGCTCAAATCCCGCTAGAGGACAGCAACCTTCCAGTCCTTGTGGCCTTGGGCAAGCCACTTAACCCTCTGTTGCCTCAGGTACAAAAACATAGATTGCGAGCCCTTTGGGGACAAGGGGAAAAAAAAATATATAGTACTTAAATGTACATCGCTTTGACTGGTAGAAAAGCAGTAGTTAAATAAATAAAATAAATAAATAATAGAGGTCTATAAATTAATGAATGGAGTAGAACGTGTTAACGTAGATCGGTTGTTTACGGCATCAAAAAGTAGAAAAACTAGGGGACATGCAATGAAACTACACTGTAACCTATTTAAGACTAATAAGAAAATATTTTTCACTCAATGCTTAATCAAAGTCTGGAATTTTATTACTGGAGGATGTAGTAAAAGCTGTTGGTGTAGCTGGGTTTAAAAAAGATTTGAAGAAGTTCCTGGAGGAAAGATCCATAAACCATTATTAAAGAGGACCTGGGAAATGCACTGTTTACCCCGGGAGGAGCATTGTGGAACCTGTGTGCCTTTTTGGGAACATGCCAGATACTTGTGACTTGGTTTGTTCACTGTTGGAAACAGGATATTGGGCTTGATGGACCTTGGTGTGACCCAGTATGGCATTTCTTATGTTCTAATTAGTGAGTTGAAATAGTATTAAACTAGAACCTGTTTCTATTAGCCACAGTGTGGGAGCCAAGGATATCACTGTTTAAAAAAAAAAAAAGGAGGGGTATACCTTTAACTATTAAAAAGAAACACAAAAAAAGAAGAGACAAATTGGCCCTAACTCTAAAGAGGTGCTCTTTGATAGGAGTCAAAACTAACTTTATATGGCTCTGTCACTAAGGGCAAAAACCTAGCATTGGTTCTTCCAGCAACCATAGCATTCAGTCATAAATGTTTTTTCCATCCGCTAAAGTGAACCACCTTAATAATATGGTACTAGGGTCGGCAGCAGCTGATGTGGAATATTTGATACTGATTTCCAGATTTGATATCTGCTCATGGCTCTGTGGAAGGGGAGAGGGGGAGTCCCATCCATTGTCCAGCAGTGACACCTGTGGGTGGGATTGAGAGCATATGAAGTTCGCAAAGAAGCCCTGAGTCTGTGGTCTCTAACTGAGGCTGGGTTTTATAGCGAGGTGGGTGGGTCTATGTTGCTTCATCTAGTGTTGATGGTTTATCTGTATATAGGCTGGATATCCGGGTGCACCTCACTTTTCAGGTCAGGTTTTATTTGATTTTTTTTTTTCATTTTTCCTTTCTAGATTTGGGCTAGTAATTTCCTCCCAAATGAAGCCAAGGCAGAGGATCGGACCCAGAGGCAGTATCACCTGAAATACGGCATGTCGATGCTGGTAGAGTACTGCCGGCAGGAGACCCTACGGAAGGTGAGTTATCGCAAGTGCAGTGAAATGGATATTCCACATATTCCTAATGAATACGGATAAGAGATTTTGCATACATTTTAAGGCAGTGCATGGATTTTTTTTTTTTTTGCTGTGTTTTTTGTTGACTGTTTTGTATTTTGCTTTGGGCTCCCTGATAGAGCAGTCAGTAAATTGAAATAAATTGTATTTTCCTTTGCGTCCCTCTAGTCCAGTCCCGGAACCATAGAGTTTAGTACGTCCTCCAGCAGCTTTGGAGACTGAAAGATGTCATCGTTCTGATGTCACCGGTATAAGTAGGCAAGTACCGCCCCCTTCCACCAGTACTTTCAGTCTCCAAGCAGCTGAAGAGACGTCTGAGCCTGGGACTGGGCTCAGGAGGTGCAAATAAGCAGAGCTAAATTCCCTTTAGTTTCCTTTTTAAGTGTTAAAGTTGGGGTTTTCAGGTTAATTTTTAAGTTTACCTAATTGGTTTTCTTGTTAATTTGTAGGACTGCTGCTGCTGACATAGCTCCTGTTTGTGCTGCTGAGCCTCCCTCACTCTCCCTCCCCCCCCTCAGGGTTTCTTTCCCATCGAGAAAACGAACAGTGGCCGAGTTACGGCAGCAGTTGTGCCTCCCTGCTCCCGAACCCGCAGCAAAGGGTGAGGAGCAGGTGGAAGGCCAAGTCAGCAGCGGCGGCGGCGCACCACGTGGCAAGCAGGAGTCTTGCAGGGGTGATTGGTGCAGGCCCGCCAGAGCCGAAGCCGCGGTACGGCTGAGCTCCGGCGTTCAGGTGGCTCCCTTCTCATTCCTCAGCGGGAGGTAAGTCGGGAGGCGGCGAGCCGTGGTTTGCGCAGTACAGCAGCAAGGAGAGTTTCAAAAGGAGCGGTTTGCAAAGGCAGCCTTAGGACGCACGCTTAGCTGGCGCTCGGAGGGGCAGACCGCGTGAATCTGAGCGGGAAGCCTCGCGGCGGCCATTTTGGGCTGCCGCGGTTTTATACTTTTGGGCACTTCTCTGTTGAGAGCGTGTTTTAGGCCTCGGTTTGGCCTCGTTTGAGTTGATGGTTTGTTAGTACCTGCTAGTTTCCATTGGGTGCAGGTTTCTTTGTCATTAAAAAAAATAAATAAAAAATATAGAAGGAAAATGGAGTCTTTGGCAAGTGGCTCATTGTCAGGCTGCGCTGTCTGAGCATTTTTGCGGTTGGGGTCCTGTAGGTGCACAGCAGTTTAAAAAACAAAAAAAAAAAGAAAATAAATAAGAAAACACGAGGAGGTTCTCAGACCTTTGCTAAGATGCCTGCTAAGCCGCGTTGTTTGGTCTGTGGTACCAGACGCGGCGAGATGTTGGACTCGGGGGTGTGTAGAGCCTGCACTTTGGAAGCAGAGGTGATGGATAAGGCGTTAGGGGTTTCCCCTGGGGAGCAGATCGTGGTTCCCGTGGAGTCGGGTGAATCCCTGCCTCCATCCTTGAGTCCAGCGCAGCCGATGGCCGGGCCCTCTTCGGCGGACACCACTTCGCTTCCAATGAGTTTGAACCCATCAGGGGGGGCTCCTGGGATACCCCCTGATTTTTTTCTCTCTCATGAATCAGGCCTTTGCCTTGCTGCAGCCTATGTTGGGGGCTCGGGCCCAGGGTCCTAGGGGACAGAAGCGGGCCGGGTCGGGAGGCCTGCCTGAAGAGGAGGCTGTTCCGGCCAAGCACAAGAAGGCGACGGGGGAAGATGGTTCGCCCTCTCAGCTCGCGGAGGAGCTGGAAGGGGCGGATGAGGACGGAGATGAGGTCTCGGAGGGCGAGTTGGAAGAGGGAGAATTGCCTGATTTGGAGCAACAGAGTAGAGTAGTCAGAGTGTTTCGAAGAGAGGAGTTGCCGGCCTTGATTGCCGAGACCCTCAAGACGTTAAACATGCCCTCGGGGGGGCCCAGTAGCGGAGGAGACGTTGGAGGATCCGCTTCTGCAAGCGGTTCGGACGTCCCAGAGAGTCTTTCCTGTTCATAGGGTTTTTAGAAGCATGATTCAGGAGGAGTGGGACTGTCCGGAGTCGGCTCTGCGTGGTTCGAGAGCCTTGGCTCGACTTTACCCGCTTTCTGACCAGGATAGGGAGCTTTTCCGCTCTCCTAAGGTAGATGTCGCGGTGTCTGCAGTGACCAAGAAGACTACGATTCCGGTCAAAGGAGCTGCGGCATTGAAGGATGTGCAAGATAGGAAGTTGGATACTTTGCTAAAGCAAGTTTTGATATTGGTGCCCTTTCCTTGCAGGCCGCGATAGCGGGGGCGTGGGTGGCGAGAGGATGCTTGCGCTGGTCCCAAAGGTTGCAGGGGGATCAGGTGGAGGGGCACTTAGATGAGGTAACGCGGCTGGAGTCGGGCACCGCGTATTTGGCGGATATTCATTATGACCTTATCCGGGGCCTGACTAAGAGTATAGCATCGGTGGTGGCTGCACGCCGGTATATTTGGTTGCGAAACTGGTCGGCGGATGTTTCGTCTAAGGCTCGTCTCAGCAAACTCCCGTTTAGGGGTAAGCTTTTGTTTGGCAAGGAGTTGGAAAAGTTGGTTAAGGATCTCGGAGAGTCGAAGGGAGGTCGGTTGCCGGAAGATAAGCTGAAGCAGGGCCGGGGGGCTTCGAGCTTCTGAGGATCTTCCAGAGAGTTTCGTAGGTTTCGGCCCTCTCGTTTTGGACAGCCCCAGCGAGCGAGGTTTCCCGTTAGGGGGCAGGGATTTCGAAGGTTTCGAGGAGCGGGCAGAGGTTTTGCGTCTTTTCAATCCTTAAATGTTAAGAAGTCCCAATGAGATGAGGCGGGCTCAGGCAGAGGTGGTGCCCGTGGGAGGATGGTTGCAGGAGTTTTACCCTGCCTGGGTCCAAATTACCTCAGATCAGTGGGTCTTGAAAGTTATTCGAGAAGGGTATTCTCTAGAGCTCCATCAACCCGTGTTAGATTCCTTTGTCCAATCTCCTTGCAGAGCTCCGCAGAAGGTGCGAGTGGTCGCCGAAACGCTGCAGCGCTTGCTGCAGCTCAGAGCAGTGGTACCCGTTCCTTCGGACCAGTACGGCTGCGGTCGCTACTCCATATATTTTGTGGTTCCAAAGAAGGAGGGCACGTTTCTGCCTATTCTGGATTTAAAGAGGGTCAATCGCTGTCTTCGGGTTACCCACTTTCGGATGGAAACGCTACGCTCGGTCATTGCGGCGGTCAGGGCGGGCGAATTCCTCACGTTGTTGGATCTCACAGAGGCTTATCTCCATATCCCGATTCGGCGGGAGCATCAGAGGTTTCTAAGGTTTGCGGTACCTATGGGGCATTTTCAGTTTCAGGCGATGCCCTTCGGGTTGGCGAAAGCGCCTCGGACGTTCACCAAGATCATGGTGGTCGTGGCGGCGGCGCTCCGCAAGGAAGGAGTGCTGGTGCATCCTTATTTGGACGATTGGTTGATTCGGGCAAAGTCGAGAGAGGAGAGTATAGCGGCCACCGCTTGGGTAGTACAATTGTTGGAAAGCCTAGGCTGGGTGGTCAGTTTGGCGAAGAGCAGATTGGTTCCCTCGCAGTCTCTAGAATATTTGGGAGCGCATTTCGACACAAGGAAAGCAGCGGTGTTTCTCCCGATCCACAGAGCGCAGGGGTTGCGAGGGCTCGTGGTCAGGTTTCTGGCAAGGCGGGCGCCGATGGCGTGGCAGTATCTGCAGGTGCTGGGAACAATGGCGGCTACAATCGAAGTGGTGCCGTGGGCCAGGGCTCATATGCGACCCTTGCAGAGAGCGCTGCTCCGGCGGTGGTCTCATCAGAACGATGCGTTGTCTCAGCGGCTGATTTGTCCCCTAGAGGTGCGTCAGAAGCTTCTCTGGTGGCTGCGGATGGAAAACCTGGAGGCGGGCGTGCCTCTGGAGCCTCCGTCTTGGAGGTTGTTAACGACGGATGCCAGCCTCGTAGGATGGGGGGCGCATTTCGAAGGCAGGTTTGCTCAGGGGCACTGGTCGCTGGAAGAACAGGAATGGTCCATCAACCGTCTAGAGATGAGGGCGGTGATTTTGGCTCTTCAAGAGTTTCAGGCGTCGGTGTGGCAGACGGCGGTGCGGGTGCTGTCCGACAATGCGACGACTGTGGCGTACATCAATCGTCAAGGGGGCACCGGCAGTGTGCCGCTGGAAGAGGAGGCAAGCCAGCTTTTGCAGTGGGCCGAGCAAAATTTAGTGGCTCTTTCGGCTCAGCATGTGGCCGGAGTAGACAATGTTGTAGCGGATTTTCTCAGTCGCCGCAGGGTGGACCCGGGGGAGTGGGAACTTCACCCGGACGTTTTTCGGTTATTGGTGCAGCGATGGGGGCTTCCTCTAATGGATCTAATGGCGAGATTCGAGTCGGCAAAGGTGTCCTGCTTCTTCAGCCGGAGGCGCGAACGAATGTCAGAGGGTCTAGACGCGTTGGCTCAGCGGTGGCCGGAAGAGGGGCTGCTCTACGTGTTTCCGCCATGGTCTCTCATAGGCCGAGTGGTGCAGCGCATAGAAAGGCACCGCGGCCCAGGAGACCTTGGTATGCGGACTTGGTGCAGCTGCTGGTGGACAGGCCATGGCTGCTTCCTCTTCGGGAGGACCTCTTGCTTCAGGGCCTGTTACGCATGCCCCAGGTGGCTCGGTTCTCGCTAACGGCATGGCTCTTGAACGGGCTAGGATGACTGCGAAGGGTTACTTGGCAGCAATCATTTCTACTTTGTTGAAGGCGCGTAGGCGCTCCACTTCATTGGCGTATATCCGCGTGTGGCGGATTTTTGAAGCCTGGAGAGCGGAGCGGAAGCTGAGGCCCTTAGGGGCCTCGGTGCCGCACATACTTTCCTTTTTGCAGGATGGTGTGGAAAAGGGTCTAGCAGCTAGCTCCTTGCGGGTGCAGTTGGCAGCCATATCCTGTTACCGTTGTAAAGATCGGGGGCAGCTGTGGGGGCTCATGGCGATATTTGACGATTTTTGCGGGCGGTTTTAATTATGCGGCCTCCGAAGCGGAGTCCCGTGCCTGCATGGGATCTGAATTTAGTCTTGGAGGCGCTGGTGAGAGCGCCGTTTGAGCCCTTGGGCACTTCTTCGCTGAAGGATCTCACCTTGAAGGCTGTGTTTCTGGTGGCTATTTGCTCAGCTAGGAGAATTTTGGAGCGGCCTCCGAAGCGGAGTCCCGTGCCTGCATGGGATCTGAATTTAGTCTTGGAGGCGCTGGTGAGAGCGCCGTTTGAGCCCTTGGGCACTTCTTCGCTGAAGGATCTCACCTTGAAGACTGTGTTTCTGGTGGCTATTTGCTCAGCTAGGAGAATTTCGGAGTTACAAGCTTTGTCCTGTAAGGAGCCATATTTGTCCTCCTTCAATCACAAAGTAGTATTGCGTACGGTGCCAGCTTTTTTGCCGAAGGTAGTTTCGGTTTTTCATGTCAACCAGGTGGTGTCGCTTCCGGTGTTTTCGCAGGAACAGAAGGATGCCTCCGGGGGCAGGTTGCATCTGCTGGATGTGCGTCGTGTGCTTAAGAGCTTTCTCCGCAGGACCGCGCCTTTCCGGAAGTCGGACAGATTGTTTGTATCCTTTGGGGGTCCGTGTAAAGGCGAGGCGGCGGCAAAGTCTTCTATTTCTCGTTGGCTGAAGGAGGCGATCGCGTCGGCGTACCTCCTAGAGGGAAGGACGGTGCCGGAAGGTCTCCGGGCTCATTCCACTAGGGCGCACGCGGCGTCTTGGGCGGAGGTCAGTTTGGTCCTGGTCGGTGACATTTGTAGAGCGGCAACCTGGTCATTTTTACATTCCTTTACCAGGCACTATCGGCTAGATGTGTAGGAAGCGGGAGATGGACGTTTTGGCTCCGCGGTTCTTCAGGCTGGGCTTGCGGGTCCCTCCCGTTAAGATTCACTGCTCTGTTACATCCTCTATGGTTCCAGGACTGGACTAGAGGGACGCAAAGGAAGGTGAAATTAGACTTACCTGCTAATTGTTGTTCCTTAAGGAACTCTAGTCCAGTCCCGGATCCCTCCCCGTCTGTTGTTAAGGGCGGCATTCAGCCTGAAGTGTAGGGGGGTTGGACGTTGGTGAGGTTCCGAGGGGTGCGCAAACTGTGAGCGCAGGAGGAGCCTTTTTTTGTGGCAGCAGTGCTTCGTTAGCTTTGAAAAAAGAAGAATCAGTTTAAAACATGTTGGCCTAGTGGCTTCGTGTTTTTATGGGATTAAGGGTGGTTGTTCCGACTACCTATTTCATTAATTTATTATAGTTAACTACTTATTTGTTGCTCTGCTGAGTCTGCTTTGTCAATAGGTACTGGTGGAAGGGGGCGGTACTTGCCTACTTATACCGGTGACATCAGAACGATGACATCTTTCAGTCTCCAAAGCTGCTGGAGGACGTACTAAACTCTATGGTTCCGGGACTGGACTAGAGTTCCTTAAGGAACAACAATTAGCAGGTAAGTCTAATTTCACCTTATTTTCAGTTATTAACATATGTTGATGAAACCGCTGTAGTTAATCTTCAAAATGAATAAACAATGCATGGCGGTATTTCATGCATGTTGATTTGTTGGGGGGGGGGAGGAGTTATCCTAAAAGCCCAACTGATTGTGGAGATTCATAGGACCAGCTTGAATCCTACTGGCTTAATCTAGTAAAAAGTAATTGTTATTGATGACTAATGGCACGGGAGTCAGTTTTCTGCCATGGTTGAGCACTTCCGTTTAGGAAACTTTTCAGCTGAACCCTAAGTAGCCATCCACTCATGCACTCACGTGCATGTTAAAAATAGTGAGCTATGCAGTAAGGCCTTAACGTGCACATTAAACTGGGCCAAAACATCATTAACTTTAAGCATGCTAATCTTAGCCAGGCCAATATTCAGCCGCCTTGGTTGACTCTTTTTTTTTTTTTTTTTAAATGTCAGCTGTGTTGGTTAAAGAAAAAAAAAATCTGGATTTTCAGCGCCAGTATCTGGATCGAGCTGCGAGCACCTCTGTTATCCGGATAGCGGCTATATGGATAAAGTTAGGATTGCCTTTCTGCTCTGCCTGTGGACCGCTCTGGCGCTATCCAGATAATGCTGAGGTGATCAGGATGATTTTAAGTGGTACTTTCTAGTTAGGGCTACCGAAAATCGCCAGATAACCCTGGCCAGCCATACTTACCTGGATAACAGGTACTGCTATCTGGATAAGTACTTCTGAATATATTTACCCCAGTATGTTCACACATGTAAATGAAGGAGTCTCATATGCAAAAGAGGTTTTAGCAAATGCATGGTAAATATGTTCTTTACACTATCTACCGAGCGCTCCTTAATACCTACCTGAGATGGATGCTAACTTAATAGGGAGGAGTGGCCTAGTGGTTGGGGCAAGGTACCTCAGGCTGGAAGGTCAGGGGTTCAAATCCCACTAGAGGACAGCAACCTTGGGCCAGAAGGACTGGGGTTTCTAGTCCCACAGGTGCTCCTTGTGGTCTTGGGCAAGCCACTTAACCTTCCATTGCCCTTGTTCCTTGTAAAATAGTTATATCCAAGTTATAATGCCCTGTTCAATGTAATTTCAGTTTGTTCAATGTAAACAGCCTTGATATCATGAAAGGCGGTATATAAGAAATGTTAAATAAAATAAATAAATAATAATGTGCATGTTATTCAAAGGACTGTGCTAACGGTGAGCAGAGGGTTAGAAAAATAGAGGGCATGTACAGGAAAGAACGCTGAAACATTTCCTACAGCCCTTTTGAGCATGAATATATATTTACATACAAAAGTGCAGAACAATGCACACTTTTTTTCAAAAACTTCTTAAAAATATCATGTATTTACACACAAATAGGTCACAGTTATGTATCATACAGAATTTTCAAGTATTGCTCCACACCTTACAATGCACATGGAACAGAGGTTTCATGCTGTTGTATAAATGGAGATGCTGCAGAATTTTGGTACGGTTCTTGGGATAATTATTGTGAGTCTGGCTCCCGAATAAACATAATTGCTTACTTTATTTAACCAATTTTATATAGTGCGTTTCTACACATCAAAACGGTTTGCAAAGAACTGAGTTTTTACAATGAACAAGTTATGAACAGCATTAGAACTTTTACAATGGTTATGGAGAATAATTCGGTGAACTCATAACTATGAACATTTTTAAAGATGAGAACAAACGCAACTACATACAAAGGGATAAAGGGCTGGCAAGAGTGGGGGTTGTGTGTTCATGAGGGTTTCATGAGGGTGGGGGGAGTGAGGGTGGGACAGGGGGATGATGATATGCTTGTGGGCGTGAGTTTCTAGTAACATAGTAAATGACGGCAGATAAATACCAGCATGGTCCATCTAGTCTGCACAGTAAGATGGCAAGAGTAGGTGCACCTGCCGCTCTGTGCAGGCTACCCCTCCCCATGTCTTTGTTTAGGGGTGAACCCACTGCTCCATGTAGGACACCCCTATTTGTTGTGAAATTAGATAGTTAAGTTTATTTTGATTTTATCCTGTTGCTGTAAAGGGATTCACTGTGTCTGTCCCATGCCATTCTGAATTTTGTCACTATCTCCAGGAACAAGCAGGAATAAGTCCTCACATATGGGTACGTCGGAACCGACGGAGCCTGCGCGGGAAAGCTCCCCAGCTTCCTAGAATGGAAGCTTTTGGGACCTCCCACTGCACATGCGCGCTGCCTTCCCGCCTTCCTGAACAGCTCTCCTCAGTTTCTCTTTTTCCGCGGAGCCAGCAGGTCGTGTATCCTGTCACCGCTGAAGAAATTGTAGTTTTTTGTTTTGTTTCTTTAGACCGCGTACCTGCCTTCCCATACCGATACCGGTATCGCCGGTCTTCCTTTTTCTTTCTTGAAAAATTATTTTCTTTTCTTTTATTATTTTTCAGCACTTGGTCACTTCAGTTAGGCCTTCAGGCCTACTTGAATTCTCCACATGGAGAAGCCAGCCCCTGGATTTAAGAAGTGTACCAAGTGTACTGCTGTAATATCAGTCACAGACACCCATGAATGGTGTCTTAAATGTTTGGGGCCTGACCACTCCATTCCGGACTGCCCTTCCTGCTCCCAAATGTCTAAGCGTGGGCTGCAGAACCGGGCCAACAAATTCCATGTGCTGTTTGCTTCAGAGAATCCAACATCACAGTCATCCAGGTCATCATCTCCGGATGGATCTCAGGTAACCAAACCTTCTGTGGGCAAGTCCTCAAAGGGCAAATCTCCTTCAAAGCATCGAGAGGCTCTTAGTTTTGAGGACCCTGCCCCAGCCAAACAGCCCCGGCGGGAAGCTCTGCCTTCCAAAACGCCAATTCAGGGGCTACAGGTTGACATCGATGGCACGGCCTCGACAGATCACCTGTTGGACTGCTCTGGGGTACCGGCCCATACCGGTACCGACATCCAGGCAGCCGTGGCGTCTATGGGCAATACTGTCCAATCCATGCAGCAGGCCGTCATGGCTTTCATTAAAGCTGCAACGCCATCGGTACCGCTTCCAGCGGTTCCGGTTCCGGTATCGTCCGCCATGCCGGAACCCAGGCCTTCCTCTTCTAAACGCAAATCGGTACCGTATGGGCTTTCGCTCCATACCGCTTCCATACCCGGTACGCCCGATGTCGATACCGATCGGTATGCGTATCGTGCGTTGGAGGAAACTAGAGAATACACCGATTCCTCTGAGGATTTTGGCTCCTCTGATGAGTCTGCAGAGCTCTCCCTTGACCTTTCTGAGGAACCTTCTTCTCCAAAAAGGAGAATGTCTCCTCCAGAGGATTTGTCCTTTCAGGACTTTATTTTAGAAATGGCTAAAGGCCTTTCTATCACTACCTCCTCTGAAAGGGAACCAAGGTCAAAAAGATTGGATATTTTAGGATACTCTAAGTCTCCTAAAGAAGCAGTTACCCTGCCTATCCATGAAATCCTTCAGGAACAATTGATGGATTTCTGGGAGAACCCTTTAACTCTGTCTCCTTATTCCCGTAGGTTGGACACCATGTATCGGGTCCCTCCTTCTCCTGGTTTTCAGAAAACTCAATTGCCTCACCACTCCATTGTGGTAAAGTCTGCAATGAAAAAGATCAAGAGTACTAAAAGGCACTCTTCTACACCTCCAGGAAGGGAATGTAAGACACTGGACTCTTTTGGTAGGAAAATCTTCCAGGCTAGTATGCTTATAGCCAGGATTAATTCCTACAGCCTCTATATGGGCATGTTCCTAGGGGAACTTGCCAATAAAGTGCGGCATTTTGCCCCCTTTATCCCTGAGGATAAACAGGAGGACTTCCTTTCTGTTGTGAAACAACTCTCAGATGTTTCTAAGTTCTCCAACAGAGCTGCCTTTGATTCCTTCGAGGGAGCCAGCAGAGCTTCTGGCATTGCTATTGCAGCCAGACGTCTGGCTTGGCTCCAGGCTTCTGATCTGGAACCCTGGGTTCTAGATGGCTTACGGAATCTGCCCTGTACAGGTGAGAACTTATTCGGTGCAGAGTGGCAAGTTAAAGCCATTCAAATGGACGCTGAAAATGCCACCTTAGAGAGACTTTCTAAGTCCACTTCTACTCCCACTAAGAAGAAGTCTTTCAAGAGGCCTTATTATAAGAAGGCCAGATATGCTTCCAATACTGGCCAGCAATCTTCTCAACCTCGTTTTGCGGCTAAACGTCAGCAAACGAAACAAGCAAGAGCAAAGCCTGCAGCAGCTACTGCAGCTCAACAGGCTCCACCCCCTCAGGGGTTTTGACTTGCCCCTAGAGAACTTGCCATTCCTGGTTCTGGACCAACCAGAACCTCTCACCATACCTGGAAGGTTAGCTCACTTTGCTCCCAGATGGGAACAAATCACAACAGAGCAATGGACCCTCTCTATCATCCGAGAGGGTTACAAACTTCATTTCTCCAACCTTCCTCCTCATCACATGGTGAGACCCTTCAATTCTCCATCTCCTCTCCTAGCCCTGTTGGATCGGGAGATCTCTTCTCTGCTTGCCCAAGGGGCCATAGAAGAGGTTCCTCTTCATCAACAAGGGTCAGGTTTCTACTCCCCCTATTTTCTCATTCCAAAGAAGACAGGGGGATTCAGACCAATCCTAGATCTGAGAGAATTGAACAAATTTCTGTACAAGGAGAAATTCAAAATGCTCTCTTTGGGCATTCTCCTTCCATACCTTCAGAGTCAGGACTGGCTTTGTTCTCTAGACCTGCAGGATGCGTATACACATCTACTCATCCATCCATCCCACAGAAAATATCTTCGCTTTCTGTTCAGGGGAAGTCATTACCAATACAGAGTACTTCCCTTCGGTCTCGCCTCTGCCCCAAGAGTCTTTACCAAATGCATGGCAGTCGTAGCCGCATTTCTCAGAAGCATGGGGATTTTCGTATTCCCATATCTGGACGACTGGCTCATTCGAGCTCCAACTCAGTCGCAGGCCCAGATTTCCCTAGACCGCACAAGGAGCCTTCTGCAGTATCTGGGACTGGTGGTAAACCTTCCCAAGTCTCAACTCAGCCCTACTCAGTCTCTAGAATTCATAGGGGCCCAGTTGGACACCACCACTGCAAGAGCCTACCTTCCACTGGTTCGGGGTCAGCGTCTGCTGAGCTTGGCCTCCCAAGCCCAGTCCAGTACTCACTTGACAGCCAGGGAAATGCTACGCCTCCTGGGCCATATGGCCTCCACAGTACATGTGGTGCCCTATGCTCGTCTTCATATGAGAGCAGCTCAATGGACCCTGGCCACCCAGTGGACTCAGGCGTCGGGAGCACTCTCAGACCAAATACAAACCTCAAACCGTCTGTCTTGGTCCCTCCATTGGTGGATATCCACCAAGAATCTGTTGTTGGGGGCTCCCTTTCAGCCCTTGCTACCCCAAGCAACCCTCACAACAGATGCCTCCCAATTGGGGTGGGGAGCCCATCTGCTAACTCTCTCCACTCAGGGCACTTGGTCTCCACAGGAGGCCACCCTTCATATCAACCTCCTGGAACTGCGAGCAATTTACCTTGCCCTCAAGGTCTTCTATACCCTCCTTGCCAACCTGACTGTCCTGGTTCAGACAGACAATCAGGTGGCCATGTTTTACATAAACAAACAAGGAGGGACGGGCTCTCTGTCGCTTTGCAACGAAGCTCTCAGATTATGGGCCTTCGCCAGAGAGCACCAAATTCATCTGCTAGCAGTGTATCTTCCAGGAGTTCAAAACTCTCGAGCAGACAGACTCAGTCGAGTTCTGCTGCCACACGAGTGGTCCCTACACGTGGACCAGATAAGCAGAATCTTTCAGGAATGGGGGACCCCGGACATAGACCTCTTTGCAAGTCCGTGGAATGCCAAACTTCCCCGGTTCTGTTCCAGGACTCCGTGTCAGGAAGCTCAGGCCACGGACGCCTTTCTCCTCCATTGGGGTCAGGCGTTCCTATATGCCTTTCCACCCATTCCGCTGATTCCCAAGACTCTGTTCAAACTCCAGAGAGATCACGGCTCTATGATCCTCATAGCTCCACGCTGGCCACGCCAAGTGTGGTTCCCTCTGCTTCTACAGCTCTCCCAGGGATCCTCCCTGGACTTAGGAGCTGCACCAGACCTTCTGTCTCAGGAGGAGGGGACTTTGTGGCACCCAAACCCCAAATCCCTACATCTCCGAGCTTGGTTACTGAAGGCTTAAGTCTTCAAGACTTTAATCTTTCTCAACCTGTGAAAGATATCCTTCATGCCTCTAGGAAACCTTCCACGAGGCGGTCTTATGCTTTCAAATGGAAACGTTTTTCCATTTGGTGTGCTCAGCAGGGCCTTGACCCTCTGGCACTTCCTTTGAATTCCCTCTTAGACTATCTCCTGCATCTTTCCAATGCAGGCCTTAAGACGAATTCTGTAAGAGTCCATTTAAGTGCTATTTCAGCATCCCTGAAACCTATAAATGGACAACCTATCTCCTCTCATCCTCTTGTTGCAAGATTCATGAGAGGCCTGACTCTCACTAAGCCTCCCATCAGACCCCCCCCGGTCGCATGGGATTTGAATCTAGTGCTTGGTCAGCTTATGAAGCCACCTTTTGAGCCGTTATTTTCTACCTCCTTGAAATTTCTTTCCTGGAAGGTACTATTCCTAATTGCAGTCACTTCCGCTCGCCGCATCAGCGAACTGCAGGCTCTAGTGGCTAATCCACCTTATACAAGATTTCATCATGACAAGGTGGTCCTTAGGACGAATCCCCACTTTATGCCCAAAGTGGTCTCGCCTTTTCATCTTAATCAAGAGGTATATCTACCGGTTTTTTTTTTTTTTTTCCGGCTCCTCATGCCTCCAGTGCAGAGAGGAACCTTCATACTCTGGATTGTAAAAGAGCTCTAGCCTTTTACCTTAATAGGACTCAGCCACATCGAAAGTCTTCTCAACTTTTCGTGGCTTTTGATCCTTCACATTTGGGACTTCCAGTCTCCAAGCGTACACTTTCCAATTGGATTGCTCAGTGTATTTCCTTTGCTTACCAGAGTAAAAACATTTCTCTGGAAGGCCATGTCACAGCTCACAATGTGAGAGCCATGGCAACTTCTATGGCTCATCTGCACTCTGTTTCCATTGATCAGATCTGTCGAGCCGCTACCTGGGCCTCGGTTCATACCTTTACAGCCCATTACTGTTTGGACAAGGACTCCCGCCGGGATGCCTTGTTTGGCCAGGCTGTCCTCAAACACCTGTTCCATTCTTAGACAACTCCTGCCCACCTTCCCAGGATGGATGCCTGAGATCCATACGAAGATGGCGAACCCTTGGAGGGGGATCTCCCAGGCATCTCAGCTAGGGAGTCCCCATATGTGAGGACTTATTCCTGCTTGTTCCTGGAGATAGCACAGTTACTTACCTGTAACAGGTGATCTCTGGGAACAGCAGGAATTAGTCCTCACAACCCACCCACCTCCCCTAGGAGTTGTATCTTCTATCTATCTGTCTTCCTGTCCTCTCTCTATTGTCTCAGCTATAAACTCGAAACTGAGGAGAGCTGTTCAGGAAGGCGGGAAGGCAGCGCGCATGTGCAGTGGGAGGTCCCAAAAGCTTCCATTCTAGGAAGCTGGGGAGCTTTCCCGCGCAGGCTCCGTCGGTTCCGACGTACCCATATGTGAGGACTAATTCCTGCTGTTCCCAGAGATCACCTGTTACAGGTAAGTAACTGTGCTGTATTTGCCCCCACCACTTTCATCGGGAGGGCATTCCAAGCATCCACCACCCTTTCAGTGAAAACGTATTTCCTGACATTGTCTTTCAATTTACCCCTTTGCAGCTTCATTTTATGCCCTCTAGTTTTACAGCTTCCCCATCTTTGGAGAGGTTTGTTCATTATTTCTCTTTATGTATTTAAAGGTCTGAAACATATCTTCCCCTATCCCTCCTCTCCTCTAGAGAGTACATATTTAGGTCTTCAAGTCTCTTCTCATAAGGCTTCTGACGCAGACACCAAATCATTTTGGTTGCCTTCCTCTGAACAGTTTCCAGTCTTTTTACATCCTTTGCAAGATATGGTCTCCAAAACTGAACACGGTATTCCAAGTGAGGCTTCACCAGTGACTTATACAGTGGCATTAGTACCTCTTCCTTTGTGCTGGTAATTACTCTTTGTATGCAACCCAACATCCTCCTGGTTTTTGCCACCGTCTTGTCACACTGTTTTGCCACCTTGAGATCCTCAGAAATAATCACACCAAGGTCCTTTTCCTGGTCCGTGCACACCAACCTCTCGCCCCCTATCGCGTACATTTCCCTTGGATTTCTGCTTCCCAAGTGCATGACACTGCACTTCTTCGCATTAAATCTTAACTGCCAAGCATTAGACCATTCGTCCAGCTTTTGTAGATCTTTCCTTATGTTATCCACTCCCTCAGGGGAGTCCACTCTGTTGCAAATTTTCGTGTCATCTGCACAAAGACAGACTTCCTTATCGTGTCTCCGGGCCAGTCCAGACCAGATGGGTAGTCAAATCTCCCTCCTCTAGCAGCTGAGGACTGAATACTGTCTCTTGTTGCCAGGCTACCTAGCCCCCCCGAGGAGGCAGCAAGGCAGTCTTAATGTCCTCAGCAGCTGAGCTGGATGTGTGGAGATTTGGCTCCCCACAAAGGTCCTGTGTGTATTTTATTTCTTTCTTTGTTTTGGTTATTTTCTAAGGAAGAGTTTCACATTAGGCTTAGTGCTTGCCCTAGCTGGGTATTAGCACTGCGTTGACCTTCAGACTGACTGTAATTTATTTTGGCGCTACTATCAGTGTGCTCATATCAGAGTATGAGGCAGAGCCTGTCTCCTATACTCTGTTAGGGCCGATTGTGGGTCCAGACCTGGGAGCCCCAGATTCTGGTGTCCTTCTCCACTATCTCTCCTGCCCTTCTTCCCGCTAGCAGCGGGTGTTCAGGGTTCCGGAGCTGTTTTTACTCAGCCGGCAGTGTGCAGGTAATTTGTTTTTTTACTGATCACCGTTCCCCTTGCTCTTGCTTCTCTCTTCCTTCCCACGGCAGTTTTTAACAGGGGTACTTCGCGGTTTTGCCTTGGGGGTTTGGTCTCTCATTCCTGCACTTTCGGCTGGGCAATGCAGGATCAGGTTGGGGAACAATTAGACCGCATCTCCTCTGTTCAGCCCTCGGAGAAATGCGCGGGAACGGCGGCCATCTTTGGTGCTTCTGCCGTTTCTTCTGTTCCTCTGCCTAAGCCGGCGAAGCGCAAATCTAAGTCAAAGCATATCGGTGGGGAACCGGATAAACCTGTAGGGACAGCCATGCCTCAGATGCCTGATCCCTTTCTCTCTCCGGAATTTATTATCGCGTTTCACAAGGCCTATCTCCTTCAAAAGGCTCAGTCTCAGGTGCCAGTGGTAGCAGATTCTCTCCTGGCGCCGCAGGCTGAGATTTCTGGTAGGGCAGAGCTTAGAGAAGGGGTCTCTTCTTTGCCGCTTAGTGAGGCTAAGCTGGATAATATTTTCTTGACCGCGGAGGTCCTGGGGCCAGAGGAGGGAGAACTCCTAGCCGACCAAGATGGCGATTCCTGGCCCACAGAATTAGAAGAGGGTGAGTTGGGGCCAGGGGAGGACCCTAATGTTTTTAGAGTATTTAGAAGGGATGAATTGTCGGCCTTGATCGCGCAGTCTTTATCTGCGCTCAGTCTTCTTCCTCCGGTGGCGCAACAGGAGCCTTTGGAGGATCCCTTGTTGCAGGGTTTCCGCTCTGAGCAAAAATGTTTTCCCTTCCACAGTCATAAAGCCAGATGATAGACTCAGAATGGGAATTTCCAGAAGCTTCCTTGCGGGGAGCTCGGACAATGGCTCGATTGTATCCTGTGCCAGCGGAGGAGCGGGAGCTTCTGCGGATGCCTAAGGTTGATGCTCTGGTGTCTGCGGTCACCAAGAAGACCACCATTCCTGTGGAAGGTGCTATGGCCCTTAAAGATATGCAAGATCGTCGGCTGGAGGCGCTTTTAAAGCAAACCTTTGAGGCCAGCGCCTTGGCGCTACAGGCTTCCGTGTGCGGCGCCTACGTCTCTAGAGCTTCTATTAGGTGGTCAGCAGGCTTCGACTCCCGAGGGTGATTCTTCCCTTCCTGTGCAAGGTGCTCAACTTGAGTCGGCGGCGGCTTATCTCGCGGATGCTTTTTATGATTTGATTCGCATTTCCGCAAAGGCTTTGGCCTCCACGGTTGCCGCCCGTCGTTTTCTTTGGTTGCGCAATTGGGCGGCGGATGCTTCTTCCAAAGCCCGTCTCAGTAAGCTGCCTTATAAGGGTAAGCTTCTCTTTGGTAAAGCGTTGGAAAAGATTGTTAAGGATTTAGGTGACTCCAAGGGAGGACGCCTTCCTGAAGACCGTCCTCGAGCGGTTAAGCAGTCCTCCTCGCGGGGTCAGGGTCGTGACTTTCGCCGTTTTCGAGGAGCGCGTTTTACTCCTTATCAGCGGGGTCGCTTTCAGTCTTGGGGGCAGTCCTTTCGAGGCGCTCGAGGTTCCGGAAGAGGCTACTTCGGAACCGCTTCCCCTGCTCTTAAAAAGCCACAATGAAGCGAGGCAGGTCCATGCGGAGTTTCCTGTTGGGGGTCGTTTGCAGGCGTTTGTCTCCGCTTGGACCGCCATTACCACCGACCGGTGGGTGCTCCAGATTATACGAGAGGGCTATTCCCTAGAGTTCGTTTTCTCTCCTTGCGGTCCGCTGGACAAACGAAGAGCGGTGCACGACACGTTGCAGCGCTTATTGCAGCTCCACGCCGTGGTGCCCGTACCTTCGGAGCAGTGCGGCTTCGGTCGATACTCGATTTATTTCGTGGTTCCCAAAAAGGAGGATTCGTTTCGACACATCTTGGACCTAAAGCATGTCAATCGCTGTCTGCGAGTCTCTCACTTCCGGATGGAGACTTTGAGGTCAGTGATTCGCTCCGTGCGACCGGGGGAGTTTCTCTCTTCCATCGATTTGACAGAGGCCTACCTTCACATTCCTATCAAGCCAGAGCATCAGCGCTTTCTGCGGTTTGCAGTCCCCATGGGCCATTTCCAGTTTCGAGCTTTGCCTTTCGGTCTAGCGACAGCGCCTCGCACCTTCACCAAGGTGATGGTGGTCGTGGCGGCGGCGCTTCGCAAGGACGGTGTCCAGGTTCGTCCTTATTTGGACGACTGGTTAATTCGGGCGTCGTCGAGAGCGGAGTCGCTCACGGCAACCGCTCGGGTGGTCTCTTGTCTCGAGAACCTCGGCTGGATTATCAACCAGGCCAAAAGTTGCCTGCAGCCCGTTCAGCGACTTCCTTATCTGGGAGCGTTTTTCGCCACAGACAGGGGGCTTGTCCTCTTACCTCCGGAACGTGTTCGGAAGCTTCTCGCTCACGTGTCGGGGTTTTTGCGTCTTCTCGCGCCAACTGCTTGGAAGTACTTGCAGTTGCTAGGTCTCATGGCGGCAGCCTTGGACTTGGTGCCTTGGGCACGAGCGCACATGCGGCCGCTCCAGCATGCGCTGCTATCACGGTGGTCTCCGCAGCGTCATCCCCTCTCCCGGCGCTTGAGCTGTCCCGATTCCGTCAGACTCAGCCTTCGGTGGTGGTCGGATCCGGTCCATCTGCTGGCGGGCGTGCCGCTCTCCCTACCGGAGTGGATTTTAGTCACTACCGATGCCAGTCTGACGGGTTGGGGGGCACATTGTTTGTCTCGAATAGCGCAGGGAGTCTGGTCGCCGGAAGAGACGCTGTGGTCCATCAATCGTCTGGAGCTCCGAACGGTCTATCTGGCGCTGCTAGCTTTTGCAGAGCTTCTGGAGGGGAAGCCAGTTCGCGTCTTCTCCGACAATCTAGTGACAGTCTCCTACATCAATCGCCAGGGAGGAACGGGGAGTCTCCATCTCCTGGAAGAGAGTCAGCGCTTGTTTCAGTGGGCGGAGTTGCACCTGACGGCGCTGTCCACCTCTCATGTGGCAGGAAAGTCCAATGTCCAGGCCGACTATCTCAGTCGGCATCTTTTGGATCCGGGAGAGTGGGAGCTCCATGCGGAAGTGTTTCACGAGATCACCTTGCGTTGGGGTCTTCCCATCATGGATTTGATGGCCACTCTTCGCAATGCAAAGACAGGCCGTTTTTACAGCCGGCGCAGAGAGCATATGTCGGAGGGCCTCGACGGTCTCGTTCAACCCTGGCCGTCGGGGCAACTTCTCTGTGTTTCCACCATGGCCGTTAGTCGGTCCGGTTGTGCACAGGGCAGCCTCTCACGACGGGCCAGTGATCTTGATTGCTCCGGATTGGCCCAGGCGTCCTTGGTATGCGGATCTGATGCGGCTTCTGGTGGAGCCGCCGTGGCGTTTGCCAGCTCGCCCGGACTTACTGCATCAGGGGCCCGTACCGATGCCTCAGGTGGATCAATTTTCGCTTACGGCATGGCTCTTGAACGGGACAGGTTGCGCCGCAAGGGTTATTCCTCCTCCGTGATCTCTACTTTGTTGCAGTCGCGTAAACGATCCACGTCATTGGCTTATATCCGCGTATGGCGAGTGTTTGAAGCCTGGTGTGCTGATCGCTCGCTGCGGGCTCGTGGGTCTTCTATTCCGGATATTCTCGCCTTTTTGCAGGGCGGTCTGGAGAAGGGTCTTGCTCTTAGCACCCTTAAGGTTCAGTTGGCGGCGCTAACAGTTTTTCGGGGTCCGATTCGCGGGTCCCGACTCTCCTCACATCCGGATGTTCTTCGTTTTCTTACAGCGGCTAGGCATATTCGTCCTCCTATTCGGCGCGTGATTCCTCCGTGGGACTTGAATCTTGTACTCGATGCTCTCACTGGCTCTCCTTTTGAACCGCGTTCCTCCAGTTCTATCCGGGAGGTCTCCTGGAAGACGGCTTTTTTGATAGCCTTGTGTTCGGCTCGTCGCATTTCCGATTTGCAGGCTCTTTTCTGCCTAAGGTAGTGTCTGCCTTCCATGTCAACCAGACCGTGACTCTGCCCACCTTTGTAGCAACGGGGGCCGACGCTTCGTTGGCTCGGTCTCTGAAGAGATTGGATTTGGGGCGTGTGCTCCGTCGGTACCTTAAGGAGACGGAATCGTTTCGGCAGTCCGATCGGTTATTCGTGCTCTATGGGGGGCCATCCAAGGGGAAAGCGGCCTCCAAAGCGTCCATCGCGCGTTGGGTGAAGCAGGCCATTAGAGTCGCGTATGAGTCCAGGGGTAAATCTGTGCCTGTTGGGCTTAGAGCTCATTCTACCAGGGGTCAAGCAACTTCGTGGGCGGAGTCGGCGTTGGTTCCTCCTGTGGACATTTGTCGTGCGGCGGCCTGGTCTTCTCTGCATGCGTTTTCTCGGCGTTTGAATGTGTTTGCGCGTCAGGATGCGTCTGTGGGGGCTTCTGCCATCATTGCGGGGCTCACAGGTCCCTCCCAGGGTTAGTTACTGCTTTGTTACTACCCATCTGGTCTGGACTGGCCCGGAGACACGATAAGGAAGGAGAAATTAGACCTTACCTGCTAATTGTCTTTCCTTGAGTTGTCTCCGGGCCAGTCCAGACCCCGCCCTAAGGGGGTAGGTTCTTTTTACTCAGTGCTGTGCATTTCGCGTTTTTTCTCGGTATTTGAGGTTAGTGTTCCTTGAATATGAGGGAAAGTAGAAGGAAAAAAAAAAAATCAAAGGAACAAACAACAGCACCAGTTTTTCTTGGGAGCGCTATCCGTGGCAGGACAACTCCCTCGGGAGTCTCTCTCTTGCTCGGTCTCGATGCAGCCGGTACTTGCTCTCACTCTGGTTACCGTGCTCGTTAACAGTTACTGTGCATAGTCAGTTGCCTTCTGTGTACCTCTTCCATAGTTTTTTGTGCCTTCTTTGCCATGTTTCTTGTTTTATGATTGCTTGATACATTAAGACTGCCTTGCTGCCTCCTCGGGGGGGGGGGGGGGGGGCTAGGTAGCCTGGCAACAAGAGACAGTATTCAGTCCTCAGCTGCTAGAGGAGGGAGATTTGACTACCCATCTGGTTTGGACTGGCCCGGAGACAACTCAAGGAAAGACAATTAGCAGGTAAGGTCTAATTTCTCCTTTTCTATTCAGTCCTTCAGCAATATCACTCACAAATACATTGAATATTGCCGCGCCCAGGACCGAAAACTAGGGCACCCTGCTAATCACCCTCCTTTCATCCTTGTGAGCTCCATTTACCATCACCTTCTGTCGTCTGTCAGTCAACCAATTTCTGATCCAGTTCACCACCTTGGGGACCCATCCCTAAACTACTGAGTTTATTGATAAGCCTCCTATGAGAACAGTATCAAAGGCTTTGCTGAAATCCAGGTAGATGACATCCATCGCATGCCCCTCATCTAGTTCTCTGGTCACCCAGTCAGATCGTCCTTCAGTAAAACCATGTTGCCTCGGATCATGCAATCTGTTGGTTTTGAGAAAGTTCACTATTCGCTCTTTCAGGAGCGCCTCCATTACTTTTTCTGCCACCAAGGTAAGGCTTACGGGCCTGTAGTTTGTCACTTCTTCCCTGTCACCACTTTTGTGAAGAAGTACCACATCAGCCATTTTCCAGTCCTGAGGAACCTCTCCTGTTTCCAAGGATCTGTTAAAGGATGTTTTCAATGGCCCTGCAAGAACCTCTCTAAGCTCTTTCAGTATCCTGGGATGTATCCCATCCGGTCCCATGGCCTTGTCCACTTTCAGTTTTGCAAGTTGTTCTAACACATCTTCTGTGAATGGTGTGGTATCTACTTCATTCCCATTTTTATATTTGGGAGTCGCAGGTGGTCCTTCTCCAGGATTTTCTTTAGTAAAAACAGAGCAGAAGTATTTGTTTAGCAATTTTGCTTTTTCAATGTCACTTTCCACGAGTCCATTCCCAGCACTTCTGAGTCATGCAATTCCCTCTGATTTTCCTCCTCTCCCGAATATACCTGAAGAAAGTTTTGTCGCCACACTTCACATCTTTAGCCATCTTTTCCTCTGCCTTTGATTTTGCTTTCTTTATTTCTCTTTTTGTCTCTTTTAGTTTGATCCTGTATTCCTTTGTGTGTTCCTCTGTTTGCAAGCTTTTGAATTTTGCGAAAGCTGTGTTTTTTGCCTTTATTTGAGCAGCCACTTTGGAAAACCAAATAGGTTTCCTTCTCCTCTTGTTTTTATTTACTTTCCTTACATATTTATCTGTTGCCCCTTTTATTGCCACCTTTAGTTTAGCCCATTGCAATTCCACTTCCCTTATCCCCTCCCACCCTGCCAACTCCTCCTTCAGCGATTTTAGAAAAGGTTCAGAGAAGAGCCACCAAAATGGTAAAGGGGATGGAAGGATACTCCTATGAGGAAAGGCTAAAAAGTTTAGGGCTCTTTAACCTGGAAAAGAGACGGCTGAGGGGAGATATGATAGAAGTCTATAAATTAATGAACGGAGTGGAACGGGTAAACGTAGATCGATTGTTTACCTTATCAGAATATAGAAAGACTAGGGGACATGCAATGAAGCTACAGGGTAAACTATTTAAGACTAATAAAAGAAAATATTTTTTCACTCAACGTGTAATCAAACTCTGGAATTTGTTACCGGAGGATGTAGTAAAGGCTGTTAGTGTAGCTGGGTTTAAAAAAGGTTTGGACAAGTTCCTGGAGGAAAGGTCCATAAACCATTATTAAGAAGTGACCGAAGATATCAATGCTTGACCCAGTACAAGCATTGTGGACCTTGTGTCTCTTGGGGAAACTGCTAGGTACGTATGACCTAGATTGGCCACTGTTGGAAACAGAATACTGGGCTTGATGGACCTTGGTCTGACCCAGTATGGCATATCTTATGATCTTATGTTCTTAGGTACTTGGCCATTTTACTGAAATCATTGTTTTTGAAATTTAGGACTTTGAGCTTGCTATGATTGGACTGCACCTTGGCTTTTATCTCAGACCACACCTTGTGATGATCGCTGCTGCTCACAGGGGCACCCACCCAGACATTCGACATGCTATCACCGTTGGTGAGCACCAAATCCAGCATTGAGCTTTCCCTGGTTGGTTCCATCACCATTTGTCTAAGTAACACATCCTGGAAAGCATCCACAATTTTTTTGCTTCTTTCCAGATTTACGGAAGGAGTAATCCAATCCACATCGGGTAGGTTAAAGTCACCCAATATGATCACGTCCCCCATTGTGGCTATCTTGGCAATATCTGTAATCAATTCGTTATCTATTTCTTCGATTTGAGTTGGAGGTCTTTAGACTACAGCAGTATGGATGACAGTGCCATCTCCTCTTTCCAACACAATCCAGAGTGCTTCTTCTTTTCCCCATGCCCCCTGCATTTCAGTAGCTTTAATATTGCTTTTGACATACAAGGCTACTCTTCCTCCTTTTCCACTTTCTCTGTCTCTTCTGAATAGATTATAGCCAGCTATGGCTATATCCCAATCATGCGATTCATTAAACCATGTTTCTGTAATGGCCACAATGTCAAAGTTCATTTCCACCAGGTCCGGAACTTTGTTGGCTAAGTTTCGAGCATTTGTACTCATTGCTTTCCAGCATTTAACTGGCTTGCATGTATTTTGCATTGATTTTGTTCTGCCCATTTCTTCCCACTTGTCGTTGATGTGTGGTTTAAAAGTGTGTCTGTTTCTGATGATGATCTGCTTTTGCTGGGAGTGACGTCCTGAACTTGTCCTTCCCCATCTGTCACCCCATTTTTCTAGTTTAAATGCATATCCACATACTGCCTGAATTTTTCACTTAGGATTATTTTCCCTGTGACAGAGAGATGTAGTCCATCAGCACAGTATAGTCTCTTGTTGGTCCATATGTTTCCCCAGTTGCCTATAAATCTGAATCCTTCTTGATTGCACTAGGTCTGGTGATTCTATATTGTTGGTTGCTCATTGCCAAAATGCTTCTGGAAGAGATGAGTCTTGAGCTGTTTACGAAAGTCTGTGGAAGACTTGATGGTTCGAATTGCTGGGGGTAATGCATTCCAGAGGGTGGGGGCATATATTGAGAATGTTCTTGCTATTGTAGCCTTCTTGCAATTGCGAGTTCGAGGTGGGGTACTGAGGAATTTCAGGGTGCCTTTTCTCCTTGGTCTATTAGAGTTCCAGTTGTGAATTGTTGCTTTGCTGATTTCCCATCCAGAAGTTTGTGGATGAGGGTTAGAACATTGTATTATTGAGTTGATGGGGAACCAATGGAGGTGTTTGAGGATAGGAGTGATGTGGGTGTGCCATGATGCTTGAAAGATGGTTCTCAAACCAATGAACCCAGAACTGCGGTATTCAGTCAAACAGGAATCCAATCAAAATGGAATACCGTGAATCCTCTCACAACTACAACCTTATTTATTTTGTCGGGCATAAACCACTAGAGGAAGAGAATTGGCGCTCTCCCTCCCATGCAGTATATGCCCCTTTTATTAAATAAAAATTTTCTTTTCTACATATTTCAAAAACCACAAGTGAAATGAAAGCCACACTTAGCTGGACAGCTGGCACGGACGTACACTTTTGGGGGTAAAAAACCCCCTGCTTCAAGCGCTCCAGTTGAAATTCAGTGTGTCACACTCTTCATTAACCGACAAAAAACGCCAAACAATGGCTGATGATGTCAGGGATGCTTGCTCAAGATAGGCTAACTGTAGGACCGCCCTCTCAAAGGAGAATCAACCCACAGGAGGGGGTACCCACAACATCATGGGATCCCTCCAGTAATAGAGTTATAGAAATGTTAAAACCCCAACCATTCAATCTCACGGTTAAGACCCTGAGGGATAACAGTTCGGAGGGTATATATCCAACGTTGTTCCAAGCGACGTAACTTTGCGACCCGATCCCCTCCTCTAGGGTCCACGGGAACGTAGTCAATTATTGCCCAAAGCATTTATTCAAAACTATGATGACAGTCCAAACAGTGCTGTACGATCGGAGCCGTGATGACAGATTGACGAAGCCTCGATGCATGCTCACCTAATCGAACTCCCCTGCCCTATGCGGTATGTGGGGAGTACCACACGTGCAATTAAGGTTCGATTAGGTGAGCATGCATCGAGGCTTCGTCAATCTGTCATCACGGCTCCGATCGTACAGCACTGTTTGGACTGTCATCATAGTTCGTTCCTTTGAAGAGTTAGATGGTGTGAGGAGGGCTGATAGTGGGGTTGTGGCAATGTTGTAATGGTGTTTAAATATGATCATTAGATATTTATATTTTATTCTAGAGGTGATTGGTAACCAATGGGGGTGATGTGTTCAACATGCCTTGTTTTTGATGCTATGCGTGCAGCAAGGTTTTATGCTAGTTGGAGCTGGTGAGTAGTTTTTTTGGGAAGTCCTTGTAAGATACTATTGTAGTTAATCATACTGATCCTTGTGCTGGTTCAATAAAGCTTGATAATATTGTTTAAGATCTGAATCTGATTTGCTAATCTCGAGGAACAAGCAGGAATGTAGTCTTCACATATGGGTATCATCGGTACCGACGGAGCCTGCGCGGGAACACTCCCCAACGTCCAATTAGAAAGCTTTTGGGAGCATCCCACAGTGCCTGCGTGCTGCCTTCCCGCCTTTCCCAACTGCCTCTCTCCAGTTCTTCGTTTTCCGCGGAGCCAGCAGGTCGTCGTTCCTGTCACCGCAGAAAATCTTTTCCTATTCGCCTTCTTTTTTGTGATCGCGTCTGCCTTTCCTCGACGCTAGACCGGTACCGCCGATTCTGGCTTTCTTTCTAAAAAAAAAACCCCACAACTTTTTTTTTTCCAATCTTTTCCTTTTTCAGGTGCACGCGCCATTTTGGGCACTAGGCCCAAAATTCCTTTAAAATGGAAAAACCCGCTTTGGGTTTTAAGAAGTGTACCAAGTATGGCGGTACCATCTCCGTCACCGACACCCATGAGTGCTGTCTCAAATGTTTAGGTCTTGACCACTTCATTTCTGAGTGCATGGCCTGTGGGATGATGTCGAAGAGGGGTCGGCAAAACCGAGCTGCTAAACTTTGCACCCTTTTTCCCTCCTATGCAGCTTCTGTGACATCGTCTTCCAGGGCTTCGTCATCCTCCCATGGATCTCAGATAACTAAACATAAATCTGGCCGGTCCTCAAAGGGTAGATCTCCTTCTAAGCATCAAGATGCCTCTGGCGTTGCCCTTGAGGGACTTGTACCGGCCAAATTGCCCCGGCGGGAGGCTTTGGCTTCCAAAGCATTATCGGGGCTCCAGGATGTTCTGGAGGCCTCAACCTCAGCAGAACTACTGGTGCCATGTTCTGGGGTACCGGCTGTCTTTTCCGGTACTGATACCCAGGCATCGGCAGCGTCGATAGACCAGAGGTTCCTGGCTATTGAACGCAGTCTGGCGGCTCTCCTTGTGGCATAGACACCCTCGGAACCGCGTCAGACAGTTCAACCGGTAGCATCGGCATTGACATCGGTGTCTGTATTTACGGCACCCAGTCAAGCCATGCCTTCCAGTACCGATACACCGGTACCGATTCCCCTCGGCACCGACTTCGGTCGGTACGGGTATCGTGCTCTACAAGAGCACCCGGACAGAAGGTACTTTGAATCCTTGGAGGAGTCTGAGGATTCTGACAGCTCCGTCGGTACCAGAGTACTTCTCCCCGAGGAGCCTTCCTCTCCCAAACGCAGGATGTCTCCTCCAGAGGATATCTCCTTTCAGGATTTTATCAGGGAGGTGGCTAGGGGGTCTTTCCATTACTGTGGCGCCTGAAGCAGAGCCCAGAGCAAAGGAGCTGGAGATTTTACAGTATCCCAAAGCTCCCAAAGAGGCAGCTACTCTGCCTATCCATGATATCTTACATGATCTCATGTTAAGAATGTGGGAAACACCTCTTACCACCTCTCCTCACTCTCGTAGGCTGGATACCATGTATTGAGTACCTCCTTGTCCTGGCTTTCAAAAGACTCAGCTTCCTCACCACTCCATTGTAGTGGAATCAGCTATGAGAAGGATCAGGAGTGCAAAAAGGCATGCCTCTAATCCTCCAGGATGTGAGTGCAGGACTCTGGATGCCTTTGGATGTCGTACTTTCCAGGCTTCCATGCTTTCTGCCAGGATCAGTTCCTATATTTTATATATGGGAATGTTCCTCAAGGAAGTCACAGGAGATTTGGAGCTTTTGAGCCCTCTCCTTCCTGATGATAAGAGGCAGGATTTTCTCACTCTGGTCAAACATGCCCAGGATGTTTCTAAGTTTGTCAACCGTGCAGCTTTTGACTGTTTCGAGTGCATAAGCAGAACCTCTGCCATTGCCATAGGTGCACGTAGAATTGCCTGGCTCCAGGCATCTGACTTAGAGCTCTGGGTACAAGACAAACTGGGTAATATCCCTTGTACAGGTGAGAATCTCTTTGGCAAAAACTGGCAAGAGAAAGCTAATGAACTGGATGCTGATAACAATACTTTGGATAGACTATCCAAGGCTACAGCTGATCCTGCAAGGAAGAAATCTTTCAAGAAACCATTCTTCTCCAAAAAGAAGAGGTTTTACCCTTCTTATACCCAGCAGGGACGTTTTGCAGGTCAGTCTGCCCGAAAGGGTCAGCAACCACCTAAACAAAGGAAAGCAAAGACTGCTAAGCCTCAACCGTCTCAGCAGTCTCAGCCGCCACAAGGCCTTTGACTTCCATCTAGAGAACCTAGCCTTCCTGGCCTTCAGCGGACCAGAACCTTCTATCATCCCAGGAAGGTTGTCATTTTGCACCCAGATGGGGGCAGATAACAGCAGAAGACTGGACTCTCTCCATTGTAAAAGAGGGGTACAAGCTTCACTTCCTTTGCATAAGAATAGAAGCGAGGGACATCTTGAACAATTTTCAGAAGACTGTGTTTGTGAGAAACTAGCTCAACTTAAAGTAGACAAAGCGATGGGACCGGCTGGGATACACCCTAGAATACTGAGGGAACTTGGGGACGTTCTAGCAACTCCACTGACTGACCTTTTCAATGCCTCGTTGGAGTCGGGAGTGGTGCCAAAGGACTGGAGAGAGGCTCATGTGGTGCCTTTACACAAAAGCGGAAGTAAGGATGTGGTTGAAAACTACAGGTCGGTTAGTTTAACTTCGGTGGTGAGTAAATTATTGGAAACGCTGCTGAAAGAGAAAATAGTGAGGTTTCTGGAGTCCAGCGGATTACAGGATCCGAGGCAGCATGGATTCACCAGAGGCAGGTCTTGTCAGACAAATCTGATTGATTTCTTTGACTGGGTGACCAGGGAGTTGGACCGAGGGAGAGCTCTAGATGTGGTGTATTTAGATTTCAGTAAAGCCTTTGACACTGTTCCTCACAGGCGACTTATTAACAAACTGAGCACCCTAGGGATGGACCCTAAAGTTACTGCTTGGGTTAGAAATTGGTTGGGTGGGAGGCGACAAAGATTACAAGTAAATGGAGCTCACTCTGAGGAGAAGGATGTTACCAGTGGTGTGCCCCAGGGATCTGTCCTTGGTCCGATTCTTTTTAACATCTTTGTTAGTGATATAGCGGAAGGGCTGTCGGGTAAGGTTTGCCTCTTTGCAGATGATACCAAAATCTGCAATAGAGTAGACACCCAGGAAGGTGTAGATAACATGAGGAGGGATCTAGCTAAGCTTGAAGAATGGTCTAGAATTTGGCAGCTGGGATTTAATGTTAAAAAATGTAAGGTCATGCATTTGGGCTGCAGCAATCCAAGGGAGCAATACAGTATAGGAGGTGAAGTACTTTTGTCCACTAAAGAAGAGCGGGACCTAGGCATGGTTGTGTCTGATGATCTTAAAGTAGCTAAACGGGTAGAAAAGGCGATGGCAAAAGCTAGAAGGATGCTTGGGTGCATACGGAGAGGAATGGCTAGCAGAAAAAAGGAGGTGATAATGCCTCTGTATAAGTCTTTGGTGCGACCTCATTTGGAGTATGGTGTGCAATTCTGGAGACCGCACCTTCAAAAGGATGTGAACAGGATGGAGTCGGTGCAGAGGGTTGCTACTAAAATAATTAATGGGCTTCATTATAAAGCATATGAGGACAGACTTAAGGATCTTAATATGTACACCTTAGAGGAAAGGCGGGATAGAGGTGATATGATTGAGATGTTTAAATACCTCCATGGCATAAATGTTCAGGGAGAGAGCCTCTTTCAATTGAAAGCAAGTTCTGCTACGAGGGGACATGGGATGAGGGTGAAGGGAGATAGATTCAGGAGTGATATGCGGAAATATTTCTTTACGGAAAGAGTAGTGGATCCATGGAATAGTCTCCCACTGGAGGTGGTAGAGATGAGGACAGTAACTGAATTCAAAAAAGCATGGGACCAACACAGAGGATCTCTAAAGGTAAAAAGTGGACTGTTGTAGTTGTTGTTATGGAAGGACAGACTAGATAGGCCATGTGGTCTTTTTCTGTCATCATGTTTCTGTGTTTCTATGCCCCCTTCTACAATGCTGAGACAGTTCAATTCTCAGACCTCTCTCAACAACCAGTTAAGTCAAGAGGTCACTATTCTTCTTGCCCAAGGGGCAATAGAAGAGGTACCCATTCCCGTACAGGGTTTTACTCCCCCTATTTCCTTATCCCAAAGAAAACAGGAGGACACAGACCTATTTTAGACCTCAGAGAATTGAACAAATTCCTGTTCAAAGAGAAATTCAAGATGGTTTCTCTAGGAACTCTTCTGCCATACCTCCAGAGTCAGGATTGGCTTTGTTCTCTAGATCTAAAGGATGCGTACACTCATGTTCTCATCCATCCAACTCACCGAAGATTCCTTCGGTTTCTATTTCAAGGGAAGCACTACCAGTACAGGGTTCTTCCTTTTGGCCTGGCCTCAGCACCAAGGGTGTTTACAAAATGCATGGCTGTGGTGGCAGCATTTCTTCGCACTCTAGACTTACTTAGACGACTGGCTCATTCGAACCCCATCAGAGCCAGAGGCCAGGATTTCTCTGTCTTGCACAATGCGTATCCTTCAATATTTGGGCCTTGTCATAAACATCCCAAAATCCAACCTAACTCCTACTCAGTCCCTAGAGTTTATAGGAGCTATGCTGGATACCACAAGGGCAAGGGCCTATCTCCCTCAGACCCATTGCCTTCGCATTGTGCAGTTAGCTTCTCAAGCAGTGCTAAGGCCTCACCTCACTGCTTGAGAAATGTTACAACTGCTAGGCCACATGGCATCCACCGTGCATGTGGTTCCTTATGCTCGCCTCCATATGAGAGCAGCCCAGTGGACTTTATCCACTCAGTGGACCCAGGCATCAGGGTGCCTGTCAGACAAAATAGCAAAAACAAATCGCCTTATTATGTCCCTCCAATAGTGGCAGTCCACTCAAAACCTGTTGGTGGGGTCCCCGTTTCAACAACCTTTACCCAAGGTCACTCTCACAGCAGATGCTTCACCAATGGGTTGGGGAGCTCATCTACAAGACCTCTCCACCAAGGGCACTTGGACTCCTCAGGAGACTCATCTACACATCAATCTCTTAGAGCTCAGAGCAATCTTCCTTGCTCTTCGAGTGTTCCACACCCTGCTAAGCTACAAGACAGTCCTAATTCATACGGACAATCAAGTAGCCATGTTCTACGTGAACAGCAGGGCGGAACAGGCTCTCTGTCGCTTTGCAACGAAGCTTTGCGACTATGGGCCCTCGCCAGAGAGCATCAGATTCATCTCCTGGCAGTGTATCTTCCAGGCATTGAAAACTCTTGGGCAGACAGACTCAGTTGAGTTCTGTTTCCACACGAATGGTCTCTCCATGCAGACTAGTTGGCCAAGATTTTCCAAATTTGGGGAACCCCGGACATAGACCTCTTTGCAAGTCCGTTGAATGCCAAACTTCCCCGGTTCTGTTCCAGAATTCCGGCTCAGGGCTCTCAGGCCAAGGATGCTTTCCTCCTCCATTGGGGTCAAGACTTCCTTTATGCCTTTCCACCCATTCCCCTAATTCCCAAAACCCTGTTCAAGCTTCAGAGAGACAGAGGCCATATGATTCTCATAGCTCCACATTGGCCACGGCAAATGTGGTACCCTCTGCTTCTACATCTCTCTCAAGCTCCGTCTCTGGAGTTAGGGTCTGCTCCAGATCTCCTGTCTCAGGAGGACGGGATATTATGGCATCCCAATCCCCAGTCTCTGCATTTCAGGGCTTGGTTGCTGAAGGCCTAGATCTTCATGATTTTAACCTTTCTCAGCAAGTAAAGGATGTCCTTTATGCTTCCAGAAAGCCTTCCACAAGACGCTCTTATGCTTTCAAGTGGAAAAGGTTTACCATATGGTGCTCGCAGAAGGGCCTTAACCCCCTTGCGATACCTCTGGAATCATTGCTGGAGTATCTCCTTCATTTAACCAATGCAGGACTTAAGACTAGCTCAGCAAGAGTCCATTTAAGTGCTATTGCAGCTTCTTTCAAGCCTCTAAATGGACAACCTATTTCCTCCCATCCTCTTATAGCAAGATTTATGAGAGGCCTTCTTCTAACTAAGCCTCCCATTAGGCCACCACCAGTGGCATGGGACTTAAACCTGGTTCTTGGCCAGCTTATGAAGCCACCTTTCGAACCCTTAGCTACTACCTCGTTGAAATTCCTTTCCTGGAAAGTTAACTCTCTCATTGCAATCACATCAGCACGTCGCATCAGTGAGTTGCAAGCACTAGTGGCTGATCCTCCTTATACAAGGTTCCATCATGATAAGGTAGTCCTTAGGACTCATCCGCACTTTATGCCAAAGGTGGTCTCGCGTTTTCATCTAAACCAAGCGGTCTACCTGCCTGTGTTTTTTCCAAGGCCTCCTGCATCTAATGCAGAAAGGAATCTTCATACTTTGGACTGTAAAAGTGCTTTAGCTTTATCTCCAGGAACAAGCAGGAATGAGTCTTCACATATGGGTACGTCGGTACCGACGGAGCCCGCGCGGGAACGCTCCCCAGTGTCCAATCAGAAAGCTTTTGGGAACATCCCACAATGCCTGCGTGCTGCCTTCCCGCCTTTCCCAACTGCCTATCTCCAGTTTTCGTTTTTCCGCGGAGCCGGCAGGATGTACTCCTGTCACCGCAGAACATTCTTCTTTTTTATTCTTGTTTTTTGTGGTCGCGTCTGCCTTCCCTTGACGCCACCGGTACCGCCGGTGCTTTTGTTTCTTTCTTACTAAAAATTTCTTTTCTTCTAAGGAAATTTTTTCCTGTTTAGTGCCTGACGGTGTTTTTTGGCCACTAGGCCTCTATCCTTTCCTTCATGGAAAAGCCAGCCACTATCCTTAAGAAATGCTCAAAGTGTGGCGGTACAAATTTAATTTTAGACACTCATACTTGGTGTCTACAATGTTTAGGTCCTGACCATTGCCCACGGGAGTGTCTCTCCTGCAGGAGCTTAAATAGAAGAAGTCTTCAGGATCGAGCACAACTCGATACTCTGGTTCACATCAGACGCGAGGTTACCAGCCAGAATATCTTCTTCCTCACAGGATCAGGTAACCAAATAAAAGTCTGTTAAGACTAGCTAGTCCTCGAGTGGTAGATCTCCTGCTCAGCATCAAGATGCCTCCGGCATTGCCCTTGAGGACATTTTAGCAATAAAACCCCGTGGGAGTCTTCGGGCTCCAAAGCATTAACGGGGTTTCGGGTTGTTCCTGAGGTTCTTACCTCCATGGACATATCCAGGCCATGCTCGGTGGTTGTGGCCGCTTTGGGCGGTACCGACACCCTGGCATCGGCTATGGTGTTGGATGAGATATTCCTCACCGATGAACGTAGTCTAGCGAATCTCTCAGCTACTTCAGTACCGCTAGAGTCGCTGCAGACCGTTCCCCAACTATCGGTATCGGCTCCGGTACCGGTACGGGTATCGACATCGGCACTGGTGTCGGTACCGTCGATGCTTGCTTCGACAGACTCGCTTCCTTCGATGCCGAGCCTGGAATCGCTCTCTAGCATGGAGGATTTGGTACCGACTCATCTCGGTACAGACCTCGGGCGGTACTGAAGACATCTCTTTAAAGAAAATCCGATGCTTCATCTTTTCAAGTCTTCCGATTCCGATGACTGGGATGAATCCATCGGTACCAAGGCTGAATTTTCAACAATTCCAGCTTTTACCCCTCATTTCAGAGGGTCCTCCTCAGGAGAGATTTCTTTTCAAGCTTTTCTGCTTGATATGGCAAAGTTACTTGCCATTTCTATACCTGGTAAAGAATCTATACCAGGGGATTCAGAAACTTTGCATTTCCCCTGGAGTCCAAAGGAGGTGATCATGCTTCCTTTGCATCAGACCTTACAGGATCTACTATTAAGAATGTGGGAAACTCCCTTAACGGTATCCCCACATTCTAAGACACTTGACACTATGTACAGAGTGCCACCTTCTCCAGGTTTTCAAAAGACTCAACTTCCTCATCATTCTATTGTAGAATCAGCAATGAGGCGTATTAAGAGTGCAAAGAAGCACTCCTCTTATCCGCCAGGTCGTGAGTCTAGGACTTTAGATGCCTTTGGACGTCGATGTTTCCAAGCATCAATGCTTTCAGCAAGAATCATCTCATATATTTTCTACATGGGATTATCTCTTGAAGAAGTCACGAAGAACTTAAAGCTTTTCAGCCCTTTTCTTCAAGAACATCAAAGAGCAGACTATTCCCTATTAATCAGTCATGCTCAAAATGTCTCTAAGTTCCTTAATCGTGCTTCCCTGGACTCTTGAGTCTATTAGCAGAACCTCTGCTATAGCCATAGGGGCACGACGCATGGCCTGGCTCCAAGCTTCAGACTTGGACAAATGGGTACAAGAAAGGCTGGGAAATGCTCCTTGTACTGGTGAGAATCTCTTTAACAAGGATGCTTTATTCCAAGCTAATCAGTTAAACACTGATATTGTTGCTTTCAGAGGATTGTCAAAACTTTCCTCTATCCCAGCTAGTACAAAATCTCCTAACAAACTTTATCCCCCTAAGGGAAAAACGTTTTATCCATCTTCTACCCATCATACAGATGTTTCCAAGCAAGGGCAACATCAAACCAGGCTAAGAAAATCAAAACCTCAACAGGCTCAGCAAACCCAGCAGTCGCAGCGTTTCTGATATTTTATTCATTAAATCTCTTTTTCCTGTTTGAGGTTTAGAGCCTGTAACCTACTTATCAACAGAAGCATCTACGGTTCATCTCCTCCTTACTGAGATATCAGTGATACACTGACTCGATCCTCGACTCTAGGCATGAATCTCTTGCCACAAGAGAAATCCATTCTTTTAGCTCCAAGAGCTATTGAGGACATTCATGTCCTACAGGTAACAGGTTTCTCCTCTCCTTTTTAAAGGGAACAGAGGAGTAACAACTAGCAACAAGGTAGCTATGCCCTTCACCTTGGCAGTTTTCCTGTACGAGGATATCTCATACTTTTGACTGCAAGGGGACTTTACTTTTTTAGGGACTTACCATATTGTAAGTCTTCTCAACTCTGTATTACTTTATATCCCTCTTACTCGAGACATTCAGTCTCTAAGAGTGATACTCTTCAACTGGAGTGCTTACTTTTTAAGCCCATAGGTTTTTCTTCTATACCTATTCCAGTAAGTGGTTTCCATTCAGAGTTTTCTTCCCCTTGGCAATCTTCTCAAAATTCTTTCTTTAAGACAGCTTATTAGATGATAATGGAGTCTTACCACTCCTACTTATGTCTGTCGGTCCTTTTCCAATTTATAGGACCTAACTTTTTCTGCTGCCTTAATAACAGATAATTCCAAGAGAGGTTCCACAGCCTACTTGGTCAATTTATCATTGCAGGCAACTGGCCTGTCTATTATTCTTAGCCATCTTCAATTCTTTTTGGCTCCAACAGCATAGCTTAGATTGCCTACTGGCAATTAAACTGCCAGATCTCACCTGAGCAACCTGCAACATGCTCTCTGCAATTATACAAGAAAGCTCTGCAACTATGGGCCTTTGCCAGAGAGCGTCAGAGCCATTCCTAGTAGGTAACTTCCAGATGGTTAAAAAGGCTTTCCCCAGTCATGCTCCTACATGACTGGTGTTTTTTCCTACCCTTACCATCTTCCTTAAACTTTCCTTTTAGGGAAAAGGAACCAGGGCTTGGACCACGTGAAAGCATAAAGAATTGCTCAATTCCCTGGGTGGTTCCACATTTCCAGTGGAACTTTTTCAACAGGGATGCATTGTTTTTCACTGCAGTTGGTCCTTGTCTAATACTTTCCTTCTAATTCCCAGTACTTCATTGAAACTTATGCTGAACAAAGAACGCATGATACTCATATTGCCCTCATAAAAGGGCAAACATGGTATCCCCTTATATTGCGTCTTCTTCTCCAGCTACTACACTGAAGTTATAGAAGGATCCAGACTTGCTGTCTTAAGACTAAGGATCTCCTCTGCACCCCTTCACATAGGCCTCCATTCCTGGTTATTCAAAGGCTAGAATTTTTAAAGAAATCTAGACCTCTCCTTATAAGTAAGAGCATTCCACTGGCTCTTCCACTTATAACCAGTAAGAGATTATCTATCCGTCTTCTCAAGCAGGTGTTACCCCTTCTTGTTATTAGATGAATCTCTCTATACATATATATCCATATATATATATATATATATATATAATAAATATATATGTTGTTGTTGTTGTTGTTAAGTGCCGTCGAGTCGGAGTCGACTCATGGCGATCATCTGGATATCTATCCTAAATTGTGTTCGGTCTTCAGTAAGGCGGCTCATTGTTGACAGACTGGTACCCGTAGCTGCTGTTATTGTATCGATCCATCTCATTGCTGGCCTTCCTCTTTTACGTTGACCTTCTATCTTGCCAAGCAAGATATATATATATATATATATATATATATATATATATATATATATATATATATATATATAATCTGCCTCTGAAAGATTTGTTATTGTCCATATCAATGCTGTTCCAGCATACCATAAGGTTTTACATGGACGACCAAGTTCTATGGTAATTAGAAGATACCTTCTTTTACCGTAACCTTTCAGTGATGTTACATCTGAAGCTCTCTATGTAATGTCATTCTCCTAAGTGACATCAATTAGGAAGGACATTACTGATCTTCAAGAAATTGGAGGCTACAGCGCCTACTACAAATTTCCTTGTCTTTCATTTGGATAACAGGGTCTTAAAGACCCATTCTTTTTCTGCAAGGAGTATATCTACCTTTTCATCCAAATCAGTCAGATTTCTCGCCTCTTTTTCCTAGAGCCTTATTTTGCTCCAAGGACATAGAGCTTTAAACCTTGCCCAACAGAGGCTTCAGCTTTTCCGCCGAAGTCTTACCTTCATTAGACTCCCCCAGTTTTTTCTTCTGGGATTAGTTCTAGCCATTAAGGCTTCTGACCTCTACCTGTATTGCAAAATTTATTTACCTCTACTTCACAGTGAGGTAATTTCTTGAGGATACTGTACTGGCTCTTGGTAGCAGACCCATATCAGCCTCAATAAATACTTCGCAATACTTTTGGGTAAGGTCCTTATTGGACTATTGTAATTCAATATCTGCTGACAATTATGATCTACACAAGGACTCCTCTCTAGACACCTTGTTTAGTCAAGCTGTTCCACAGCACACCTTTTTTTAATTCAACTCCTACCCTCCATCCCTGGGATGCCTGAGGATCTGGGAAATAGCATGGCCCATCCTTCAGATTTGCAACATGCTGGGACCTCCTCTAGGCATCTTAGCTTGGGAGTCCCCATATGTGAAGAGTCATTCCTGCTTGTTCCTGGAGATAGCACAGTTACTTACCTGTAAAAGGTGATCTCTGGGAACAGCAGGAATTTAGTCTTCATAACCCACCCACCTCCCCTAGGAGTTGTATCTCGCTATCTATCTCTTTCTCTTTCCCTCTCTCTCTCTTTGTCTCAGCTTTAAGCTCAACTGGAGAGAGGCAGTTGGGAAAGGCGGGAAGGCAGCATGCAGGCACTGTGGGATGCTCCCAAAAGCTTTCTAATTGGACGCTGGGGAGCGTTCCCACGCAGGCTTCGTCGGTACCGATGATACCCATATCTGAAGACTAAATTCCTGCTGTTCCCGGAGATCACCTGTTACAGGTGAGTAACTATGCTTTATCTTCAAAGTAAGCATGGAACTTTGGTATGCCACCTTCCCCATTGTGTCCAGCTCTCTGTGGTCTTTGCCCAGGGGTGTATGGGCCTGAAGCTAGGAGGTTTTACTATGCTTGAGGGCTGCCTCTGATACCATTGACTGATGAAGCAGTTGTGGATGATTATGCCCTGGCTCTGAGGGGACTTTGTGCTTCAGCTCAAGATGGAGTTTCCAAATGAACACCTAGTAGATTGATAGTGCTGTTGCCTCTTTTGGAATGCTGCAAGATTGTAAATTTAAATTGGAAATTCTTTTTATTAACTGGTGTCTGGGTTGAGCCTAGGGTTAGTGCTTTGGATATCCTTTGCCAAAACCTTGTGGGAGTGTTCATCATTTGGTTCCTGGGAGATGGTTTCCTTTGTTTTTTTTGTAGGTGCTCTGAAATAAGTGCATTATCTCCTCTGGAACAAGTTCCCAGTGATGGGAGCAGCCAGTACTTCAGGACAATTGATAGCCTTTGTTGAAGGTAGGTGTATGGTAAGTTTCTGGGGACCATTTGCCATGAGAGTGAATAGATAGTCTGGGGGAGAGCTCCAGTGGTTGGGGCTGGCAGGGTCTCAGTAGCTGGAAAGTGGGTGTGTGGTGAGGTGCAGGACCTGACATGCTGGCAGGACCTTATAGGATAGTAGCAGTGTCCTGGATTAATTTGGTAGACAGCTGGAGGAGAGCACTCTGAGAACTAGGTAAGGGAGCACAAGTATGAGGAATTTGTAGTTCTGGTAATATAAATGACATCCCATTGCTCAAGTTAATGGCGGATAGCTGTGTGGCTGGGTCCTTAACTGTAAAAGTGCTCCAGAGTCTCTGTGGGGCCTTTTTACCTCAGCACCGTGAATTTTCCTTTTGTGCTTTTGTTTGGTACTGTTTCTCTTATGTTCTGCCAGGGGCAAGGCAGTCTTGGTAGGATCAGACTTGTGTTTTGTTTGTGCTTCCTGGCAGTGTCCTCAAGGGGGGTACGGTCTGTGCTGAGGATGTTTTCTTAATAACCCACGATTGGGCAAGAAGGACATCTATGGAGGAAGCTGGTGACCTAGGAGTGGAGCAATAGCCCTGGTACTGGGAGTCATGCACTCTAAGACCCTGCCACTGACAGGGCAGAAGCTGCTCCTGTCTGTGTGGTGGTAATGGCATTCTCTCCGGGAACAAGCAGGACGTTAGTCATCACATATGGGTGATGTCTGCACCGACGGAGCCCTCACAGAAGCATCCCCCCAGCTTTCAAGGAAAGCCTTTGGAGATGCCACCACGCATGCGTGGTCCCTTTCCCACCCAAGGTTGCCATCTTGCTCAGTATCCTTTGTTCCATGGAGCCCTTCAGACATTGTCTGGTTTGTCCCTGGAAAAAGTCAATTTTTTCGCTCTGAGTTTCAAACTTGCCACCGATATCACATTGGTACTCTTCCTGCCTGCCGACCTCGTTGCCTCGGTGTAGAGTTCGGTTCATTTTTGTAGCTTTTTTGTTCCTTTCTTTCCCCGGCATCTTCGTGCCTTTTTTCTCCCGTTGGCAGCCCAGAGAGTCTTCGAACTTGCGGGGGTACTTTTTTTCCCCCATGTCTACCAGTGGCTTTAAGAAGTGTGATTGGTGCTCCAAAATTATGTCCTTGACCGACACACACAACTGCTCTCTCCTCTGCCTGGGGCCTGATCACGACCTGGCAGCCTGTGGTCTTTGCAAGAGGATGTCCAGTAAGGCCCTCAAGAGCTGCCAGCAGCAGCACAATAAGTTTTCCCTCGAGCCCCTGGTGCCTCCAAAGGCCAGGGCTTTGTCTGAGGCCCAGACATCGCGGGCGGAACGCTGTGAACCAGAGCCTCATCGGTAATACACCCTAACCTGGGGTCCCTGTCGCTGACATTGTGACTGCTGAGAGGGTGACTCTGGCCCCTTTCAATATTCTGGTTGAGGTGGAGGACATTCTGATAGCTTCTCGTAAGGCCTTTATTAGAAAGGCTTACACCCTCAAATGGCGCAGGTTCTCTGCTTGGTGCACTGAACACGAATCTGATCCTTTCTCCTGCCCTGTGGCTGTGGTGTTACAGTACCTTCTCCACCTCTCTGTCCGGGCTCAAGTCTAACTCCGTCCGAGTGCACCTCAGTGCACCACCATCTGGTGGATGGTAAGCCTCTCTGTCCAGCTGTTGGTGACCCGTTTCCTTCTCTACCTTTCTTGGAAGGTGGCTTTCCTGGTTGCACTCACCTCTGCACACAGAGTTAGCATGCTCCAGGCCCTGGAGGCGGAGGCACCTTTATACCAGGTTCACAAGAACAGAGTGGTGCTTCGCCTGCACCCCAAATTCTTGCCAAAGGTAGTGTCGCCCTTCCATCTCAACCAGGAAATGGTGCTTCCTACCTTCTTTCCTAGACCTCACTCCAGTTGGGCGGAGATGGTCTTTCACACCTTGGACTGTAAGAGGGACTTGTCCTTCTATATCCTACGCACTCGGGGCCACCGCAAAGCTTCCCAGCTTTTCATTTCCTACTACCTCAGTAGGCTGGGGGAGGTGGTGACCAAGCGTACGCTGTCCACATGGGCGGCGGACTGTATCGCCCTCGCTTATGAGCAGGCGAGGCTCCTACTGGAAGGCTGCATCACAGCGCACTGTGTCAGGACCAGGTGGCCTCTGTGGCAAACTTGTGCTCTGTCCCGATGGTGGACATCTGCCAGGTCCTCAGTCCATACCTTTGCACCGCATTATTGCCTGGGAAGAGAGTCCCGACGGGACAGTGCCTTCGACCAGGCTGTGCTCCATAACCTTTTCGGGGTTTAGGCAACTCCTACCCTCCGACCCTTCTGTATTCAGGCTACGGGAGTGCTGGTTCATCAGACACAGGGGTCCTACTGTGGTCTGTGTACACGGGTTAATTACTGCTGCATGTGGCTCCCCATGAGGGAGCCTGTATTTTTGCTATGGGCTTTCGGTAGCCTGTAGCTGGGGAGTCCCATATGTGAGGACTGACTTCCTGCTTGTTCCCTGAGAAAGCGTAGTTACTCACCTGTAACAGGTGTTCTCCAGGGACAGTAGGAATCAATCCTCACAACCCTCCCTCCTCCCCTTGGAGTTGCTCCTTTATCATCTTTTATTTTTGCCGTCTTTTAGCTAGCACCCTTGGGCGGGAAGGGGATCACGCATGCATGGTGGCATCTCCCAAAGGCTTTCCTTGAAAGCTGGGGGATGCTTCTGCGATGACTCCGTCAGTGCTGATGCTACCCATATGTGAGGACTGATTCTTGCTGTCCCTGGAGAACACCTGTTACAGGTGAGTAACTACACATTTGGAGGAATCCCCTGCCGGTGCTGAGACAGAGCCTAGTGGGGTAAGTTTTATATATATATATATAGATATATATATAGATATATATATATAGAGATATATTATTTTAAGTGGAGCTGCCATGAACAAGGTATGGGGAACGGGGAGAGAGAACAAATGCAAGAAGCTAAAGCCTGGACTGACAAACGTGGAGAAGAACACCTCACCAATTTTCTTTCTCTTTGCTGCTGGAGTTATTTTTTTCAGTATCTTAGTCAGTGGACAAGAGCAGACGAGCCCTCCTCTTCCTCCCTCGCTTCATTCACTTTAGAGACAAACGAGCAGTCTGTCAGGGAATGCAAGAACCACTCACACAGGCATAGAAAAGTCTCAAAAAGACATAGCTGGAGGAGAGCTCCAGGCACACTGATCTTTTGGTGATGCCACCAGAAAATGTGCCTGCATTGCTCTTCTTGTCTATGGAGAACTGCAGATATTCAGAGACTTCATACTAAAGAAGCAGTCACTTCATTGGCTCCCCATCTGTTTCTGCATACAGTTCAAACTTCTCTTATTCACTTACAAGTGTATTCATTATGCAGCTCCTCATTACTTCTTCTCTTATCTTTCTCTACGCCTAGTCCATTCCATTCCATTGTATTCACTTGATGTACTGCTATTTGCAAACAAGTGGTTTACAATACAGAATCAAAATGTAATACAGTAAAATTAAAACTATAATAGAACAAAAAAATAAAATTAAATAAAATCGCAATTCAACACAGATCCACTACTCATAAATCTGATTAAACAGCCATCTTTCAATGCTTCCAGCTCTTGAGGCAAAGAGTTCCTCAACTGGGGAGCATACTAGGAAAAAGCAAATGAAACTCTACTCATGAAGTGCCAACTTCAGGCTCTGTTTCTTCCACTTTGCTTTACTCATTGCCTGGAATAAACTTCTCGAGTTGGTGCATCATATTCTCTCTGGCCCTATTGAAATCCTGGCTATAAGCCTGCCTTTTTGAACAGCATGTTTTTAAATCTTGTTCCTAGCCATGTCTTTAACCATTTCCATAATAAATGAAACTCCCTAATTCTCTTATTTGTCGTCTTTAGCTTGAATAGATTGTAAGTTCCACTGAGCAGGGATGGTTTCTTATTTGTATGCATTTGTGTGATTGTGGTCAAATGTGAGATTATTTAGCTTTTAGGAAACAATTGAAAACTTATTTATTTTCCTTAAGATAGAGGTTTTATATTTTGTGGTCATGGAAAATGGAAAGGGGGTTTTATATGTAATTGTTTTGTTAATGATTTATTTACGATGAGTGTTATATTTTGTAAGTTGCTCAGTGATTTATTTGATGGGCTTGTAAAGTGTTAATAAACATAAACATAAATGTAGTAGTAAATCTAAGAGCAAAGTCCAAAATGTAGGCACCTGGATGGAGACCAATAGTTGCCTCTTCCTCTCTCCTCCCCCCTCAAGATGCACTTGCCCACTTCCTTTTCTCCATTCCTTAACCTATTCCTTTCCATAGCTGCTGATGTATGGCGCATGCACTATTCATACCTCAAAACGTTAAACAGCAGTGGTAATGGCAGGAGGCAGATAGGGTGTTCCACTGTGCACCTGGAAGCATGGGGCAAATGCAATGGAGAGGGAATGAGACTAAAGCGGATGAGTGCATTGTGCAGTGAGTGGGCTGTGTCAGGAGACTTCACAATATCATTTCTAGACATCATGGTGATGTAGCACCTCGGCTTTGTCCAGTTTTAAACTCTTTGATAATAAGAATATAATGTAGCTCTCTATCTGTTGCTGGCAGGAGCGTCTGGTGGTTGAAAATGAGGACTGGCTGGTGGTGGTTCCTTACTGGGCAGTTTGGCCTTTTCAGACCCTCCTGATGCCCCGGCGGCATGTGTTACGACTTCAGGACCTTAGTGATCAGGAGAGAGACAGTAGGTGGACCTTCCTCATTTATTTCCCATGTTCATATGATATTCTACCTATCTGACTGCGCAAGAATGAATACAAAATAAGTTAATCTTTATTTCAGCATCATCCTGCTAAACCAGTCCAGACAAGTGGGTTGTGTTTCCCTGCCAGAAGATTGGTAGTCCAAAATCAAAAAATTCCCAAACAACCAGTGACCAATAAGAAATGTAAACCATCCAAAGTCACTGTGATAGTTCCAAAAGATAAATTTCAATTGCAAATCTTTTTGTTGGGCAACGCTGAGGGAGGAAAATACTGCAATCAATTCACACCAGTCAAACGGTGCCCATTTTATTCATATAAATTGTGTCTAAGTTGTTTATCGTTATTTTGGAAAATCCATCCATAAATCTTTAAATCACTTATCTTAATCCAGAAAAAATCACTCGCACTGCGAGATGCCGACATACAGACAGGGTCCCGCCTGGGCCCGGTCCCGCAGCCTCAGGTGCCCGCTCCTGCAGCCCTAGGCGCCTGCCCGAGGTTTCGGAGAAGGAGCAGCCGGTGAAGTTCCCTCGGAAGGATCTGGCGGCGGATCGGCCTCGATCCTCGGAGGCTATCCTCGTTGAGGATTCCCCTTCGGGGGAGCTGGCGTCGGGTCAGAGTTCCTCGGTGCCTGTGCCGAAGGCTGCGGAGCCTTCTGGCCTGGAGTCCAGAACGGTGGCCTTGGAGCGCAGTTTGTCTGCCTTCGTGGACCAGCAGCGGGTGCTGTTGTCTTGCACATTCGATTCCTCTGCCCCGACCACCGGGCGTTTGGCGTCGAAGATGTCCCTGGAGGCTGAGCCTATCCTCTGGTCCTGCGGCCTCGAGTCGATCCTTGGCTGAGATCGTGCTCTATGTTCTGCTCGACGGGGCTGCGGTCATCCCTGATGTCCCCCCCCGGGGGCGGATCATGCGACCTCGGGCCCCTCGAGGCCCACAGAGCAGCCCACCCTCGAGTCTTCCTCTGACTACTCTGAGTGGGAGATGGAGGATGACAAATCCCCGGATACCTTGCGACACCGCACAGTCTCCTCGGACTCTCCAGTCTCGGAACCTCTGAGAAGGTCCCCACCGGAGGACATGGGATTCTTAGACTTTGTCAAAGACATGTCTAAAGCCCTGGTGTTCCCGACTGAGTCGGAGGAGGACCCTTGGGCTGATGAGCTCGAGATCCTTCAGTACGAGGCTCCCCCTCAGGAATCTCTCATGGTGCCCATTCCTCCCATCCTGGAATGGCTCATGTTCCGCATGTGGGAGATGCCGGCATCTGTGCCAGTGGTGAGCAAGCGGCTTGACTCGATGTATTGAGTCCGCCGGAGCCCTGGCTTCCAGAAGTCGCAATTGCCGCACAACTCCACGGTGGTGGAGTTGGCCATGTGTTGGCTGAAGAGCCAGAAGATGCACTCCTTTGTGCCCCTCGGGAGGGAGGTCCGCATCTTGGACGCCTTCAGCAGGAAGTGCTACCAGTGCTCGATGCTCATTTGCCGTGTCCAGGCCTACCAGCTATACATGGGTATGTACCTGAGGAATCTGGCGAAGGAACTCGCCGGATTCTCAACTAGTCTCTCCGAGGAACCCTTGCAGTGCTTCAGAAACTTGCCCAAGGCCGTCCGTAAATGCTCCAAGTTTGTCTCGAGCAGTCTATGACGGGTTCGAGTCGGCCGCCTGGGTAGCCGCAGCATCGGTGTGTGCTGCCAAGCTTGACTCCAGTTGTCCGACCTCGAACAATGGGTCCAGGACAAGTTGGTTGATGTCCCCTGCCAGGGAGAAAACCTCTTTGGCAAGCCCATGACCAACAAGGCTGCCGAACTGGAGACCGAGTTAATGACGAGGACCAGGCTCTCTAAGAAGACCGCTGCCCCTCCCTGATAGATAGGCTTGGGTAAAAAGCCTTTTTATCCAAGGAAGGGAGCTGCTTACCGTAACGACCCACATTTTCAGGCCTCCCTGGCTCCCCAACAAGGGCAAAAGGCCAAGAGACAAGGGCATGGCCCGCGTAAGCAGAAGGCTCCGAAGCCCCAGGCCCCGGCCCAGCCAGGGGGGAGTTTTTAACTACTCTAGCATAGCCTGTCTACCCCAAGGAGGTCAGCAGCCCACAGGGGGACGACTGACCCTCTGTGCCCCGAGGTGGGTAAACATCACTACCGATGCCTGGCATTGAGGGTGGTCAGGGAGGGTTACCTCCTCCGCTTGACTCGGATGCCGCCTCATTTTCCGGGAGAGCCCCCTAGGTCTCCCCTCCACTGGGACCACCTTCTGAAGGAACTGGCAGGTCTTCTCGAGGACAATGCGGTGGAACCGGTGCCCCACCACCTCCAGGGCAAGGGGTTCTACTCCAGATACTGCCTCATCCAGAAGAGGACAGGGGGCCTATGGCCCATCCTCGACCTGTGCAAGTTCAACAGTTTCCTGGTGCAGGAGAAGTTCAAGATGCTCTCCCTTGGAACATTGCTGCCTACCTCCAGCAGGGAGACTGGCTATGCTCCTTAGACCTCAAGGATGCTTTTACTCACATCCTAATCCACCCACACCACAAACAGTACCTGCGTTTCGTAGTAGGGGGCAGGCACTTTCAGTACAGGGTGCTCCCATTTGGTTTCGTCTCTGCCCCAAGGGTGTTCATGAAATGCCTGGTAGTCGTGGCTGCCTTTCTCAGGCTTCAGGGAGTCTTCGTGTTTCCCAACTTGGACGATTGGCTTGTAAAAGGGGACACGGTGTCTGAGGTGCAGCAGGCCACCGCACGCACCATCCAGTTCTACAGCACTTGGGCTTCTTCATAAACTACCGACACAGTGCCTGGAATTCATCGGAGCAAAGCTAGACACCCGCCAGTCAAAGGCTTCTTGTTCACAGACCGGGCAGACCACCTCAGATCTTTGGCCCGGGACATAGAACACCGTCCCTCGGTGTCTGCTTGCCATCTTCTCCGCCTCCTCGGGCACATGGCCTCCACGGTCCATGTCATTCCAGATGCCCGTCTCCACATGAGAACGGCACAGTGGTGTCTCCAGGACCAGTGGTCGCAGGCCCCGGGCCGCCTCCGCAGCAGAGTTCGGGTGACCCGTCAGTTGGTGGACTCCCTTGTCTGGTAGCAGTCGTCTCAGCACCTAGAAACAGGCATGCCTTTCCAAGACCCCAGATAATCAATTGTCCTCATCACGGATGTCTCCCTACTCGGCTGTGGAGCCCATTACGAGGGTCTCTGCACCCAGAGCAGCTGGTCACCAGACAAGAGCACCCAGCAAATCAATCTCCTGGAGCTTTGAGCCATTTACCTCGCCCTGAGTGTCTTCGGCCATCGCCTCCGCCATCGGCCCGTCCTGGTCCAGACGGACAACCAGGTGGCCATGTTCTATGTGAACAAGCAAGGGGGCACGGGGTCATGTGCCCTCTGTCAGGAGGCACTGGCCCTATGCTCTTACGCGGCCCAGCAGGGGATCTTCCTCAAAGCAGTGTACCTGCCAGGACAGGACTACCTATTGGCCGACAGGCTAAGCGGGGTTCTCCGACCGCACGAGTGGCAGCTGGACCCCTAGGTAGCCAGCCAGCTTTTCCGACTCGGGGGGGGGAGACCCGTGATGGACCTGTTTGCCAGCACGGACAACTTCCAATTGTCCCGCTTTTGCTCTTCTAAATGTTATTCAAACGTTCAATATTAACTTCCAGTAGTGGGTTTTAAATAAACAACTGATCTCTGTGTTATTCAGACCCAGTGGACAATATTTTAATCTAAAATAATCTTCTTTATTTATCAAATATTTTCTTTAAAAATTCTTCATTAATCCAAACGTATTATCACACAGTTTTTCTTTCACAACCATCTTCTTGAGTACTTTTCTTTTGTAAAACATTATTTCACATATCAAACTTTTTTGGCACTAGTAGAAATGAATCCCCACTTTTGCTCTTGGCAGGCTCACCCTTCCAGGGTGGTGGCAGACATGTTTCTAGTTCCATGATCGGGGGGCCTCATGTACGCCTTCCCTCTGATGCTGTTGATTGCCAAGACCTTGTTCAAGACCCTCCGCGACAGGGCCTCGCTCATCTTGATAGCCCCCCGATGGCCCAGGCAGCCGTGATTCCTGCTGCTTCTGCAGTTGGTGGTGGCAGCCCCCATCCCCTTGGGGACTGCCCTGGGGCTTCTATCTCAGGAGGGGGGCTCTCTCCTACACCCCAACTTGGGGTCTCTTTCGCTCACAGCTTGGCTGCTGGGAGGGTAGCCCTTGCCCATCTTCAACTTTACACTGAAGTGGAGAATGTTCTGCTGGCCTCCCGTAAGGCCTCTACGAGGAAGGCATACGCTTTCAGATGGCATAGGTTCTCAGCTTGGTGTGCTGAGTAAAGGGCTGACCCTTTCTCCTGCCCGGTGGCTAAGGTGTTGCAGTACCTTCTCCACCTTTCTCACTCCGGGCTCAGGTCTACTTCTGTTAGAGTGCACCACAATGCCCTGGCAGCTCACCACCATCCGGTGGATGGTAAACCCCTTTCGGCCCAACCTCTGGTGGGCTGCTTCCTACGGGGCCTACTCTTATCTAAGCCCCCGGTTTGCCCTCCAGTGACCAGCGATGGTCTCCATTTTGCTCTGAGTCCGGAGGACGTCTACCAAGCTAGTATACGTGTGGACTTGATGCCTCTTTGAGCAATGGTGCAGTTGGCTCCTGAGGCAACCAAAGTGTATCTTTATTGCCTTTCTACAGGATGGACTGGAAAAGGGCTTTCCCTTAGCTCCCTGAAGGTTCAGGTGGCAGCTTTGGCCTGTTTCCAGGGTCCAGTGATTGGTAAGTCTCTAGCCTTGCACCCAGATGTCTTCCGCTTTCTCCAGGGAGTATCCTCCCCTCTGGACTGTGATCCCTTCCTGGGATATGTGTTTAGTGCTGAGGGCCATGATGGCGGCCTTTGAGCCATTGAAGCATATTACTTTACTACTAATCATTTGTATAGCACTGCAAGGCATACGTAGCATTGTACATATAGATGTAAGACACAGTCCCTGCTTATCAGAGCTTAGAATCTAATCAAGACAAAATACATAGAGGGGGGTGGGGGAGTAATGAAAGGTGAGGTTATGGGGTAAGGCTGGCGAGAGGTGACGTAGCAAGGAAAGTAAACCAAGAGAAAGGTAATCAAGTGAGTTAGTTAATAGAATAGGCTTTTTAAAGACATGCATTTGTTTTTGTTTTAATCTGAAGAAGGGAAACTTAGACTGATCTGGTATATCATCCCTTCATTCACCATATGCTTAATTTTGAGCTATGCATTATCTTGGAGTTAATGCATGGAGTAGAGGAGTAGCCTAATGGTTAGAACACTGGCTTGGGAACCAAGAGATAAGGGTTTGATTCCCACTAGCACTCCTTGGAACTTTGGGCAAGTCACTTAACTCTCCATTGCCTCAGAAAAATCCAAGTTATCAATGTCCCTGTTTAAATCACTTTGACTGAAATTATAGAGGTATAAATAAATAACTTTTGATCCAGTGCTGAACACAGCAGGCAGGCATCAACCATATGCAACATGGATTTCATTTTGCCACAGCTACAGTCTAGCTTATCATGAAGAGACTGGTGGAGTTTGGCCACACACAACCCAATGCTGTATGGAACCTGCATGGACAAAATGGCAGGTTGAAACTAGATGGCCAGATCTACAATAAAACTTTGAAAGGTTGCTAGTAGAGAAGGAGCTTGAAACAAAAGGTCATCAATTCAGCACAAGGGATGCAGAAAATACTGTGAGAAACTGAGTATAGGGACAGTTGAGAGCAGAAAGATAGTGTGGAATGAAATTCTGGATACATTTGATAGTGACTCCAAGAATCTTAAAAATTTGCTCAGTACAGAACATGGAGACAGAATAGTTAGTACAGAGGTGAAGTGATGCAAGAGAAGCAAGACACCAGAATAAAAATGATAGAAAAAACAGTCCAATTACAACTTTAAGATTATATTGAGCTAAACTCACCCCTCAATGAACAACAATATGGTTTCGCCCCCAACATAGTGTTGAGACCCTGATGCTATCACTCCTAGACAAACATATGTGGTCTAAACTCAACCAAACAGGCATTCATACTAACTTGCATCTGCATTTGACAATATCGACCACCAAACACTCATCAGAAGACTAAAACAGATTGGTTTGCAAGGGCTGGTCATTCAATGGTTTGATTCCTACCTATCAAACCGCTCCTAGCAGGTCCGGATTGGCCAGAAATCATCCACCACCTTCAAACAAAAGCAAGGTATCCCCCAAGGATCCTCTTTATCTGCCCTTCTATTTAACCTGTATATCCAGCCGATATGCAACATCTTTAAAAAAACATAACATCTTAAACCATCTCTATGCAGATGATATAATGATGTATCATCCCATAGACACTAATAACCCAGACTACTCCCAAATAACCACATGCCTAGGAGATATAACTGATTGATTGGCTCTTTGCACACAAACTGAAAATTAACTACAAAAAAGCAGAAGTACTTTTCGTCCATAGGAAACCAAACTTCACCCCACCTAACAAGATTCTGCTACAAGAAACTGAACTTGAAGTCAAGGAGGAAGTAAAATACCTTGGCGTAATACTTGACCAGACATTAAACATGGCCTCTCATATAAATTCAGTCACAAAAACTGTGTACTATAAGCTCTGCATGATCCAACACCTAAGGCCCATCTTAGAAGAAAATGACTTTAGAACTATCCTACAAGCACTCATAACCCCCCACATTGATTACTGCAACAGCATCCTACAAGGCTTATCAAAGAAATCGATCCACCAACTACAACTACCCCAGAACTTAGCAGCTTGTATCCTACATAAAGCTCACCATACTGATCACATCACTCCAGTCCTCTGCAACCTCCATTGGCTCCCAGTTGGAGTAAAGGCAAAATACAAGTACCAGATGATCATATTCAAACACCATAACAAAATATCCATAACTCCCCTGTCTGCCCTACTAATATCCCCTACAGAGTCCAGACTTCTTAGAAATTGCTCACAAAACACATACATCATACCAAACTACATCCGTAACACTAACCACTCTACCAGTGCCAGAGGCTTCTCTTATGTTGCCCCCGCACTGTGGAACGCCCTCCCGGATAACCTAAGGTCAATTAAAGATCTCCTTAAATTCAGAAAAGAGCTAAAGACGTATCTGTTCAGTGAGAATTATGGAAGTTCCCATAATACGGCCCAACCCCCAGTCACATAGGCAATCGCTCATGAAGAATACCAAAGCTCACTGCAAAATTGTACATGATTAAGCTAACACTGTATATAGTTTACTGTTAGATAGTTACACATGTTAAATGTATATAAGTTATAATGTTCAATGTAAACGTGTTTTTAATGGTTCTATGTAAACCGTCCCTGATCTCTGGAAGGGGCGGTATATAAAAATGTGTTAAATAATAAATAAATAAATAAAACACACCCAACCATGCTATCAGTATACCTGCTACTCTACATGTTCCTAGCAATAAACCCCAACTATGGCACAATACCCAGCCTATCATACCAACAAGCAAGTCACACTCACAATACGCATATATGAGCTCTTGATGCCTGATATACATAAAGAGCATTCTCACCACAACAACTGCTACATCCCCACTCTCATCCTCCCATGCACACACACTGCACTGCGCACTTATCAACTCACGCTCAATTTGGAACAAAATCCAGATCATAAGGGACCTCATAAGAACGAAAAACATAGATATACTATGTATAACTGAAACATGGATAACAGAAACAGACAATGTACTACTGATCAAGCTCACACCAGATGGATACACCATCCACCAATGCCCAAGATCACAATGTCAAGGAGGCAGAGTGATGATAATAGCCAGAAGCAACCTAAACTTCCATAACATTGCAATGGAAAGTGCAAATGAAGCCGACTCTATCACCATCACCAACAAACTGGCAATCATCTGCTTCATATACAAGACACCATCCGACAATGTCAATGACTTCTCAGTTATCCTGGACAGAGTGATAACTGCATCAAAAACTGGAAAGGACCTTCTAGTGTACTAGGAGACTTTAACCTCCCCTCATTGTAACAGAACCACTCCCTAACCTTCTTCCAAGCAATGGTAGCAATGGACCTCACACAACTAGTGAACACCTCCACCCACGAGAAAGGTAACACCCAGGACCTAATTTTCTCCAGGACCAAGCAGGAAGTCAGTCCTCACATATGGGTGACATCGACGCCGATGGAGCCCCTGCGGAGCATTTCCCCAGCTTTCCAAGAAAGCCTTTGGGAATGCAGGCACGCATGCGCGGTTCCCTTCCCGCATAAAGGTGCTATCTTGCTCAGTCTCTCTTTTTCCGTGAAGCCCACTGGACGTGTGTCCTAGTCCTCCCGGAAAATAGTTCGATTTTTTCACGATTTCTTCGCTATTTTTTCTCCGGTTCGACACCGGTTCCCCTCCCGCCGGGTTCAGTACACTGATATCGAGCCCGATCTTCTTTTTTCGGTTTTTGCCCTTTGTGGCTGGCGTTCGCACCCTTTTTTTCTTTTTCCCTGGAAGGCCGGTCCTTTGACCTCGCGGGGACTCTTTTTTTTTTTTCCCCGATGGCTTCCAGTGGCTTCAAAAAGTGTGATCGGTGCAAAAAACTAATGTCTCTCACCGACACACACGACTGCTGCCTTCGGTGCCTCGGTCCTGACCACGAACCTAAGACGTGTGGACCATGTGGAAAAATGTCTTCCAAGGCGCTTCAAAGTTGTCAGCACCAAAAGGAAAGGCTTTTCTCTGACTCGGCCTCTGGCCGGGCCCGGACCTCGTCTGAGGCCTCGACATCTCGAGAATCGGATCCCGAGCACCGTCGGGGCTCCTCGGACAGGGGGTCCCCCGACCGGGAACGAAAGAGGAAGAAGCGGCTCGCGAGGGCGTTGTCGGAAGAGGTCCCTGGCTCCTCGAGAGCTAGGTCTCAGACCCCCGACCGTCACCTCGGGCCTGTGGAACAGGAGAAGCCTCCCAAAGTACCTCGAGTGGAGCCGGAGTCTGCTGGACACGTAAGTCCTGTAGTCCTCGTGGACTCTCCTCCCAGAGAGCCGACGTCGGGCCCGGTGCCGCCGGGGGCTACTGAGTCTCCTGAGCTGGGTCTCAGGCTGACAGCCTTGGAGAGCAGAATGTCTGCCTTCATGGAACAGCAGCGGGCACTGATGGCTAGCCTGTCTGGCTCATCTGCCCCGACCACCGGGACATCGATATTGAAGTCGACCCCGGAGACCGAGCCGATACTCGAGACCATAAAGGCTCGAGATTGACCTCGGTCGTGGTCTCCCTCGACCTCCTGTTCATGACCGAGGGCGTTGACGCCGGTGCCTTCGGCGTCGGGGCGGGTGCTCACAGGCCCTGCGTGGTCGGACCCCGTTTCCTCATCGGACGAGTCCGCCTAGGAGACGGAGGACGAGGAGTCCCCCGACACCTTCCGGACTCGGTGCGTCCCGTCGGACACACCGCAGTCTGAGCCCCGGAGTACATCCCCCCCCCCCCCCCTGGAGGATACCCGGTTTTCGGAGTTCATCCGGGATATGGCCACCGCCTTGGCTATCCCTGCAGACCCCGAGGAGGATCCTCGAGCCGAGGAGCTCGAGGCCCTACAGTACGACTCTCCTCCGAAGGAGGCCTTTACTGTTCCGGTTCCTCCGATGCTGGAACGGCTCCTCTTCCGGATGTGGGAGGCATCTGCCTCGGCGCCGGTTCTAAGCAAGCAGGTCGATTCTATTTATCGACTCCGGAAGAGCCCTGGCTTTCAGAAGGCGCAGCTACCACACCATTCCATGTAGTGGAATCGACCATGCATCACCTGAAAAGTCAGAAGATGCACTCCGCGGTGCCCCCTGGCAGGGAGGCCCGGAACCTCGATGGTTTTGGTAGAAAGTACTTCCAGGGCTCGATGCTTGCTTGCCGTGTCCAGTCTTACCAGCTGTACATGGGAATGTACTTGCGAGACCTGGCCAAGGAGTTGGCCGGATTCTCTGCTGGTCTCTCCGGGGAACCCTTGCAGAGGTTCAAGTCCTTGTCCTCGGGGATCCGGGAATGCTCCAAGTTTGTCCCGCGCTGCCTACGATGGCTTTGAGGCTTTGGCTCGTGTTGCGGCAGCCAGCATCGCGGCTCGACGCCAGGCATGGCTGCAGTCATCGGACCTCGAGCCATGGGATCAGGACAAGTTGGTCGATGTCCCTTGCCGAGGTGACAACCTTTTTTGGCAAGCACATGACCGAGAAGGCCGCACAGCTCGAAACCGAGCACCTCACGAGGACAAGGCTGACAAGGAAGACTTCTGCCCCTTCTCACAAAAAGAAGGGCTCGGGTAAAAAGCCCTTTTACCCGAGGAAGGGCACTGCCTACAAACAGTACCCACACTACCAGGCCGCCCAAGCTTCCCCTCAGGGTCAGCAAGCCAAGGGGGAGGGTAATGGGCCCCATAGGCAGAGGACTCCCAAGCCTCCGGCCCCTGCTCCCACTCAGCAGAGTGGGGGTTTTTGACTCCTTAGGCATAGCCTCTCCGTCCCTGCTCTCCCAACCCTGCACAGGAGGTTGCCTCGCCCTGTTTGCCCACAAGTGGCCACTCATCACTGGAGACAGTTGGGTACTCAGCATAGTCCACAAGGGCTATCTGCTGCACTTCCAGCAGCTGCCTCCTCCATACTTTCCAGGAGAGCCTCCAAGGCCTCCCCTGCACACAGATCTTCTCCTTCAGGAGCTCCAAGGTCTGTTGGTGGACAGGCAGTGGATCCTGTGCCTCCCCACCTACGAGGTCAAGGTTTCTACTCCAGGTATTTCCTTGTACCCAAAAGAACCAGTGGCCTTCGGCCTATTCTAGACCTCAGAAATCTCAACAAATTCCTAGAGAAGGAGAAGTTCAAAATGCTTACTCTTGGAACACTTCTGCCCTACCTCCAGCAGGGAGATTGGCTATGCTCCTTAGATTTAAAGGATGCGTACACTCACATCCTCATTCATCCAGACCACAGAAAGTACCTCAGGTTCATTGTGGGAGGAAACCATTATCAGTACAGAGTACTGCCTTTTGGCCTCACCTCCGCTCCCAGAGTCTTTACCAAATGCCTGGTAGTGGTGGCGGCCTACCTGAGAAATCAGGGAATCTTTGTCTTCCCCTATCTGGACGACTGGCTCATCAGGGGTCAGACGTGCCAGGAGGCCAGACAAGCCACCCTCCGAACTATTGCTCTTCTTCAAAGCCTGGGGTTTGTAATAAACTTCACAAAGTACACTTTGCTCCCCTCCCAAAACTTGGAGTTCATAGGGGCAAGTTTGGACTCTCTGCTGGCAAAGGCGTTCTTGCCAGAAGACAGGGCCCAAACACTGATAAACTTAGCAAACCAGTTTCTCAGCAGGTCACTGGTCTCCGCCAGACTCTGCCTGAGACTTCTTGGCCACATGGCTTCGACAGTCCATGTGACCCCCAATGCCAGGCTCCATATGAGGCCTGCAGAATGGTACCTTCGGACTCAGTGTTCACAGGCCACAGGCAGCCTCAGAGACAGGATAAGGATGTCCAGACAATTTCTGAACTCCCTCCGCTGGTGGCTGTACCCACCCCATCTACTGCAAGGGGTGCCTTTTCAGATTCCTGGGTTCACAGTGGTGCTGACCACGGATGCCTCCCTGCAGGGCTGGGGAGCTCATTGTCTAGGCAAGTGCACCCAGGGCCTGTGGTCTCCTTGGGAGGCCGCACAGCAAATCAATCTCCTAGAACTCAGGGCTATTCGACTAGCCCTCAAGACTTTCTCTTCAACCCTGGCTCATCAGTCTGTCCTAGTTCAAACAGACAATCAGGTAGCCATGTTTTATGTGAACAAGCAGGGCGGAACTGGGTCCAGGCTCCTTTGTCAGGAGGCACAGGACCTTTGCTTCTCCAGGACCAAGCAGGAAGTCAGTCCTCACATATGGGTGTCATCGGCACCGATGAAGCCCCAGCGGAGCATTTCCCCAGCTTTCTATGAAAGCATTTGGGAATGCAGGCACGCATGCATGGTTCCCTTCCCGCCTAAAGGTGCCATCTTACCTCAGTCTCTTTTTTTTCCGTGAAGCCCACCGGACGTGTGTCCAGTATTCCCGGTTAAAATTTGATTTTTCAGTGATTTTTTTCTGCTATTTTCTTCCGGTTCGACGCCGGTTCCCCTCCTGCCGGGTTCGGTACACTTGTATCGAGCCCGATTCTTCTTTTCGGTTTTTGCCCTTCGGGGCTGGCGTTCGCACCCTTTTTTCTCTTTTTCCCTGGAAGGCCGGTCTTTTGACCTCGCGGGGACTCTTTTTTTTTCCCAGATGGCTTCCAGTGGTTTTAAGAAGTGTGATCGGTGTAAGAAACTGATGTCTCTCACCGACACACACGACTGCTGCCTTCAGTGCCTCAGCCCCGACCACGATCCTAAGTCGTGTGGGGCCTGTGGGAAGATGTCTTCCAAGGCACTCCGAAGTCGCCAGCAGCAAAAGGACAGGCTTTTCTCGGACTCAGCCTCCGGCCGGGCCCGGACCTCGTCTGAGGCCTCGACATCTCGGGATTCCGATCCCGAGCGCCGTCGAAGCTCCTCGGACAGGGGGTCCCCCGACCGGGAACGCAAGAGGAAGAAACGGCTCGTGAGGGCATCGTCAGAGGAGGTCCCTGGCTCCTCGAGGGCCAGGTCTAAGACCCTCGACCGTCGCCCCGGGCCTGTGGAACCGGAGAAGCCTGCCAAAGTTCCTCGTGTGGAGCCGGAGTCTGCTGGACACGTAAGCCCCGTAGTCCTCGTGGACTCTCCTCCCAGGGAGCCGACGTCGGGCCCGGCGCCACCAGGGCCCGAGTCGGTGGCTGCTGCGTCTCCCGAGCTGAGTCTCAGGATGACAGCCTTGGAGAGCAGAATGTCTGCCTTCATGGAGCAGCAGCGGGCACTGATGGCCAGCCTGTCTGGCGCATCTGCCCCCACCACCGGGACATCGACGTCCAAGTCGACCCCGGAGACCGAGCCGATACTCGAGTCCATCGTGGCTCGGAGTCGACCTCAGTCGAGGTCGACCTCGGTCGAGGTCTCCCTCGACCTCCCGTTCGGGACCGAGGGCATCGGGGCGGGTGCTCCAGGGCCCCGTGGGGTTGGACCCCGACTCTTCCTCGGATGAGTCGGCATGGGAGACGGAGGACGAGGAGTCTCCTGACACCTTTAAGACTCGGTGCATCCCTTCGGACTCACCGCAGTCTGAGCCCCGGAGTAGGTCCCCCCCGGAAGACACCTGGTTCTCGGAGTTCGTCCGGGATATGGCCACTGCCTTGGCTATTCTGGCGGATCCCGAGGAGGAGCCTCGAGCTGAAGAGCTCGAGGCACTGCAGTATGACTCTCCTCCGAAGGAGGCCTTTACTGTCCCGGTTCCTCCGATGCTGGAACGGCTCCTCTTCCGTATGTGGGAGGCACCGGCCTCGGCGCCGGTTCTTAGCAAGCAAGTCAATTCGATCTATCGGCTCCGTAAGAGCCCTGGTTTTTAGAAGGCATAGCTACCACACCATTCCATGGTTGTAGAATCAGCCATGCATCGTCTGAAGAGTCAGAAGATGCACTCCGCGGTGCCTCCTGGCAGGGAGGCCCGAAACCTAGATGGCGTTGGTAGAAAGTGTTTTCAGGGCTCGATGCTTGCTTGCCGTGTCCAGTCTTACCAGCTGTACATGGGCATGTACTTGCGGGATCTGGCCAAGGAGTTGGCCGGATTCTCTGCTGGTCTCTCCGGGGAACCCTTGCAGAGATTTAAATCCTTGTCCTCGGGGATTCGGGACTGCTCGAAGTTCATATCCCGCGCCGCCTACGATGACTTCAAGGCTTCGGCCCGAGTAGCGGCAGCCGACATCGCGGCTCGACGCCAGGCATGGCTGCAGTCATCGGACCTCGAGCCATGGGTTCAGGACAAGTTGGTTGATGTCCCTTGCCGAGGTGAAAACCTGTTTGGCAAGCCCATGACCGAGAAGGCCGCTCAGCTCGAGACCGAGCACCTCACCCGGACAAGGCTGTCGAGGAAGACCTCTGCCCCTTCTCATAAAAAGAAGGGCTTGGGTAAAAAGCCCTTTTACCCGAGGAAGGGCACTGCCTACAAACAGTACCCACAGTATCAGGCTGCCCAAGCTGCCCCCCAGGGTCAGCAAGCCAAGGGCCAGGGTAATGGGCCCCGTAGGCAGAGGATCCCCAAGCCTCAGGCCCCTGCTACCACTCAGCAGGGTGGGGGCTTTTGACTCCTTGAGCGTAGCCTCTCCTCCACTGCTCTCCCAACCCTGAACAGGAGGTCGTCTCGCCCTCTTTGCCCACCAGTGGCCCCTTAGCACCGGAGACAGTTGGGTGCTGGACATCATCCACAGGGGATATGCCCTCCACTTCCAGCAACTGCCTCCCCCATATTTTCCAGGGGAGCCTCCAAGGCCTCCTCTGCACACAGACCTCCTCCGTCAGGAGCTTCAGAGTCTGTTGGTGGACAGGGCGGTGGAACCTGTGCCTCCCCACTTGCAAGGTCACGGATTCTACTCCAGGTATTTCCTGGTGCCAAAACGAACCGGTGGCCTTCGACCCATTCTGGACCTCAGGAACCTCAACAAGTTCCTAGTGAAGGAAAAGTTCAAGATGCTTACTCTTGGAACCCTTCTGCCCTACCTCCAGCAGGGAGATTGGCTATGCTCCTTAGATCTAAAGGATGCGTACACTCACATCCTCATTCATCCAGACCACAGAAAGTACCTCAGATTCATTGTGGGAGGAAACCATTATCAGTACAGAGTACTGCCTTTTGGTCTCACCTCCGCCCCCAGGGTCTTTACAAAGTGCTTAGCAGTTGTGGCAGCCTACCTGAGGAATCAGGGCATCTTTGTCTTCCCCTATCTGGATGACTGGCTCATCAGGGGTCAGACCAGTCAGGAAGCCAGTCAAGCCACCCTCAGGACAATTTCTCTTCTCCAAAGCCTGGGGTTTGTCATAAACTTTGCAAAGTCCACTTTGCTCCCCTCCCAAAACTTAGAGTTTATAGGGGCAAGGTTGGACTCTCTCCTAGCAAAAGCATTCTTGCCAGAAAACAGAGCCCACAGGTTGATGGACTTGGCAAGTCAGTTTCTCAGCAGGTCCCTGGTCTCCGCCAGACTCTGCCTGCGCCTTCTCAGCCACATGGCCTCCACAGTACATGTGACCCCCAATGCCAGGCTCCATATGAGGCCTGCTCAGTGGTGCCTTCGGATTCGGTGGTCACAGGCCACTGGCAGCCTCAGAGACAGGATAAGGGTGTCCAGACCATTTCTGCACTCCCTCAACTGGTGGCTGCACCCACCCAATCTGCTCAAAGGGGTGCCCTTTCAGATTCCAGGTTACACAGTGATTCTAACAACAGATGCCTCCCTGCAGGGCTGGGGAGCGCATTGTCTGGACAAGTGCACCCAGGGTCTCTGGTCTCCCTGGGAGGCTGCACAGCAGATCAGTCTCCTAGAACTCAGAGCTATTCGATTAGCACTCCAAGCTTTCACTCCTACCCTGGCTCGACAGTCTGTCCTGATTCAGACAGACAACCAGGTTGTCATGTTTTATGTGAACAAACAGGGCGGATCTGGGTCCGGGATCCTTTGTCGGGAAGCTCAGGACCTTTGTTATTTTGCCCTCAAGCACAACATGCTCCTCAGGGCTGTATACCTTCCTGGCCAGGACAACTACCTGGCAGACAGATTGAGCAGGATACTGCAGCCCCACGAGTGGCGGCTGCATCCTTCAGTAGTTCAGAAGATCTTCCTGAAATGGGGTCTTCTCTTGATGGATCTCTTTGCCAGCCCCCTCAACAAGCAACTGCCAAAGTTCTGCTCCAGACAACCACATCCCCTGCGGATAGCAGCGGATGCTTTTCTGATATATTGGTCTCAGGGCCTCCTCTATGCGTTTCCTCCCACGCCCTTGGTGGCCCGAACCCTATTCAAGATTCTCCAGGACAAGGCCTCGGTCCTGTTGGTAGCTCCCAGGTGGCCGAGGCAGCCTTGGTTTCCTCTTCTGCTTCAACTGGCGGTGGATCCTCCACTGCCTCTGGGGTTGCAACCCGACCTTCTCACACAGGACCAGGGTTCCCTTCTGCACCCCAATCTCAAAGCTCTCAATTTGATGGCCTGCAGGCTGCAAGGGTAGTTTTGGCTCCCTGGAGCCTCCCTCAGGAACTTGAGGAGGTTGTCCTAGCCTCTAGGAAACAGTCCTCTAGGAAAACCTATGCTCTCAAATGGAAGAGGTTTTCTGTGTGGTGTCAGCTACGTACAGAAGATCCTTTCTCCTGTACTGTGCCAGTAGTTCTTCAGTACTTACTGCACTTATCAAATCAGGGACTTAAGTCCAATTCTGTTCGGGTCCACCTCTCAGCTCTAGCAGCTCACCACTCCTTGGTAGAGGGGCAATCTCTTTCTGGTCACCCCTTGGTGTCCCGCTTTCTCAGGGGTTTGCTTTTGCTCAAACCTCCCATCCGTCCTCCTGCCCCTGAGTGGGAGCTGAATGTGGTCTTGCAGCAACTGACTCGCCCACCTTTTGAGCCGATGGCTACTTGTCCACTACGCTTCCTGTCCTGGAAGACACTCTTCTTGGTAGCCCTAACCTCGGCTAGGCGAGTGAGTGGGCTTCAGGCCCTGGTCTGTGACAGGCCTTACACCAGATTCTATAGGAACAGAGTAGTCCTCAGGACTCACCCAAAGTTTCTCCCAAAGGTTGTCTCCTCTTTCCACATCAACAAGGCGGTGGTTCTTCCCACATTCTTCCCTAGGCCTCATGCAAGCCAGGCTGAAGAGGTTCTGCATACCCTGGACTGTAGGAGGGCCTTATCCTTCTACCTTGACCGTACGCAGGGGCACAGAAGGGCTACTCAGCTCTTCGTATCATTTGACTCCAATAAGTTGGGGTTGGCTGTGTCCAAGCGTACCTTGTCCATCTGGGTAGCTGACTGTATCACCTGGGCTTATTGGGCGGCTGACCTTCCTTTGCAGGGTAGGGTCACGGCCCATCGTGTCAGGGCAATGGCTGCTTCAGTGGCTCATCTCCGCTCTGTGCCCTTGGTAGACATCTGCAAGGCTGCAACTTGGTCTTCCAGACAGACTTTTGCGACCCATTACTGCCTGGAGAGGGAGTCCTGTAGGGACAGTGCTTTTGGCCAGGCAGTACTCCGGAATCTCTTTGAGGTTTAGGCAACTCCTGCCCTCCTGCCCTCTGTTGGGCTACCGGTGGAGGTTCTGTCAGTGAAAAGCCTTTCTTTGATGCTGGGACTAGAGGGAGTTCTCTTGCTCAGCCTGGGTTCCTGGGTAGCCCAGAGCTAGGGAGTCACCCATATGTGAGGACTGACTTCCTGCTTGGTCCTGGAGAAAGAGTAGTTACTCACCTGTAACAGGTGTTCTCCAGGAGCAGCAGGAATCAGTCCTCACAACCCTCCCTCCTCCCCTGGGAGTTGCAGTTGTACATAGTTTATTTTTACATTTTTGTGTGCTGTTTTTAGCTATGTCATTTGACTGAGCAAGATGGCACCTTTAGGCGGGAAGGGAACCGCGCATGCGTGCCTGCATTCCCAAAGGCTTTCTTGGAAAGCTGGGGAAATGCTCCACAGGGGCTCCATCGGCGTCGATGTCACCCATATGTGAGGACTGATTCCTGCTGCTCCTGGAGAACACCTGTTACAGGTGAGTAACTACTCTTTCTTCAACAGCCACCCAACAGAAATGAGCCCCCTTCACTCCACCCAGACCTACCCAGTTCCCTGGTCGGATCACAAACGAATCCGTTTCTCCCAACCACATAATCTCATCAATAAAAATCACAGCTCACCCCATTAACATGTAGATTCAAACCTTTCAATAAGGACAACGTCATTCGAGACACCCTAGCACACCTTCAGGATGGACTCACAGACCCCGATAGTCTCATTGAGAACTGGAACGCCATCATCAGGGAAGCAGCCATCGCCTCCATTTCCACCACATCCAAGCACACGAAAAATCCCATAACTGAGTGGTACACCCATCTCTGTGAAATAAAAAATGACAACTCCGCAAACATGAACAAAAATGGTGCAAAACAAAAACCAGTGAAGACACACTACAATACCTTTGACTTCTAAATGACTACCTTGCTGCAAAAGACACAGCAAGATGGGAACACCACACCAAACTACTCAACTCTGCAATCAACTGGTCAAGAGAGCTCTTCAACATCGTAAAACATCTCACAAAAGTACCAACTACAGAAAACACCGAGATAACACTACAAGCAACTGCACCCCCATCCGGAAGCCCCTCACACACTCCCTCCTGAAGACAATCTCACAGACATGAATCCTTGGACCTCCTTCACAGATGTCACAAAGCGACAAATGGAAAACACCATTGCATCTCTAAACACAATATCCCTTCTAGATCCCTATCCCATGTCATGGATTAAGACAGCCAAGAAAGAACTAAGCAGAGCACTTGTCAAAATCACAATTGCAATACTTCAACAAGGCACCATGCCCACTTGCCTGAAGACATCATTCATTTGCCCTACTCTGAAAAAAAATCACCCTAAACCCATCTGACCTTTCATCATACAGACCCAGAAGGTCCATTGCCACAGCCTACCTTCCACTGCGAGATTGTGGAAAAATCATCCAACATCAACTTCAAGATCATATTGACCAAAACAACCTCCTAGAAGCGCAACAACATGGCTTCCATCCACACCATCTGGTAAACACTCTAGTTCAAAGAATACAACACATCAGTCAAGGCTTCCTACTAATCTTCTTAGACATCTCATTGACATTTGACACTGTAAACCACAACATCCTCCTGCAATGTTTCAGCACCTATGGAATCCAAGGCACAGTTCTAAAATGGTTCTCCTCCTATCTCACAGACAGGCACTAACAAATAAAGATTGGACAAAACACATCCACCCCTTACAAGCAGACCCAAGGAGTTCCCCAAGGATCCACCCTTTCCGCTCTTCTTTTCAACCTCTACCTCCGACTACTCAGCACAATCATAAGATCTCCCAACCTATATGTTCACATCTCTGCCGATTGATATAATGATCTATGGGCCAATCAACCTACACTATCTGCTCACTCGGAATGCTTCACAGACATAACCAATTGGTTGAAAGACAACAACCTTCAAATAAACTTCAACAAAACAGAGGCCCTCCTACATAACAAAAGATATCACATTTGTCCCACCCCCCACTATAACACTGAACAACACAACAATCAAAACCCAGAAGGAAGTCTGGTACCTTGGTACCACCCTTAATCAACACCTCACTTTCAAAGCCCACATCAGCAAAATCACCAAGATGATCTACTTCAAAACAAAGATGCTACAATGACTCCAACCACTCCTTGAACTGACAGATTTCCGGACTACACCTATAATACCCCACTTGGATTCCTCAACGCTATCTACCAAGGCCTTCCGTAATCCACACTCCTCCCATTGCAAACAGCTCTCCACTCAACAGCAAGAATCCTACAAGTAGTGACAAGACATGAGCATAACTCCCCTATACTCGAACAGCTCCACTGGCTCCCATTACAGAGCTGAATACAATTCAAAACTCGCATGCTAACACATAAAGCAATTCACACCGACCCCCCCCCCCCCCCCACCTAGGCATACTTCTTCAGACCAACAAACAACTCGGATCTAGACAGACCTCCACTATGAACACCTTTGTCATCCCCCACCTTAGAACCAAATCTAACCAGCAAGCATGTAAATGAGCCTTCCAACTATACGCACCCTCTGTATGGAACACTCTCCCACATCAGCTCAGGAATATCACAGATCTCAAAACCTTCAGAAAACATCTGAAAACACACCTATTCACTGAGCACTTCACTCTCATCACTTAAGCAATTAACTACACCTGTACCTGCACATACAATAGCCTAAATATGTAGAGTGTACATAGTTTAAGACTGTATATAGTTACAAACTCTTATGTATCAACTGCGTGTTGTATATAGTTGACGATGCTGTTACAATGTACCTTTTTCTATTGTTTGGTGTAAACTGCTTTGACCTGGTGAAAGGTGGTATATAAATGCAGCTAAATAAAATAGTGCTATCTATAGCTGCTGTTGGTAGAGTGCTTCAGAGTGTAGTGCCTCCTCCCAACATAAGGGGTCCTTTTTACATTTCATGTATTCTGGATTGGTCTGGTAGATGACAAGAAAAGAGACATTTGGTCTTACCTGCTAACTTTTCTTTCCTCGTCCAACCAGGCCAGTCCAGAGGCCCATTCTTATTCTGTGAAATGTAACAATTTGATGTTCTTGATTCACATGTTAGTGGGGAACCTGCATTCTTCTATTGGTTTTCTAGGATTGTTGGTTATCTGGCTAATCCTCCTTTTGTGGGGGGGGGGGGGAGCTACATTTTGTTTAGTTCCATTTGCTTTGTTATAGAAATACTGGAGAGTAGGTGGCTGCATGGTGTCTTTTATAGGGCAAAACACACAGCTCTTGATTCTCTATCTCCATTTGATGGCTGATGGGCATAACCCATGTGTTCTGGACTGGTCTGGTTAAATTCGAGGAAAGAAAATTAAGCAGTTAAGACCAAATTTACCCTTCTCAGTTCTGTTCCCAGTGGGCAAGTGTCCACATCACTAAAACAACCATTATAGTTGACATTAGAGATTAAAGGTGTCCTCGAAATGGGGACTAAGTTACCCTTCACTATAAGAGGTGCTCCATCCAGAGCAGGGCTGTGGCAGACTAATCTGACATGACAGCTTGAGTGAAGCTTGCACTGTCACTACCTCTGGATAAATGGAAGACTTCCTGTCACCTTTCTCAGGCACTAAATATACTTTGGGGGAAAAAAGTGAGTGAATTAGGTGCTGCTGTCCACACTTCCATAAAAAGCGTGGAGAAATAGCCTAGTGGTTAAAGCAGCAAGGTTTACATCCTGCTTCTCCACTGATATTCCTTGTGACCATGAGCAAGTTGCTTTCTCTGGAGACAAGCAGGGGGATGCAGTCACACTTATTGGTGAAGTTCCTAGGACTGAGTCTTGAGCGGATCTCCCACAGCTCAGAGAAGCTTTGTTGTTTCACTGAGCATGCGTGCCTTCTTCCTGCCTGGTTGTGCTGAGAGAATCAGGGTTTTTTTTTTTCTCTGCCGCATAGAAGCCTGCACAGGTCTCCCTCTCTTCATTTTTGCCTTCATTTTTACCCTTTTCTTTGCAGTTTTTTAGCAGTTCCCTCGTTCGGTTCTCTCACTGTGTTGTCTCCGATTTTGTTTTCTTTCAGTCACTTGATTTTTCTGCCTGCACCTCTCCTCGGCCAGTCATGTGAATTTTTTTTTTTTAAAGTCATCGGGAGGCAAAAAGATAAACGTTTCTGTCTGCACCTCTCTTTGGCCATCGGAAGATAAATGTATTTGCCTTCACTTTACTGTCGGGCCGACAAAGCTTACACGGGTCTGCTGTCACTTTACCACCGGACCATGGCAAAGTGCTTTTTGAGCTGCCAACTTTGCTGGCTGCCTAAAAAAAAAATAACCCATTTGTTTTAGTCAGAGAATCACAGGGAGCTGTTTCCTCACTGTTTTAGAGCCAGGCCTTGCTCGGTGTCTACCAACTCTGCGGGGCCAGCCCTTAAGGAGCTGTTTATTTATTTTATTTATTTATTTGTGCGCTTTTCTATACCGCCCCTTCCAGAGATCAGGGGCGGTTTACAGAGAACATGGTAAGCATCAATTACATAGAACATTTTTGAGCACATAATAACTATTTTACAGAGAATATATTAACTATTTTACATAGCTGTTTGTCACTTTGCTAGAACCAGGCCTTGCTAGGTGTCTATCGCCTCTGCGGGACCAGCTCTTGTGTGAGACTCTACATGCTCCCTCTCCCCACCAGGTCAAGCACAGGCTTAGGGGGACGGGTCATCAAAAGCAGCTGCAGCACTGCTATCACCTCTAGGCTCTGCTGCGGAGTCTGGGGCCTCCCCATGGCTACTCATGCTGTTGGGCATTACTCCTCCCCCTCCTGAACTGACTGCACATACATTGACTTGCTCCTCGGTTCCTCTGGGGGGACATGCTTTCATCAGGTCAAAAGGCTAAAGTTAAGCATAAACAGCAGCTCCCTCCGGCACAGTTGGGTAAGCACCATTCAAAGAGTAAACCCCTGCCCTCCATGCCTGACAGTCCTCCCCCCACTCAGGAGGCTCCACAGGCTTCCCTCTTCTCTCTTTTCCAGAAGTTTCTTCAGGAGAATGCCAAACTCCTGGAAGCCTCCCCTCAGAGGGTTGATATATGGCCTAGTGCTCCCTCAGATCCCCGGTTACCCCCTGCACAGGAGGTCCTTTGTTCACCCCCTCTCATTGACTGGTGCACACCTGCACCCCTCGATGAGGACACTCGTTCCCTCCCATACTATCCTTGGGAGCCATGTGAGTCCTATGAGGAGAACCCTCTTCCGCTATCCCCGGAATAGAACTTCCACTATGATCTGCCTGAGGGTCTTTCCTTTCCAAGGTTCCTCCAGAAACTCTCCCGCACTCTGACTCTAAGTGCCTCGCAGTCTGCTACCAACAAGTGGCATTTTTACTCCATTTTAAAATCTTACAGTACTCCCAAGGAGGTCCCTACACTCCCTATGCCTCAGATCCTCCAGGATCTGCTATCTTCCATCTGGAGGGCCCCATCAGGCAGTGCTGGTTCTCGACGCATCAGCCTCAAGTACAAGGTCCTGCCCATTCGGGGATTCCTTCCCGCTTAGCTTCCCCATCAGTCAGTCGTGTCTGAGGCGGTCCTTAAAAAATCTAAGAGCACTAAGCTGCCATCCCAAGCTCTTCTCTCGGGCTCAGGGCCAGCCTTATCAAGCATACCCCCAGTGGGGTTGCCCATGAGAGAGAGGAAATCCCAGGTGCTCCCACAGACTAGCCTTCCCAAACCCTCCCCCGGTTTTTGACCATCTGCCGGTGGGCGGATGCATCCACCACTTTGCAGAGGTCTGGCAGCCCATCACCACGGATCGTTGGGTTCCCTCTATTGTCCAGTCAGGGTACAAGCTTCACTGGTCCCGAACGACCATTCCCCGGAGCAGCATGTACCCCAATTAGCAACGCAGATAGCTCAGCTCCTCCACAATGATTCTATGGAGCTTGTCCTGCTTCCCGAGATGGGTCATGGGTTTTACTCCGCTTCTTGATTCCCAAGAAATCTGGCAGCCTTTGGCTGATCCTCAACCTCCATCATCTCAACCTTTTTATCAAGCAGGAAAAGTTCAAAATGCATTCTCTGAGCGCAATCCTTCCCTTGCTCAGTCCCCGGGATTGGCTGACCTCGCTGGACCTCAAGAATGCTTACACCCACATCCCCATCCATCCTTATCACTGGAAGTTCCTTTGTTTCACCTTTCTCGACACCACTTTCAATACAAAGTTCTTCCTTTCGGACTCTCATCCACTACTCAAGTTTTCACCAAGTGTTTCGTGCTTGTAGCAGCCTACCTTTGCTGCCAAGGCCACTGCATTTACCCTTATCTAGATGATTGGCTGATCTCGGGCACCTCAGCTCGCAATGTGCAGGACACTGCCATCACTTTTCAGATCCTTAGTTTTGTCCTCACTGCAGAGTAGTCTGAACCCATCCCTCAACAAAGTCTGGATTTCATTGGAGCAAATCTAGACACTTTACAAGTCAAGGCCTTTCTTCCTGATCAGAGAGTTCAGGTTTTGCAGCAACTCAGCAGAACCCTGGTCACACGCTAATCAGCACCGCCCGCCTGCTCCTACATCTCCTGGGGCACATGGGGGCATCTGTACCACTTCTCTGGCTGCACATGTGTCCCTTGCAATGGCATAAGAACATAAGATATGTCATACTGGGTCAGACCAAGGTCCATCAAGCCCAGTATTCTGTTTCCAACAGTGGCCAATCTAGGTCATATGTACCTAGCAGTTTCCCCAAAAGACACAGGTTCCACAGTGCTTGTATTGGTTCAAGCATTGATATCCTGGGTCCATTCTTAATAATGGTTTATGGACCTTTCCTCCAGGAACTTGTCCAAACCTTTTTAAACCCAGTTACATTAACAGCCTTTACTACATCTTACGGTAACAAATTCCAGAGTTTGATTACATGTTGAGTGAAAAAATATTTTCTTTTATTAGTCTTAAATAGTAGCTTCATTGCATGTCCCCTAGTCTTTCTATATTCTGATAACGTAAACAATCGATCTACGTTTACCCGTTCCACTCTGTTCATTAATTTATAGACTTCTATCATATCTCCCCTCAGCCGTCTCTTTTCCAGGTTAAAGAGCCCTAACCTTTTTAGCCTTTCTTCATAGGAGTATCCTTCCATCCCCTTTACCATTTTGGTGGCTCTTCTCTGAACCTTTTCTAAAATTGCTATATCCTTTTTAAGATACGGCGACCAGAATTGCACACAATATTCAAGGTGCGGTCTCACCATGGAACGATATAGAGGCATTATAATATCTTTTGTTTTATTTTCCATTCCTTTCCTTATGATACCTTGCATTCTATTTGCTGTCTTGGCCGCCGCTGCACACTGGGCCGAGGGTTTTAACATGGTATCCACAATGACGCCTAAATCTTTTTCCTGGGTGGTGGTTCCTAATGTGGAACCTTGCATCGTGTAACCATAGTTTGGGTTGTTCTTCCCTAGGTGCATAACCTTGCACTTGTCCACATTAAATTTCATCTGCCATTTTGATGCCCAGTCTTCCAATTTATCAAGATCCTCTTGCAATTTTCCACAATCCTCTTGGGTTTTAACAACTTTAAATAGTTTTGTGTCATCTGCAAATTTGATAACCTCACTCGTTATTCCACTTTCCAGGTCATTTATGAATATGTCAAAAAGCAGCGGACCCAGCACAGATCCCTGGGGTACACCACTATTCACCTTTCTCCATTGGGAAAATTGGCCATTTAGCCCTACCCTCTGCTTTCTATCTTTTAACCAGTTCCTGATCCACAGTAATGCACTGCCTCCTATCCCATGACTCTTTAGTTTTGCCAAAATTCTCTGATGAGGGACCTTGTCAAAGGCTTTCTGAAAGTCCAGATACACAATATCAACCGACTCAACTTTGTCCACCTGATCATTCACTCCTTCAAAAAAACATAACAGATTAGTAAGACAAGATCTTCCTTGTCTAAAGCCATGTTGGCTGTCTCCTATTAGGCCATGACTATCTACATGCTGAGTAATTTTATTCTTTATGATGGTTTCTACCATTTTTCCCGGTACTGATGTCAGGCTCACCGGTCTGTAGTTTCCCGGATCACCCCTGGAACCCTTTTTAAAAATTGGGAGGGAAATAACACTTATTAAAAGAGGGCTGCTACACAGTACCCTGTCTTGTGCTGCTGAGGTAAGCTATATTCTGATTTGATTTAAATTATAGCTCTTAGCTGCTGCTAGGCTCTAACTTCTTATGAAATTTAAACTACAAGCTCTCTGCTGGGTTCTAAATTTAACCAGAAAGCTCTCTTCTGTGTTTTAAATTTAAACTAAAAGTACTTTGCTGTTACTAGGCCCTGAGTGACTATTAAATTTAAACTACAAGCTCTCTGCTGGGTATGAAATGTAACCAGGAAGTTCTCCTCTGTGTTTTAAATTTAAACTTAAACGGCTGCTAATAGGCCCTGACTGATTTAACAAAAAATAGTGGGTTCACAGATTAATTAGCTTTAATACAAAGAATTCCTTTTAGAAAATTACCAGAAGTATATACTCACAGTTGCAGATCTCTCTCCAGAAGTAACAGTCCCTTTTTCTAGTCCTTCAAGACACTTTACATCTCAGATTCAACTGGTATCAATGCTCCCATCCTGTCCAGGCCAGGATTTCCCTCGAAGAGCCGCAGCGAGCAGTCCTTCTTTAACAATCTCAGATGATGGGTAACCCCTGCCAATCTTCAAGTGCCCCTTCCAGACTCTGCCTCATCACGTTGGCATGACCACCTATGTCACCACAAGCGACTGGGGGCCCCATCTACTCAGTCTGTCTACTGAGAGCATATAGTCTCCCTAGAAATGGACTTTGCATATCAATGTTTTCAAACTCCGAGCGATTTACTATGCCCTCAGGGTCTTTGCTGACTGGGTGCGTCACAAGATTGTCCTGGTATGCCTTGACAATCAAGTTTCCATATTCTGCATCAACAAGCAGGGCAGTACAGGCTCTCTCCATTTCTGCTGCAAGGCAACGTGGCTCTGGACCTTTGCCCTTTCCATAGACGCCATGTTGCAAGCAGTCTATCTTCCAGAGACTTGCAGCCAGCTAGCTGACAAGTTGAGCTGCGAGCTGGACCCACAGGAATGGTCTCTCGATCCTGCTATTATTCTTCAAAACTTAATTGCTCTTTGGAGGACACCGGAGATGGTCCTATTTGCTTCCACGGACAACATCAAGTGTCCTGTCTTCTCCATTCATCCCTGACGCCTTTGTACTAGACCGGTCCCACGGTATTCTGTATGCCTTTCCTCTGTCTTTCCTCCATTCCCATTCATCACGCAGGCAGGGGCAGCCCAAGGGGGGTGCGGGGCCATGTGCGGAGATTAATTGTGGGTCTCATTTGCATAAGGAACCTAATTTGCATAAATATTAGCATAATGTTAATATGTGCTTTTAGTAAACGTGCCTCTTAATGAGTGTCTGGATAAAGAAAGACTAACAGATTTCTACATTACTATATTGCAGTGACAACCACCAGGCCCATTGGGAAGTACTATAAACACTGACCATTTAGAACCCATAGCAAATCCACCGTATCATAACAGCACTACCAGGACTCACAAAGCATCAAACCCTACCTATCTAAAGGCAACACTGCAGATATTAAACCAGTACATCTCGGAGAATACTGATACATCTCACTGGTGGAAAGAGAACAAGTGGGACTGTCAAATAGAAACAATATGTGTACCTGAACTTGGTTACACATGCAGAACATAGACCGTCACTACACAAAGAATAAGGGATCACAATTTAGAAATAGGAAGATAATAATTAAACTGGGAACCCCAAAAGCCAAACATGAAATGTACAACACTGGAGAAATAAAACTATAAATTAATTTCCGCTTGCACTAAACAAAAACGCAAAGATGTTAGCAATACACACTTCCCAGACCTGACATATTCCAGTTAATAAATTCAAAATAAAAAAAAGTATTTTTCTACCTTCCGTTTGGGATTTTATTTTTCAGCTGCAATTGTTCCAGTCACTTTCTTCTGGTTTCTTTGTGTCTTCTATGAGCTATCCATTTGTCCTTTCTTCTCTTTTAGATTTTTTCCATTCTCTTTCTATATCTGCTTTAACAAACTGATCTTTCCCCTTTTGCTCTTTCCCCCTTTTCTTTCCTTATTCCTTTTATCATCCACTCAAATTTCACCCTTCCATTCTCAATCCGCACTTACTCTCCCAATACCCAGCCCATCGTAGACTTTTCTTCCCTCCCACACAAAATATCTTTTCCCCTCTCCATTCTCATTCCCCATCCCCAACCCTTTCTAGTCCTCCCCCAAAATCAGCTCCCTTATAGTTCTAGACCCACCCAACATCCGCTTCCTTCTAGTCCCATTCTCGCAAGCCCCCACATCACCCCATTTCCAGTCCTAGCCCCTCATATGCTTTTTTCCAGTTTCATTCCAGCCCCCCATCAGCCCATTTCCACTCCAAGCTCCCCCATCAGCCAATTTCCAATCCTAGCCCCCTTGTCAGCCCATTTCCAGCCCTATTCCAACTTCCCTCAGCCCGCTTCCAGTCCTATTCCAGCCCCCATCAGCCCATTTCCAGTCCTATTCCCCCATTAGCCATTTCCAGTCCATCACCCATTTCCAGTCCTAGCCCCCCATATGCTCTTTTCCACTTCCATTCCAGCCCCCATCAGCCCATTTCCACTCCAAGCTCTCCCTTCAGCCCATTTCCAGTCCTAGCCCCCCCAATCATAGCCCATTTCCAGTCCACGTTTACCCCATCACAGCCCATTTCCAGTCCTAGCCCTCCCCCCGCCATCACAGCCCATTTTCAATCCTCACTCCCCCATCACAGTCCATTTCCAGTCCAAGTTCTCCCCCAATCACAGCCCATTCAGTCCTAGCCCCCCCCCCCCCCGCAGCTGTCTAAGGGGCTTCAGAAGGAGCCGGGGAAGCCCGCACGAGGCCCCGGCTCCCTCTGCACAGCCGCCAGCGTGAAGAGCCTTTTCCTTCACGCTGGCGGCTGTTTCTGTGAAGCCTTTCCCGGCACTCGCAGCTTCACAGAAACAGCCGCCAGCGTGAAGGAAAAGGCTCTTCACGCTGGCAGCTGTGCAGAGGGAGCCGGGGGCCTTGCGTGGGCTTCCTCGGCTCCTTCTGAAGCTGTCTGGTGTGCGATAATGGAGTTTGCGCGGGGCCCTATGCAACAACATTATCGCTCAATGGACGGGCCGGCACTGCACGCAGATTCTGCTCAAGATCAAGCAAGAGAAAGCATTGGTTATTTTGATAGCACCTTGAGGGCCCAGCCAGCTTTGGTTCCCCAATGCTGGTGCTGCTGCAGGCTCCTCCTATACCTCTGGGGACTCAGCTAGACCTCCTGATTCAACATTAGGACTGTCTTCTACATCCCAGCCTTTAGTCCTTATCCTTCACGGCATGGTGGCTTCAGGCTACCAAGCATTGATTTCTTCATTGCCACAGGATCTCTTCTTTGTTCTCACTGCCTCTTGAAAACCCTCTACACAGCACTCATATCAGTGGAAGTGGGCCCAGTTTGCCCACTGGGCCACATCCAGTGGACATGATCAAGTTCACAGCTTGGTGAGCCAGCTTTTGTCTTATCACCTTCACCTGTCCCATTCAGGCCTACAGACAAATTCAGTACATTTTCATCTTTCTGCTATTTCTGCTTCGCATGACCTTATTGATGGCAAACCCATTTCAATCCATCTGGTGGTTTCTTGATTCATGAGGGGTCTCGTGAACAACAATCCACCTGTCCGATTGCCTATGCTGGCCTGGGACCTCAATGTTGTTTTGTCTCAGTTGATGCAACTGCCATTTGAGCCTCTTCTGTCCTCTTTGCTCAGACACCTCACTTAGAAAACAGTCTTCCTTGTTGCCATCACTTTGGCCAGATGTCTGGGAAAGATTCAAGCATTCATGCATTATTCTCCTTACATGCAGTTTTTCCTTGACAAAGTCGTCCTCTGGACACATCCTAAATTTCTCCCGAAGGTGGTCTCTGACTTTCACATCAACCAGACCATAGTGCTCCCTGCCTTCTTTCCAAACACCCCCCGTTGGCTCTCTGAAGAACTTGCATAACTTGGACTTCAAAAGGGCTCTTCTCTATTACCTGCATCGTATTGAGCTCTGCTGCAATTTGTCTCAGTTGTTCCTGACTTACAACTCCAACATGGACAACCAGCAGAGAAACTGACCATTTCCTCCTGGATTGTGGACTGTATTGCTTTCTTTTATGAGCTAGCAGCTCTCCCTTCTCCAGGGCGTGTTGCCCCTCACAAGCTCAAGGCCTCTGCCACCTCCATTGACGTCTAGCTTTTGTCTCAATCCAGGCCATCTGCAAAGTAGCCACCTGGTCGTCCATTCACACCTTCACTAAACACTACAGTTTGCATCGTTCTTCCATGATGGACTCTGCCTTTGACCAAACTGTCCTCTGAAATCTGCATGATTTTACTCCTCCTCCTGTAGGGCTGGTACCCTGTAGATATGCTGCCTGCAAATCTCTGGCCTGTTCAGATGCTGAAGCCTCAACCAAAGCTGACCAAGCAAGATGGTTTCCCGCTGCAAGGAACTTTTGCTGTGCTTCCAGTCGCAAACCTGACCTTCAAGCAACTGCTTGCCAAGTGATTATACCTGTGCATATAGAAGACTATTGTTTGTTCAATTAGTTTCCCAGGCCAATTAGTTATCCACATGCAAGAACATCTGTTTCTCTGGTCTTCATTATCCACTAACGATGCTACTGGCCTTGGGATATCCGAAACTGCATACTGTTATCTTCTCTCATTATGGCTCCTCTGCAGGATGGGTACCTGTTCATTACCGTCTGATCCGCTGAGAACATTTCGGACCATCTTGTGCCAACCAATCACCAGACCTATGACAGAGACTCTACCCAAACAATAATTACAGTATGCAACAGAAGTTTTGCACCTTTTGTGCTCTGTGTGCCTTGTGCTTACTACCTTGCCTGTCTGCAAGACAGATACACACTGTGTGTGCAAGGCTGTTCTCCTAAGGACAGAGATAAGACTTTCACAGATACCTCCGGTTCTGTGTTCTCACGTGGCTTGCTCCGAAAGGGCTATAGCCTGCATTAGTTTGCCTAGCTGCCTCTTTGGACCCCCGTCTGCTCCAGAGACTCTTGGATCCCAGCTCGTCCACTTTGCCAAGCAAAGGTACCGTCTTATTTCTCTCTTCCTCCAGGAGGGTGATTGTTAGTTAGAAACTAGTTTCCATAATTCTTCTGAGTGCAGAGCGAACTGGTGACCTTTTGGTTACTAATCAGTGATTTATTACTTTGTATAACTGTGATCATTGTGGCTGCTATAACTGACTACATCATATTTCTAATAATAAATCCATAACTATAAGTCTGTATACACATACATACAGACTAGGTTCTTTTCGTGGCTCATTGCCAGCGATCTCACCAAACCTGGAGCAGGGAATTAGTAGCTAATTTTCCCCTGGAGATAATTGAGAGCATAACTTATTTTTGTTTGTTCCTAATAATCCCCACACTCCTGAGTTCAGTACGGGGTCGCTCGGTTTACTCAGCCGATTCAAGCATCTGTAGTTACACAGTGGGGTGGCCCCTAGCTCTGGACTCATCAGTGAGTGTGACTGCAACCCCCTGCTGGTCTCTGGAGAAAGCACAGTCGCTTACCTGTAACAGAGGTTCTCCGTAGACAGAAGGGGTATGCAGTCACACTATCCCGCCTGCCTTCTCCACAACAACAAAAAAACAGAAGAACACCATCAAGAGGAAGCACCACAGTTGACTTCAACACACGGCTATCGTCATCTCTTCACAAATTTTTGTCTCTCCTCTTCACTGCTCTGGTACGAACTGATTCTGTCAACACAAGCAGGCGGGAAGCAGGCACACATGCTCAGTGAAGCAACAAAGCTTCTCTGAGCTGTGGGAGATCCACTCAAGGCTCAGTCAGGGGGATTTCACTAATGAATGTGATTGCATACCCTGCTGTCTACGGAGAACACCTGTTGCAGGTAAGCAACTGTGCTTTCTCTCGTTGCCTAAGGTATTGTCAGCCCTTTTGGACAGGGACTTACCATACCTGTATACTTCTTGCCATGTACTGGGAAAGAGAGAGATAAACTAAAGGAAGAATGAGCAAAAACAGAAATAACTTCGTCTTACTATTGATTTTGTCTTTTTTTTTTCTCATTCAGATCTAGCATCTATAATGAAAAGGCTGCTCACCAAATATGATAACCTGTTTGAGATCTCCTTTCCCTATTCCATGGGCTGGCATGGTAAGAAACTGGGTGAGAGGGAAGGGCATTTTTGTGATGCGCAATCATTTATGCCTGTGGTTTCCAATCAGTAGTCTGTGGGCTCCTGGTGGGTCTATGACACTATTCCAGGACACAGAAAAGAGAAATTATGAAGGTGGCTGGGGAAATAGCGATTGATAGGGACTGGGTGGGGGGGGGGGGCGCCAGATTAGAGGGAACTGGTTGGAGGGAGGAGAGAGAGACTGAGACTAGTGAGGACTGGTTAGAGAGAGAGAGAGAGAGACAGGTAGAGAGGAAAGAGAAGGGAAATAAAGAGGGCTAGTGGGGACAGGCTTGGCACTGAGGGGAGGTGGGTCCGGGAAGAGTAGTGGGGATAAACTGAGGGGGTCTGTAAACCTTTTTGAGGTTAATAAGGGCTCAACACAACCAAAAAGGTTGGGATTCTCGGACATGTAAATTATGAGTCAAGATTTACAGTATATCTTTCCTGAACTGAAACCAGAAGCATCCCTCTCCCTCCCCCCTCAAGGCTTTGGTACATAATAGACAGAATATCAAATAAAAGTAACTATAACTATAAGCTTGAATGGGTTGTTGCTTGCTGGTGTTCCTTTGCTCTGTGTATTATGAAAATAATGCTGTGAGATTGCACTTCCTGACTGGCTTATGGTATCTCACTTCCATGCAGTGACTCCAGCAGCCTTTTGCTCTCTTCAGTACCTAGTGGTTTCTGGTTAATGTGCCAGTCAAGTTGGGTATATGAGCATCAAGACTTTGTGTGGCAGAAGTTATCCCTTTGGTGTGCAGTTGAATTCATAATAGGCAATGTACCATGGACTTTCTAGAAGAGATATAGCCCTGACCTGCTCTCTGAGATTCCTGCGTGAAGCAGACACCCATTGAGTTACTCCCACTGTTATATGGGCTCTTTATATTGGCAGGCTATGAATTGGTTCCTACTTTTGTGCGAAGTCTTTTCTCTGGATTTCCAGTGCCCTCGTGTGTATGGTTACTTTACTAAAAATGGGGGAGATGTCTTTCTAGTGCTGTGAGAGTCCCATTATTAGGGTGAAGCTATGTGTGGATCTCCAGTGCTGTATTCAGTCTTTGCTTTGGTGCAGGGTGGGGTTTCTGCTCTGGCTGGATTTAGAATGTTTGTCTGCGGCTGTTGTATTGTGAGCTGTGTAGCTTATTCTTTACCGCAAAGATTTTTGCTCTGGAATGGAGGATGTCTTCCTCTCTCTAAGAAGCCTGGTCTGGAAAGGATTTTTTTTTTTTACTCCTATTCTATCTTGCTTTTTCTATTCTGCTTTCTATATTCCCTTCATCTATTATGCTCTGACTCTGAGGAGAAGTAGTATGAGACGTCCTCCTAGCTAGGTGCTATCATCCAGACCGGGCTTATGCAGGAGAAGGTTCTCTTAGCTTTGCAAATTTTTTGAAAGTTAGAGTCAACCACACACGTGCATCCCTTCTCATGCTACATCATTACATGGGGCCTCCTCAGTCCTTTATCTCTTTTCATGGAGCTGGTCAGACATGTCAACCCACCCCCCCTCCAAGAAGATAAAGTTGCTAACTCTGTCTCTGCTTTGGCCTTCCTTCTTAGTTCCCTTAGGTAAGTTTTTCGCTTGTGTTTTTTCTAATCTACCTCATTGCATTTTTATAGACGTCATGGCAGCCTGACTGGACATTTTAAAAAATAAGTTTTATGATTTTATTTCAGCTATCTCTTTCAGCAACATGTCCTAAAAAGGCCCCAATGGCTTTCAGAAGGCTGGTAGTGCGTCAAAAGCATATCTTGTTTGGATACTTGCAGTCTCTGGGCTCAGATCACGAGGCCTTGAAGTATCATTTGTGTTTGTGGATGACACAAAGGAGCCTTCATGGCCTTGAAGAGCAGAAGGAAAGGCCCTTTGAGTCAGCAAAATCTGATCAGTGTTTATCAGCATCAGGCTAAAAGGACCCTAGAGCTGGCTGCAGTGTTAAAATATTTTATATATATTCAGTGCCGATATTGTAGAAGCAGCGGCAGATACATGTTCTTCAGCAATTGGTACGGCTATAGTTGGTGATATTCACTGCTATCCATATAGTTGAGCTATTTAATTTAGGGCATCCTTTTCACTGTCCTAAGTTAACGTGCATAGCTGTACAAATAGTGAGTGTAGTTAGGTGGAATGCCCACGCTCTACCCTGCTGCTATATGGATAGTACTGTGACACTACGTAAGAATTTTCAGTGGCAATATCCAGATAGAACCATTGAAAATTTATGGATAGCTGCTAAACTTATAAACTCTTTTGAAAATCAGTCTGTAAATTATTTACCTGTTGCACGTGTTGTCTGTGAATGGCAGGATACAGATATTGACAAACCCTCGTACCTCTTCTTGGAACTGTATTCCATGTAAGTAAATAGAAAGCAAGGAGGCTGTGCATGGCAATACAGCATGGAAGGGATGCCCATATATGGTTGACTCAGAACTTCTAGAAATTTCCAAACTGGGAGACTCTTTTCCCATGTGGGCTTTGTTTGATGAGCTCACCCAGTTGTGAGGACTTGTCCAGCTGTGCGAACACCTGCTTTGCTTTCATGCAGTTGTGTTCTTCAGGGGGATATTGGCTTTTAAGAATCGCCGCAGCCTTCTGGCTCTGCTGTATCTGGGATATGTATCTGGATTGCTGGCCCTGTTGAGATGGTAGGTAGCTTGCCTTTGGTGGACATGCTACATGGAGATGCCCACTGAATTACTTGACCTAGCAGGGTAGTATCTTTGTATCACAAAAATGAATGTGTTTATCTAGATACAGCCAAGCCTGCTACACAGATGGTCCACCACTGCTTTTGCTTGAATTTCAGAGGGCGGGGGGGTTCGTGATGTAGTGATAGAGCTTTTTCTTTTCTCTTTGGCAGGAGCTCCCACAGGCCCTCACCTGGGGGAGGAGGACTACAGCCACTGGCAGCTCCACGCTCACTACTACCCACCCCTTCTCCGCTCTGCTACCGTCCGCAAGTTCCTCGTGGGCTATGAGATGTTGGCACAGGCTCAGCGGGACCTGACTGCAGAGCAGGTAGGGATTGCTGGGGACTGCAGGCCATGTGATATTGTTGGTGTCTGGAAGTGTCACTAAGAGCCAATGATTGTAATCATAGATGTGGAATTTTATGATTATGGTGTGTGACTGAGACTGGTGACCACTAGGGGGATGTCCTCTGATCTTAGATGGCTACTCCTGGACATAGTTCTGATCTGCATGAGTGGTACCATTAGTGGGCCATGTTAGTATAATAGCTCATTTCTGTACCTGTAATCTTGGAGAATGGTCAAATCTACAAGGAATATTTATGCTTTCACAGTATCCTCTGCCACACCCAGGAAACTGAAATACTTGACAGTTCTTAATATAATTGGGGAGTTTCTAAATTCATGTTGCTTCAGTGCCAGTGCACTGGCATTTCAGCATTTTAACCAAGTCCCTTAAAAGTGCCAGCTTGGTGCACATTGATGGAGCACAGTCCTATGAAGGATCTCAAACATGCTATTACGGGTTTAATGAGTGCGAGTGAGCAGGGTTTTTAGAATTTTTCCGCGGAGCAAAACAGAAAAGCGTAAGATCAAAAGAGGATGCAATAGAAACAAAAACTGGATAAAGAACTCTTAAATACAGGTTATGCCACACATGCTTTGCTTCCTTTAACCTCTTTTCGTCTGTGCCCACAGGCAGCGGAGCGTCTGAGGAACCTGCCTGAGGAGCATTACAAGCTGAAGCAGACGGGGGCTGTGCAGTAGGAAGGACTCGCAGGAAGCAATTGAACACTGTCTCTGGATCAGCTAATGAAGGAAGAGCCCCACTTGCTATGCGGTGGGATAGGTGTCACATGATTGCTAAATTATAGCTTCTGCTGATGGCTTTAAGGTGGCAGCACAAAGCAGTGGTTCGAGTGTTGATTCTCACACATTTCTGTTTGAGATCTTCTTTCAAGATATAACAAATCCAAAAGGGCTTTTGAATCGGAATCAAAGTGTGATTTTTCTGGGTTTTCTGCTTGAAATATGAGGCAAGACATGCACAAGCCTTCCTGTTACAGTTCTTACACTTAAATCTTTGTGTGTGAGGTTTCGTCTCAGGACCCAGGGCAAATCTTCCAGGACCACCTACTGGGCCCAGGCCAGCTGCTTTTTAATAGTTTCCAGCAGGGCCAGTTTCCATTCTTATATGCATCAGTGCCGTGACCTTGAACAAAGTATGTCCCCTCCCTATTCAGCTGATTGTGTGATTTTTGCACTTAACGCCTTTGTGCTCAGGAACTGACTGGAAGCTCTTTAGTGCAGATGCTGCCAATGTCTCTTTTCTAGTGCTGTAGTATGCTATGTACACTGATGGCACAATTTAATTATAAAGACTTGAAATAACTTCCTTGCTTTGACAGTTTTTTTGGTAAGACACCCTCTGTCACACAGACACACACACTGAAAAAACATCTCAAATGTGGCCAGGCATTTTGAGACCTGTGAGAACAAGAAAAGCAGTGGAGACTTTGCATTGTCTGCAGCAGTCTTGGTGTGGTTATGGTTATGGTTAATTTTATTTGATATACTGCAACAGTGCAACCAATCTATGCGGTTTATAAATGAATAAGATAGTGACAGTACCATAGGATAGGGGAGAAAAGCATCTAACAACATGCAAACACATGGAGCCCGATTCCCGAAGTGGGACGTCCTGGCCATTCGGACATCCCCACTGAAGATAGGATTGCTAGGACCCAATTCTGGTCCTCAGAAACAAGATGTTCCTGCGGGAGCCAGAATCAGGCCCGAGGATGGGCCTGGTGTGCCCCCTCTGTCTGCGGAGACGTCCTCCCCACAGGCGCCCCAGACAACTGCATATCCAGCCCCTCAGTTTATCCCCACTACTCTTCCCGGACCCACCTCCCCTCAGTGCCAAGCCTGTCCCCACTAGCTCATCACTGCCTGACCTACGGCAAGCCTCCTGTGGCTTGGATCGGACCATGAGGACCCTCCCGCACCCAGCCCTGGCCCCGTGGGTGGCTGCCGTGCCCCGGTCCTTTGCAAAATACTGCTTATACCACCTCTGAGGTGGTATGAGCAGTACGGCCCCTCAACCAGCCCTGTACGTGCTGCTGAGTGGCCTGCCCCCAATGCGGTCCGCCCCCAATGCGATCCACCCCGCATCGGCTCGCCCCATCCTGAAGCACAGGACATATAGGGAGAGCTGGTGTGGAAATAGGGATTAGGCGGATTGTGGGGCTGCACGTCCCAGTGGGACGTACAGCCTTGCAACCCGCAATCGTGAATGAGGGCCATAGTGTATTAGATGCAACAGCTGCTAGCACCAGCCATCTCAGGACGTTAAAATGTTATTTGAAGGTCAAAAACTAATTCAAAGAGGTGTATGTTGAGCATCATCTTGAAAACCCTCTAGTTGAATTCAATGTATAATGGTGCTGGCAAGGCATTCCACAAAGGTGGAGTAGTGGCTGAAAAAGTTGTTTTCCATGTCGACTCATATTTTATCAAAGCTGGAGAAGGAAAATGGAGTCGATAACCATGTAGGGAATGGAGCAATCTTGCAGGTGCATAAAGGGTGATTAAAGAAGAGAGATACTCTGGGGCTACATCGTGGATCGCTTTATGGGTGAGAGTAAGGGCCTTAAATTGAATCCGAGATATTATGGGCCACCAATGATATTGTATAAATATTGTATAAATAGCGGAATAATGTGGTCAAATTTTTTTACACAAGTGAGTATGTGAATGGCTGTATTTTGAAGTGACTGGAGATGCCTAAGTTGAATCTGCGGAAGTCCGAGATACATGATATTGCAATTGTCCAGTCTGGAAGTTACAGTGTGAAGAACAGTGATTTGAGTGAGTTTGTAAAGAAATGGTTGCGGCGAAGTGCCATAAATCGTGCGTTTTGAAACCTGTGCTAACTGTGGGGAAAAAGTCAATGCAGAGTCAAGAAATACACCCAGATAACGGTTGGATGATTGTAAGGGTAATGGAACGTCTTCTAGGATTGGTATCGGTGGGGGACAGTTTGGTGCCCATGAACTAGAAGGCCATTGACTTGGATGGATTTAACTTTAGTGAATTGTCCCGTAATCAGGAAGAGATATGAGTTAAACACCAATTAAGGGGAGAAATATCAATGGAGCATTTATTTGTTGAGAACAATAGTAAAAAGACATCTATGTATGCATAGTACGAAATACCTAGGTCTTTTATTAAAGTAGACAAAGGGCTAAGATAGATATTGAACAATAGCGGAGGGAGTCTAGAGCCCTGAGGAACACCACATAAGAGATCTCAGGACGTTCAGATATAGCTGTCTGGATATGAACTTGAAATAATCTATTCTGAAGATAAGATGTGAACCAAGAGAGTACTACCCCATGAACACCAGTATCCTACAACTGGGACAAAAGCAGGCCATGATCTACCAGATCAAATGCGGCTGATAGATCAAGGGAGATTGGAAGAGTGTACTTACCTTGATACAATGCTCTATAAATGTTATTTAAAACAGCCATAACCACTGTTTCTCTGGTATGCTGCGAGTGAAAGCCTGATTGTCATGGATATAGGGAATGGGTATGTTTCTTTCAACAATTATCAAATCATATCAATCTTCTCCAGGAACAAGCAAGAAGTCAGTCCTCACATATGGATGATGTTGGTGCCGACGGAGCCCACGTGGAGCATTTTTCCCAGCTTTCAAAGAAAGCCTTTGGAAATGCTACCATGCATGCGTAGTCCCCTTCCCGCCCAAGGGTGCCATCTTGCTGAGTCTCCTTTTTTCCACAGAGCCCAACGGACGCATGTCCTGTGTCCCTGGAAAAACTCCTTAAATTCCTTCTAGTTCAGTTTCCTCCCTCTTTTTACCGAGGCTTGCCTCGACCAGCGTTCGTGCCTTTTTTTACCCGGGGGTTGTCAACCCCGCCCGGGTATAAGCCACCATGTCTCCCGGTGGCTTCAAGAAATGTGATTTCTGCAGTCAAACCATGTCTGTCAGACACCCACGACTTCTGCCTGCACTGCCTCGGCTCAGACCATGACAGTACCTCCTGTGACCTGTGCCAGGCCATGATTCTGTGAACAAACAAGAAAAGGTGGGAGTTGCAGGAGAAGATGTTCCCGCAGTCCAGCTCTGCTCCAGCATCACAGACACTAAGCCCAAGACCGAGCACCTCCTGTGAAGTCTGGGCATCTTTGGAGTCTCACGGCGGTGGCTTCTCCGGGAAGATGCCAGACTCTGGCAAGAAAAAGAAAAAATTCTCAAAGCCAGGTGAGGTTCCACTGGGATTCGGGCGACTCAGAGCAGCGCCCTCCTAAGGTCTCTAGGAAGGAGTCCTCGGCCGGTGGCGACCGTGCAAGGCTCTCCGAGGCCATGGTCCTCATCAAGGACGCACTCGCAAGAGTGCCAGCGCTGGGCCTGAGACCCTCGGTGCCTGTGCTGAAAGTTGCGCAGCTTTCTGGCATTGAGGCCAGAATGGCAGCCATGGAACAGAGTATCTCTATCCTGGCCATGTAGCAGGCGTCAGTGTCAGGTTCGTTCGGATCATCTGCCCCGACAACCGGGCCCCCGACTGTGGTGGTGTCCCTAGGCATTGAGCTGGGCCCCGAGTGCTATCGGCCTCGGGCAAGTGCTCAGCATCAATCGAGGTCCCGGTCCTGATCTTTGGGTGTCTGGTCTTCCACGACCATTTTCCGTGAGTCTGACCCGAGACCCCTCGGGGAATCTCGGTTTCCCGATGCAGGCCTCATGGCACAGCAGCTCCAAGCCTTAGACTCCTCGACGCCTTTGTAGTCAGACTGGGAGATCGATGTCAAGGCCTCTCTCGAGACCTCTCAACACCGGAACATCCCATTGGAGCCATCTTTTCTGGAGCCACGGCACCATTCCCCATCCGAGAACATGGCATTTCACTTCTTTGTCCGGGACATGGCCCGAGCACTCTCGGTCCCCACCATATCAGAGGAGGACCTGTGCACCGAAGAACTGGAAATCCTCCAGTATGAGTCCCTGTCAAAGGAGATGCTCTCGGTGCGGTGCAACCCATCCTCGAGTGGCTGCTCCTCAGGATGTAGGAAACCCTGTGCTGGTGGTTAGCCGACGCCTCAATGCCATCTACTTTGTCAAGAGGAGTCCAGGCTTCCAGAAGTCCCAACTGCCCCACAACTCCATTGTGGTGGAATCTTTGATGCAAAAGCTCAAGAGTCAGTAGACTTACTCTTCTGTACCTCTGGGTAGAGAAGCCAGATCCCTCAATGCCTTAGGGTGCAAGTGCTTCCAAGGGACCATGCTGTGCTGCCAGATACATACCTATAGAGCTCATAGGTTTGCACCTCAAGAGTCTTATCCAGGAGCTTGCGGGTTTCTCAGCGGGACTCACTGGAAAAACCCCTGCAACGCTTCCAGACCTTGGTGGCGACCATCTCAGACTGTTCTAAGTTCCTGTTCCGGGCCGCCCACAATGGTTTCGAGGCTGCAGCTTGGCAGCAGCTGCAGGCATCGGTGCCCGACACCAGGCCTGGCTGCAGACTTCTGACCTCGAGCAATGGGTCCAGGAAAATTTATTTATTTATTTATTTTCTTATATACCGCGCTCTTCGATATCAGTGCAGTTTACATGGAACATAGAGTTTTACAGTGGGGGTTACACCGTAATTACATAGAACAGGTAACATAACTTGGATAACAGTATTAACTATTTACATCTGAATGGCTAACAGAAAAAGTATTTACACGTATATACAACACTTTGAGGGTGGTTACATGTGGCCGTGAAGCATTGTTGTGAGTGGGGGGGTTGTTTTACCATCTTCCAGGTAGCACTTGAGGAAGAGGTAGTGCTTCAGTGCTTTCCTGAATTTGGTTAGGTCCGGGATTGCTCGTATATGAGGTGGAAGAGCATTCCTGCATCTGGGTGCGCAGAGACTGAAGGCCCTGTTTACAGTTGCTTGTGTACAATGGGTCATTGCTTTAGGGATTACCAAGGTGTCTATTGCAGTGGATCGTCTGATTCTATTTGGGGGGGTGACGTGCGTGAGAACAGCAAGTGATGAGGGAGCGAGTCTGTTAATGGATTTGAATGTTAGCAGTAGGATCTTGAATGTGATCCTGTAATGAATTGGGAGCCAGTGAAGACTTTTGAGGATGGGTGTTATGTGGTCACGCCTTGAGGTCCCATTTAGAACTCTTGCTGCAGCGTTCATAGCAAGTTGGAGCGGACTCAGGGTGGATTGTGGGAGACCTTGGAGGATTGCATTTGCGTAGTCAAGATGAGGAATGGTTAGTGCTTGAAAAATTGTTCTAAAGTCGTCTGGTTGAAGTAGGGGACGTAGATGTTTGAGGGACTTGATTTTATGGTATGTTGATTTTACCATGTTGCTAATGTGTGTCTTCATATCCAGTCTCTGGTCCATTGTAATACCTAGGTATCGAATTGAGGGTTTAGATTGCAGTTCTATCTCTCCAAGATAAGCATCCAAGATTGAGGCTGAGGTGGTGACCAGGCCGAGGCTCTCAAAGAAGATCTCTACCCTTCCCTATAAGAAAGCCTCAGGGAGAAAAGGCTGTTTTTTCAAGGAATAAGAGCTTCTTCTACCAGAGCCACCACTACCAAACCTTCCAAATCCAGCAGCAGCAGGGGTCCCAGTCCAACGGTCAGGGACACGCTCCCAGGAAGCTGAAGGCCCCCGAGCCTCAGACACCAGTCCCAGCCCAACCTGATGGGGATTTTGACTCCCAGGGTGGGGCCTCCCTCCCCCTGGGCGACCCTCTCCAGCCCACAGAGGGCCGCCTGGCACTCTTCGCCCACAAATGGCCCAAGGTCACCTCGGACCAGTGGGCGCTCCAAGCAGTGAAGGAGGGTTAACCGCCTCCACTTCCAGTTGCCACCTCCCCAGGCATTTTCCAGGAGAGCTGGTACAGCCTCTCCTTCACCAAGCTCTCTTACTCACAGAGCTAGCAGGCCTGCTAAGAGACAGGACAGTAGAGCCTGTCCCCCAGCACCTCTGGGGCAAGGGCTTCTGCTCAAGGTACTTTCTTGTCCTCAAAAGAACCAGGGGTCTCAGGCCCATCCTGGAGCTCCGAGACCTGAACAGGTTCCTGGTGAGAGAGAAGTTCAAGATGCTCTCCCTTGGGACACTATTGCCCTACCTCCACCAGGGAGATTGGCTTTGTTCCTTGGAAGGTTGCCTACACTTACATCCTGGTCCACCCCTCTCACCAGCAATACCTGAGATTCATGGAAGGGGGAGGCCATTACCAATACAGGGTACTCCCCTTTGGCCTGGCCTCCTCACCAAGAGTCTTCACAAAGTGCCTAGCAGTGGTAGCTGCCCATCTGCACCTACAAGGGGTGTTCATCTTCCCCTACTTGGATGACTGGCTCATCAGAGGCGGCACAGCCGCAGAGGCCAACCAGGGCACAGAGCGTACCATCCTCTCCTGCAGCACCTGGGATTCGTCATCAGCTACTACAAATCACATATCTCTTGGGTCAAGACCTAAAGTTCATCGGTGCTCAGCTGGGCACGGTGCAGGCCAGAGCCCTTCTCCCTTGGGACAGGGCAGAACATCTCAAATAGCTGGCAGGGGAGATCCAACACCGCAGAACGGTGCCGGCCCACCGCCTCCTTCACCTGCTGGGGCATATGGCCTCTACGGTCCATGTCACGCCCCTAGCCCATCTGCATATGCAGGCAGCCCAGTGGTGCCTGCGTACACAGTGGACACAAGCCACAGGCTGGCTTTGGGACAGGGTCACGGTCTTCCGACAGCTGGCGAGATCCCTCAACTGGTGGCAAAGCCCAGGCCTCCTCCGGGCAGGAATGCCCTTTCAGGCTCCCCCGCCACAGAGGACCACGACCACAGATGCCTCTCTCCGAGGCTGGGGAGCTCACTGTGGAGTTCACCGCACTCAGGGCTGTTGGTCCAAGGAGGAATCTTTACTTCAGATCAACTTCCTGGAGCTCTGGGCGGTATTTCTCGCCCTATGTGCATTCCGCACCCTCTTGCAGAACAGACCTGTCTTGGTCCAGATGGACAACCAGGTCACAATGTTCTACATAAACAAAGAGGGGGGCACGGGCTCGTACTCCATCTGCCAGAAGGCAGTAGCCCTCCATTCCTTCGCGGTATGCAATGGCATGCTCCTGCGTGCGGTCTACCTCCTGGGTCAGGAGAATTACCTGGCGGACAGACGCAGCAGAGTTCTGCGCCTTCAGGAGTGGTGTCTTGACCCCGCAATGGTGGAGAGGCTCTTCCACCTTTGGGGCTAGCCTGAGATGGACCTGTTTGCCTCTCCAGACAATATGTAGCTGGATTGCTTCTGCTCCAGGCAGCCACACCCAAGGAGAGTAGCGGCAGACGCGTTTCTGATCTCATGGTCCGGGGGACTGCTGTATGCATTCTCACCAACTCCTCTGATTGCCAAGACCTTGTTCAAGATTCAGAATGAGTGGGCATCAGTGATACTGCTCGCCCCCAAGTGACCCAGGCAACCCTAGTTCCCACTACTCTCACTGATGGCGACAATCCCAGTATCCCTGGGTCAGGCCCTGGACCTCCTGATTCAGGAGGGGGGCTCCCTCCTGCACCCCAATGTGGGGGCACTGCTAATGGCCTGGCTGCTGAGAGGGTAGCCCTGACCCCACTCAGCCTGCCGCAAGAGGTCAAAGAGATCCTGCTGGCCTTCAAGAAGCCCTCCATGAGAAGAGCCTATGCCTTTAAGTGGCGTAGGTTCGCCCTGTGGTGTGCGGATAGGAAGGAAAACCCTTTCTCCTGCCGTGTACAGCTGGTACTCCAGTACCTAATGCATCTGTCACACACATGACTGAAATCTCACTCGGTCCAGGTACATCTGATCACCATAGCTGCTCACCATCACCCAGTAGGGGGTAAGAGCTTATCCAACCAGCCCCTAGTCTCCCGGTTCCTACAGGGCCTTTTACTATACAAGCCCCCTATCTGCCCTCCGGCAGCAGAATGAGACCTCAATGTGGTGTTGTCCCAGCTGACTAGACCCTACCGTTTGAGCCTCTGGCCACCTGCCACCTCGGATACCTATCTTGGAAGGTGACCTTCCTGGTGGCCTAGATGTCAGCCCACAGGGTCAGCAAACTTCAAGCACTAGTGGCGGACCCTCCATACACCATATTCTTCCTCCCGAAAGTGGTATCTCCATTTCACCTCAATCAGGAGGTGGTACGCCCCACCTTCTACCTGCGGCCTTATGCCGGCAGGGAGGAGATCATACTCCACACATTGGATTGTAAGTATGCCCTATCCTTCTACTTGCAGCAGACCCAGAGCCACAGAAAGACACCTCAGCTTTCATGTCTTATGACCCCAGCATACTGGGGATCTGGCTAACCAAGCATACCCTATCCTCTTGGGTGGCAGATTGCATCATCCTCGCTTATAAGCGAGCGGTCCTCTCCCTTGATGGTGACGGAGATTTGCAAAGCCGCTGCTTGGTCATCCATTGACACATTCGCAGCATACTACTGCCTGGAAAGCGAATCCCGTAGGGACATTGCCTTTGGTCAGGCAGTGCTGCGTAATATTTTTGGAGTGTAGGCAACTCCTGCCCTCTGACCCTTTGTGTTCAGGCTACCAGAGTGATACTGTTGCTGGATGCTAGGGTCATGCAGAGTCACCTTCTGCAACTCATGGCCAACTGACCGGTCACCGTTGGTACTATTGTGGTGCGGTCATCGGCAGCCTGGAGCTAGGGAGTCCCATATGGGAGGAATGACTTCCTGCTTGTTCCTGGAGAAAGTGTAGTTACCTGTACGTGTTCTCCAGGAACAGCAGGAATCTGTCCTCACAATCCTCCCCTAGGAGTTGCCTTCCCTACCTTATTGATTTCTTTGTTTACTGCCATCTTAGCTATGCCACTGACTGAGCAAGATGGCGCCCTTGGACGGGAAGGGGACTACGCATGCATGGTAGCATTCCCAAAGGCTTTCTTTGAAAGATGGGGAAATGCTCCGCACGGGCTCTGTCAGTGCTGTCGCCACCCATATGTGAGGACTGATTCCAGCTACCTTAGATACAAAAGGTAGTTTTGAGATGGGCTGGTGATTTTGAACATCCTCAAAATCCCCTCTTGGATTTTTTTTAGAAGTGGTCCAAGTACTGCTTTTTTCCAAGCAGTTGGAACCAAACCTGTTAATAGGCTTTAGTTGAGCAGTAAGTTTAAAATGGGAAGCAGACTTAATGTAGGTTTACCTAGCCATGTAGCGTGAATAGGATCCAATGGGGAAGTAGTTTTGTGAATAGATTGCAGTGTTCGAGACAGGTTGTCAGGTGATACTTCAGTAAAAACCGACCAAGTACTGTATGTATAGGAACCGATGAACTAGGATACGTGGAGCCAATAGGATGGAAAGGGGAATGGGGAGGAAGAGTGTCTTTTAAAAGCTGGACTTCATCAGAAAGTATTCTGCCTTTTTCACAGGTGGACCTGCCCATGGTAGGTCATGTTGGAGTTGGTGCTGAGTAGAGAGTTGAGAGACCATTGAGAAAATGGCTTTCATTGAGGGAGGGGAGCTATTGATAACCTTAAAGAAAAATGCTTTTTTAGCTTCGGTGATCTTATGACTATAGTATACATGGTAGCCCTTAAACCATTTAAATAAATCTACAGATTTATTTTTTCTCCATGCATGTTTGGCTGCCCGAATGTGCCGTTGAAGAAGAAAGAGTACGGCATGGAACCATTTATGAGATGACCCTGATGACTGAGTTTTAGCTTTCAATGGGGAGACATCCTTAAGGGCTGCTGATAATATTTCATGCCACATAGTAACCTGGGCATCGACAGGAAATGTTGCAAAATTCACTGCAGACAGTGTATCCGGAGATGGAAAAGCTGTGAGTCTCTGGGGAGATAAGCCTATAAGTTGCCGAAGTTGTATGGGAACTATTCTTATTAGCGAAGGGCCAAGATAAAGGTAGAGGTAAACTAAAAACAATAATACATGATCCATCCATGGGAGCTGTAATCGTCTCTGGAATAGTTGTGGCAGTTTGGAGGGTCAGGACAAAATCCAAGGTGTGGCCTGCTAAGTGTGTGTGTTGGTCGATATGTTGCATGATATCATAATCAGAGAGAAATGTACAGAATGATTTGTCCTGCGACCGTTCTGGTGCTTCATAGTGGATTTGAAGTCACCGAGCACCAAAAGGTCTGGATAAGAAGGAAAAGATCCAAGATCAGTTGTTGAATGCTGTCACAAGCTGGTTGAGTTAGTGAAGGGGGACAATAGAGTAAAAGAAGACCAGGGAGAGGGCCAAATCTGGTCAATAGAGGTTCATCCGTCAGGGATACTGTCATGGAACTTGGTTACTGGCTGTGAGAATTTATTTATTTATATTTATTTATTTATTTATTTAAAAGCTTTTCTATACTGCGCTATTTAAAATCAGTGCGGTTTACAAGGAACATTTCTTTGTACAAAGCAGGGGGACCTAATTTGCACTTACATTGAACAGGTATAGCAACTTGGATTTAGAACTGGGGGTAACTATATACAAACTAAGCAATTAGTCACTGCGCTGTTAACGCGACATGCTTGCTCCGTAACTATGTACAGATTTTTCGGTGCACTATATACAAACTGAGCAATTTGTCACTGCCCTGTTAACGCAGCTTGCTTACTCCGTAACTATAAATGATAGCCACTCCCCCACCTTTATGTGAACCTCTGGGGGAAGAAAGAGCCAGATGAGGGGGGGGGGGGGGGTAGACATCGATAGAGATACGCCTCATCTTCCTCGCGGAGCCAAGTCTCCGTGAGGCAGAGGATGTCAAGGGACAAAGATGATATAAGATCAGTTATTAAAGCTGATTTTGACTTTAGGGAATATAGAAACATACAGACATGATAGCAGAAAACGACCACATGGCCTATCTAGTCTGCCCTACCCTATCAACTACAATAGTGCTCTTTTCCCCTTAGAGATCGTCTGTGTTTGTCCCATGCTTTTCTGAATTTAGATACTGTCCTTGTGTCCACCACCTCCACTGAGAGACTACTGCTTGCTTTTTCTGAGTCCTGTCTGCCTCCCTCTCTCTCTCTCTATCTATCATTGGTAGTGTGCTCTTTTACCTCATTTGCACCTTTTTGCACTATTCAGCTTTTCTCAGCTGAATAACTTATACCCCTCCCCTCTCCCCACCCACCTGGCACTCAGTCTCTTATAGATGTCATCTGCTCATTACTTTGCTTATTCACAGGTGCTGCTAGTCCCCTCTGGGCTCTCTCCCACCTGTCTATTTCTTCTGGCCTCTGTTCTCTCCATCTCTCTTCTATGGCTCCTCATCAGTTTGTCTTCTCATTCTTCATACTTTCTAATTGTCTCCATTCCTACCAACACCTTCACTCCTCCCCTCCTTATCTCCTCTTTACCATCCTCACTTCCCCTTCCATTCTGTCCTCTAACCTGTCATCAGCTCTTGAGCTTCACCACTTTCTTCTTCTCATTCAGCCATTTCCTCCCTCTCTAAGACAACTTCACCCTCGTTACTGCCGTGCTGTCTCCTCTCTGGCCCACACTCTTCTATTCCTCTTCCTTCTCTCATCCGGAGATATCAACCCCAGCCCTGGCCCCCCTAGACTTTTGTCACACTCTGAGAAGAGATCTTCACGCAACACCTCTAATCTTATTCATATCCCTCTCCTTTCCCCTTCCTCTCTCCCTTTCTTATGTGCCTTGTGGAACACACACTCCAACTCAAATTTTGCTTTTAATCATGATCTCTTTATCTCTAATGCTTTCCATCTTCTTGCTCTAACTGAGACCTGGCTCTTCCCAGAAGATGCTGCTCTCTGTCTTGGCAGTTATCAGTTCTCCCACACACCTTGTCCCACTGGCCATGGTGGTGGTGTTGGGCTTCTACTTTCTCCTTCCTGCTGATTCCAACCCCTCCTGCTGCCTCAGCCTCACTCCTTTTCCTCCTTTGAAGTACACTCATTCCGCTTTTTCACTCCATTACCTCTCCAGGTAACTGTTATTTATCTACCTCCTGACAAGTCCACCTCTACCTTTCTCATTGACCTTGACTTATGGCTTTCCTTCTTTCTGGATTCCTCTTCCCCCTTCTTGTTCTCAGGGATTTTAACATTCATGTTGATAACCTCTCTGATCCTTATGCTTTAAAGCTCCTTTCCCTTACCTCCTCATTCGCCCTCCAGCTTTGCTTTACTGCCCCCACTCACCAGCATGGTCACTGCCTTGACTCTGTATTTTTCTCTAATTGCTTACCCTCAAACCTCTGTACCTCGGTTCTTTCCTTATCTGACCATCACCTGCTAAGCTTCACTTTTCATCAGCCATTGCCTCAACCTCATCCTGTCTCCTCCAACCTTTTTGGAAATCTTCATGCTGTTGACCCTTTGCTCTCTCCTCCACTGTTTCATCACCTCTTTCCTCCACTATGTCATCTGAGTCTGATGAGGCAGTAGCTTCCTATAATGCTGCTCTGTCCTCTGCTCTGGATGCTCTTGCTCCACCCATGCTACATCCTGTGAGGTGTACTATATCCCAGCCCTGGCTTTCATCCACTATCTACATTCCTGTGCCCATTCAGCTGAGCGTGCTTGGTTCAAATCCCGCTCCCTTGCAGACTTTCTACAAATTCATGCTTGTCTCTTTCCAGTCAGCCATAGAACTCGCCAATCAAGACTATTATGCCCACTTTACTGCTCCTTATGCCTGTAACAAACTACTTGAGTCTATACGTCAGGCATCTTCTCTGACTCTTTTCAAATCAAGACTGAAAACTTACCTCTTTGCTGCCACTTTTGGATTTTGACTCACCTGATCTCCTTTGTGTTGTCTTACTTATTCCCCTTAAATATATCCAGTGTCTACACTGTCTTGAGTAGATTGTAAGCTCTGATGAGCAGGGACTGTCTATACATGTCTGTGCAGCGCTGCGTACATCTTATAGCATTATACAAATGCTCAGTAGTAGTAGTTATCTAGAAAATCCAAGGACTGTGTTGAGAATAATGTTCTAAAGCATGATTTGTGGCTATGCAAATGGCTTTAAAGTCTCTTATCCACAAGTGGGCAAGAATATTTACATTTGTGAATAAACTGGGCAAATTGCTTGCAGATTCACCAAATACCTTGCTATGCGCATCTCTAGGGCTGACAGTTTATTGTATAGATGGAATCTGCCAGGATTTCATGATTTTTATGCTGATCAGCTGATGTTGGCATAGATATAGGAATTTAAAGGTTTATCTACCCAACCTGCTTGAAAAACAGGAAGGAGGACAGCTACGCAGACGATGCAAGAATGGTCTTTAGTATCTGCCGTTATTTACTGGGTAAGGAGAAAGAACTTTTGTTTGTCTTGTTGCCCTGAGCCCTTGTCTGCTCAGTTACACATCTTAACAGGACATTAGAGGGAACATGATTCATTCAGCAATTTTCAAAGGGCCATTTCCTCTGTGTTATAAAGGAACTGAATATTGGAGGCATTTTGAAAAATGATTACTGCTATGTCTCTGTAAAAGTTCTTGCAGATAAAAAGCACAGGTGCCTTAATTTCCTGCTTCATAAGTGAAAGGAGTGGGTGTGCCTTGTCTTTTTCCCTTGACATGCTTCCTTCCCCCCCCTCCCCCACCTGGCATCTCATAGTAAAAGATTGGATGCAATTGGAGTGCACTGTGCCACTGTGTTCAGTAGGTGGCACTATAGAGTTGTGATAGGACACCTGATGTGATAAATATTGCATATAAAACTTAAGGCTTAATGTAGTGCTACACTGAATAAGTAAAGAAAACTAACCTTTATTTTCCTTCTTTTGATTGTACTCTGCTTCCATTCCAATTACGAGTATTTGGTTTAACGGTTGTCTAATACTTTGGGCTATTTCTTTTCCTTTGCATAATGAGGCTGTAAACATCCTAGGGTTACAAACACACAATAATACATATTATCTCTGTCTCGGTGAGCGGATTTTCAACTGCTCGCCGAGAAGATCAGTCAAGTAAAGCCTGATTGACTGAAGCTACCTGTTTATGCTGAGACCGGGTACAAGAAACACCATGGCTGGTCCTGGCCACCCAAGTACATGAGGAACTCTGTTCTTGACCAGCATAGAAAGTGGCAGGTGCTCTTAGAGGAAAAGATGCTAATGTGTATGCCAGCAATGCACTGAGCAAAATGACTTTCTCCAGGACCAAGCTGGAAGTCAGTCCTCACATATGGGTGCCGACGGAGCCCCCATGCGGAGCATTTCCCCAGCTTTCAAAGAAAGCCTTTGGGAATGCAGCCACGCATGCGCGGTCCCCTTCCCGCCCAAAGGTGCCATCTTGCTCAGTCTTCTTTTTCCGCGGAGCCCTACGAACGTGTGTCCTTGTCACCCGTGGAAAAAGTGGATTTTCCTGTGTTGAGACGAGGTTTTGTTCTTCGGTTTGACGTCGGTTCCTTTCCCGCCTGGACTTGGTACACTGGTGCCGAGCCCGGATCTCTTTTTTCGGTTTTTGTCCTTAGAGACTGCATTCGCGCCAATTTTTCTTTTCCCTGGCAGCCCGATTTTTTGATCTTGCAGGGGCCCTTTTTCCCCCGATGGCTGCCAGTGGCTTTATGAAGTGTGATCGGTGCAAGAAACTGATGTCTCTCACCGACACACATGACTGCTGCCTCTGGTGCCTGTGGCCTGACCATGATCCTAAGGTCTGTAGTCCCTGTGGCAAAATGTCCTCGAAGGCACTGAGGAGCCGTCAGCACCAGCGTGAGAGGATCTTCTTCGACTCTGCGTCTGGACAGGTCCGGACTTTGCCAGAGGCCTCGACGTCTCGGAGTCTGACCCCGAGCATCGTCGGGGCTCCTCTGAGAGGGAGTCCCCCTCGAGGGAGCACCAAAGGAAGAAGAAACCCGTGAGGGCGGCATTGGTGAACACTCTTGGCCCCTCGAGGGCCAGGTCATATAGCCCTGATCGCCGTCCCAGGTCTTCGGAGTCGGAGAGGCCTGCAAAGCATCCTCGTGTAGAGTCAGAGGCCCCAAGTCACGTGAGTACTGTAGTCCTCGTGGACTCCTCCAGTGGAGCCGCCGTCGGGGCCCGAGTCGGAGGCTGCTGGGTCTCTTGAGCTTGGACTCGGGTTGATGGCCTTGGAGAGCAGATTGTCTGCCTTCATGGAGCAGCAGCGGGTACTGATCGCCGGCCTCACCAGCGCATCTGCCCCGACCACCGGGACCTCGACGTCCAAGTCGACCCAGGAGGCCGAGCCGATCCTCGAGACCATGCGAACTCGAGTCGATCCTCGGCCGAGGTCACCCTCGGCCTCCCATTCGGGACCGAGGTCGTCGACGCCGGTTCCCTCGGCGTTGGGGCGGATGGCATCGGTGCCTGCCCACTCGGAGCCGCTCGATTCCTCCTCGGAGGAATCGGCGTGGGAGACTGAGGAAGAGAGGAGTCCCCGGACACCTTCTGGACTTGGTGCGTCCCTTCGGACTCACCGGGATCCGAGCCTTGGACAAGGTCCCCCCCGGAGGATACCCGTTTCTCAGATTTCGTACGGGACATGGCCAAAGCCTTGGCCTTCCCGGCGGACCCCGAGGAGGAGCCTCAAGCCGAGGAGCTCGAGGCCCTGCAGTATGACTCTCCTCCCAAGGAGGCCTTTACTGTACTGGTTCCTCCAATGCTGGAGCGGTTGCTCTTCCACATGTGGGAAGCGCCGGCCTCGATGCCGGTTCTAAGCAAGCGGGTCGATTCCATCTATCGAGTCCGCAAGAGCCCCGGGTTCCAAAATGCACAGCTACCGCACGACTCCATGGTTGTGGAATCGGCCATGCATCACCTGAAAAGTCAGAAGATGCACTCCTCGGTGCCTCCCGGCAGGGAAGCCCAAAACCTTAATGCCCTCGGTAGAAATTGCTTCCAGGGCTCTATGCTTGCTTGCCGCGTCCAGACCTACCAGCTGTACATGGGCATGTACCTTCGAGACCTGGCAAAGGAAATTGCCAGGTTCTCTGCTGGTCTGTCCAAGGAACCTTTGCAGAGGTTCAAGGCCTTGTCTTCTGGTATTCGAGAGTGCTTGAAGTTTATCTCTCGAGCAGCCTATGATGGATTTGAGGCTTCGGCCCAAGTATCAGGGGCCGGTATCGGTGCACGCTGCCAGGCCTGGCTACAATCCTCGGACCTCGAGCCATGGGTACAGGACAAGTTGGTCAATGTCCCTTGTCGAGGTGAAAACCTCTTTGGCAAGCCCATGGCTGAAAAGGCTGCAGAACTCGAGACCGAGACTCTTACCCGGACAAGGCTGTCCAGGAAAATCTCTGCCCCTTCTCAGAAGAAGGGCTCGGGGAAAAAGGCCTTTTACCTGAGGAGGACCACTGCCTACAAAACCTACCCTCACTTTCAGGCCTCTGCAGCTTCCCAACAGGGCCAGCAGGCCAAGGGGCAGGGTCATGGGCCCCATAGGCAGAAGGCTCCCAAGCCTCCTACTCCGGCTCCTGCTCAGCAGGGAGGGGTTTTTTGACTATGCTAGTATAGCCTCTCCTCCTCTCCAGGGCAGAGGAGGTCGGCTGACCCTGTACGCAGACAGGTGGCCAGCCATCACAGGGGATACTTGGGTGTTAAAGCATCATCGAGAGGGGCTATCTGCTCCACTTCACCCAGATACCCCCCTCCTACTTTCCAGGGGAGCCTCCAAGACCCCCTCTGCACAGAAACTTACTCCTTCAGGAGTTGGAAGATCTGCTACAGGACCAGGCGGTGGAACCGGTGCCTCACCACCTGGAAGGGCAAGGCTTCTACTCGAGGTACTTCCTGGTACCAAAGAGAACAGGAGGCCTTAGATCCATCCTAGACCTGAGAAATCTGAACAAGTTTCTGGAGAGGGAAAAGTTCAAGATGCTTACCCTTGGAATCTTACTGCCCTACCTCCAGCAGGGAGATTGGCTATGCTCCTTAGACCTGAAGGATGCTTATACTCACATCCTCATCCATCCAAATCACAGGCAATACCTCAGATTTGTGGTGGGAGGGAACCACTTCTAGTACAGAGTGCTTCCCTTTGGCCTCACCTCCGCCCCCAGGGTTTTTACAAAGTGCCTGGTGGTGGTTGCGGCCTACCTCAGGAACCAGGGGATCTTTGTGTTCCCTTACCTGGATGACTGGCTTATCAGGGGCCAGTCTCCACAAGAGGCCAGGCAGGCCACCTTAAGAACCATATCCCTGCTTCAGCACCAGGGGTTTGTTATAAACTTCCCAAAGTCCACTTTAGTCCCCTCACAGGACGAGGAGTTCATAGGGGCGAGGTTGGATACCATCCATGCAAAGGCCTATTTGCCTGTGGACAGAGCTCACAGGCTGATGAAGTTGGCCGGCCAATTTCAGGCAAACTCTCTGGTCTCTGCAAGACATTTCCTCCGGCTCTTAGGTCACATGGCTTCCACAGTGCATGTCACCCCAAATGCCCATCTGCACATGAGGCCGGCTCAGTGGTGCCTCAGGGCACAGTGGGTACAGGCCACAGGGAAGTTGTCAGACAGGATAAAGGTGTCCAAACCCTTGGTGGATTCCCTACGCTGGTGGAGGTATCTCCCAAACCTGGTCGGGGGAGTTCCTTTTCGAGCCTTCCCACACACTCAGGTACTGACAACCGATGCTTCCCTGCAAGGCTGGGGGGCACATTGCCAGGGGACCTGCACCCAAGGCCTGTGGTCTCCGTGGGAGACCGCCCAGCAGATCAACCTGTTGGAATTGAGAGCCATTCGACTAGTCTTACGGACTTTTTCTCGGGTCCTCTCTCACCAGTCTGTCCTAGTTCAGACGGACAACCAGGTGGCTATGTTCTACGTGAACAAGCAGGAAGGCACAGGATCCCAACTCCTGTGCCTGGAAGCACAAGCTCTCTGCTCCTGGGCTATCAATCAGGACATAACCCTCAGGGCGGTCTACCTCCTAGGCCAGGAAAACTACCTGGCGGACAGGCTAAGCAGACTCCTGCAGCCTCACGAGTGGCAGTTGGATCCTCGGGTAGTCCAACAGATCTTTCTGAAGTGGGGACTTCCAACCATGGATCTTTTTGCCAGTCCGCTGAACAGGCAACTATCCAAGTTCTGTTCCAGACAACCGCATCCTCTGAGGGCAGTGGCAGATGCATTCCTGATCCCCTGGTCAGAAGGCCTGCTGTATGCGTTTCCTCCCACACCTCTGGTGGCCCGGACTCTATTCAAAACCCAGCAGGACCGAGCCACGGTGATCCTGATAGCCCCCAGGTGGCCCAGGCAGCCGTGGTTCCCTCTTCTTCTGCAGTTGGTGGATGCTCCACTTCCTCTGGGGCTGCAACCCGACCTTCTGACTCAGGATCAGGGGTCCCTCTTGCATCCCAACCTCAAATCCCTCAATTTGATGGCCTGGCTGCTGAAAGGCTAGTCCTTGCTCCCTTGCTCCTACCAAAGGAGGTTGAAGAGGTGGTGTTGGCCTCCAGGAAGCATTCCACTCGGAAGGCCTATGCTCTGAAGTGGCGTAGGTTTTCCACTTGGTGTTCTCAACAGCAGGAGGATCCCTTCTCCTGCTCGGTCCGGTGGTACTGCAATACCTGCTCCACCTGTCCAACCTGGGACTTCAGTCCAACTCTGTCCGGGTCCACCTCAGTGCCCTCTCAGCTCACCACTCGCCGGTGGATGGACAATCCCTCTCGGGCCACCCTCTGGTGTCTCGCTTCCTCAGAGGCCTGCTTCTGCTCAAGCCTCCTATTCGTCCACCGGCCACTGAGTGGGATCTCAATGTGGTCTTGCAGCAACTGACTCACCCACCTTTTGAGCCGATGGCTACCTGCCACTTACGTTTCCTATCCTGGAAGATGTTGTTTCTTGTGGCACTCACCTCGGCTAGGCGTGTGAGTGAGCTTCAGGCCCTGGTCTCGGATAGGCTGTATACCAGGTTCTATAAGAACAGGATAGTCTTGAGGACTCATCCTAAGTTCCTTCCCAAGGTAGTGTCCTCCTTCCACCTCAACCAGGAGGTGGTACTTCCTAAGTTCTTTCCCAGGCCGCACGCCAGTAGGGCCGAATCTGTCTTGCATACCCTGGATTGTAGAAGGGTGCTGTCCTTTTACCTAGAAACGTGCGCAGGGGCATAGAAGGGCTTCTTAGCTCTTCATTTCCTTTGACCCTAATAAATTGGGGTTGCCTGTCACTAAGCGTACGTTGTCCATCTGGGTGGCAGACTGTATCACCTGGGTGTACAGGGCAGCCGGCCTCTCCCTGGAGGGTCGAGTCACGGCCCAATGGGTCAGGGCGAAGGCCGCATCAGTAGCTCACTTCCATTCTGTTCCGTTGGCAGACATCTGCCGGGCCGCTACTTGGTCTTCAAGCCAGACTTTTGCGGACCACTACTGCTTCGAGAGGGAGTCCCGTAGGGACAGTGCTTTCGGGCAAGCGGTACTCCGTAATCTCTTTGAGGTTTAGGCAACTCCTACCCTCCGGCCCTGGTGTTGGGCTACCGTTCAGGTGTGGTCTCCAAGAAGATTCTCTCACTGTTGCTGAGGCTCTAGAGGGAGCTCTATTTTTCAGCCTGGGTTCCTGGTAGCCCAGAGCTAGGGGGTCACCCATATGTGAGGACTGACTTCCTGCTTGGTCCTGGTGAAAGAGTAGTTACTCACCTGTAACAGGTGTTCTCCAGGAGCAGCAGGAATCAGTCCTCATGACCCTCCCTCCTCCCCTTGGAGTTGCAGTTGTATATAGTTCATTTTCTTTTTTCGTGCTGTCTTTTAGCTATGTCATCAGACTGAGCAAGATGGCACCTTTGGGCGGGAAGGGGACCGCGCATGCGTGGCTGCATTCCCAAAGGCTTTCTTTGAAAGCTGGGGAAATGCTCCGCATGGGGGCTCCGTCGGCGCCGATATCACCCATATGTGAGGACTGATTCCTGCTGCTCCTGGAGAACACCTGTTACAGGTGAGTTACTACTCTATTGTTACTGTCGAATGGCTACTGGGCTTGACTCTGTGCTCAGTGGAGTCAGCCCAGAATGGCAGAGGTGAATGTGAGGCTCTGGACTCTGCAGTCATATTATTTAAACTCAATTTTGATATACTGTTATAACCAGGGCCAGCCCCAGAGTTGGTTTAAGGTGTTGGCGTCCTAGGCAGACGTTAGGCCTTACACCTCCATTGGCTGTCCAAATCTATTGTTTAGCTTTGAATGCTCTGCTCTTTGCTGCCCTCCAGAGGTTGCTGCTCTAGGCAATGGCCTCGTTTGCCTAGTGGTTGGGCAAGACCTGGCCATAACTCAAAAAGATACAAGATTCTGTACAATTTCAGAAATAAAATATAAACAACACAAATGCAGCAACGTGATAGGACATATACTACTTAAATAAAGTTTCTCAAGCAGCTGCAGTAATGTTGGTGCAGATACAGTCCAAGGAGCAAGTCAGGAGTCAGGCTCAGTAGATGCCATTTCTTAAACTAAGACACAGGAGAAAACACGATTACAAGGAAAAAGCTGAAAGAAGAATGGTTCGTATCTAGGACAAAGTGTAGGAATGTGGATCCTAAACTTGACATGCAGGAGGAATATTTTAAAAGAAGACACCCTAAGCTCTAATACAAAATGGTTTAGAAGCTCCTCAGAAAAGAGCAAGTTGGGAAAGCATTCAGAGCATGGCTTATGGAATTCTTTCAAATCCCTGTGCAGGCATCTTTCTGACTTAGAGGAGAAGTGGGGGGTGGGGTGGCTTGAATGATGCAGTACCCAAACTTTCTCTTGGTGCTGCAGCAGGAAGCAGTGTTGTATCCTAGGAGCAGAAGGAGGGATGACTTTGCCCAATCCTCTGTCATCTGAAGACAAAGCCAGAGGAGGATGTAGAGGCAAACTCTAGGGGTCTGCAGGGCCTAACTGATTTTCAGTGTCATTTTTATGTTGTGCACGTGTTTCCAGCTCAGAAGTTCACCGTCTTAAAATAGCACGTTATAGGAGGAATAATAATGAGAACTATGGAGCCATGGTTAGCACAATAGATACTAGTTCAAGTATGTTTCATGTTATAATCCATAAGAAACCTTATGGGAAATGTTGTTGACATAAAACGTTGATGTGGTCTCATGGGTTCCCATAATCTGTATGACCCAAATGGGTTAGATCTCCAGGAACCAAGCAGGAATGCAGTCTTCATATATATGGGTGATGTCCCCCGATGGAGCCCGCATGGGAATGCTCCCCAGCATCCAATAGGAAGCATTTGGAAGCAGACATAGCGGGGCTTAATATCAACAAAAATTGAAGAACATCACTCCGAACTCTTAAGCCGATCTCTGAACAAACCCCACGAGCTGTTCAATATAGTGAAGACCCTAACAAAGGAACCCTCATCCTCCCAACCAGCCATGATACACCCTCAGGACTACGCAAACTACCTGCTGGCCAAAATCAAAAACGTTAGCAAAGCCACATTGTCCAGCCCCACTAACAACCCACCCAAGCCACTCACCTCTCTCACGACACCATCGGCTACAAGTATTGAGGACATCATTGCTGTCATCAACGCCACCACTGCCCCAAACGACCCTTGTCCAGCATTCTGGATAAGGTCACTACATAAGGAAATCAGCCCTATAATAGCCAAGATCATTGCCTTACCTTCTCTACAGGACAATTCCCACTATGCCTCAAGCAGACGTCTATCCGGCCCCTTCTGAAGAACACCAAACTAAACTCCCAGGAGGTGGAATCATACCGACCAATATTGAGCATCCCGCTGCTAGCAAAGATAATCGAGAAGGTCGTACAACATCAAATACAGGATCACATTGACGTTACAACTCCCCTTGACCCATGCCAACATGGCTTTAGGGAATCACAGGGCGTTGAAACTCTCCTTGCCACACTCATCAACATGCTGATCACAGGGATTGACAACATCAAACAAGGATATGCTTTAATTTTCCTAGACATTGCTGCCGCGTTTGACTCCGTAAACCATGAGAAACTCCTGATACGGCTTCAGGATAAGGGAATTAATGGCTCAGCATGGAGTTGGTGCAAATCCTATCTAACAGACAGATGGCAACAGGTATGGTCAGGATCCACAACCTCTGAGCCTTTCCAACAAAAACATGGTGTACCTCAGGGCTCCTCACTCTCCGCCCTCTTATTCAATATATATATATATGCAACCTATATGTGAAATAATCCGCTCATTTAACATATGCCTGATCTATGCAGACGATGTACTACTCTTCACCCCATTCACGATTGAGCATCCGGACTTCTCCACACTAGTAAAATGCTTCGAGGCCATAACTGACTGGCTCCACTCACAGAGCCTCAAGATAAAATTCAGCAAGACGGACGTTCTGTTGATTACTAGAAATCAATCCTTCTCACCACCGTTGACCGTAAAGACAAGAGACGCTGAACTCCCAAGTAGACCCAGCATCCGCTACCTAGGCGTTATGTTAGACCAACAGTTTGAATTCAGAACGCACATCAGTAACACCATCAAACAAATTTACCACAAAATATGAACACTGCAACATCTCCGACCCCTGCTGCAACCAGATGACTTCAGAACAGTTTTTCAGGCACCCCACTTTGACTACGCCAACGTGATCCTACATGGCCTACCCAAAAACACGCTAAACCCATTACAGCTGGCAATGAACGCAGCTGCACGCTTCCTGCATGGAGCCGCTAGAGGAGATCACATCACCCCAATCCTTAAGGACTTATACTGGCTACCAATCTACTGCCGGCTCACCTATAAAGTAGTCCCGATGACCTTCAAGGCCATCAACAAAATATCCTCCACCTCCCTAACGGACCTCCTCCACCCCACCCCAGCAAACAGAGCAAGGAGATCATTCACCGCCAATACCTTACAGACCCCCAAGGAAATAACAAAATGCACCCAAGCAACAAAGAACCGAGCCTTCAAGTTCTATGCTCCCAGCTGCTGGAATGCACTCCCAACCACCATCCGGGCCATCACAGATCTTGCCCAATTCAGAAAAGCACTAAAGCACCACCTCTTTCTCTTGCACTACTCTCAACCCAGTAACTTAACTTCACCCACCATACACCCTGCTGTTGTTGTTAAGTGCCGTCGAGTCGGAGTCGACTCATGGCGACCCTCTGGATAGCTATTCTAAATTGTGTTCAGTCTTGAGTCAGGCGGCTCATTGTTGACAGACTGGTACCCGTAGCTGCTGTTATTATATTGATCCATCTCATTGCTGGCCTTCCTCTTTTGCGTTGACCTTCTATCTTGCTAAGCATGATGTCTTTCTCTAATGATCTCTCTCTTCGCATGATGTGTCCAAAGTATGAAAGTCAAAGTCTTGTCATCTGAGCTTCTAAAGAAAGCTTAGGTTTGATCTCCTCTAGTACCGACTGGTTTGTTCTTCGGGCAGTCCATGGTATACACAGTATTCGCCGCCAGCACCATAATTCAAAGGCATCAATTTTCTTCCTGTCTATCTTTTTCACTGTCCAGCTTTCACATCCATATGATGTTATTGAAAATACCATGGCTTGAACAAGTCGAATCTTTGTATGGAGAGAGACATCTCTGCTCTTGAGAATCTTATCTACCGTAGGTCTTTCATAGCCATTCTGCCAAGAGCAATGCGTCGTCTGATTTCTTGACTGCTTGTTGCTTCTTTATTGATAGTTGATCCAAGTAGGTAAAAGTTGTTCATGATTTCAATTTCTTCTCCTTCAACGATGAACCTGTTGATTATGCCAGTTGTCATGATCTTTGTCTTCTTTACATTAAGGTGCAGGCCCATTTTGAGACTATGTTCTTTGATTGTGAGAAGCAAATGTTTCAGATCATCTTCACTTTCAGCCAGTAATGTGGTATCATCAGCATAGCGAAGGTTTTGATGAGTCTTCCACCAATCTTCACACCTCTGTTGTCTTCATACAATCCTGCTTCTCTGATGATTTGTTCTGGATATAAATTAAACAGGTAGGGGGAAAGTATGCAGCCTTGTCTTACACCTTTGCTTATTTTAAACCATTCTGTTTCTCCTTGTTCCGTTTGAACTGCTGCTTCTTGATCAATGTACAGATTGTGCAAGAATATGATCAGGTGTTCTGGTATACCCATGCTTCTTAATGTGGCCCAGAGTTTCTCATGATTTACAGTCAAAAGCCTTGCTATAGTCGATAAAGCACAAATAGATATCCTTTTGGTATTCTTTAGTCTTTTCAAGGATCCATCTCACATCCGCAATGATATCACTCGTTCCTCGCCCTTTCCTGAACCTTGCTTGCACTTCAGGTAGTTCTTGTTCCAGGTATGGTTGTAGTCTCTTTTGAATAATCTTCAGTAGAATCTTGCTGGCATGTGGTATCAGAGTGATTGTGCGATAATTTCCACAGTCAGTTGGATCACCTTTCTTTAGTATTGGTATAAACACAGATCTTTTCCAGTCAGTTGGCCATGATGTTGTCTTCCATATTTCTTGGCAGAGCCTTGTAAGTACGGTAACAGCTGCATCAGATTGCTGTAATACTTCTATGGGAATGCTGTCAATGCCTGGTGCTTTGTTCTTTGATAACCTAACCATTCACCAAATTTTTGTTGGAACGCACGCCTAGAAGGAAGGAAGAAAAACCTCCCCTTCTCGTAGCGTGTTGTTCCGTTTTTTTCTTAAAGTAAAATTAGGGACACCCCTAATGACGGATCGAGGGACCAACACCCTCAATACCAACCGGCCATCAAGGAATTTAATAAGGGTACTTAGCTTGTGGTTATATCCGGGAAAAGGGAATAGGTTCCCATCGACGTTGCCTCAGCTATCATATAGGCTCACTTGTTTATATCCAGCTTTATCTGGCGAAGTAGATGCCAGTAGCGACGGCAGCAATCAGTTCAAGGGGATCCCCAAACTCCGAAAAACCAACCCAAGCGTGGATGAGAGCAAAAGTAGTATCAGTTCAAGGGGATCCCCAAACTCCGAAAAACCAACCCATGCGTGGATGAGAGCAAAACTACTTTTGCTCTCATCCACGCTTGGGTTGGTTTTTCGGAGTTTGGGGATCCCCTTGAACTGATTGCTGCCGTCGCTACTGGCATCTACTTCGCCAGATAAAGCTGGATATAAACAAGTGAGCCTATATGATAGCTGAGGCAACGTCGATGGGAACCTATTCCCTTTTCCCGGATATAACCACAAGCTAAGTACCCTTATTAAAAGTAGTATCAGTTCAAGGGGATCCCCAAACTCCGAAAAACCAACCCAAGCGTGGATGAGAGCAAAACTACATTTGCTCTCATCCACGCTTGGGTTGGTTTTTCGGAGTTTGGGGATCCCCTTGAACTGATTGCTGCCGTCGCTACTGGCATCTACTTCGCCAGATAAAGCTGGATATAAACAAGTGAGCCTATATGATAGCTGAGGCAACGTCGATGGGAACCTATTCCCTTTTCCCGGATATAACCACAAGCTAAGTACCCTTATTAAATTCCTTGATGGCCGGTTGGTATTGAGGGTGTTGGTCCCTCGATCCGTCATTAGGGGTGTCCCTAATTTTACTTTAAGAAAAAAACGGAACAACACGCTACGAGAAGGGGAGGTTTTTCTTCCTTCCTTCTAGGCGTGCGTTCCAACAAAAATTTGGTGAATGGTTAGGTTTCTCATTTTCAATGTGGTTTAATTGTGGAGGAAACTATTAGGTTAATGTGAATAGCTTGTTCTTTGATAAGGCTTTCAATGCTGCTTTAACTTCTTTCATCACCGATGGTTCCCGATCATAAGGTACAGGTTGAAACGGCTGTTGGTCCACTTGATCTTTATCATATAAAAACTCTGTATATTCCTTCCACTTTTTCTTGATCTTCTCAGCATCATTCAACATAGAACCTTGAGCATCTTGTAATATTCCAGTTTGAGGCTGGAACTTTTTCTTTAACTCTCGTAGCTTTAGGAAAGCCAATCTTGTTCTTCCTCTAATAGTTTCTGCTTCTATTTCCTGGCCTGCGTCGTCGTAGTACTTTTCCTTGTCCTGTCTTGCTGCACGTTGGAAATCTCTGAGTTCTGTTATTGTCTTTCTTTCTCCTCTGGCTTTAGCTTCTCTGCGTTTCTGGGCAATTTTCAGTTTCTTCCGTCATCCATTTTGGCCGTTTTTGCTTTTTCACCTTTTGTAGAGACTTCTCGCTTTCTTCCAACATAACCTTCTTGATGTCATTCCATAACTCTTCTGGAGCTCTGTCATTTGTATCTAAAGCAGCAAATCGATTTTGCAGGCAGTCTTTAAATTCCAGTGGTATATTCTCAAGCTCATATTTTGCTGCATTCATGAGTGGTTTGCTCTTTTTCAACTTTAGCTTGAGTTTGCATACTAGTAGTTGATGATCTGTACCACAGTCAGCTCCAGGTTTTGTCTTTGTTGATGTTATAGAGCTTTTCCATCGTTGACTTCCACAGATGTAGTCAATTTTATTTTTATACAATCCATTGGGTGAAGTCCATGTGTACAGTCGCCGCTTGTGTTGATGGAAGAAGGTGTTTGAGATGAATACATCGTTGGTCTTGCAGAATTCTATCAGTCTTTCTCCAGCTTTATTTCTGTTGCCAAGTCCATATTTTCCAACTACTTTGCCTTCTTCTTTGTTGCCAACGTTTGCGTTGCAGTCACCCATGACTATCAGGATATCCTGTTTGCATGTTCTGTCAATTTCAGCTTGTACTTGTTCATAGAACTCTTCAATTTCATTCTCTTCTGCAGCTGTTGTTGGGGCATATACTTGAATTATAGTTGTGTTGATAGGCATTCCTCGTAGACGAATAGAGATTAAGCGTTTGCTGACTACATTGTATTTCATTACAGTTCTTGCAAGTTTCTTCTTTATTATAAATGCAACACCATTTCTTCTTTGTCTTTCATTTCCAGCATAGTAGATCATGTGATCATCTGATGCAAAGTGCCCGATGCCAGTCCATTTCAGTTCGTTGACACCCAACAGATCAAGTTGTACACGTTCCATTTCATTCTTGACCACCTCCAACTTCCCTTGGTTTATGCTTCGTACGTTCCATGTTCCAATGCGTAAGACATCTTTACAGCTTCTGACTCTCATTTCATGCGCAGCTACACCAGCAGTCAAACGTCCCGAAGGCTTTGATCCAACCACATCATAAATGCTGGCTTTACTCTAGGAAATTGTAAGTTACAGACAACTCATGTTAATATTGTAGATAACTGTAAATAGCTGTAGATAGTTCCCCTAGTTGAAACCCAAGTTGTATCACCAGTTCATTGTAAGTGCTTAATAGTGAGCCTGTTCTGCACAAAAACTGTTAACTGTAAACCGCACTGATTTTAAAGAGCGCAGTATATAAAAACAATAAAATTAAATATATCTCTCTGTGCATGCGTGCATGCCTTCCCGCCTTCCCAGTGATTCTCCTCAGTCTTAGTTTTTTGCGCAGCCCTACGGACCCTTGTCCTGTCACCGCAGATAAAACTTTTTTTCTGTGTGCCCTTTGAGGTGTTTATTTTTTCTTTTTTCACCTTCCTGTCTACTTCGATACTGTCGCTCGTCGATGCCAGTGCCTTTTTTTGGCACTTCCATTAATTTTACCTCACAATTCCTGCATGTTTGTTCAAGGCCTCCGTTGAGGTTTTTGACTTGGTAAATTCTATGTTTCCTGACATGGAAAAGCCAGCCAGCGGTTTAAAAATATGTACTAACTGCAACCACAGTATTTCAGCCATTGACAAGCACCATTGGTGCTTACAGTGCTTAGGTGCTGACCATAACCTGGACTCTTATAATTTGTGTCGGCAAATGACAAGGAAAGGGTTAAGAAACCGGAAAAAACAATGTGAGTGTCTTTTTAGATCTGATTCGGCAGCCTCAGCACACTCTTTTTCAAAGTTGACACCCTCTCGGGGCTCCGCTTCGTGTGGTACCAGTGCTTCCTTGGTAACGAGAGGCTGTGGTAAGAAACAACAAAGCACCAATGCCACATCAACTTTGATGTCGAGGACTGATGCCGATTCCCAGGATCGATCCCTTGGACGACACTGGAGCTCCCCTCAGCGGAACTCTGATCCTGAGAATTGAGAGAGGCCTGCTAAACAGTGGGGGGAAACCACCTGTAAAGCACAAGAGGAGCTCCAGAGTACTACAGAGGCTTCAACCTCTGGAGAGACTCTGGTTCCGTTGTCTGGGACAGTGGTCCAGAGTCCTGCACTGGAGTCCACCCAGACAACCACCATCTCCCTCGAGCAGTGCATGCTGTCCATCGAGAGGAGTTTGGCTGCATTCCTAGCTGTATCTGTACCAGTGACTTCAAGGCCCTTAGGAACACAGGTCTCAATACCGAGCTTGGAATCAGGCATTTCAAAGCCCTCAGCAGCTCAGGTCTCAATGCTGAGCCAGGAACCCTCAGGGCCCTCAAGGTCCATGCTGAGCCTGGAAGTGGCCGAATCCCATCGGTTGCAGGAGGAATCGGCATCGAGCTTCTATTGTTTCGATGCCTCAGAGCCATCAACATCCGATCAGCAGCAGAGATGCGACTGTGACCATTGCTATTTTGACTTCTTTTCTGATTCTAATTCCAATGCCTGGGAATTGGAGGCTGAGTCCCCTGTTTCATAGAGGCACTGTGATGTGCCATTGGACCCTTTACCGCCTCACGAGCGCTGCCAATCCCTGCCAGAGGACATGTCCTTCCAGGACTTTATCTGGGACATGGCCAAGGCTCTCTCAGTCTCAGTGGGCACCGAGATGGAACAGAGAACTAAGGAACTGGAAATACTGCCATTCTTCCAGTCCATCATATTCTACAGGACCTCATGTTTCAGATGTGGGGAGACCCCTTTCTCGGTTCCCTTGGTCAGTAAGAAGCTAGACACCATGTACAGGGTTCCTGATTCCTCAGGATTCCAGAAACCTCAACTATCTCACCATTCTATGGTGGTTGTGTTGGACATGCGCTGGATTAAGAGCACCAAAAACCACTCTTTGGTTCCTCCTGGAAGGGAATTGCATACCCTTGATGCCTTTGGCCACCAGTGGTTCCAGGCATCGATGTTGGCTTACCGCATTAATTCTTACCTGCTTTATATGGGCATGTTCCTCAGAGACATTGTGAATGATCTGGATGAGTTCTCTGCTGTAATTCCTTCAGAGAAGCAGGATACCTACTGGGCCTTAGTCAAGCACGGTCAGGACTATTCCAGGTTAATCACCAGAACAGCTTTTGACTCTTTTGAATCCACCAGTAGAGCTACAGTGGTGGGCATTGGAGTCAGAAGACTGGCTTAGTTGCAATCTTCAGACGTTGAACAGTGAGTCCAAGACAAGCTAGCAGACATTCCCTGTCAAGGTGAAAACGTCTTTGGTATAGGGAGAAGGCTGGTAAAATCGAGACTGATGACCTTGCCATGAAGGGTTTCTCTCTTAAAACAGCTGATCCTTCTAGGAAGAAGGCCTCTGTAAAGAAACCCTTCTATTCTAAAAAGAAGAAATATTACCCTTCTTATCTAGCTTATACACCCTATTATGCTCATCAAGATCAGCAGAAGCCTCAGGCTCCTCACCAATCCAAGAGGCCCAAACTTCCTAAGCCACAACCAGCCCCACAGCCCCAGCCTGGGGCTAGCTTTTGACTGCTTTCTGGAGGACTTTGCCACTCTTCGCCTGAAGGGCCTGCAGCCTCCTCACATTGTGGGCAGGCTGGTCCATTTTGCCCACAGGTTGCCTCTCATAACATTAGAACCCTGGACTCTACAGGCTGTCCTCAGGGGCTACCTGCTACATTTTGCCCAGTTACCTCCTTTCCAGGGGAGTATCTTCTAGAACCTCTCTATCGGTCTTGGTCTCTGTTACAACAGGAAGTCACCACCCTTCTAAGAGAGAGAGGGTGCGAAAGAATTTGTTTGCAGCACACAGGAGAGGTTAGGGTTTTATTCCCGGTATTCCCTTATTCCCAAAAAATCGGGGGGTTCTGTCCCATCCTGGACCTCTGGAACCTCAACAAGTTCCTAGTATGAGCGAAATTCAAGATGGTTTCTCTAGGAATCCTAGCACCCTATCTTCAAACACTGTGAATCTCTTTATAGCAACAGGATAAAATCAAAATAAACATAACTAACTCTTATATTTCAACAAATACCGTGTTTCCCCGAAAATAAGACCTATCCTGAAAATAAGACCTAGCACGTTTTTCTGAGATTCCCATAATATAAGCCCTACCCCGAAAATAAGACCTAGTGCAGATCATATCTGACATATTTGGTACCTGGGGGGGGGTCACCGGGGAGGAGTTTTCCTCCTGCTCCACTCCCCGATGCCGATCGGGTGCCGGTGCTGTGCTGCGGGCCACTTCCTTCACGCCAAGGGCACTCTCTTTTAAATACAGTTGGTGCTGTTGTGTCCTGATTGGCTTCAGCAGGTGGACCGGGGAGGAGCTTTCCCTCCTGCTCCACTCCCCGACGCCGATCGGGTGCCGGTGTTGAGCTGCGGCCTCTTTCTTCACGCTAAGGGTGCTCTGCTCTTTTGAAGATGGTGCTGTTGTGGCCAGATTGGCTTCGGCGGGTGGACCAGGGAGGAGCTTTCCTCCTGCTCCACTCCCCGACGCCGATCGGGTGCCGGTGCTGAGCTGTGGCCTCTTCCTTCGCGCTAAGGGTGCTCTGCTCTTTTGAAGATGGTGCTGTTGTGGCCTGATTGGCTTCGGCTGGTGGACCAGGGAGGAGCTTTCCTCCTGCACTCCCCAACGCCGATCGGGTGCCGGTGATGTGCTGCAGGCCACTTCCATCATCTGTGCAGGCGGGAGCTGCAACGCCACTCATTCTGTGCTGTCATGCTGTATATGAAAAAAAAAATAAGCCCTACCCTGAAAATAAGCCCTAGTGCATCTTTTGGCGCAAAAATAAATATAAGACCCGGTCTTATTTTCGGGGAAACATGGTAGGGGTGATCTACACAGAACGGTTGGTACACCCTTAAACAAAGGCACACGGAGGGGTGACCTACATGGAGCAGCAGGTGCACCTGCTCTTGCCGCCTTGCTGGGCAGACTAGATGGAACATACTGGTCTTTATCTGCCGTCATATACTATGTTACTATTTGATACTATGGTTAGCGCTGTTCTCTGGATCTAAAGGATGAGTACACGCACATCCTCATTCACCTGTCTCACAGGCAGTATGTTTGCTTCATGTTCGACGGCGAGCATTACCAATACAGAGTCCTGCCCTTCGGCCTGGTGTCTGCCCCAAGAGTCTTCACGAAATGTCTAGCAGTAGTCATGACCTATCTCCACACCCTAGGCATCTTTGTCTTCCCCTAATTAGATGACTGGCTTGTCAGGGATGAGTTAATTTCTCAATAAACAGGCGTGTCCTGCACGGAGGGGTGGGTTCACCCCTAAACAGAGACATGGGGAGGGGTGGCCTGCACGGATGGCAGGTGCACCTACTCTTGCCATCTTACTGGGCAGACTAGATGGACTATACTGGTCTTTATCTGCCATCATTTATTATGTTACTATGAGTCACCACAGATGGTGCATCTGTCCGGTCAATGCGCCATCTCTGTAATTGAACATCTCTGATTTGTCATAAACTTTCCAATGTCTCACGTTTCTCCCACTCTGAGTCTAGAATTCATAGGTTCTCTTCTTGGCATGGCTCAGCTTGAGCTTTCCTGCTCAAGGACCATCTCAAACGCCTCAGAACTGACAGGCATCATTCAAGGCAGTTGTCATACCACGGCGCGAGGCATGTTTTGTTTCGTCTCCTCTGTCACATGGCATCCATGGTCCATGTTGTCCCCTACACTCGTCTCCACATGCGTCAAGCGCAGTGGACCCTCTCCTCCCAATGGAAACAAACGAAGGGCCATTTTCGAGAGAATGGTAGTCACACCCTTTTCTGGTGGACTCCCTTCAGTGGCGGCTCTTTCTTGAAAACCTTCTCATAGGGTTACCTTTTCAGATGTCTCCACCTCAATATACTCTAAAAACTGATGCGTCCAAACAGGCCTGGGGAGCTCATCTTGAAGGCCTGGGTATGCAAGGCCTCTGGTCTCAACAGAAATCCTTGCATCATGTCAACTTCCTGGAGTTGAGGGTGATAACCAATGCCCTCCGGGTGTTTCATCATCAGTTATCACATCCACCTATCCTGGTTCAGACAGACAACCAGGTTACGTTGTTTTATGTCAACAAGCAGGGAGGCATGGGCTCTCACCTCCTCTGTGAGGAAGCGGTCCAGTTGTGGTCCTTTGTCCTGGCTCATGGACTGGTTCTCCGAGCCGTTTGCGTGTCGGGAGAACAGAATGTTCTCGCGGAGAGTCTCGGTTGGGTCTTCCAACCTCACGAGTGGACTCTAGAGCAAAGAATAGTCAATCACATTTTCGTACTATGGGGAATCTCAGAGATCGACCTGTTTGCCACCCCGCTCAATGAACAGGTCCCTTGCTTTTGCTCCAGGGTGCCATTTCCACAACGTCAAGCCCTGGATGCTTTCCTCCTTCATTGGGGAACAGGTCTGTTATATGCTTACTTGTCCATTCTGCTAATAGCCAAAATGCTATTCAAGTTGCAAGCCAAGAAAGGTACCATAAACCTGGTAGCCTGTTCTGGCCCTGACAGCCATGTTTTCCCCTGCTTCTTTGTCTAGCTCAGCATCAGCCTCTCTGTCTGGGATGTGCACCAGATCTGATTTTGCAGGATCAAGGGACACTTCTGCATCCCAATATTTGTGCACTCCACCTGGCAGCTTGGCTGCTGAGAGAGTAGTCCTTTCAGACCTCAATCTATTGGATCCCTTTAAGGATATCCTCCTGGCATCCCAGAAGGACTCCATGCGATGCCTGTATGCCTTTAAGTGGTGCTGGTTTGCAGTTTGATATGCTCAGCATACTCTCAACCCCTTCAATTTTTCAGTGGAGTCTCTCCTGCTGTATCTTCTCCACCTCTTTTCTACGGACCTCAAAACTAATTCCATTCGAGTCCACCTCAGTGCCATTTTGGCTTCTCATCGGGAGACTGATGGAAAACCCGGTTCCACACATCCAATGGTAGCCCACTTCATGCGGGGTCTCCTCTTGACTAAGCCACTGATCTGGCCCCCACCTGGGACCTTAACGTGGTTCTTGCTGAACTGGTCAAGCTTCCTTTTGAGCCTCTAGGCACTATCACCCTCATGTTTCTTACTTGGGAGATCTCTTTCCTAGTTGCGCTCACCTCAGCTTGCCAGGTCAGTGAACTGTAGGTTTTTGTTGCACATGCGCCTTATACGTGTTTTCACCATGACAGGGTAGTCCTAAGAACGCATCTGCATTTCCTTCCAAAGGTTGTAGCTCCTTTCCATTTCAATCAGTTGGTAATTCTTCTGACCTTTTTTCCCAAGCCACATGCATCTCGGGCTGAGGCTGTGCTTCATACCCTAGATTGGCCAAGGGTTTTAGCATATTACCTGGACAGAACCAAGGTATACCAGAAATCCTCACAATTAGTTATTTCTTTTGACCTTTGTCACCTTGGTCTCCCCATGTCAAAAGGCACTCTTTGGATAGCAGACTGCATATCCTTGCATACGTTCAGGCGGGTCTGACATTAGAGTCTCATGAAAGCGCTCACAATGTCCGGGCCATGGCCACATCTGTAGCCCACTTACGCTCTGTCTCCATAGTGCAGATCTGCCGTGCTGCCACATGGTCTTTGATTCATACCTTTGCAGCCCATTACTGTCTGGACAAGGACTATCATAAGTACAGTGACTTTGGCCAAGCTATACTCCAGTACCTCTTTGGGACTTAGCTACACCTCTTTCCCCTCTGGCCCTCTGTCCATTCAATCTACCGTCACTGTCGTCTCGATGGGGGTGTGCTGGGGATGCCATGTCTACTAGATCTCCTGGATGCCCCATGTCGTTCTAAAATGTTTTTACCCCTTTTGTAATGGGCCCTACTCCTTGCCGTTTTTCCGATACCCTGAAGCTAGGTAGTCCCATATGTGAAGACTATTTTCCTGCTTGTTCCTGGAGATAGCGTGGCTACTCACCTGTAAAAGGTGATCGCCAGGAACAGCAGAATTGGTCTTCACAACCTGCCCTTTTCCCTAAGGAGTTGTAGGTTTTTTTCCTTTTTCTCAGCTATGGACCTCACTGAGGAGAATCACTGGGAAGGCGGGAAGGTATGCATTCATAGTAACATAGTAAATGACGGCAGATAAAGACCGGTATGGTCCATCTAGTCTGCCCAGCAATATGGCAGAAGTAGGTGCACCCCTTTCCATGTCTTTTAGGGAGTAGGTGCACCCCTACCCGTGTCTTTGCTTAGTGGTGCACAGAGGGATGTTCCCAAGTGCTTCCTATTGGATGCTGGGGAACGTTCCTGCGTGGGCTCTGTTGGGGGATGTCACCCATTTGTGAAGACTGATTCCTGCTGTTCCTGGAGCTCATCTGTTACAGGTGAGTAACTATGTTTTTTGCACAAACCATGACAGTAATGAACCGTGCTGCAAGTCCCAGAGTATGTAGAGTATGGCCTCAAAAGCATTATAATATAACCATAATGGCTTTGACATATATTTAGTCTTGTGATGGAAGGGTGACATCTGACCATGTTTTCCTAGGAACGTGCACTTATTGAAGTATTTGCCTGTATGTGCACATTTCTCAGTAATGTTACTATATCACAACTATTATACATTGCATGTGCTTATAGGGATGTGGGATGAGGAATAAACTCAAGTCATGAAAGATGAGTGCTTGGCAGGGGCTGGCCCATCCACTAGGTGGCCATCTAGGGAGGCAGATCCCACTGGGCGGCATGGCACTATGACTCCTCTATGATTTTTCAAAGCTGTGGCTTTATTTAACAGGTTTTATATACTGTTTTATCATTTCAGTCAAAGTGATTTACATTGTAACTTAAATTTGGTAATATACATTAAACACGGACATTGATAACTTGGATTTTTCTGAGGCAATGGAGGGTTAAGTGACTTGCGCAATGCCACAAGGCGTACTAGTGGGACTTGAACCCTGGTCTCTTGGTTCCCAAGCTAGTGCTTTAACCATTAGGTGGCTACTCCACTCTAGCAGCTTTGTGCTGCTGTTTTGGCGCCTGCGGCAGGCCATGCACTTCACTGCTTATGGTGTGTCTAAAAGCACCTGTATATCTGCATACACTTATGGCCTACCACTCCTGCCCCCCCCTGCACACAGGTGCTTTTAAGACCTACCGCAGGCACCAAAGTGGCGGCTCAAAGGCATCGTGCACCCTCAATTTATTGTCAAGTAGGCTACTGGGCATGCATCATTTTTTGTTCCACACTATTAAGAGGGTGCATTACCAGGGTTTGATTCCCACTAGAACGTTTTGTGGCCTTGGGCAAATCACTTAACCCTCCATTGCCTTAGAAAAATCCAAGTTATCAATATCCCTGTTTAAGTTACAATGTAAACCGCTTTGACAGAAATGATAAAGCGATATAAAAAAAGCCTGTTAAATAAATTCTAAAAAATGCTAGAAATGACAGAGTGATAAATCTAGGCACCTAGAGCAGTGGGAGCAGGACATGGAGTCTAGGCACCTAGAGCAGTGGGAGCAGGACATGGAGTCTAGGCACCTAGAGCAGTGGGAGCAGGACATGGAGTCTAGGCACCTAGAGCAGTGGGAGCAGGACATGGAGTCTAGGCACCTAGAGCAGTGGGAGCAGGACATGGAGTCTAGGCACCTAGAGCAGTGGGAGCAGGACATGGAGTCTAGGCACCTAGAGCAGTGGGAGCAGGACATGGAGTCTAGGCACCTAGAGCAGTGGGAGCAGGACATGGAGTCTAGGCACCTAGAGCAGTGGGAGCAGGACATGGAGTCTAGGCACCTAGAGCAGTGGGAGCAGGACATGGAGTCTAGGCACCTAGAGCAGTGGGAGCAGGACATGGAGTCTAGGCACCTAGAGCAGTGGGAGCAGGACATGGAGTCTAGGCACCTAGAGCAGTGGGAGCAGGACATGGAGTCTAGGCACCTAGAGCAGTGGGAGCAGGACATGGAGTCTAGGCACCTAGAGCAGTGGGAGCAGGACATGGAGTCTAGGCACCTAGAGCAGTGGGAGCAGGACATGGAGTCTAGGCACCTAGAGCAGTGGGAGCAGGACATGGAGTCTAGGCACCTAGAGCAGTGGGAGCAGGACATGGAGTCTAGGCACCTAGAGCAGTGGGAGCAGGACATGGAGTCTAGGCACCTAGAGCAGTGGGAGCAGGACATGGAGTCTAGGCACCTAGAGCAGTGGGAGCAGGACATGGAGTCTAGGCACCTAGAGCAGTGGGAGCAGGACATGGAGTCTAGGCACCTAGAGCAGTGGGAGCAGGACATGGAGTCTAGGCACCTAGAGCAGTGGGAGCAGGACATGGAGTCTAGGCACCTAGAGCAGTGGGAGCAGGACATGGAGTCTAGGCACCTAGAGCAGTGGGAGCAGGACATGGAGTCTAGGCACCTAGAGCAGTGGGAGCAGGACATGGAGTCTAGGCACCTAGAGCAGTGGGAGCAGGACATGGAGTCTAGGCACCTAGAGCAGTGGGAGCAGGACATGGAGTCTAGGCACCTAGAGCAGTGGGAGCAGGACATGGAGTCTAGGCACCTAGAGCAGTGGGAGCAGGACATGGAGTCTAGGCACCTAGAGCAGTGGGAGCAGGACATGGAGTCTAGGCACCTAGAGCAGTGGGAGCAGGACATGGAGTCTAGGCACCTAGAGCAGTGGGAGCAGGACATGGAGTCTAGGCACCTAGAGCAGTGGGAGCAGGACATGGAGTCTAGGCACCTAGAGCAGTGGGAGCAGGACATGGAGTCTAGGCACCTAGAGCAGTGGGAGCAGGACATGGAGGAATCTGCTGTCTTGGTACATGTTGGTACCAATGACATAGAAAAGTGTGGGAGGGAGGTTCTGGAGGCCAAATTTAGGCTTTTAAGTAGGAAGTTGAAATTCAGAACTTCCAGGATAGCATTCTCCTAAATGCTTCCTGTTCCACGCGCAGGATCCAAAAGGCAAGCAGAGCTCCAAAGTCTCAATGTGTGGATGAGCCAATGGTGCAAAGAAAAGGGTTTTTGATTTGTTAAGAGCTGGGGCAACATTCTGGGGAAGGGAGCGACTTTTCCAAAAAAATGTGCTCCACCTTAACCAGAATGGAACTAGGCTGCTGGCATTAACTTAAAAAGGAGATAAAGTAGTTTTCAAATTAGATAAAAGAGGAAAGCTGACAGTCACCCAAGAGTGCATGGTTCGCAAAGATGTATCCTTGAAGGATAATAGAAAAAGAGGGAACTTAGCATATCCCAACAGAGAGGTTCCAATAAAGATAAAAGAAACCTAGATGCCCTTAAGTACATAGCTTAATGATTCCAAATTACCCCATCAGCTGATTACCAGATTAATATGAATAAAATATAACTTCTAAAATGCCTGTATGCAAATGCTAAAAGTCTAAAAAATAAGATGGGAGAGCTAAAATGTGTAGCACTAAATGAAAGGTTAGATATGATTGGCATCTCAAGAGACCTGGTAGAAGGATAACCAATGGGATACTGTGATACCTGGGTACAAACTATATCACAGTGTCAGGACTATGGTGACCTTGGTGGCAAACGTGCGCTCTGTCCCCATGACAGACATCTGCCAGGCTGCCACCAGGTCTTCAGTCCACACCTTCACAGCTCACTACTGCCTGGAGAGCGAGTACTAATGGGACAGTGCCTTCGGGACTCCGTAATCTCTTTGGGGTCTAGGCAACTCCTACCCTTCAACCCTTCTTGTTTAGGCTACCGGAATGATGGTTCTCCCTGGACATTGGGGTCTTTTTAGAGTCTGCCCTTTGGACTTATGTGCTGTTGCTCACGGCTTGACTGTGATTTTCTACAGGTTTGCAGTAGCCTGCAGCTAAGGAGTCCCATATGTGAGGACTGATTTGCTGCTTGTTCCCAGAGAAAGCACAATTACTCACCTGTAACAGGTGTTCTCCAGAGATAGCAGGAATCTGTCCTCGCAACCTTCCCTCCTCCCTGTGGAGTTGCTTTATTTTGCCATCTTCTTTTATTGGCTCTAGCTATGTCATCTGACTGAACAAGATGGCACCCTTGGATGGGAAGGAGACCACGCATGCATGGTGGCATCTCCCAAAGGCTTTCTTTGAAAGCTGGAGAGATGCTTCTGCAAGGGCTCTGTCGGTGCCGATGTCACCCATATGTGAGAACTGATTCCTGCTGTCCCTGGAGAACACCTGTTCCAGGTGAGTAATTATGCTATATAATGTATCTGGATTTTTCAGAAAGTCTTTGACAAGGTCCTGCATGAGAGACTTTTGGCAAAATTAAAAAATCATGGGTTTGGAGGCAGTGTAGTATTATGGATCAGAAACTGGTTAAAAGCTAGAAAGCAGGGAGTAGGGCTAAATGGTCAATTTTTGTAATGGAGAAAAGTGAATAGTGGACGACAAAGGGATCTGTGCTGGGTTTGCTGTTTAACATATTCATAAATGACCTGGAAATGAGAATAATGAGTGTGGTGATCAGATTTGCAGATGACACAAAATTATTCAAAGCTCTTAAAACACAAGAGGATTGTGAAAAATTGCAAGAGGACCTTGATAAATTGGAAGACTGGGTGTCCAAATGGCAGAATAAATTTAATGTGGACAAGTGCAAATTATGCAACTAAGAGAGAACGACCATGCAAGGTGGTAACTTGTATGGTTATATGATGCAAGGTACCACCTTAGAAACCAGCACCCAGGAAAAAGATTTAGGCGTCATTGTATATAATACGTTAAAACGCTCTGTCCAGTGTGCAGCAGCGGCCAAGAAAGAAAATAGAATGCTAGGAATCATAAGGAAAGGAATGGAGAATAAAACCAAGGATATTATAATGCCTCTGTATCGTGCGACCACACCTTGAATATTGTGTGCAATTCTGATCACCATATGTTAAAAAGGATACGACAGAATAAGAAAAGTTACAAAGACGAGCAACAAAACTGGTAAAGGGGATGGAAGGATACCCCTAAGAGGAGAGGCTTAAAAGGTTAGGGCTCTATAACTTGGAAAAGAGATGCTGAGGGGGATATGATGGTGGTCTATAAATTAATGAATGGAGTGGAACCGGTAAATGTAGATCGGTTGTTTACGTCCTCAAAAAGTAGGAAGGCTAGAGGACACACAATGAAGCTACAATGTAACCCATTTAAGACTAATAAGAGAAAATATTTTTTCACTCAACGCGTAATCAAACTCTGGAATTCATTACCAAAGGATGAAGTAAAAGCTGTTAATGTAGCTGGGTTTATAGAAGGTTTGTATAAGTTCGTGGAGGACTATTAAAGAGGACCCAGGAAATCCACTGCTTACCCCAGGATGAGCATTGTGGAAGCTGTGGACTTTGGGTACCTGCCAGGTACTTGTGACCTAGATTGGCCACTGTTGGAAACAGGATACTGGGCTTGATGGACCTTGGTCTGACCCATTTCTTATGTTGTGTTCTTATGGGAAGGGAAGCGATGGGACAGTGTGATTGAGCGACTCTCCAAAGAGACAATAGCTAGTAAGTTGATAAAGAACAACTATAAGATGTCCTTTAGGTGGTACTATACTCCTGTGTATTTGGTGAAGGTGTTGAGGATAGGCAGTCAGGGCCGGCCCTAGGCATGTGCAGGCATGTTGCCCAAACATGGCCTTGCTGCCCAAGGAGCCCATGGCACTGGCCGGCTTAAGAGGTGAGCTAGTAATGCTTGAAGCATGTCTTGTTCTCTCACCTTGTATAGCTGGGGAGTGCTTTGTTCACTCCCTGCAGCTGTGCTAAGTTACAGCCGCCGGCACTACAGAGCTCATAGAAGTGAAACCAGGGCACTTCCTGAATTACGCACGGAGAGTGAGGATAGAGAGGGGGATAGTTTGTGTGGGAGGGAAGATACAAGATCACACAGAGAGAGGGCCATAAGAATAGATGCTGGGGTATGAAGGAGGAATGACAGGCAATGGATATTGGAGAAGGAAGTAGCTGGGTGGGTGTGAGGAAAGGATGTAGGAGACCAAAGGGTAGGTACTGGAGATATGGAGATGGGGTGAGCAGGGACTGGGACTTAGGTGGAGACTTTAAAAGGTGGGAGAAAAGAAGACAAACAAGCTCTAAAGATAGGCTGGGTAGTGGGAGGCTCAGTGGGGACTCAGGCGTCTGGCCCAGGACTGGCACAATGCACTGTGCATTCAGCTCTGACAGCAGAAAGATTGCGGCATCGTGTGGCACCTTCCCCAGCTTTATCTTTCTTCCTCTAAGTCAGCGACAGCAGCTGGTGCTGCCTGTGCCATTCGCTTCCAGTGCACAGAGCAATTGAACAGTTCACTGGAAATGAATGTTACAGGCAGCACTGGCTGCTGCGTACTCACTCCGAGAAAGAAAGATGAAAATGAAAATGGGGATGGTGCTCTACAATCCTTCTGCCACAGACTTGGAGAAACAAAGAAGACACCAAGAATGGTGCTGTACAATAGTTTTGCATGGAGGGGGTAGCAAAGAGAGAAAAAGAGAGGGGATATGCTAGATTGGGGGGGGGGGGGGCGGTGTATAGATATAGATATAGATAGATAGATATAGATAGAGAGAGATATTTTGCTTTATGAGAGAAAAGGGATATGTTGGACTAGGGATGAATGTGGGAATGGGGAGAGAGAAGATACTGGACTGGGAGATGAGATAAGAGAGATGCTGGACTACTGGAGAGGGAGAGGATGGAAAGGGGAAGAGGATAGAAAGCTGTTAGTCTATGGGTTGGGGGAAGTGAAAAAGGGCTGAGCAGGTGGAGAGAAAGAGGGAGATATTGGACTTTGGGTTTCTCCAGGACCAAGCAGGAAGTCAGTCCTCACATATGGGTGACATCGACGTCGATGGAGGCCTTGCGGAGCATTTCCCCAGCTTTCCAAGAAAGCCTTTGGGAATGCAGGCACGCATGCGCGGTTCCCTTCCCGCCTAAAGGTGCGATCTTGCTCAGTCTCTCTTTTTCCGTGAAGCCCATCGGACGTGTGTCCTAGTCCTCCCGGAAAATAGTTGGATTTTTTTGCGATTCCTTCGCTATTTTTTCTCCTGTTCGACGCCAGTTCCCCTCCCGCCGGGTTCGGTACACCGGTATCGAGCCCGCTCTTATATTTTCGGTTTTTGCCCTTCGTGGCTGGCGTTCGCGCCCTTTCTTTCTTTTTCCCTGGAAGGCCGGTCCTTTGACCTCACGGGGACTCTTTTTTTTTTCCCCGATGGCTTCCAGTGGTTTCAAAAAGTGTGATCGGTGTAAGAAACTAATGTCTCTCACTGACACACACGACTGCTGCCTTCGGTGCCTGGGTCCTGACCACGATCCTAAGATCTGTGGACCATGTGGAAAGATGTCTTCCAAGGCGCTTTGAAGTCGTCAGCACCAAAAGGAAAGGCTTTTCTCCGACTTGGCCTCCGGCCGGACCCGGACCCGGACCTCATCTGAGGCCTCGACATCTCGGGAATCGGATACCGAGCACCGTCGGGGCTCCTCGGACAGGGGGTCCCCCAACCGGGAACGAAAGAGGAAGAAGCGGCTCACGAGGGAGTCGTCGGAAGAGGTCCCTGGCTCCTCGAGAGCTAGGTCTCAGACCCCCGACCTTCGCCCCGGGCCCGTGGAACAGGAGAAGCTGCCAAAAGTACCTCGTGTGGAGCCGGAGTCTGCTGGACACGTAAGTCCTGTGGTCCTCGTGGACTCTCCTCCCAGAGAGCCGACATCGGGCCCGGCGCCGCCGGGGCTCGAGTCTGTGGCTGCTGAGTCTCCTGAGCTGGGTCTCAGGCTGACAGCCTTGGAGTGCAGATTGTCTTCCTTCATGGAACAGCAGCGGGCACTGATGGCCAGCCTGTGTGGCGCATCTGCCCCTACCACCGGGACATCGAAGTCGACCCCGGAGACCGAGCCGATACTCAAGACCATGATGGCTCGAGGTCGACCTCGGTCGCGGTCTCCCTCGACCTCCCGTTTGGGACCGAGGGTGTCGACGCCGGTGCCTTCGGCGTCGGGGCGGGTGCCCACAGGCCGCACGCGGTCGGACCCCGTTTCCTCATCGGATGAGTCCGCCTGGGAGATGGAGGACGAGGAGTCCCCCGACACCTTCAGGACTCGGTGCGTCCCGTCGGACTCACCACAGTCTGAACCCCGGAGTAGATCCCCTCCAGAGGATACCCGGTTCTCGGAGTTCGTCCGGGATATGGCCACTGCGTTGGCTATCCCTGCGGACCCCGAGGAGGAGCCTTGAGCCGAGGAGCTCAAGGCCCTGCAGTATGACTCTCCTCCGAAGGAGGCCTTTACTGTTCCGGTTCCTCCGATGCTGGAACGGCTCCTCTTCCAGATGTGGGAGGCACCAGCCTCGGCGCCGGTTCTAAGCAAGCGGGTCGATTCTATCTATCGACTCCGGAAGAGCCCTGGCTTTCAGAAGGCGCAGCTGCCACACCATTCCATGGTGGTGGAATCGACCATGCATCGCCTGAAAAGTCAGAAGATGCACTCTGCGGTGCCCCCTGGCAGGGAGGCCCAGAACCTGGATGGTTTTGGTAGAAAGTACTTCCAGGGCTCAATGCTTGCTTGCCGTGTCCAGTCTTACCAGCTGTACATGGGCATGTACTTGCGGGACCTGGCCAAGGAGCTGGCCAGGTTCTCTGCTGGTCTCTCCGGGGAACCCTTGCAGAGGTTCAAGTCCTTGTCCTTGGGGATCCAGGAATGTTCCAAGTTTATGTCCCGCGCTGCCTACGATGGCTTCGAGGCTTCGGCCCGTGTTGCGGCAGCCGGCATCACGGCTCGATGCCAGGCATGGCTGCAGTCATTGGACCTCGAGCCATGGGTTCAGGACAAGTTGGTTGATGTCCCTTGCCGAGGTGAGAACCTTTTTGGCAAGCCCATGACCGAGAAGGCCGCACAGCTCGAGACCGAGCACCTCACGAGGACAAGGCTGTCTAGAAAGACTTCTGCCCCTTCTCACAAAAAGAAGGGCTTGGGTAAAAAGCCCTTTTACCCGAGGAAGGGCACTGCCTACAAACAGTACCCACGGTACCAGGCCTCCCAGGCTCCCCCTCAGGGTCAGCAGGCCAAGGGGCAGGGTAATGGGCCCTGTAGGCAGAGGACCCCCAAGACTCCGGTCCCTGCTCCCACTCAGCACGGTGGGGGTTTTTGACTCCTTAGGCATAGCCTCTCCGTCCCTGCTCTCCCAACCCTGCACATTAGGTCGCCTCGCCCTGTTTGCCCACAAGTGGCCACTCATCACTGGAGACAGTTGGGTGCTAAGCATAGTCCACAAGGGCTATCTGCTACACTTCCAACAGCTGCCTCCTCCATACTTTCCAGGGGAGTCTCCAAGGCCTCCCCTGCACACAGATCTTCTCCTTCAGGAGCTCCAAGGTCTGTTAGTAGACAGGGCAGTGGAGCCTCTGCCTCCCCACCTACAAGGTCAAGGGTTCTACTCCAGGTATTTCCTTGTACCCAAAAGAACCGGTGGCCTTTGGCCTATTCTAGACCTCAGAAATGTCAACAAATTCCTGGAGAAGGAAAAGTTCAAGATGCTTACTCTTGGAACACTTCTGCCCTTCCTCCAGCAGGGAGATTGGCTATGCTCCTTAGATTTAAAGGATGCGTACACTCACATCCTCATTCATCCAGACCACAGAAAGTACCTCAGGTTCATTGTGGGAGGAAACCATTATCAGTACAGAGTACTGTCTTTTGGCCTCACCTCCGCTCCCAGGGTCTTTACCAAATGCCTGGCAGTGGTGGCGGCCTACCTGAGAAATCAGGGAATCTTTGTCTTCCCCTATCTGGACGACTGGCTCATCAGGGGTCAGACGTGCCAGGAGGCCAGACAAGCCACCCTCCGAACTATTGCTCTTCTTCAAAGCCTGGGGTTTGTAATAAACTTCACAAAGTCCACTTTGCTCCCCTCCCAGAACTTGGAGTTCATAGGGGCAAGGTTGGACTCTCTGCTGGCAAAGGCATTCTTGCCAGAAGACAGGGCCCAAAGACTGATAAACTTAGCAAACCAGTTTCTCAGCAGGTCACTGGTCTCCGCCAGACTCTACCTGAGGCTTCTTGGCCACATGGCTTTGACAGTACATGTGACCCCCAATGCCAGGCTCCATATGAGGCCTGCACAGTTGTGCCTTCGGACTCAGTGGTCACAGGCCACAGGCAGCCTCAGAGACAGGATAAAGGTGTCCAGGTCATTTCTGAACTCCCTCCGCTGGTGGCTGCACCCACCCAATCTACTGCAAGGGGTGCCTTTTCAGATTCCTGCGTTCACAGTGGTGCTGACCACGGATGCCTCCCTGCAGGGCTGGGGAGCTCATTGTCTAGGCAAGTGCACCCAGGGCCTGTGGTCTCCTTGGGAAGTTGCACAATCTCTTGGAACTCAGGGCTATTCGGCTAGCCCTCAAGACTTTCTCTACAACCCTGGCTCATCAGTCTGTCCTAGTTCAAACAGACAACCAGGTAGCCATGTTTTATGTGAACAAGCAGGGTGGAACTGGGTCCAGACTCCTTTGTCAGGAAGCGCAGAACCTTTGCTTGTTTGCTGTCGGGCACAACATGCTCCTCAAGGCTGTATATCTACCTGGCCAGGAAAACTACCTGGCCGACAGGTTGAGCAGGATTCTGCAGCCCCACGAGTGGCAGCTCCATCCTTTGGTGGTTCAGAAGATTTTCCTAAAATGGGGACTTCCATCCATAGATCTGTTTGCCACTCCACTGAACACACAGCTGCCAAAGTTCTGCTCCAGGCAACCGCATCCTCTGAGGGTAGCAGCAGATGCTTTTCTGATTCCTTGGTCTCAGGGCTTCCTGTATGCGTTTCCTCCCACGCCCTTGGTGGCCCGAACTCTGTTCAAAATTCTTCAGGACAAGGCCTCGGTCCTGCTGGTGGCTCCCAGGTGGCCGAGACAGTCTTGGTTTCCACTTATGCTTCAGCTGGCAGTGGATCCCCCACTGCCTCTGGGGTTGCAACCCGACCTTCTCTCTCAGGATCAGGGTTCCCTTCTGCACCCCAATCTCAAAGCTCTCAATTTGATGGCCTGGAGGCTGCAAGGGTAGTTTTGGCTCCCTGGAGCCTACCTCAGGATGTTGAGGAGGTTGTCCTAGCCTCTAGGAAACAGTCCACTAGGAAATCCTAGACAAGCTGGAATCAATTGGAATATTGGGAACCCCCCTGAAATGGTTATCATCTTACATAACGAACAAAACGCCGCAGGTCCAATTCAACGGCGAAAAAGCAGAAGCCTTCACTCAAACTCAAGGCATACCACAGGGTTCGGCCCTCTCGGCACTACTTTTTAACATTTACATGCAACCTCTCAGTGACATTTTCAGGAAACATGACATCAATTAACACATTTACGCAGACGATATTATGCTGTACACACAAGTAGATGCCGCAGACCCTAAATATACTCAGCTCGAAACCTGCCTGGGCGAGATGTTAGGATGGCTACAAAAAAACAATATGTCGATTAACCACAAGAAAACGGAAGTGATGTACATATCCAGTAAACCTGACTTCAAACCACCTCCAACAATCACACTGTGTAACAACACTTACAACACTAAGAATGAGATCAAGTATCTGGGAGTCACAATCGACAGCAAACTAAAGATGGAAAAACACCTGAGCAACACCAACAAGGCCATTTTTCACAAACTTAGAGTGTTACGACCCCTGCGGAATATACTTGAACCATGTGATTTCCGGTCTGTTGCGCAAGCACTCATCATGCCTCACTTAGACTACTGTAATGCCATCCTACAGGGTCTGCCAAAGAAAACCACCAATATCTTGCAATTGGCACAAAATGTGGCGGCGAGGATCATCATGCGATCAAGCATAACTGAACACATTACACCTGTATTGATCGAGCTACACTGGCTATCCATTGCTGCCAGGATACAATATAAAACATTGGTAACAACGTTCAAATTCATTCATAACCTAGCCCCATCATTCCTTTCAACCCTTATCTGCAAGCAACCTAACACCAGAGACAGGAGAACTATCAACTCAGACACGCTACAAGTTCCAAACATCATCAGACAGGTAAAAGCCAGTACTAGCCGCAGAGCATTTTCATTCTATGCCCCAACCTTATGGAACCAACTGCCATATGAGCTGCGAGCAATTAAAGACATAGTTGATTTCAGGAAGAAATTAAAAACGCATCTATTTCACTGTCACTACAACCAGTAGAAAATCCCAAAGAGATAAAGGATGAAGTGAACAGTTATATGTAAAAATGTAAATATGTTTAAGTAGAATCCCTTTTGTAAAATTATGTAAATATGTCTAGGCCAATCTCGAGACCATATTCTGTGTGCTGTGATTTACCTCTGAACTATTGTATATATGCCCCAATTTCTCTGTCTTGATTTTTGACAAATCCCAAAGATGTAATCAAACCGCTTCTGATCGCTGGAAGTAGCGGTATATAAGTGTTACTAAATAAATAAATAAATAAATAAATCCTATGCTCTCAAATGGAAAAGGTTTTCTGTGTGGTGTCAGTTACGTACAGAGGATCCTTTCTCCTGTACTGTACCAGTAGTGCTTCAGTATTTACTGCATTTATCAAATCAGGGACTTAAGTCCAATTCTGTTCGGGTCCATCTCTCAGCTCTAGCAGCTCACCACTCGCTGGTGGAAGGACATTCTCTGTCGGTTCACCCCTTGGTGTCCCGGTTTCTCAGAGGCTTGCTTTTGCTCAAGCCTCCAATCCGTCCTCCTGCTCCTGAGTGGGAGTTGAATGTGGTCTTGCAGCAACTGACTCGCCCACCTTTTGAGCCGATGGCTACTTGCCCTCTACGCTTCCTATCCTGGAAGACACTCTTCTTGATAGCCCTTACCTTGGCCAGGCGGGTGAGTGAGCTTCAGGCCCTGGTCTGTGACAGGCCTTACACCCGCTTCTATAGGAACAGGGTAGTCCTGAGGACTCATCCAAAGTTCCTCCCAAAAGTTGTCTCCTCCTTCCACCTTAATCAGGAGGTGGTTCTTCCAACATTCTTCCCTAGGCCTCATGCAAGCCAGGCTGAAGCAGTTCTGCATACCCTGGACTGTAGGAGGGCCTTATCCTTCTACCTTGACCGTACGCAGGGGCATAGAAGGGCTACTCAGCTCTTCATATCTTTTGACCCTAATGGGGGTTAGCTGTGTCCAAGCATACTTTGTACACCTGGGTGGCTGACTGTATCACCTGGGCTTACAGGGCGGCTGACCTTCCTTTGCAGGGTCGGGTCACGGCCCATCGTGTCAGGGCAATGGCTGCCTCAGTGGCTCACCTCTGCTCTGTACCGTTGGTGGACATCTGCAGGGCTGCAACTTGGTCCTCAAGCCAGACTTTTGCGGCCCATTACTGTCTGGAAAGGGAGTCCCGTAGGGACAGTGCTTTTGGCCAGGCAGTACTCCGGAATCTCTTTGAGGTTTAGGCAACTCCAGCCCTCCGTTGGGCTACCGGTGGAGGTTCTGTCAGTGAAAAGCCTTTCTTTGATGCTGGGACTAGAGGGAGTTCTCTTGGTCAGCCTGGGTTCCTGGGTAGCCCAGAGCTAGGGAGTCACCCATATGTGAGGACTGACTTCCTGCTTGGTCCTGGAGAAAGAGTAGTTACTCACCTGTAACAGGTGTTCTCCAGGAGCAGCAGGAATCAGTCCTCACAACTCTCCCTCCTCCCCTGGGAGTTGCAGTTGTACATAGTTTATTTTTACATTTTTGTGTGCTGTTTTTAGCTATGTCATCAGACTGAGCAAGATGGCATCTTTAGGCGGGGAGGGGACCGTGCATGCATGCCTGCATTCCCAAAGGCTTTCATGGAAAGCTGGGGAAATGCTCCGCAAGGGCTCCATCGATGTCGATGTCACCCATATGTGAGGACTGATTCCTGCTGCTCCTGGAGAACACCTGTTACAGGTGAGTAACTACTCTGTAAAGGGGAAGGGTGAGGGGATTAGGGGCTACTGAATTGGGTGGTGAAAGAGAGAGAGGGGCGATGGAGGGCGTGGTGAATCTATGTGTAAGAGGAAATGGGAAGCTGGCATGGAGATGAGTGAGAGGAGGATGGTGATTACAGAGTATGGGTATGTGGTAATGGGGGAGTAGGTGAAAGACAGAGGGGAATAAGAGACTAGCAAAGGAGTGAGATAGGAAATGGGATAACTGGGAAGAAGGGCTGGGCTGGAGGTTAGAGAAGTAGATGGAAAGTTGATAGGTGAAACGACTAAAGGGGATTGAGGATGGACATGTGAAATTTGAGTGGATGAAAAAGGAGTCAAAGACATGGAGGAAAGAGCAAAAGGGGAAAGATCAATTTGTTGGAGGCAGATGAAGGGAGAGAATGGAAAAAAATAGGAGAAGAGAAGGACAAATGGACAGCAGACAATCGAGAGTTAGCAGAAGACAAAAAAAAAAGCAGAAGAAAGGAACTGGGGCAACTGTGAATGAAAAATAAAATGCCCAAACAACAAAAGGTAGGAAAAGACTATTTTACTTTGAATTTACTAACTGGAATATATCAGCTCTGGGAAATGTGCATTGCTGATGTCTGTGTTTTGTTTAGTGTAACAGGGAATTAATTTATAGTTTTATTTCTCCAGTGTTGTGCATTCCAACTTTGGCTTTTGGGGTTCCCAGTTTAATTTTGTATTCATATTTCTAAATTGTGATCCCTTGTTCTGTATTTGGTGATGGTCTGTGTGTGTGACTGAGCTGCAGTATTCCCAAGGCTTAATTTGGAGACAAAAAGGAAGTGGAACTTTAGAGTTGGGGAGGGGACAGGTGGACCAGAGCAGAAGCAACAGAAGAAGACCTTTGAGCTTCAAGAGACTCCACACAGCTAAGCTTTCAGACTTTACAATTGCCTGTTTTTTTTTTTTATATATAAATTTTAACCATTGGATATACGTTTTTAGGAATATTTTGACTGCCTACATTCCTTGCATAGCCTTTAAATCAGATACCTGAGAGTGCCCTCAGTTCATGTAATGTCTACTGACCAGGGACACTTGTGATATATAGCTACTTGGAATAGAAGTACACATTTGCTTTTAGATTTGCAGAGACCTGGTCTTCTACCTAAGTCTCCTACTTAATTTTTACAGCAGAGGACTACCTAATCAACATGTGTATTCAATGCAATAACTGTGGTGCTTTCATTTTGGAACCTAAGAGCTTGCCCTATATGCTTTGTTAGCTGCTATGCATAAAGAATTTACTCTGCTAAGGGAAGAATTGGCTATAATTAAACACACCTCTTCTAGGATACAAACTGAACAAAATCCACCACTGCTCCCACAACGAATCAAACAGCCCAGGAGCAAATGGATCACAATGGGCTCCGGTAGGTTTTGACCGGTAATGCAGAGACACCCTATACATCAAGAGATATTCCTGCATAATGCCTTCTCTGCCTTGGATAATGAGGGCGCCCAATCTGTGGAAACTGAAGTGCCCTTAGAGAGATTCAATGGCCAATCTACTGATAATGTACCAAATATGAAGAAATAAATCACAAAACAGAAAACTGCTACTACATGGAGATTCCATCATCAGAGGCACCAACTTGGGAACACAGCATAAAGGAGAGAAGATGGTCCTCGCTTGGTTTTAAGGGTTCTGTACTATCCTGGTTCTTCTATCTTTCTCATCGCTCTTTCAGTGTTTGTTCTGGTGGCTCATCCTCTTCTGTTATCCCACTCCCAGTTGGTGTACCCCAAGGATCTGTCTTGGGTCTGCTCCTTTTCACTCTCTATACCCATTCCCTTGGTGCACTCATCTCTTCCCATGGCTTTAAGTACCATCTTTATGCTGATGACTCCCAGATCTATCTCTCTACGCCTGAAAATCTCTCTGGCAATCCAGACCCGGATCTCTGCCTGCCTTTCTGACATTGCTACTTGGATGTCTTGCCGCCGCTTGAAATTGAACATGGCCAAAACTGAACTTCTTATCTTTCCTCCTAAAACCTCCTCTCCTCTTCCTCCTTTCTCAGTCTCGGTAGATAACTCTCTACTCCTTCCTGTTTCCTCGGCTCGCAATTTTGGGATTGTCTTTGACTCCTCTCCTTCTCCACACACATTCATTTGATAGCTAAGACCTGACATTTCTTTCTCTACAACATCAACAAAATTTGCCCATTCCTTTCTGAAAGAACTGAAATATGAGATTGCAGACCTGCTATTAGTAATCTGTGAACTATCATTAAAATCATCTCTAATACCTGAAGACTGGAGGATCGCCAATGTAACATCAATTTTTAAAAAAGGTTCTAGGGGTGATCCGGGAAACTACAGACTGGTGAGCCTGACGTCAGTACCGGGAAAAATGGTAGAAACCATCATAAAGAATAAAATTACTCAGCATGTAGATAGTCATGGTCTAATGGGAGACAGCCAACATGGCTTTAGACAGGGAAGATCTTGTCTTACTAATCTGTTATGTTTTTTTGAAGGTGTGAATAAACAGGTGGACAAAGGTGACTCGGTTGATATAGTGTATCTGGACTTTCAGAAAGCCTTTGACAAGGTTCCTCATCGGAGACTTTTGGCAAAACTAAAGAGTCATGGGATAGGAGGCAGTGTACTACTGTGGATCAGGAACTGGTTAAAAGATAGAAAGCAGAGGGTAGGGCTAAATGGGCAATTTTCCCAATGGAGAAAGGTGAATAGTGGTGTACCCCAGGGATCTGTGCTGGGTCTGCTGCTTTTTGACATATTCATAAATGACCTGGAAATGGGAATAACGAGTGAGGTTATCAAATTTGCAGATGACACAAAACTGTTTAAAGTTGTTAAAACTCAAGAGGATTGTGGAAAATTGCAAGAGGATCTTGATAAATTGCAAGACTGGGCATCAAAATGGCAGATGAAATTTAATGTGGACAAGTGCAAAGCTATGCACCTAGGGAAGAACAACCCAAACTATGGTTGCACGATGCAAGGTTCCACATTAGGAACCACCACCCAGGAAAAAGATTTAGGTGTCATTGTGGATAACATGTTAAAACCCTCGGCCCAGTGTGCAGCGGCGGCCAAGAGAGCAAATAGAATGCTAGGTATCATAAGGAAAGGAATGGAAAATAAGACAAAAGATATTATAATGCCTCTATATCGTTCCTCGGTGAGACTGCACCTTGAATATTGTGTGCAATTCTGGTTGCCGTATCTTAAAAAGGATATAGCGATATTAGAAAAGGTTCAGAGAAGAGCCACCAAAATGGTAAAGGGGATGGAAGGATACTCCTATGAGGAACGGCTAAAAAGGTTAGGGCTCTTTAACCTGGAAAATAGACGGCTGAGAGAGATATGATAGAAGTCTATAAATTGATGAACGGAGTGGAACGGGTAAACGTAGATCGATTGTTTACGTTATTAGATTATAGAAAGACTAGGGGACATGCAATGAAGCTACAGGGTAAACTATTTAAGACTAATAAAAGAAAATATTTTTTCACTCAACGTGTAATCAAACTCTGGAATTTGTTACCGGAGGATGTAGTAAAGGCTGTTAGTGTAGCTGGGTTTAAAAAAGGTTTGGACAAGTTCCTGGAGAAAAGGTCCATAAACCATTATTAAGAAGGGACCCAGGATATAAATGCTTGACCCAGTACAAGCATTGTGGAACCTGTGTCTTTTGGGGAAACTGCTAGGTACATATGACCTAGATTGGCCACTGTTGGAAACAGGATACTGGGCTTGATGGACCTTGTTCTGACCCAGTATGGCATACCTTATGTTCTTATGTTCTAACACACTACTAAGATGCTTATCTACTCATTAATCACCTCCTGTCTTGACTACTGTAACCCTCTCCTTACTGGTCTCCCTTTGACTCATCTCTCTCCCCTTCAATCTGTTCAACACTCTGCTGTACGGCTAATCTTCCGTCAGCCTCGTCGTGCCAATATTACCCCTCTTCTCAAGTCACTTCATCCGTTTGTGAATCCAGTTCAAACTTCTCCTGCTGACCTATAAATGCATTCACTCTGCAGCTCCTCACTACCTTTCTGTGCCCTTCTCTTCTATTGCTAACTCCAGACTTTGCTCCTTTCACCTTGCTGCACCTTATGCCTGGAACAAACTTCCTGTGTCTGTTTGCCAGGCACCTTTTCTGACCCTTTTCAAATTCAGGCTGAAAACTCCCCTCCTCGCTGCTGCTTTTGGATCTTGACTCACCTGATCTCCTTGTTTCTTTACCTTTCCCCCTTGTTTTATCCCTGTCTACACCTTCTTCGTTTCCTGTCTTGACTAGATTGCAAGCTCTGATGAGCAGGGACTGTCTCTTACATGTCTGTGCAGTGCTGTGTACGACTTGTAGCACTATACAAATGCTCAGTAGTAGTAATAGTAAATGCCTCACAGGCTCTTCAACCAGCAGGAATGTGAACCAAATTGTTGGTAAGTTAGTGCAGAAAGTGAGCACTCCAAAATTGATGTTGTTATCCACTTGGGTACGACCTGGCTAGAAACAGTGCCACTGCAGTTCAAAGGGGCTTCCAGACTCTGCGAGAGAAACTCAAGCCCATTGTTAACACTATAGCATTCTCAGAAGTCCTACCTGTTCTTGATAAGGGGGCAGAAAGGCTGCATCACATAAACTACTTTGACACATGGCTCCAGACCTGGTGCGAACAAGAAACATTTAGATATATATGCGACTGGGGAAACAGATGGATCAACAAAATGCTATACTGTGCTGATGGACTACATCTCTGTTGCAGGGAAAAGGATCCTAAGTGAAAATTTCAGACAGTATGTGGACAGGCATTTAAACTAGGGAAAGGGGGTGACGGATAGAGAAGGACAAGTTCAGGACGTCACTCCCAGCAAAAGTATAATAACATTGGAAACAGCCACACTTTTAAACCACACATCAATGATGTGTAGAACAAATCCATGCAAGCCAGTCAACAATGCTGGAAAGCAATGAGTAGAAATGCTCGAAACCTAGCCAACCACATTCCTGACCTGGAAGCCCTAATTGTGGAAATGGACTTGGACATTGTGGCCATTACAGAATGATGGTTTTACGAGTCACATGAATGGAATATAGTCATAGATGGCTATATTCTATTTAGAAGAGATAGAGAGGGTAGAAAAGGAAGAGGAGTATCCCTATATGTCAAAAGCAATAGTAAAGCTACTGAAATGCAGGGGACGTGGGGAAAAGAAGAAGCGCTGTGGATTGTGTTGGAAAAAGGAGATGGCACTGTCATCCATACTGGTGTAGTCTTCAGGCTTTCAACTCAAACTGAAGAAATAGATAGCGAATTGATTATTGATATTGCAAAGATAGCCACGTAGGGAGAAGTGATCATATTGGTTGACTTTAATCTACCTGATGTGGATTGGAGTATTACTTCTGCAAATCTGGAAAGAAGTAAAAAAAATTATGGATGCCTTCCAAGATGCTTTACATAGACAAATGGTGATGGAACCGACCAAGGAAAGCTCCATGCTGGATTTAGTGCTCACCAACGGAGATAGCGTGCTGAATATCTGGGTGGGTGCCCATGTGAGCAGCAGCAATCATCATACAGTGTGGTTTGAGATAAAAGCTGAAAGAATACTCTGCACCTCCCCTCACCTACAACGAGGCAGGGCTCTTGGGTATAACAGAAATCCACACACAATGGCAATGAGAGGTTTAATTGGTAAAGCAGTAAATAATACACAACACACTTGTATTATAAAATCCACCAAAGCTTTGGGAGAGTAAGCTAGGCCTTTGCCTATGTTTACTCTGATATCATAGCTTTAGGCCTCTTTATTTATAGGTAAAGATTTGATTATACAGCATAATTTCACTTTCTTATTCTACGTCTCACATCACGTATATTCATAATATACATATTCTATTCTACGTCTAGTGTCACGTATATTCATAACATACTTTCTATAGGCATGCACGTCATAGACAATCATGAAAAGACATACATATATTCTCAGACATGACTATGTAGGCCTTAATTCTAATTAATTCTAACACTGACAGTTTGATATCTCTGACCAGAGCCTGAGCGACTGAGAAGCTGGGTAAACAACTTGCCTTTTACTTATCTTTCTAATAACAAGACTAATGTTGATGTTATTTGAAACCTTTCACCCAGTTTCTTCTACAGAGGTTTCAAGGATGGTATTAAGTAAGGAGCTACAAATGATATTAACTCTTTCTTAGGGCTTATAGTAATATAATGTTATACACAGGGCCTGACTGTGTATCCAACCCGGTACAATCAAGCTTTCTTTCAGTCCTTCCTCTGATTCTGTAAAGAATCATTTCACAGATAAGGAAACTCAGACATCGGTATTAAAAATGGATCATAGCTAGCTTCTGGGTCAACCTGTAACATCATTTTAGGGGTCAATGTCTCCACTGATTTCTTACAGCAAGCAGATATTACACAAAGAATTATTGTTCCTAAATGATAATCCCTAATAAGCCAAATAATGAAGCTAATATGCCTTGCAGGGGCCTAGATAATAAATTCCAGAAAGAAGAAACAGAACCAAAAAAAAATCAGAAAAAGAACTTACATAACTACTACTTGATACAAATGTACGATTCCTAACCTTATCTAATAGGCCTTTCACTATTTTTCCTTCATCATCAAGCAAACAATAATTAATAATAATAATAATAATAAAAATAGATAAATAAATAAATCCATACATGCCATTTTCCTTCGCTAGGAGATAGTCTAAAACCATGCGATTCTGAGCTGCATAAGTGGACACCTAGGGGTATGTTTACTAAACCGTCTTAATGTGTGCACAGGTATGTTATCGTGCGATAATGTGTGCCGTGGCGAAAACGAGCGATGAAGGCGGGCAAAGGCTCCCGGAGGGCGGAGGAAGGCTCCCCAGGGGCAGAGAGAAGGGGTCAATGGGTGGAGAGTGGGAGGGGAGAGGCTCCCCACACACTAACGCTGTGAAATCTGAGGCAAAAAAATATCGCCAGAGAAACCCTCGCGTTACAGCCGATTTAAAGGGAAAAGAAACCATTTCCGTCTGCAATGTACAGTAAAACCAGGGAAACCAACAAAAAGTGATAAGTGTGATACATGTGCATGGAACAAAAGGGCACAGAAACAGTGAAAATGACCTCAAAAAAATGGAAAAAAACCATAACCAAGCTGTCCAATAGTGATATCAATGGGCAACATCAAAAAACACTCCCAAAAAACCTCCAAAAAAAAGAAAAGAATTTTGGAAGGGTCTACGCTCCGTCCCCATACAAGGTGAATGAGCCCACAGTGAAATTGTCCAGAGCAGGGTTTCCGACCCCATTGGCCAGGTTTCCTATCTCCAGGGACTGCACTGTCTCTGTGGCTACAGTGTGGTGCAGTGAACACAGCCAGTGTGTTCAGGAGCAGAAGGTCACCAGTTCAAGTCCCAGCTGGGGCTCCTGCCAATCCAGTCCCCATATTTTAATCACTACTAAACCGTGAAAGTACAGACAAACCTTTATTGCAGAGAACATAAACATGGTTCAAACGCCTATATTTTACCCTACAGAGCACAGACACCAGAAACATGGACATTACCTAGAGCACATTCCCCCAAATGCCGCCCTGGAGGGCCACAAATAATTCAGGTTTGATGCTGTCTCCAATATAAGGCCATGTCAGCATGGTGGCAGAGGGGTACCGGTGGTGGAGGGGGCAGTGTCTGCTGCCCACAGCACACCATGGCCTAGCCCTCTTCACGTGGGTGCCGTGCACTGCAATAGACAGGCCCTGTCTGACGAACAGCCATGGACTCCCCAGGGAATGCATTGTTTCTGTGCCAAGATGGTGGTGCAGCGCACACAGCCAGTGCCTTCAGGAGCAGAAAGTCACAGGTTCAAGTCCCATCTGGGGCTCCTGCCATCCCAGTCCCCACTTTTTACCCACCACAAAAATGTGATAATATAGACAGAACCTTTAGTGCATATAACGTAAACATGCCCAAAACATCTACATTTTACCCTACAGAGCACAGACACCAGAAACATGCGCATTACCTAGAGCACAGTCCCCCAAATGCAGTCCTGGAGGGCCACAAATCATTCACATATATGCTGTATCTAATAAAGATGTGTGTGCTTCATTTCCATGCGCCGCCTCCATGGTATGCAGATGTATTCATGCATATTCATTAGGGACAGCAGGAAAAGATGAACAGTGTTTGGGCCACCAGGACTGGAGTTGTGGACCTCTGCCCTAGAGCAGCGGCCATCAGGAGCAGAAAGAACCGCACCCACAGGCTCCATTATGGAAAGCCCACGGAGGGGCAGGATATTGGGCCTTGCGTACATCTCACAATACTAGTACGTGCATATCTTACCAATGCCACCCTAAACCTGGGAATATGGTACACATATATCAAAAGGTTGCTATGATTACTGGCAGATAGCAAATCCTAAGTTATGCACAATATGCTCATTGAGCTGTATCATACCAATATCTCTGATATCTGTGGAGTGTGTTTCAGGTCTGGTTTCTGACAGTGTTCACCACCCTGGGGAGTGACCACAACAGTATTGCATACCATAGCCATGCCTGCGCTGTGTGCAGGACTGGTGAGGTGGCCTGGACTGCAAAAGCTCTCTATAGTAGCACAATGCTGGCATAGGTGTGGGAGTGTGTGTCTGTCCATCCAGTGTGTGGTGGTTGCAACACCTTACTCAGCCCACACTGTTTGCACTGTGTCCAGTGTTAGCTTGCCAATGTGCATGTGCATAATGAGGAGCAAGGTACTGTGGGTATAGCTTGGACAGTGTGACCTGGGCAGGATGCATGAGCACAGTGCCTAGGGCAATGGCTGAGACATTGTAGTGGCCGGTCATCACCTGCACGGACAGGGTGGCCCCTGCATGTCCTGCTGGGAGGTCACTCTCACCCTGACTGAGCAGTCACCATGGCATGGCTAGGTCCCCCATAGTGCTAATAGCATCTCTTTCAAGTGATATCTATGGGCTGCATTTTTTGGGGCATAATCACTAACCTATCTGCTTGGTGGGTGTGCTGACATCCTGGTTTTGGGTGCACACATTTCTTCCAGTAATATGCACTATGGACTAGCTAGCAGATTGTTTGCAGTTAGTATGTGTGAGGTTGGAACACCTTGCAGGGTGCAGCGGCTGCAGATTCACTGTGCTCGCTGCTGGAGACTGTCCGATAGGGGTGGTGGGCAGCTGAACATTTCCAGGCCTCCTGTCTGTCTGCTATCACCATATGGATGTGTACAGAAATGCATGGACTGCCTTATATGTTGTCTGTCCCCCAGCTCAACTGAGGTTGATGGTCCCCTCTACCAGCACCATTGTCATGATGTACAATGTGGATCTGTTGGTGGGAGATCCTGAGCTCCAGAGGGCAGTTTGGGTGGTACTACAGAATCCGCCTATGGGTCCAAAAAGCCGGCCCAGCCCAGCCAGGACGCGCCCCCCCCCTACCCTAGGAACAGTGGTGGTGGGTTCGAGACCCAAGTGTGTAAGCAACACGGAAAACTTCTAATTTTGTTTTTTTAAATGTCACACACATCAGTGCAATGTCTGTCTGCATCATAGATCTGTATAAATATTGTTGGTGACACCATACCCTGTGCGGCAAAAAGATGCGCGCTGGGCGCGGCCCCACTGCGCGCTGCGTGTTGTGGTGCGCATGCACAGGTGGTGTGCTGCGCATGTGCGCGTCGGTTGCATCGTGCGTGCGTTCCTCTTTGGTGACAGTGTAGAACATGGCAACCAGATCCCGGAATCCTGCCTTCACCACCCGGGAGCTATGCTGCCTGGCACAGCTGATTGCTGTGAGGAAGCACAAGCTGTTTCCTGGTTCATCCAGGCGTCAGGACCAGATCAGGGTCCGGAGGGCGTGGGATCGGCTGACCCAGCGCTATAATCGTTTGGCTGATTACCCACGTGAGGTAAGTGTATGGGGACAGGTCAGTAGATCCACATATATATATCCAGTGTTGATTGTAGCTGTGCATGCTGATGTGTGTAGGTAGTCTATCTCAGTGATGTGTATCAGGTAAATCCACATGCCATATTGTCTATATATCACATCTGAGTGGCTGGCCCTGTACCAAGGGGGCTAAGGACCTGTTCACAGAGTTCCTAATGCCATCCTGGTGTCATGGCAGCTCTGCTGTTGATTATGCTACAACACACCGTAACACAGGTAGCCCATATATCAGACTAAGGAGGGTTTCTAAACATCCTGCTGGTATGATGGGGTCTGCAGTTGCAGGGTAAAAACATCTGCCCCACCCCCAGTAGCTGTGAAACATGTCCAAAATGGTATGTTAGTCCCATTGTTGATATGCGTGTGTGTGGCCCAGCATTCTAAAACAAATGCCCTACCCCCACTTGGCCAGAAAGTCCAAAGAAGTGGGTCCCCAGCACCCCTGCTGGTATGGAATATGCTGCTGTTGCTGTTTTCCAATCCACCCTACCCCCAGGAGTACTGAGAGCCCATCAAAGTGGCCGGTCACTCCACCCTGGTGATATGGTTCTGTGTGCCTAGACAGTTGAATACATTCTCCCTATCCCCAGGAGTCCTGAGAGCCCATCAAAGTGGCTCTCACTCACCCTGGTGATATGGTTTCTGTGTGCCTAGACAGTTGAATACATTTCCCTATCCCCCAGGAGTCCTGAGAGCCCATCAAAGTGGGCTATCACTCACCCTGGTGATATGGTTCTGTGTGCTTAAACAGTTCAATACATTCTCCCTATCCCCAGGAGTCCTGAGAGCCCATCAAAGTGGGCTGTCAGGCACCCTGGTGATATGGTACTGTGTGCCTAGACAGTTGAATACATTCTACCTATCCCCAGGAGTCCTGAGAGCCCATCAAAGTGGGCTATCACTCACCCTGGTGATATGGTTCTGTGTGCCTAGACAGTTGAATACATTCTCCCTATCTCCATGAGTGCTGAGAGCCCATCAAAGTGGGCTATCACTCACCCTGGTGATATGGTTCTGTGTGCCTAAACAGTTCAATACATTCACCCTATCCCCAGTAGTCATGAGAGCCCATCAAGTGGGCTGTCAGGCACTCTGGTGATATGGTTCTGTGTGCCTAGACAGTTTTCTACATTCTCCCTATCCCCAGGAGACCTGAGAGCCCCTCAAAGTGGGCTGTCACTCACCCTGGTGATATGGTTCTGTGTGCCTAGACAGTTGAATACATTCTCCCTATCCCCAGGAGTCCTGAGAGCCCATAAAAGTGGGCTATCACTCACCCTGGTGATATGGTTCTGTGTGCCTAGACAGTTCTATACATTCTCCCTATCCCCAGGAGACCTGAGAGCCCATCAAAGTGGGCTGTCACTCACCCTGGTGATATGGTTCTGTGTGCCTAGACAGTTGAATACATTCTCCCTATCCCCAGGAGTCCTGAGAGCCCATCAAAGTGGGCTGTCAGGCACCCTGGTGATATGGTTCTGTGTGCCATTGACAGTTGAATACATTCTCCCTATTCCCAGGAGTCCTGAGAGCCCATCAAAGTGGGCTATCACTCACCCTGGTGATATGGTTCTGTGTGCATAGACAGTTGAATACATTCTCCCTATCCCCAGGAGTCCTGAGAGCCCATCAAAGTGGGCTATCACTCACACTGGTGATTTGGTTCTGCGTGACTCGACAGTTCTATACATTCTCCCTATCCCCAGGAGTCCTGATAGCCCATCAAAGTGGGCTGCCAGGCACCCTGGTGATATGGTTCTGTGTGCCTAGACAGTTGAATATATTCTCCCTATCCCCAGGAGTCCTGAGAGCCCATCAAAGTGGGCTGTCAGGCACCCTGGTGATATGGTTCTGTGTGCCTAGACAGTTGAATACATTCTCCCTATCCCCAGGAGTCCTGAGAGCCCATCAAAGTGGGCTATCACTCACCCTGGTGATATGGTTCTGTGTGCATAGACAGTTGAATACATTCTCCCTATCCCCAGGAGTCCTGAGAGCCCATCAAAGTGGGCTATCACTCACCCTGGTGATATGGTTCTGCGTGCCTAGACAGTTCTATACATTCTCCCTATCCCCAGGAGTCCTGATAGCCCATCAAAGTGGGCTGCCAGGCACCCTGGTGATATGGTTCTGTGTGCCTAGACAGTTGAAAATATTCTCCCTATCCCCAGGAGTCCTGAGAGCCCATCAAAGTGGGCTGTCACTCACCCTGGTGATATGGCTCTGTGTGCCTAGACAGTTGAATACATTCTCCCTATCCCCAGGAGTCCTGAGAGCCCATCAAAGTGGGCTATCAGCCACCCTGGTGATATGGTTCTGTGTGCCTAGACAGTTGAATACATTCTCCCTATCCCCAAGAGTCCTGAGAGCCCATCAAAGTGGGCTTTCACTCTCCCTGGTGATATGGTTCTGTGTGCCTAAACAGTTCAATACATTCTCCCTATCCCCAGGAGTCATGAGACCTGCGTAAGGTGTACTGTCAGTCACCCTGTTGCTATGGTGTATGGAGCTGATGATGTGTGCCAGGACACCCAACCCCCAGGGGGCCAGAGACCTGATGGCAATGGTGGGTATGTCATTCAGATATTGTGTTAGGTTATGGCAGGTAGGTTGCACATCTCCCATAGTCTGTGAGGTCAGCACCTCATCACACACGTCTTTGATGTATCCAGATGGTATGCTAGGTACAGATGTGGATGTGTGTAACAGCACCCCACCCCCATGAGCTATGAGATCTGATTACAAAGGCCTGTAACAGAGCCATGTCCCCATAAATGTATGCTGAGTCAGGTCACACATCTGCCCACTTGCTACGAATCCCAAACCTTGTTGCAGATGAACATTACTGATGGTGTTGGAAGGATACATGCACCTGTTGTGGTTGCACAGCACAGACAGAAACCCTGACATGAGCACAGGTGGCAATAGCCTATTCTGGTGCAATGGCCCCTGCCCCTGGTGTTGGCAACCACACCTGCCGTAAGCATACAAGGCCTAGGTCATAGGAACATAACAACATAAGATAGCCCATACTGAGTCACACCCTTGTCCTTCACGCCCAGTATGCTCTTTGCAACAGTGTCCAAACTAGGTTATACGTATCTAGCAGTATCCCCAAGAGAGACAGGTTACACAATGCTTGTAGTGGGTCAAGCATTGCTATCCTGGGCCTTGTAGAAACCCAAATGTCATGGTAGTGGCCCCTGGCAAGGTGAATAGGGCCACCCACACAATGTTCCATGTATGGACACAGCACCCATGATTGTTAGGATATCATGTTGCCAGTGGGGTTGGGTCCGAGGATGTGCGTAGATCATGACAACACAAATGTGTTCACCAGACCACATACGGGGTTAGGGGGGTTACCATGGACACCATCATTGGCAATCCAAATGTGGCATGGTCATGCAATGTCATGCAAGGGGGCCACAGGGGACTGGAATGATATGTTTTAGGGTGCCAGGCACACTGAACATAAGTGTCACTGCACACATGTCCAGAGACACAGCTACGCATGCAGGTGGCACTGGGAACAGGTAATCGGCTGGAACAAGCAGGAAGTAGTCCTTACATGTGGGGTATCATCGGTACCGATGGAGCCTGCATGGGAACGCTCTCCAGTGTCCAATAGGAAAGCTATTGGAAGCACCCCACAGCGCCTGTGTGCTGCCATCTTGCCTTTCCCAAATGGCTCTCTCCAGTTCATTGTTTTCCACAGAGCCAGCAGGTCATTGTTCCTGTCATTGCTGAAAAACAGCTATTGTAGTGCCACTCCTATGGCAGTGTCTGCCTGTTTTTCTTTACTGGTACCACTGGTCTTGTAATTTTATTTTCTAAAAGGTCAGATTCCCTCACACAAACAAACCTTTTTAACAAAAGAGCAACAATCCCCTTTGTAGGTCTCCCCCCTGGTTTGGCATTAGGCCCTAATCTCTCCTCCATCATGGAAAAGCACTCCTCGGCTGCAGAACATATGCTGATTATGTGCCGGTACTTTCTCAGTCACTGACAACCATGATTGGTGTCGCAAATGCTAATGGCCAGATCAATGCATGTCTGAATGTTTGGCCTGTGGGATGTTATCCAAGAGTGGTTGGCAGAACAGAGCAGCCAAGCTCGGTACCCTCTTTCCCTCCAACGTGGCCTCGGTGGCAGCCATGTTGTCAAGGGCTTCCTCTTCCTCCCGTGGATCTCAGGTAACCAAACACAAATCTGTCCATTCCTGAAAGGGTAGATCCCCCTCCAAATATCGGACTGCCACTGGCATTGCCCTTGAGGAGCACGCTCCGGGCAAACAGTCCCAGTGGGAGTCCCTGGCCTCCAAAGCCACTTTGGGACTCCATGAAGTTCTGGAGGCATCAACCTGGTCCGAACACCTGGTGCTATGCTCTGGGGTCCTGGCTTTGGCCAGTACTCATACACAGACATCGGCAGTGTTGATTGACCAGAGGATCGTGGCCATCGAACGCAGTCTGGCAGCTCTCCTTGCGGCATCAAAGACTGTGGTTCCACCCCAGACCCTGCAAAGTCCAGCACCGGTATGTGCAGCAATTGCAGGACCAGCATTGGCAAATGCACCATTGGTGCTGATGAGTACCGGTATCCACACACCGGTACCGTGTCACTCCGATACTGAGGCCAATTGGTACCGATACCTCACTTTACCTGAGCCTCTGTAGAGAAGATACATCCAATCTCCTGAGGGGTCTGATGACTCTGACAGCTCAGAGGGTAACGATGTACCTCTCCAGGACAAGCCTGCCTCTCCCAAGAGGAGATTGTCCCCTCCTCAGGATATGTCCTTCCTGGATCTCCACACACATGTAGTCAAGGGCCTCTCCATTTCATTAGTAACTCAATGTGAGCACAGGCCACGGGAGCCAGAGATTCACCAATATCACCAAACTCCAAAGGAGGCAGACATCCTGCCAATACATCAGATCTTAAGGAATCCTCTTTTGAGAATGTGGAAGATTCCTCTTACCACCTCTCCACATTCTCACATGTGCCTACTATGTATCGTGTTCCCCCATCCCCTGGTTTGCAGAAAGGACACATCCCTGATCACTCCATCATGGTGGAGGGTGCTATGAGGAGAATTAAATGTTACAAACAACATGCCACCAACCCTCGTGGTAGGAAGTGTAAGACATTAGATGCCTTTGGTCGCTGTGTCGTCCATACATTCAAGCTTTCAGACAGGACAGGTTCCTATATCATGTACATGGGAATGTTCCTGATGGAGGTCACATGAGATCTACAACTGGTAAGTCCACATCTCCCAGATCACAGAGGTCACTACTATGTAGCACCTGTCAAGCAAGGCCAGAACATTTCAAAAGTTGTGAACAGGGCAGCTTTTGACTGTTTTTCATGCATAGGCAGAGTCTCTGCCATTGCTATTGGGGCAAGGAAACTTGGCTGGCTGAAAGCCTCTCACCTGGAACACTGGGTACAGGATAAACTGGTCAACACCCCCTGTAGTGGTGAAAACGGGTTTTGAAAAACCGGCAGGACAATTATACCTTGACAAGGCTTTCAAATATTGTAGATCCTGCAAAGATGAGAGCCTTAGAAAAGTGTTTCCTCTCCAAAAAGAAAGGATACTATCAGTCCTATGCTCAGCAAGGACAACCTGCAGTTCAAGCTGCTAGAAAGGGTCAACAATCTACTAAGCAGAGAAAGCCGAGAGCTACTCTGCCTCAGCAGACCCAGCAGCCTCAGCCCCCACAGGGCCTTTGACTCTGTGATGGAGTACCTTCACTTCCTGGCCCTCCAGGGAAAGCAACCGTCAACAATCCCAGGAAGAATAGGTCACCTCATCCACAGATGGAGGCAAATAACATCAGAACCCTGGACTCTGTCCATCATAGAAGAGGGTACAGGCGTCATTCACATGGCCTGCCGCCTCCTACAATAGTAAGGACATTCAGTTTGCAAACGTCCCCCCAACTGAATCCAGAGGTAAAACATCTTCTACCTCAAGGAGCAATGGAAGAGGTACCTCATCTCCAACAGGGTTCTGGGTTCTCCCCCCCCCCCCCCCAAATTTCCTCATACCAACGGAAAAGGAGGTCACAGACACATCTTAGATTTCAGAGAACTGAACAATTTCCTGTTCCAAAAGACATTCAAAATGATTTCTCTAGGAAACCTACTTCCTGACCTACATAGGCAGAACTGCCTTTGTTTTCTAGATCACAAGGATGCGTACACCCATCTTCTCTGCCAACAAGCACAGTGAAAGTTCCTTTGGTCCCCCCATCAAGGAAACCACTATCCAAAAAATGTTTTCCCTTCAGCCGTGCCTCAGCACCCAGAGTATTCACAAAGTGCATGTATGTGGTAGCCGGTTTGGTCCGTACCAGGGGAATATTTTTGTGCCCCTACTTGGACGACTGCCTCATCCAGGCACAGTCACAAACACATGCCCAGGCCTCTCTCTCGTACACAATGCGTGGACTCCAATATCTAGGCCCTGTCAGAGATCTCATGGAATCCTTTCTGACTCCCACGTAAACGCTGGAGCTCATAGGAGCAAGGCTAGCTACCAGACTGCCAAAGACCTACCTGACTCAGCCTCGCTGTCCTCGCATTGTGCAACGTGTTTGGACAGCACTACAAAAAACTCACCTCTTGCCTCGAGAGATGCATCAGCTGCTCGGTCACATGGCATCTAAGGTGCATGTGGTCCCCTACGTTTGTCTCCACATGAGACCAGCCCAATGGGCCCTCTCTTCCCAGTGGACGCAAGCAACAGGCTGTCTCTCAGATGTGATAGTAAACTCAAACCGCCAAACCCTGTCCCTGGACTGGTGGCGGTCAGCACAAAACCTGTTAGAGGGGTCACCTTTCCTGCAAACCCCTCCTCAGATCCCATTAAGAACAGATACCTCCAAAGTGGGGTGGGCTGCACATGTACTGGACACCTCCACCCAAGCCACCTGGAATTGTCAGGAGAGTCATTTCCACATCAATCTGTTTGAGCTCTGAGCAATTTGCCTGGCTCTTCATGTCTTCCATTCCCTTCTACAGGCCAATGGAATACTACTTTACACAGACAATCAGGTAGCCATGGTCTATATGAACAAACAAGGAGGAACAGGCTCTCTGTCCCTTTGCAACGAAGCTCTTCAACTGTGGTCGTTTGCCAGACAGCAGCAGATCCATCTCCTGCCAGTCTATCTCCCTGGCAATCAGAACTCTTAGCCATACAATCTCAGTCATGTTCTGCTTCTGCACACATGGTTTCTACACATGGACCAACTCTGTAGGGTATTGCAACTCTGGGGAACTCAAGATTCATACCTCTTCGCAAGTCCATCATATGCCAAACCTACCCGGTTCTGTTCACGAATCACAGCTCAGAGCTACCAAGCGAGGGATGCTGTCCTCCTCAACTGGGGGCAGGAATGCCTATATGCCTTTCCTCCCATTCCCTTGATTGCCAAGACCCTATTCCAACTCCTGAGGGACAGAGGCAACATGATCCTCATAGCCCCACGCTGGCAACAACAGGTGTGATACCCTCTGCTTCTACATCTGTCCAAGGTTCCACCCCTGTACGTAGGGTCAGCTCCAGACTTACTGTCGCAGGAGGAGGGGAATGTATGGCATACAAACCCCCCGTCTCTGCACCTCAGAGCCTGGCTACTGACAGCTGTAACTGCTTTGGCCCTCCCCTCACTCAGGAAGTGCATGATGTCCGTTATGCTTCCAGGAAACCTTCCACAAGGCAGTCCTATGCCATCAGGTGGACGTGACATTTCATTTGGTGATAACCAAAGGCCTGCAACCCTTTTGTCATCCGTATATAAACATGTTTTTGACAAACTCCATTACGTATCAAACAATGGTGTCCAAACTGAGTCAGTCAGAGTCCATTTAAGTGCCATTGCTGCTCCTTCTGAACCCATCAATGGACAACCCATTTCATCCCATCCTCTCATATCTGGAATCATGAGAGGCCTGCATCTACCAAAACCTGCCCTTAGACCACCTCCAGAGGCATGGGATCCCAATCTGCTTCTAGGGCAGCATATGCTGCCGCCTTCTGAGCCCTTAGATACTACTTCCTTAAAGTCTCTGACCTGGAAAGTAAAATACCTTCTTGCAATCACATCAGCAAGTCGTATCAGTGAATTTCAAGCTCCAGTGGCTGATCCACCTTACACACCGTTTCACCATGATAAGGTAATCCTAAGGACACATCCACACTTCATGCCTAAGGTGGATTCCTCCTTTCATTTGAAACAAGAGGTGTAGTTACCTGTAGTCTTTCAACAGCCGCATGCTTCAAATGCAGAGAAGACTCTTCATACCTTGGACTGTGAAAGAGCTGTGGCTTTTCATCTGCAGAGGACCCAGCAACACAGAAGGTCCCCTCAACTATTCTGAGTATCTGATCCCTCCCATTTGGGTACAGAAGTTTCAAAAAGATCTCTATCCAATTGGATTGCTCAATGTATTACCTTTTATCTATCATAGCTAACACCATTCACTGGTGGCCCATGTTCCCACTCACAATGTGAGAGTCATGGCAGCCTCACGGGCTCACCTCCATTCCATCTATATTAACGACATTTGTGGAGCAGCTACCTGGTCCTTGGTTCACGGCCCACTACTGCTTGGATAAAGGCTCCCGCAGGCATGCTATAGTTGGTCAGGCTGCTCTCCAAAACCTCTTCCATACGTAATCCACTCCGAGCCGCCTCTCTTACAGGATGCCAGAGATCCATGGGAGGAAGTGGAAGCCCTCCACAGGCCCTCACCACTCTTGGGATCCTTCCCTGGCATCTACATCTAGGGTTTCCTCACATGTGATGACCACGTCCTGCTTGTTCCTGGTGATAGCATAGTTAATCACCTGTAACAGGTGATCTCCGGGAACAGCAGGATGAGGTAATCACAACCCACCCATCTCCCCTAGCAGGTTGTGTGTCTCTCTCTCTCTCTCTTTCCCTATTTCTCTCTCTCTCTCTCCTTCTGTCAGCTTTAAACTCAACTGGAGAGAGGCATTTGGGAAAGGCGGGAAGGCAGCACGCACGCACTGTGGGATGCTCCCAAAAGCTTTCATATAGGACGCTGGGGAGCGTTCCCACACAGGCTCAGTTGGTACCAACGCTACCCACATGTGAAGACTTATTCCTGGTGTTCCTGGAGATCACCTGTTACACGTGACTAACTATGCTGTACATGACACAAACAGCAGTGGAGCAGGAGCAGCAAGATGCTGGCCACACAGATGTTTGTTTATGTTGCCCACCCACCAGAGGTAAGCAGTCACTGATGCCCCCACACATTGTTTTCACATCCATAGGTAGAGGATCTCCGGAAGAAGAGGCACGAGTTGAGGCTCCACCACAGCGACTACCTTGCCCGCCTCCAGAGAGTGGCACAGGCAGAGCGTGATGGTGAGTATTGACAACCTTGCTGCCCAGTAACAAATGTCACAATGGCCCACCAGCCTGTGTGGTGCCTGCATATGTACATGTGTTATGTGACACACTTGATAATGTGCTGATGACTGTCATCTTTCACAGAGGGTGATGACAACGATGAAGAGCCCACCACATCTGTGTATGCCCTGAGGCGCCCCCCTGCCCACCATGCCCCACAGGTGGAGGTGGTGTGGTGGAGGAGGAACCTGAGGTGGAGGCGGAGGACGAGGATGAAGAGCCGGTGGAGAGTGCAGCAGAGGAGGGGGATGATGGTGGCATGGAAGGGGTGGGTGGCAGGGTGGCAGGGGAGGGAGAGGGTGTGTCTGATGTGGGTGTGGGGGGAGGGGTGGAGGAGGATGTGGAGGGTGGGTGGGAGGTGGCGGGGGGGGGGAGGAGGGGGATGTGTAGGTGTGGGAGAGTGATGGGGAACACAGTGCAGCACAGGGCACTGTGGGCTCCCGCCAGCCATGCCATGTCACTCCACCATCCAGGGCCACACACAGGTCTCATGCACATGCCACCACCCAGACCCCTGGGACTATGTGTGTGTATGGTGGCAGGTGTGTGGCGGACCTGTATTTGGCCCTGGATGCCTTGGAGTGGCGTGTGCACCTCCTAGTGCACTCGCACCAGTGGCTGGCGGGAGCCATTCAGCAGGTGGCCGCCGAGGTGGAGTGGCTGCCAAGTCAGCGGCCATCCCGTGATGGGCGTCACAGGAGTCATTGATGGTGCCTGTGACGTCCACACATGTGCCCTGTGCTGTCCTGTGTTCCATCACTGGGCATGCAGCATGCAGGGAGAGGGTGTGGCTGATGTGGGGGTGGGGGGAGGGGTGGAGGAGGGTGTATAGGGCGGGTGGGGGCGGCAGGGGGGAGGAGGGGGGTGTTTGGGGGGGAGGGTGATGGGTATTGTCCCCATCCCTAACATTGTATTATATTCCCTATGTTTTTTACAATATACACACTGTTTGTTAATTCAAAATGGTCACGTGTCTCCTTTAGCAACACACTATGGATACAAGCATGGGATATGTGTGTAGACAGGTATGTGTTGTAAAGGTAGACATGGGTATCATGCGTGGACTGGCTTCACATGCAGTCGTGGGGGATGACCATGTGTGTAGCTGTGTGAGATCAGGGTGGACCCTGAGATGCAGAAATGTAGACGACGGCCCAGTATACTGAGGCACGTGCATGCTGTATGCAATGTGTGGGAACCGTTTCTGATGCAACATGCCTGTGTGCCAATAGTACAACTTACAAACCAATACGTCTGTGCTGGCAGGGTAAGATGTACTGATGAGCCCAGGAGCTACTCAGGGGTAGAGCTGTTGAGTGTGTCCTGGGACAATACATGTCACAGGGATGGTTGGTGAGTAACCGTATACGTTTGTGGGGGGGGGGGGGCAGGCACGTAGGCAGTGTTGCAGGCAGGGACAAGGGTCACACATGTGTGTCCAATGTAGGGGGTATGACAGGATTTTAACTGTGACGGCTCCCAACACTGGACATGTAGCTCAAGGACATTCCCCCTGTGTAACCTGGGAGGATATGTAAACCGCCACACTGCAGCCCAGGGGCTGGGATCTGACACAGTGCATGGCACACATGGCATGTGATGGTGTCTGTGCAGTGATACCTGCCAGTACAGACACCCCAGCATCGAGGGGCCTATGTGCATGACACAACATGCATTTGCACACTACCTAAGGGGAGCACAGGGACACACATTGGAAAACACATGTATGTACTGGTTAACAGCTGTTTATTGGACCCGGAGTTGCCTCCTGCGTGGCCGCCCACGCCTCCCACGGCACACCACCCCCCGCGGAACTGCACCTTGTCCTGGTGCCTCAGGTGCCAGTGCCGTTGCTGGTGCTGGTGCTGGTACTGGTGCTGGTGCTTGCTGCCGCATTAGCCCCACAATGTCCTCCATGGCATCCGCAATGCGGGCAAGCACCCCCGACCGCATATCCTCCCGGATCATCCTCAGCTCCCTGTTATTTTCTCCAATTGCCATGTACAGACGCTGGAGTGCCTGATGAGTGCCTGTGGGTGGGACAGAGGGTGATATGTGAGTTTCCTCTCCATTACCAGCTGTCACACATATACATGTCACACATATCCCAGAAGAGCAGTCTGCAGAACAGTCATGCCTGCCAAACCTACAAACGTTTACATCTGTGTCTCCCATGAGCCATCCCCATGTCTGGAAGGGGTCTGGATGTGGGGTCATGAGAAACATAGATCTCACACATGGCACATTGCCACAGTTTAATATGACTATGCCAGGTCTGCACATTGCTTGTCTGGGATTGGTCAGATGGTCTGAGGGAGCCTAAGACACACATACACATATCTGGGGTGCCTCAATTTCTATAATGCTGGCACACACTGCAGATTATGTTGTCAAACGATACTGCGTGACAATACCCATGACGAGGTCTCTGTCACATAGGGTGTCTGGGTGACCTGCGATCATTGCTCTTCTCTTTGGGCTTATGTGGGGTATATGGGCAAGCACAGTGTGCATGTGTGTGAGCCCCTCACAAATGCTGACACTTGACAAGACATGCTACTGGAGGTAGAATCACAGAGCACAGAAGACAACCCCCCAAAATCAGAACTCTATGCTATGTGGGCAATATGCAATACCTTTGGGGATGTTAGGACAACCACGTCGTGATCGTGGGGTATGCTGTTACCCACCTTCTGCATTGCGCCGTGCTGCAGCAGTGTGTGTGTGCAGCTCTTCAACGATTGGGTCCATTTCTGGTGGAAGGGTTTTCATCTGGCACTGGTGCATGAATGCGGTGGTGTCTTCTGATCTCCTCGGAGCCCTCTGTGGCAGTGATGTCTTGGGTGTGGTCCTGTGGCTCAGGCTGTACGTGTGTGCTTGGTGTCCCATCACCATTGCTGGTGCTGCCCACAGACATTGTGGGCTGGGGCTCTGCAACATCCTCGGCCAATTTCACCTCCTCCTCCTCAGCTGGGGCCATGGTTGTGTAGTCACCTGGGTTGTGGAAACCATACACAGCACTGATTGGTTTGCATGGTTCAACTACATACAACTGTTTAACACATCCACCCCACAATCAATGTGTGTTTGGCCGTGGCCTATACATGTGCTAAATAGCTACCACTACAGCTCCTGCTACCACTATTAGGCATATATAGGCCAGTACCTAGCAGACACATCGATGTGTACATCAGGGGTCCTCAAACTACGGGATGAGGGCCACATGTGGGCCGCCAAGGAGATGTATGAAGCCCGATGGGTGTTTTTGCCGCCACTGCCAGTCCTCAGGGGCAGCTCTACACAGGACCGCAGCATTCATTTAGCAGCAGCCCAGCTAAGTTAACACCTTACAAACCTGCTGCTGCCGCTGCCGCCATGCCAGCGGAATAATCCAGCATCCCGCGGGCCTCCCCCTGCTCTGCAGTGTCCCCCATGCAGCCTCAGTGTTGGCTGTCAGAGCCACGCAAACAGAAAGAGCTTCTCCTCTCGTGGCTCTGTTAATCCCGCCATGGGCCTGATGGTATTTTCCATAAGGCTCGTGGCGGCATTGACATGGTCGTGAGAAAGGGATACTCTCCCTTCACGCGCCTCTGACAAGCCCACACTGAATCCGCATGGAGGACGCTGCAGAGCAGGGGGGGGCCCCATGGGATGCTTGAATCTCTAGCTGCCACGGTGGAAGCAGCAGCAATAGGCGTGCTTGGGTTATATCGTACCCTATCTTGCCTGATGGGGTTGGAGGATGTTTGGAGTGGTAATTGGCTATGGGGGGGGGGGGGGAGAGGTAAGACTGGAAGTGTGCTGATGTGGGGGAGGGGTTTAGGACAGGTCATGGCCTATGGGTGGTGGTAAGATTGGAAGTGGGATGATGGGGGGCCTAGGATAGGGCTCAAAATGTGCTGCTGGGGGTGCTAAGATTGCAAAAGGGCTGATGGTGGGGCTAGGAGAGGGCTATCAATAAGCTTTTGTGGGGGCTGGGGTTTGGAAATGCACTTCTGGAGGAACTTGGATAGGACTCGACCTGGGTGTGGAGCTAGGACTGGTACTGGGCTGATGTTGGGCCAGGGATAGGATTGGAAATGGGCTGATGGGGGGCTAGGACTGCAAATGGGTTGATGCACGGACTAGAGGAGAGCGGATGCTGGGTGTGGCTGGAAATAGACGGGAGGTGAGGTTGTGCGAGGATCAGAATGGGATGGAGCTGGACAAATGAAATGGTGAGGGGAAAAAAACATTTTGAGGGAGCTAAGAGATATCTACATTTGGACAGATAGTGGGGATTGAGGATGGGGGTCTAACATTTGAGTGGATGACCTAGGAATGCAGAAAGAGCACAAGGAGAAAGATTACTATGTTAAAGCAGATGTAGACAGAGAATGGAAACAATACTAGACGTGTGACGAAAGGACAAATGGAAAGCAGATGATGGGGAGTTAGCAGAAGACCCAAAGAAACCAGACTAACGTGGCTAGAGCAATTGCCACTGGAAAAACAAAACCAAAACTGTTTGGAAACATTCTCTGTTTTTTGTATTTCTGCAGTGTTCGTTGGGGTTTGTTCATAGTTTTGTTTCCAACTATATTCCGGGCCTTCAATGGTCTGAGGGACAGTGAACTGGCCCCCTGTTTAGAATGTTTGAGGACCCCTGGTGTGCATTATCCCACAGAAGGACCATCCCTGCTCAGCAGTGCTTAGATTAGACACAGACATAACACGTACAGGTCTGAGAGGGGGCTTGTAGTAGACATGTAGCCACATGTGCAGGGCAGATATAAAAAGGGATGATGCTAATGAAACATGTGTTTGGAGGGCAGCAAAACACAGAGTAAAAGGGGTGGAATGGGGGACAGCACACTAATGAGCCAAAGGCAGAGGGTGGGAGATGGTCCAGGGGAGCAGGTATGAGGAGGTGGTAATAAGAAGCGTGATGCACATCCAAAGGGCAGGTACTCAATGGGTTGAGAGCAGCAAGGTGTGATTTGGGTACCTACCTGCCTGGGGATGGGCAGTGTCCAGTACCTCTGGCAGTCCATAGAGGTATATTGGCCCTAGCTGCTCTGCCAACTCCTGCTCCAGGGGTGTTAGGGAGGGTGTAAAGGGGCCTCCCCCTCCAGTGCCCACGGCATGCCGCCGCTCTGCCACCATATGTGCACGCACCACACCACCATATGTGCACGCACGCACACCCCTCTTTATGTCGTTGAACCTCTTCCTGAGGCTGTCGAGGTCTCTGCTTGGGCCCCCTGCTTGTGCAACTGCCTCCTGCACCTTCTCCCACACCTGGGTGCGTGTTGCAACAGTGGTGGTGTTGCTTAGTCGTCCGTATAGGACATCATAATTTTCAAGAACAGACGCCAGCAGGATGTGGTTTTCCTGTGGTGTGAATTTCTGAGCCCTCTTCCGTTGCAGAGCTGGCACCGGTATGCGCTTACATTTTGTAGTGAGAGGACCCTGTGTGGGCTGGGCCGATGGGCCTTCAGCCTCCACCACACTCCCTGCCATATCTGTCTCCTTCCCAACAGGTGGCCCCACCTCACTCTCCCTCTCCCTCTTCCTGTCCCTCTCCCTCTCCCTCTCCACTCCTGCCCTGTCCTGTGGCTCCATCTCCCTGTCCTCTCCCTCCCTGTCAGACATTCCTTCTCTTGCCCTTCTCAGCTCCACCTCACACCTCACACCTCACACCTCCCTCCTCTACCTGCTATCTGCTCTTTACCTCACCTCCTTTCTCACTCACCTGCTCCTTGCCTCCCCTCCTCTCTGTATCCCCTGCTGTACCTCACACCTATCCTCCACAACCCAGCCTCTAACACTCTGACCCACAACACAATAACTTAGCTCTCCTAGACACCTGCTTCTCTCTCTCTCTCTCACTGACACCACACACCTTCTCTTTCCCTCGCCTACCAACAACCCCTCAAAGTGCAGCACGTGTTATGATAAGGAAGCTTATCATAGCTCAGGTAGGAGCTATAGAAAAGATGATGTGACTCTGAACAAGCAACCTGTCAGTTCTGGTAGAAGTAAGAAAACAGAGTTTTCACATAAAAGACTACCAGTCCCAGAATGCACCAGGTTTCCAGCAGCCATGAGAGGAGCTGAAGTGAGAAAACGTGTGTGCAATCAAGAGAGCTATGAGGTAATCCCTAAGCACTCATCTCAAAGGGCAGGGCATGATTCAACACAGCTGCGCTGTGTTAGGGAGGAGCACACATTAGGACAGAATAAGAATAGAGCTTATTCTTCAGATAACAGCTACAGAAAGAGCTTCAGACACAGCTTCAGGAAAGGAGACAGCAACAACTTCAAGCTCAAGCACCAACATCATCTTGAGAAGCAAAAGCCAAGCCAAGCGGATAGAGAGAGAAGGAAACTCTCTGGAAGGAAGAGAAGAAGGGCCATTGGAAGGTCTGGGAAAGTCCAAGGCAGTACCCATACTGGGAGGTATTCCAAATTCCAGCAGAGTCCATTGGACTGGAGTCAGCCAGAGGAATGGAATGGCAGAGATAGGAATCACCAGTGGCTACCTGGAAGAGAGAAGACTGCACGTGGAAAGGACTTTCAGACCTATGCCAGAAGGTATGTGAGAGAAGATCCAGTGTCCAGGGATCAAGATTGGAAGGCTGGACATCAGAACTGGATTACATACTGGCCAGGCTATACAGAGAGGAATTATGATAGCAGGAGAGGCTCAGGTATGAACACTGATCCAGACCCTATCTATAATAGTGAATGGCAGCAAGGGAATAAGCATTCTCATGATAGTGCCTTAATGAAAGACTCCTCTGTGCCAATGTATGATAGTGACCCTATGCTGATTGATGAAGGGGGAGATACAGCAGATGAAACTATTAATTACATGGACTGTTCTCTATCTAAATGCTATTGCTAGCTTTCTGTGAGCAAACACATCAGCCATCACAAAGAAACCTAACTTTGTTCTTTATTTCCACTGCAAACAGCTCTTAAAGCAGGATTTGGGTTCACACAGTAGCAGCCAGCCAGCTAAAGGGTTTCAGCTGGTCAATTGATAGTAATTAAAGCTGCACCTGATTGTGTGTGTGAGCAAGGGAGAATCACTGCTGGGATCTGCATGGAAAATAAGCAGAAGTTAACCTAACAAGCAAAGTTTATTCATTTCTTTGTGCCTTTTTATTTGGTAATTATTTGCTAAGAAAACATTAGCTAATTGCCTGACAAGCTGAAGGTTGTTTTCTGATTTGCTTTATGACTTTATGTTATCCATTTAAACACTGCAAGCAAGTAACCTCATTTATATTGCTACCAAGCATATTTGTGCTGGGTGAATTAAACCCCATCAATAAAAGAAGTATTTTATTGGCCTTACCACTGGTATCACAACTCAATTATTGTCTTCAGCTGTGTTTGGGAGTGAAAGAACTACATTACCCACAATACCTTGCAAGAATCATATGAATATATGCATCGTCAAGATTGTGTAAGTTCTCACCCTAGGCAGCCGTCTGACAAATGGCGTAGTTTTTCGGATTGCTTTTGCACCAAGAGGATTTGTTTGCTCTGGATTACAAATAAAATTCAAGTTTGAAGCTGAAAGAAGATTTTTTTCCCTCATCTACACTTTGGAGGAGAAGTGGTTGTTCCAGGAAGCTGTCCCAGATGAAAAGACCCTGTGCAAAGCTGGATTCATCACTGAGACAAGGTAATATGTACCTGGGCATGTCTAGTGGTGGATGTGTGTAAGCACAGGGGGTAATTGGAAAAAAAAAAAAAGTTGAAAAAAAACCCACACCTGGTTGGAGGTGCTGCACTTTGGTTTTTTTTTTCTTTATTTCTTGCAGGGGTCAAGATGGATCTGAGGGAGATGGCTCAGTGGATGGCAGCCCAATTTAGCAAGCAGCAGGAGCTATCACAGCAGGCCCAGGACACTGCTATGAAGGCCTTAATGGAACAGCAGAAGCCAGTGCTTGATCTGGTGCAAGCTCTAGTTCAGCTGCAGAGCCAAAGTGGAACAGATGCAAGACCAGCAGTTAGTACTGGTACACCACATGTGGACAATGTGGGATTCAATCAAGGGATTGGGGCATTTAATTTTGGGAAATTAACTCCAGATGATAATGTTGATGATTTTCTAGAGTCTTTTGAAAGAGTGGCACAGGCTTTAGCATGGCCAGAGACCCAGTGGGCAGTAAGGCTGGCAGCCTCATTAACTGGAGAGGCACTTGCAGCCTACAGAGCAATGCCAGCAGCCCAGGCTTTGAATTATAAGGATGTAAAGGCAGCTATTAGAGATCGCCTAGGGTTGTCTATTTCAGAGTACAGGCGAATGTTTAGAGCTGTTACATTGAAAGTGGGTGAGACACCCAGGGCTCTGAGTCAGAGAATCAGAAGTTTAGCTGTAAAATGGTTGGAGCCTGAGCAAAAGACAATAGAAATGTTATTAGATATTATAATGCTGGAACAATTTATGCTTGGGGTACCTAAAGATTTGAATGTTTTTCTTATACAGCAAAATTGCCAAAATCTTGGAGAGGCAACCATGCTAGCAGAGAGATTCTTGGAAGCCACGCAGGCTTGCCATAGAATGGGTGGCCCTCTAAAGATGGATGCTGAGGCTAGATGTGCTGTATCAGAAAAGAGAATAATTAAGAATGTTTCTGAAAATGAATGTACTGTATCAAACCAAATGACACAGTGGAATAGAAAGAAATGTTTCAATTGTGGGAAATTGGGACATTTAAAGAAGAGATGCCAGACACACACTAGTTTAATGGGTCTGGATTTAAAACAGCCCAAGGAAGGATTTCTTTTGATGGTTGATGTGCAGGGAATTACCACAAATGCATTATTAGACTCTGGGGCAGACCAGAGTATGATGTCAAAAAGGCTTTGGAAGAGGGTAGAGGCCCAAGAAAGATTTGTGCCTAGAACCCCTGAAAGCCAAGTTCACATCAGATGCATTCATGGTGCTGCAACATCATATCCCACCTATAGGCTAAAGGTTAAGTGCCTGGGGGAACAAGAGGAAGTCCTATTAGCAGTAGTGCCTAGGCTACCCTTTGATTTGGTTCTAGGAAGAGACTGGCCAAGATAGGTTTAGGTTTATTTATTTGATATGACCGCCTTTCTGGGTAATCAAAGCGGTGTACAATTGATAAAATACATAAAAATTCATAAAATACATAGAATAAAATTATACAAGTAAAATTATAAAATACATAGCATAATTTATACAAATCATAAAAAACATATTACATAAACTTTGGGCAACATATTACATAAAACTTTGGGCAAGCCAGAAAGGAAAGGAAGTATACAATTTGTGTAGAATAGAAGCTGGTATGCAGAGAACACAAGATTTAAGCAGGGTCTAGTGGAAGGACTAGGAAAGAAGGAGGGAGAAGGTTTAATGGTAGTAGCTCCCGGGCCTTTATTTGGAAGTCCTCAGACCCCAGCTAAAAAGATGGTTAAGCGTCCAGAAGACCAAGCTACCCCAAAGCAGATATTCGTCCTAAAGTACCATAAGGTCTCCGAGAAGGCCCAAGCTCCTAAGCGGGCAACCCCTCAGTCTGCTGGGTTTGACCTGTGCAGCATAGAAAATGTGACTGTACCTAGCCAAGGGAGAGCCCTGGTTGACACCGGTCTCCAAGTGGAAATACCTATTGGATGTTATGGGAGAATAGCCCCAAGGTCCGGATTAGCCCTTAAATATTTCATCGATGTGGGTGCGGGAGTAATTGATCCCGATTACAGGGGCAATATTAAAGTTCTGTTGTTTAACTTTGGACAGAATGAGTATCACGTGAAGACAGGAGACAAAATTGCCCAATTGATCTGTGAGAGGCTGGGTTTTCCACCTGTGGAGGAGGTCACATCCCTAGAGAATTCTGAACGTGGAGCCAAAGGCTTTGGTTCTACTGATGTCAAAGGGGTTAAAAGCTTAGCTGCCACCTGTGCCCGAGAGAGGGAGATGAGTGAAGAGGAAGATTTGGGACCCCAGGTATCTGATTGTAAAGAAAAATCAGAGCCCCAAATAGGTGAGGACCTGACAATGGTACAACAGGAAGAAATTAGGAAGTTGCTTAAGGAATTCCCAGATGTGTTGACACCCATACCTGGGGAGACCCATTTGGTGGCCCATGAAATAATAACTCCACCTGGGAAATTGGTTCGTCAAAGGCCATACCGCTTGCCTGAAGCCAAAAGACAGGAGGTAGTGGCACAAGTCCAGGAGATGTTGGACATGGGGGTAATAGAGGAGTCAAAGAGTCCCTGGAATAGCCCCATAGTCCTGGTGCCGAAGCCTGATGGATCCTTAAGATTTTGTATTGACTTCCGGCAGGTAAACGCCATATCAGTTTTTGATGCATATCCAATGCCAAGAATTGAGGAGCTGTTGGACCAGCTGGGACAGGCTCAATACTTAACCACCCTTGATATGACAAAAGGATATTGGCAAATCCCTCTCACCAGGGAGTCGAAGCCGAAGACTGCGTTCAGCACCCCCGTTGGCCTTTTCCAGTTCAAGAGGATGCCTTTCGGACTGCATGGAGCAGCCGCTACCTGCCAAAGGTTAGTGGATCAGGTACTTCGACCCCATCAAAGTTATGCTTTTGCATACATGGATGATGTCATAATCCATAGTAACACCTGGGCGGAGCATTTGAAGAGGATCAGGGCAGTCTTGTGCTCTATGAAGCAAGCGGGAATCACTTTAAACCCGAAGAAGTGTGCCTTTGCAAATAGGGAGGTAAAATACCTAGGCCACCTAGTGGGAAGAGGAAAAATTAAACCTCTATTAAGCAAAATAGATAGCATCAGGAATTTTCCTCCTCCAACAACAAAGAAACAACTAAGAAGTTTCTTAGGACTTATTGGATACTACCGCCGGTTTATACCGCAATTCGCAGAGAAAAGTGCCATTTTCACAGATATGCTGCGAAAGAATTGTCCAAACCAGATAAAGTGGACACCAGAAGCTGAAAAAGCGTTTTCAGTCTTAAAAGAAAAATTGTGTACAGGACCGGTACTGAAAGGAGTAGACTTCAAGAAACCCTTTCTGGTTCAAACCGATGCATCGGATGTGGGGCTAGGAGCGGTCCTATCCCAGTGCCATGATGGGGAGGAGCATCCTGTAATGTACCTGAGCAGGAAGTTGTCACCGGCTGAACAAAAGTATTCCACGATAGAAAAAGAGTGTTTGGCTATCAAGTGGTCAGTGGAGGCGTTAAGGTTTTACCTTACAGGGAGAAAGTTCCAGTTGGTCACGGACCATGCCCCACTTAAGTGGTTGCAGCAAATGAAGAACCACAATGCCAGGTTGACACGCTGGTACATGGCCTTACAGGCGTTTGATTTCCAAGTTGAACATCGTGCCGGGAAGTTACACAAGAATGCGGATGCACTTTCCCGTATTACGGACTGTAGAGAAGAAGTTTCACCAGTAAATCCAGTCCGTAATAACTTAAGCAGGGGGGTATGTGATAAGGAAGCTTATCATAGCTCAGGTAGGAGCTATAGAAAAGATGATGTGACTCTGAACAAGCAACCTGTCAGTTCTGGTAGAAGTAAGAAAACAGAGTTTTCACATAAAAGACTACCAGTCCCAGAATGCACCAGGTTTCCAGCAGCCATGAGAGGGGCTGAAGTGAGAAAACGTGTGTGCAATCAAGAGAGCTATGAGGTAATCCCTAAGCACTCATCTCAAAGGGCAGGGCATGATTCAACACAGCTGCGCTGTGTTAGGGAGGAGCACACATTAGGACAGAATAAGAATAGAGCTTATTCTTCAGATAAAAGCTACAGAAAGAGCTTCAGACACAGCTTCAGGAAAGGAGACAGCAACAACTTCAAGCTCAAGCACCAACATCATCTCGAGAAGCAGAAGCCAAGCCAAGCGGATAGAGAGAGAAGGAAACTCTCTGGAAGGAAGAGAAGAAGGGCCATTGGAAGGTCTGGGAAAGTCCAAGGCAGTACCCATACTGGGAGGTATTCCAAATGCCAGCAGAGTCCATTGGACTGGAGTCAGCCAGAGGAATGGAATGGCAGAGATAGGAATCACCAGTGGCTACCTGGAAGAGAGAAGACTGCACGTGGAAAGGACTTTCAGACCTATGCCAGAAGGTATGTGAGAGAAGATCCAGTGTCCAGGGATCAAGATTGGAAGGCTGGACATCAGAACTGGATTACATACTGGCCAGGCTATACAGAGAGGAATTATGATAGCAGGAGAGGCTCAGGTATGAACACTGATCCAGACCCTATCTATAATAGTGAATGGCAGCAAGGGAATAAGCATTCTCATGATAGTGCCTTAATGAAAGACTCCTCTGTGCCAATGTATGATAGTGACCCTATGCTGATTGATGAAGGGGGAGATACAGCAGATGAAACTATTAATTACATGGACTGTTCTCTATCTAAATGCTATTTCTAGCTTTCTGTGAGCAAACACATCAGCCATCACAAAGAAACCTAACTTTGTTCTTTATTTCCACTGCAAACAGCTCTTAAAGCAGGATTTGGGTTCACACAGTAGCAGCCAGCCAGCTAAAGGGTTTCAGCTGGTCAATTGATAGTAATTAAAGCTGCACCTGATTGTGTGTGTGAGCAAGGGAGAATCACTGCTGGGATCTGCGTGGAAAATAAGCAGAAGTTAACCTAACAAGCAAAGTTTATTCATTTCTTTGTGCCTTTGTATTTGGTAATTATTTGCTAAGAAAACATTAGCTAATTGCCTGACAAGCTGAAGGTTGTTTTCTGATTTGCTTTATGACTTTATGTTATCCATTTAAACACTGCAAGCAAGTAACCTCATTTATATTGCTACCAAGCATATTTGTGCTGGGTGAATTAAACCCCATCAATAAAAGAAGTATTTTATTGGCCTTACCACTGGTATCACAACTCAATTATTGTCTTCAGCTGTGTTTGGGAGTGAAAGAACTACATTACCCACAATACCTTGCAAGAATCATATGAATATATGCATCGTCAAGATTGTGTAAGTTCTCACCCTAGGCAGCCGTCTGACAGTGTACAGGTTTATTTATAGGGTTTTTTACATTGCGCGTGCGCAGTTGCGTGAGCACGTTGGCTGCATAGTTGTGCATGAGCAGTTGGCCGTGCGCATTGCACATGTGCCACCCAGAAGCGGTAAATGAGTGCTTGTGTGTTGCGCAGTCAACTATGCAGCACGCGCGTGTGCCGCTGTGCACGCTGCGCATGCGCAGTTGGCTGTGCGCATTGCACATGCGCCACGCAGATGCAGGATGTGGGTGCGTGCATTTGTTTGCATGTGAGATGTGGCACATGCGCTGTGCTGCATGTGTGCGGTGCATGCGCCATGCGCACGGCCAACTGCACATGCGCAGCGGTCATGCTCGTGCAACTGCGCACGCGTAACACGCGCTACGTAAAAAAACTCTATAAATTGTCCTGAGCACATGTTGCACGTTGAGTGGTTTTTTGTAGGCGAGGGAGAAAGAAGGTGTGCGTTGGCAGTGACGGAAGGAGGGAGTCTGAATCAGATGTATTGTGGAGCGTGACTGGGTTTGTGATTGTTGTTGGTTGTATTGTGTGGCTGTGTTTCTGTGTGGTGTGTAAGGTGTGTGTCTTGGTTAGGGAAGTGTTGTCTGTGTTTGACTGATTTAGAGGAGCAGGGCGGGTGGAGGTTATGGCGGCCTTTGTGTTTGCTGCAGCTGCAGCGCAAGGTGGGCAGGTGGTGCGGTTGCGTAAAAGGGGAGATGGTGTCTATTGGGCTGAGGCACAGGGCATGGGTGTAGTCCTGCAGCAAATCAGACCTGCAGCTGTGGGGGCAGGGCAGGCAGGGGCTGTGCCCGCATGATGCAGGAGGCGTGCTGAGGTGCAGGCTCGCCAGCCACGCCTCTACAGGCCCAGGGCCCAGCTCCAGGGCATGCGAGAGGACCAGGTCATCTCCCTGTACAGACTGAGCACAGGGGCTATTAGGGAGCTCTATGAGGATCTAAGACCTGACCTCGAGCCCCTGACTGATCGGTCACATGCCATACCAAGTTTGGTCAAGCTCCTTGCTGCCCTACATTTCTTTGCCTCTGGCTGTTTCCAGTCATCTGTGGCTGCAGTGGGTGGCATGAGCTGCCCCACCTTCTCACGCTGTCTCCACCAAGTACTGTGTGCCATGGTCAGCCGGGTGCGGAATTATATTGCCATTCCACACACTAGGCAACAGTGGTGGACCCTGAACCAGGCCTTTGAGGCGTTAGCCGGGATACCACACGTGATGGGAGCTATTGATTGCACACATGTTGCCCTGGTCCCGCCTAGAGACAGGGAGGTAGTGTTCCGCAACCGCAAACACTATCATTCCCTGAATGTTCAGGTTGTATATGATGCAAATATGCATATTCTGAATGTGGTCCCCAGGTTTGCAGGGTCCACCCATGACGCCTATATTCTACATCACTCGGCACTATTCCAACAATTTGAGGCAGGACAGTATGAGGACTGCATATTGCTGGGTGGGTGCTTCCCATTTCTGACATGCACATGGTGCTCATGTGACTAGGCGTATGTGAAAATGTGTGTCTTGGAGTAGATCACTCATTGTGTGTGTGTGTCATCTGCCTGTGTGGGATATAGGGGGAAGGGGGGGGGTTTGCCCTCCAAATGCACCCTGCTATGGTGCTGTGTGATGCTGGTTGATTGGATGCGAGCATTTGTGTGGTTGTTACATATTATGTTGTCGCCAATCCATACACCTACCCCTTGTCTGATGTTTCTTAGGTTCCCCCACTCAATCTGTAATAGGGTAGACACCCAGGAAGCTCTAAAAAACATGAGGAGTGATCTAGCTAAGCTTGATGAATGGTCTTAAATTGGCCAGCTGGGATGTCATGGTAGGAAATGTGAGGTCAGGCTTTTGGCCTGAAGCAATCCAAGGGAGCACTATTGTATAGGGGGTGAAGTACTCTTGTGCACTACAGAAGAGCGGGACCTAGGTGTGGTTGTTTCTGCTGATGTCAAAGTAGCTAAACAGGTTGAATAGGCGAGGGAAAAAGCTAGAAGGCTGGCTGGGTGCATACAGAGATGAATGGCTAGCATAAAACAGGAAGGGAGAATGCCTCTGTATATGTCTTTTGTGAGACCTCATTTGGAGTAGAGTGTGCAATTCTGGAGACTGCACCTTCAAAAGAATGTGCACAGGATGGGGTCGGAGCAGAGGGTGGCTACTAAAATGATTAGTGGTCTTCATTATACAGCATATGAAGACAGACCGAAGGATCTTAGGATGTACGTCTTGGGGAAAGGAGGGATAGAGGTGATATGATGGAGATGTAGAAATACCTCTGTGGCATATATGTTGAGGGAGAGAGCCTCTGCAAATTGTAAACAAGTTCAGCTACGAGGGAACATGGGATGAGGGTGGAGGGAGATAGATTCAGGGGTGATATGCCACCATATTTGTTTACTGAATAGGTGGTGGATCCATGGAATACTCTCACAGTGTAGGTGGTAGAGAGGAGGACAGTAACTGCATTCCAAACAGCATAGGACAAACACAGAGGATCTATAAACCTAAAAAGGGGACTGTTGTACCTGTTGATATGGATGGACAGACTAGATAGGCCATGTGGTCCTTTTGTGTCATCATATTTCAATGTTGCAATGCTGCATAGTTGTGATGTCATATGTTTCTTACAAAATGTGTTATGCATTTGTTTTGCACATATATACCTGTGTCCATTTGAGGGGACATGAGCTCATGCTGTAGAATCTCTATGGATTGAAATTCCATTTATGAAGGGGAAGGTGATGGCAGTGGGAGTATACTATCGACCACCTGGCCAGAATGAACAAATGGATGATGAAATGCTCAAAGAAATCAAGGAAGCTAACAAAAGCCACAACAGAGTAGTAATAATGGGTGATTTCAATTACCCCGGTATCGACTGGGACAGTGTCACAGCAGGACAAGCTAAAGAGATAAAGTTTCTAGATGAAATAAATGACTGCTTCTTGGAGCAGCTGGTTCATGAACCGACCAGAGGGGAAGCCATACTGGACCTAGTCCTTAGTGGAACGCCAGATCTGGTGCAAGAAATAAGGGTGTTGGGACCACTTGGCAATAGTGATCATAGTATGATCATGTTTGATTTAATCAGTGGAGGACAGATAGTAAAGGAATCCACAGTACTACCTTTTAACTTTCAAAAGGGTGACTATGATAGAATGAGGAATATAGTTCGGAAAAAACTAAAAGGAGCGGTTCCAAAGGTTAAAGACTTACAGCAAGCTTGGGTGTTATTTAAAAATACTATCCTCGAAGCCCAGACCAGCTGTATTCCACGCATTAAGAAAAGTGGAAGAAAGTCCAAAAAACTGCCAGCATGGTTTAAAGGTGAGGTCAGAGAGGCTGTTGCTGCCAAAAGAGCAACCTTCAGAAAATGGAAAAAAGAGCCAAATGATGAAAACTGGAAACAGCACAAGCACTGGCAAGTTAAATGCAAAGCATTGATAAGGCAGGCAAAGCGGGAATTTGAGAAGAAACTTGCTACGGAAGCAAAAACACGAAATAAAGACTTTTTCAAGTACATTCGTAGCAAAAGGCCTGTGAGAGAGTCAATTGGACCATTAGATGATAGAGGGGTAAAAGGGGCAGTAAGAGGAGACAAGGCTATAGCAGAGAGACTGAATGAATTCTTTGCTTCGGTCTTTACTGAGGAAGATGTAGGGGTGTTACCCAAGACTGAAGTGGTATTTAAAGGTGATACTGCAGAGGAATTGAGAGAAATATCGCTACACCGGGAAGATATATTACAACTATTTGATAAACTGAATAGTAGCAAATCACCTGGACCGGATGGTATACATCCCAGAGTGTTGAAAGAACTGAAATATGAGATTGCAGACCTGTTATTGGTAATCTGTGAACTTTCATTAAAATCATCTGTAATACCTGAAGATTGGAGGGTCGCCAACGTAACACCAATTTTTAAAAAGGGTTCCAGGGGTGACCCGGGAAATTACAGACCGGTGAGCCTGACGTCAGTACCAGGGAAAATGGTAGAAGCCATCATAAAGAACAAAATTACACAGCATGTAGATAGTCATGGCCTAATGGGAGACAGCCAACATGGCTTTAGACAAGGCAGATCTTGTCTTACTAATCTGATCTGTTTTTTTGAAGGTGTGCATAAACAGGTAGACAAAGGTGAGTCGGTTGATATAGTGTATCTGGACTTTCAGAAAGCTTTTGACAAGGTCCCCCATCAGAGACTTTTGGCGAAGCTAAAAAGTCATGGGATAGGAGGCAGTGTACTATTGTGGATCGGGAACTGGTTAAAAGATAGAAAGCAGAGGGTAGGGCTAAATGGCCAATATTCCCAATGGAAAAAGGTGAATAGTGGAGTACCCCAGGGATCTGTACTGGGTCCGCTACTTTTTGACATATTCATAAATGACCTGGAAAAGGGAATAACTAGTGAGGTAATCAAATTTGCAGATGACACAAAACTGTTTAAAGTTGTTAAAACCCAAGAGGATTGTGGAAAACTGCAGGAGGATCTGGATAAATTGGAAGACTGGGCATCCAAATGGCAGATGAAATTTAATGTGGACAAGTGCAAAGTTATGCACCTAGGAAAGAACAACCCACACTATAGTTACAAGATGCAAGGCTCCACATTAGAAACCACCACCAGGAAAAAGATTTAGGAGTCATCGTGGATAACATGTTAAAACCCTCCGCCCAGTGTGCAGCGGCGGCCAAGAAAGCAAATAGAATGCTAGGTATCCTAAGAAAAGGGATGGAGAATAAAACAAAGGATATTATAATGCCTCTGTATCGCTCCATGGTACGACCGCACCTTGAATATTGTGTGCAATTCTGGTCACCGTATCTTAAAAAGGACATAGAGTTATTAGAAAAAGTACAGAGAAGAGCCACCAAATTGGTGAAGGGGATGGAAGGCTACTCCTATGAAGAGAGGCTAAAAAGGTTAGGGCTCTTTAACCTAGAAAAGAGGCGGCTGAGGGGAGATATGATAGAGGTGTATAAATTAATGAATGGAGTGGAACGGATAAACGTGGATAAATTGTTTACGCTATCAGAATATAGAAGGACTAGGGGGCATGTAATGAAGCTACAGGGTAAACTATTTAAGACAAATAGGAGAAAATATTTCTTCTCTCAACGTGTAATCAAACTCTGGAATCTGTTACCGGAGGATGTAGTAAGGGCTGTTAGTATAGCTGGGTTTAAAAAAGGTTTGGACAAGTTCCTGGAGGAAAGGTCCATAAACCACTATTAAAAAGGGACCCAGGATATCAATGCTTGGCCTAGTACAAGCACTGCAGAACCTGTGTCTTTTGGGGAAACTGCTAGGTACGTATGACCTAGATTGGCCACTGTTGGAAACAGGATACTGGGCTTGATGGACCTCGGTCTGACCCAGTATGGCATTTCTTATGTTCTTATGTTCTTATGTTCATGCTTTAACTTAACTCATTTCTTTCTACAGGTGATGCAGGATATGGGTTTCGCCCCTGGTTGCTGACCCCTGTGCGTCAACCACGGACGCGTGCAGAACGGAGGTACAATGAGGCCCATGCCACCAGCCGCTCTGTCATTGAGCGCACCTTTGGCGTTTTGAAGAGTCGCTTCAGGTGTCTGGATAGGACAGGCGGTGCCTTACAATATACTCCACAGACTGTGGCAGAGTTCATCATAGCCTGTTGCATCCTGCACAACATTGCTCTCAGGCACTATATCCCTGCAGAGATTAATGAGGGTCTGGAGGATGATCCGACGTGCCCCCCTGTACGTGCCCGTGAGGACACACGTGAGGGCACAGCAATCAGGCGGCAGGTGATTTCACAGCTCTTCTCATGTACGTACTGCATATGTTCCCACATTTGTTGCTATATGTGTGTAGTGCTAATACAGATTAACATTTGTAGACCAATATCAGTAGGATGCAACACTGCACTGACATGTCACAGACACTGGCTGGCCATCCCAACGTCAAATATAAACATGACTGGGAACCAAACGATGTGGGCAGGGCAGAACAGAGGGCTGAGGTGGATGATGTGGGTGGGTGGTTTTAGGCTTGTGGGAGGTTTTGGGGTGACATTCGTGGTTTGTGGATGATTGTGATAGCGGATGCTGTGCAACCACAGTTAGTTTGTGTTATGCTTTGGGTGCAGCAAGGTGAGAGGCATGTGGTGTGAGTTTCACACTGGGAGAGAGGATCATGTTTGGGGCCACTTGTCCAGTTGTACGTGTTTTTCATTTGGTATTTTGAGCTGATTGTGTGTGTGGTATGCTCTTGTAAGCTGGATGTGTTGGTCTGTAATTTTTGTATAGCGCTACATGTGCTATGTAGCACTATATACATGCTCAGTACTATCTGTCATAATGGTAATTGAAACCCTTACAGGGAGTTAGTGGAACAACACAATGTGGCAGACTGTATAAGTCATCACGTAGCCCTAACATGGATGCGGAGAAGGATAGGGAAACTGTGCATTTTCCAGCCAGGGATTTTTTGTTTTATTTTTCCATTGCAGAATAGACATGCAGTGCAGTGTTGCATATGTACACACAAACAGAAGTGATTCAGGCAAGATCAACAAGGTGTAGGTTACAGTAGGCAAGCAGAGAGATCAATGTGGGGGTGGATTGGGTTTTAGGGTTGTTTTCAGGGAAATGATTTAATTTTTTTCATCAAAAATTTTTAAGCAAATCTAGCTGATGACATGTCGACATAAACCCATGACTCAACTACAGGCTGTATAAGTGCATAGAGGAGGAGAGTGCATGCCAAGACAGCAACTACATTGCATACCCTAGAGAAGGAACGTAATGGCCACATACACAAAGAGGCTCTGATGGGAGGGGGGTTATTAGGTGCCCATATAGGCTATCCATGCTTTGCCATTATCACTTTCATACAGTGGGCTGACATGCAGCCATCAGGGTCCGGTCAAAAGCAGACATCGGGGTGTGGTTTAGCGGACATAACGCAGACATTGAGATATATGTTTAGCAACTCAGTAGCACATAGCTGTTAATGTTAGTCAAGGTATGAGATATACACACCAGGAAATGTGTTTGGATAGAGGATCCCAGAGGTGCCCCTGCATATTTCCATGTGTTACAGCAATTGACAGCGGGGTAGCAGATGACATTGGGACACCAGTACACACAGTGAAGGGCCATTGGGAGCAACATGGGGGACCCAGGATAATACTGCAGCCTTGGAGTGAGTTGGGAACACGGTAGGGATAAAACACTTATGTTCACCAGTGTGTGCGACAACAGGGAGGTGAGGGAGGGGACAGACAGAGTACGGACCCCTGTAGTTTGGCAAAGACATGTCCTTGATGCCTCTCACATGGGAGAGATGTGTACAGTGTGATGGTGAACAGTGAGTCTGTAAAGGATGTTGGGGGGTGTGGAAGCTGGGGACAGGAAGGTGCAGTGTGTGTTGCACAGCTAGAACATGACATGTATGTTTCCCTTGTGTTTCCCAATGCACAGGACATAGTTGTTGAAGCTCCTGTGCTGTGGTGCATTGGCAGGGGACTGTACATCAGCCAACATGCTGTGGTCTTGGGTAGGTGGACCTACAGCTATATTGTCTGTGCCAGCAGTCAGGGGAACACATGTCCTCGGTAATCTTTCCTATTGTCCAGATGTTGTGGTTCACCTCTTTTCCCTGCACCTGCCTAAACCATATTTTGCCGTTGACACATATCCCCATGTGTTCCTATTCCAGTATGTCTTCAGCAACACTGTCTCTGGGACATGTCCAACAGAGTTGTATGTGTGTGGGGGTTGTAGGTTTATGGGTGGTGGCCTACACATGCACCCTTCCCCAACATTGTACCATGAGTCAACACCAGGGTATCATTGCATTTCACAGGGCTTTTATGTGTACAAATCTCCACTTGTGGACATACAGGCCATATGCTACTGCTGGCATGCTGCCCTTAGCATACTGTGTGTGTGTGTTCTTGTGTTGGCTGTGTGATGATACAGTGTTCAGGCTTTTTACATTATCATGTGTTGTGAGGGGTCTGTACACCTGGGGGGCGGTGGTGACTGTGCTATCTCTACCTTACTGGTGTTTACCGTGTAACCATTGTGGACATGTGTTGTGTGTTGGGAACAGAACTGTGTCTTGTGTTCTGACATACCACTGTTGACCTGCTTTTTGTATCACAGATATCAGCGTGACATGGTGACATGGAGATTCTACATATTTTGCTGACATTGTGTCCCTTCACTGTGACCTGTTATGGCCTTTGAGTGGCTCAGAGGATCCAAGACATACACCTGATGCAAGCACAAGGTAGTTTGCACCTTTGTTCTTTTGGTAATGACATCAGCCTTTACATGTTAATGATTTACTGTTTGTGTCATATACATTTCATGTTGGCTCTCTGTTCACGAACGCTGATGCACATAGGATGGAGCTCTGAAATGCCTGTGTCACATGGGCATGGACAGAAACATATCCATGTGACACCCGTGTGTATGCTTCCAATTCTAAATGTCCCCAACATGCAATGTTTATTGTGTTGTGATCATGTCATGTTTGCCTGTGTGTCCCTTCACTATGTGTTTCTTAATGATTGACTCTCTGCAATTTGTGCTGATGTTGCAAGGTGCATACCAATACAATATTTCTCCTCTTCTGACACAGGGCAGAGAACAAACCAGACACATCTATTACAGTGCATGTGGCATCGCCATCACCCACCTGTTGGGGGACACAACACCATGGAACGTTCCCTGGAAAATGGTGCCATAGGATGTTTGACCTCTGCGAGTGCGACACATGCCTAGGATGGACAGTATTATTTTTGGATTGCTACTTTGCCCATGACAGACCTGTCCAACACACTGTTGCTGCCGTGCTCTGGTTGGGAGTCGTGCTCATCGCAGGAGACACACAGGACCTTTCATGTACTGTGGCATATTGGGATGTGACACTTGACTATGCATGCCCAGGGTTGCAAGGATAGTCTTAACCTGACGTGTTGGATTGCAGATACGCTTTGGACTTTGCACACTGTGTACTGGTCCCCACGTGTGAATCAGGGACTGCCATTGTCACTGTATGTTGCACATTCCTCCACAGTTGTTTCTTTTGGCCATGTGTGTGACATGGAACACAGGATATGCTCATCTGTTTGTTTCAACACAAGCATACAGCCATACGTGTGGCATAGGGGTAGCGATGGAGAGGTCCTATTGTCTATATCCACCTAATCTCCACCTGGACATGATACAGGTTTTGCCACAACACCGCTTTAATGCACACCAGCATCCTGGATTAATGTTTTCAATCAACAAGGGTCTTTGCGTGCATGTGTGGCATCACTGAATCATGTTGAAATATCAATGGTGCATGTGCATATGACTGACTATGTTGGGAAAACACAGCACGTGGCAATATGGCTTCTGTGTGGTTTACTGTAACATGTTTGCCCTTAATTTCCCTCTCTATATACTGTTTTTGTGTTTGTTTACTGTACAGACGTGCCGCTCTGCATTGATTTACAAACCTTGCATTGCATGTCTGCACAGTCCTATTTATCCCCTGAGGTGACGACACTCACATTGCCACGTTATATTTGGAGTGTCGCAGTATGAGTGTCCGTTGTCTTCCTTCAATTGTGCATTCCATGTACGGTGATATATGTGTACAGACACTGTCTACACACCAACCGGTGCAGGGGGACCTCCTGCATGGTATTATCTCTGCATGTTTCTGCAGGTAGTTTTCATTTGAATTCTGTCTGTGTTCATGTGCCTCTGCTACCTGTTAGCATATCCTCATTGTGCATTTGATGATTGTTTAGGGTTACATTGTTGCACCTTGGATTCCTATATCAGGCATTATGTGATAGCTGTAACATTATTTTCAATCTGTGGTTCTAAAGTTACAACGTTTCAACAACTGTCATGGGGTAGATCAGAATATGCCTATGGAAATAGGAAAAACAGAGCTGAGCAGGTCTAAAAGTGACAGCTCAGAGCACATGGATCAGGGTTGCTATGAGCAACCAGCAAAAACAAAAGCACCAGGTGTAGGAGCACGCCCTAGTAGGGGATTACATCATAGCATATTAGCTGATGAGTGGCAGCTGAGGGAAGGGCAGGCTCACCGGAACACTAGGAGTGACGCAGATAAAACTCACTCAGAGTTTGTCAGTAGTGGAGCTAACAAGGATCCTAGGAGGGCTAACCAGGATTCCAGGAAGAGAGCTAACCAGGAGCTTAGAGGAGCTAAGCAGGAGTTTGCCAGAGCTGTTTTGGAAACTAAAGGAAAAACTTCCCACGGAGGTTCAAGCAGTGTTCCACAGGAGATAGCTGAGAGAATACCAGAGGCTGGTTACAGGGTGCTGGGCAGCACTGAACAAGAACCAGGTGGTTGGTGCCACGGAGGTGTTCAAACAGGCAGACGGAAAGAACCTGTGAGAGGAAGGCTCCCTGAGAACAGGTACTGGAAGGGCAGTAACTATTATCAAAGGGATACTTACCTGCCCAAAGAGAAGCATACTGTAAAAGGGAGTAGAAGGCTTGCCTGGGGAAAAAGCCACGCTAAGTTTCCGTGCTCAGAAAGCTCCGGGGGAACCGAGCCAGAGGACAGGCTGATTTCTTGTAATAGAGGGAACTTTGAAAGGGAGAGTTTCCCATATACACAGCTAGGAGTGTGTGGCCCTCTGGAGGAAAACTCCACTATATACGGTAACCTTCCAATTCACCCTGATAGAGAGGGGGAGAGAAGCCTTTGGAAAGGAGAGGAGGGTTTTTGCAACAATGATATGATTTACAACCATTCTGAAGATAGCTACGGGGAAAACTATGAGGACATGGAATGTGACTTTTGTGGGGAAAGTCCTGAGGAGTTCCAAATGGAGTGTGCACTAATGTTTTCAGATAACATTTCCTCTCTATGCTGATTTGTTTAAAACAGAAATCCGTTTAGGGAAACGGATTGTGAAGAACTCACTTGTGTAAAGTACAAGGACTGTCTTACCTTTTTGGATTGGCTGAAGATAAGCACCTTTTTGTTACCAGTAGTTCATTTTCATTTGTACCAGAAAAATATGGTTTATTTCTTTTGATTCTTATGTGCAAAAGTTCACCCGGAAGGGAAATAAAATACCTCTTTGAAAAAGCCTGGCTACTCGTTCACAACTACCTTTTTGATTAGCTAGTGGGACTACAGATCCCAGGGGGCATTGTAAAGTCCCGGCTACATTAAGAAGAGGCCCCACTGAAGCTCCCTAGGCTTCCGCCTATAAGAGTGAGTAGGTGGGTGACACAACATATGCTGTTTTCATTTGTGTGCCTCCTGTGTTGCCAGATAGATATATTTTAGGGAACAGATCATGATTGATGTGTGTTGGGTCCTCATCATGCACCGCCTACTGTCTACATGCACTCATATGTGAGTAACACATTTGAGGCGTGCGGCAGCATGTGGGGGGTGGGGGCCTAATGCATAGTGCTGCACATTATGTCTCCTGCCCTTCATTTGTAGACGGGCCAGTGACCTTTCTGTCTTTCACCTTGGATCCACTCACCTTGATATTATGATGGCGGGATCTACACTATCTGTGAAGATGAACCCAAATAAACATATGTGTTTGATATACATTTGTCTCTGCTGCTGCTTGATCATGGTGACAAACGTGCAATACAATGTGTGCCTTTGAGTCAGTCCTGACTCCTTGTGATCCCGAGACTCCAGGGTTTTCTTGTCAGTGTCACTGGAAGTAGATTGTCAGGTCTTTCTTCCAAGGTAATGGAGGGTTACGTGACTTGCCCAAGGCCACATGGAGTGCTAGTGTGAATTGAGCCCTGGTTGCTTGGTGTCCAAGCCAGTTTTCTAACCACTAGGCTACTCCTCCACTCTTTGATCACATTGACACTTGTATCTACTGATTTGCTGGTCATGTACATGGCCCACCTGTGCTCACATGCTTGTACGGTGGCAGCTGTGTATCTGCCAGCCATTTGCCACATCACTGAGTATTACAGGTTCCCATATACACCCTCCCTTTGGGGTAGTATTTTTGCATTGTGCTCAGTGTGCTGTTTGGGGTAGTGGTTAGAGGCATGTGTTATAACACCATAGTTTGCAGGTTTGATCCCCACAGGTGGTTTATCTTTTTCTTTTCTGTTGTGCTAACTGGACCATTAGGTACCAGCAGGTTCATCACCTCTACACACACCCTTCCCTCTCTTCACTGTACACCAAGGTGTGCCCTCTATGCTGCCTAGCCATCAGATATTATCTGTTACATAAATCTCTTTCTTTATGGTGTTTACATGGCAGTGCACTTGGGGGTTTTGAAATTGCTGTGGTTCAGCTGGTGTGTGGTACACCTGTTTGCATGTTGAATTCTCTCCTGTCCTGTTCCAGATTTTGCACCAGCTCCACAGAGCATCCTCTGCTGCCCTTGGGGTTTAGTTTCTTTCCTCTTTTGCATGCTGTATCCACTGCATAACATTTCATTGTGTGTGTGCATGTGTCTCTGGTCCCAATTACAGACTGTGATCTGATCTGTACACAGCAGATCTGCATGTGCATTTGGTCATGGTTACTGTTGGGGGTTTGCCTGTCCTGACAGCCAGCAGGCATCTTGTGTGATGCCCTGCACTATTTTTGTGTGCAGCCTTTGCTAATGAGCTCACGTTGGTGGTGTGGCCTACCGGTTTGTGCATTGCCATTTGTGGTAGTGGTCATAGGTGTGATTCCTCTCTGTTCTCTTTCATTTGTATGCTTGTCCTGCAGAACTAGTTTTCATTCGTGTGACAGTCATATCTGGGCAGATCTGTGCTGTGAGCACATTGTACCCTCATCAGAGTTGTGAACCATCCTTCTGTCCATCTTCTGTCTGCCAGCTGTGTGCCATCCTACCCTGATGTGCATGCTGCTACCCCACATCCTGAACTCCTACACATTCCTGCATTGCAGCTCTCCCTGGTTGCCTCTCCGGTGTGTGCTCTGCATAGCACTGCTACTCCACTGTCATCCTGATATTTCACCTATCCTGCCATTTCTGGCTCCTCTGCTGCACACATCTTCCCATCCTCTGTCACACACTGTCATTATTGCATGGTACATTACCATCACTTTGTGCATAGCTGCAGCTGCCCCCGATATGTTTGTCCATTTTTCTAGCTGCCACATGGGCTGGAGCTGATTTGTGTGGTCCATCAGCTCTGATCTACGTCCTTCTTTTACTTATGCATTGTCTTTCCTTTCTGCTCTGTGCATTGTTTGGATTACGTGTGTTTTTGGCACATACCTCTCTTGCCCTTCAAATTGGGGGACATTACTGCTCTTGGACGTTTTTGGGTTCACCTATACATCCTTGGGGCATCTTACACCACACCTTTGATTCAGGCAGCTTATGGGGTGCCTACTATGGTGCCTTGGGAGTTGGCAACCTTTCAACATGGCCTCTGGGGAACATTATAACTTGCCTTTGCTGACGTGGTTGTTTAGGATGTGCCTTCTGGTGCACCTTAAAAGGTGCATTAATTTATGGCACTGGGGTGGGGTTCTTTTTAGATGGCAGCACAGATTGTTGTACAGTTGCAAGCAGAAAAAGCAATTACCTAAGCCAACCTTATTAATTAGGTACACTGGGGATTTGAACTCATGACCCCTGCACCATCAGTTAGTGTCTTAACCATTGTGCTACACTGCTGTTCCACCTTGCATGTCAGCGCACCTACTTAAGATTTTCATGCGTTAAAATGCACATTGCTGCCATCAAAAACAGTGCTATGACCTTGCGGGGCCTCATACGGCACCCTATAAAGCGCACTATAGGCCACCCTTTAAGCAACATTGTAGAGTGCCTTGGCAGACAGTGCACTTTAAAATGTGCCCTCTGGGGTACCTTATGGGGTGCCTTATGCAGCACCTTATGTTACAGCGCTTTGAGAGTGCGTTTGCTAGCAGCAGTAATTAAAATGGCTCATAATGCAATATTACACATAACAGGTAGTGCCTCAGCCAGCCTTATTCATTAGGCACACTTTGGCGATTGAACCCATGACCCCTGCACCATCAGTCATTGTCTTCACCATTGTACTGCAGCTCTGGTCCTTTGTTTGAACATCAGCGCGCCTGCTTATGCTTCCAGTATGTGTTTCTCGTGCGCTAATGTGCGCGGCGCACATTAGCGCACAGCGCACAAGAGCGTGCGATAATCCCAGTTTGCTATGTTAAGACTGAAACGCCCACTCCTTATATGGCATCCTGCACACAAGCACCGGGCGCACATTAGGACGGTTTAGTAAACATACCCCTTAGTTTTATGCTCATTGGATGTTTTAAGGTAAAAAACTGTTCAATGTATCAAATTCTTAGCCGGAGGCAACAGATACAGGGATCCTATTTCTGGTCCCCGAAGCAAGTGAGAAAAAAATGAGAACACAACACACACAGAATTATACCATAACAAAGTCTGCTAAAGCTTTAGGAAGAAAGTCACAGCCCGCAAACCTAAGCGGTCTCTACTAACTCCCTTAATTAGTTTGGCCAAAGATTCTTCTTGTATATGGAAAAAATGCCACATTGTGCAATTGAGTCTTATCACTCTATGTCATGCTTTTGCCTTAATTTTTAACAATATATACATATTGCAAGCCAAACTATGCATAAACATATTAGTCAGGTTCTAGCCATGGTAAACATCTTGTGAGAATAAGCTTTGTTTAGTTGTCCTTTACAGAATATAATCCTAAGAACCAGGGCTGTACTGAGCCAGAATCGCGCCCTGTACATCTTGCACATTGGGCACGCGCCCCCCTCCCCTTACCTCTGTCAAGCCACTGCCTGCTCCTTCCCTGCTGCTGCTGCCGCTCTCTGTTTTCTCCATGGTGGCACCGACAGCAGGGCAAGAGCAGGCAGTGGCTGGATGGGGGGCATGACTGATGCGCAAGTTGCTGGAACAGATCTGATCCCTCCCTCCTCTGACCAGACCTGCAGAAAGACCCGTGAAAAAGCTTAGGGGGCACATTTCAGCTGCCTGCTATTGCCCTGCTGCTGCTAAGAGAACAAAACGTGGTGGCGGCAGGGCAACAGTAGGCAGTTGAAATGCACCCCCTAAGTCTTTGTGCCCTGTGCAGCTGCACCGCTTGCACAGGGTTAGGTATGGTGCTAACATACTTCACATATCCTGACCTAAGCATACAGAGCTTTCTACAAATATAAACTTATCTACAACCTTGACAGTCTTACTTATACAAAAACATCTGTTGTAACACTAACATCACTTTTTAAACTGCTTTCACTCACCAGACTTTCTCCATGAGACCCCAGTACCCCTTTAAGTCCCTTTCTACAAAAACAAGCACTGACCTGATGCCTATTCATGCCAATAGCAGATGTAAACATGGACATGCCTGCAGACATCTCTGCCATTTCTGAGAACATACGGGGATGTGCAAGTCCATTGCTTTTCCCCAGACACATCTCTGCCATACCCCTGTGCCTACTTGGACGTCCCTGCACTGGAGATGTCTGTGAACATCATTTGTGGAATGACTATGGAGACATGTCTATGATTTCAATGTCCATGTGCGCATCTTCAGAAGTCTAAATCTAAGTGAATAATGACTTCCCTTTGCAAAAGTGCACTTCATGTGAAACAGTGCGAAACGCCTGGAAACTCGGAAAACGGTCAAATTTGAGGCATTTTGTAGAATGGGTGAACAAATGGTGATTCATGTGAAGTGCACTCTTGCATTGTTGCTTCTCAAAAATAGTAAATTTTCCCATAAAATATGCTTCATGTGAATGTTTATTTAAATGTTCCTTTAACGAGCTGGTGTAATGCAAACTCATGAGCTTTGAATGGATTGAATTGGAGAAAAATGATTCTGGGGAAGAACAATGAGTAGCATATAAAATTCATAAATAAAAAATTAATTAAAAAAAAAACCCTCTGGAAGGCCCTCTGTGTCGAAAGAATTACCTGTCCCACCTCCGAAGACTGAGGCCATCTCACACCCATAACCAGGTTGAGCGGACAGGGCAGACATAGACGTTCCTCCAGCTCTACCCAGACTGTTTTTTGCACATAACAGTCCCCACCCAGCCAAAAACTTCCCTGTTTCAGAATGGCTGCCAGGTGATTCCAATAGAAGTCAGGATAATGGACTCCTCCCTCACTTTTACTCACCTTCAGCTTCTTCAACGTGATCCTAGGAGTCTTTCCATTCCATAGGAAGGCACTCAAAATGCGATCAATCTCCTTGTATACAGCCATTGGGAATAATACGGGAATCATCCCAAGCAAATAGGTTATTTTTGGCATTAGTACCATTTTAATAGACTCCATCCGTCCCCACCATGTAAGGTGCAATGTGGACCATTGCAGCACAAAGGACCTGGCAATCTCCATGATCTTCACTATGTTCCTTTGGATGGTATCTTCCAACGGCGCCACAAACTGAGCCCCCAAATATTTAATAGCCTTTGACTCCCAAACGAAGGAGTACTGTTGTACCATACTACTATTAGCCAGTCTGTTGAGAGGAAAAGCCATTGATTTTGACCAATTCACTTTATACCCCGAGAATTGGGCATATTCCTCCATCTGTGCCAGGAGAGGAGATAACGAAGACGGCCTCAAGAAAAACAACAAATCATCCGCATATGCTGACACCTTGATTTGAAGCTCTGCAATAGAAAATCCCTCAATTTCACTCGTTTGACGTACTAGCAGCAGCAAAGGTTCCAGAGCCAAATTGAACAAAAGGGGGGACATCGGGCAACCTTGTCGAGTGCCCCTATGCAGCAAGAAAGGAGCAGAAAGCCTGTGATTTACTAATATTCTAGCTGTAGGGCGGGAGTATAGGACCTGAATCATATTTATGAACGATTTGGGAAGGCCAAACCACTCCAAGACAGCAAAAAGAAATGGCCACTCCAGTCTATCAAAGGCCTTTTCAGCATCCACAGACAGGCCAATATACGGAGTGTCCTGCCGCTCCGCGATGTCCAGCAGATTACAAAAAAGCCTGGCATTATCCATTGTAGATCTACCGGATACAAAACCACATTGATCCGGATGTATTAGTGCAGGGATAAACTTATTAAGCCATTTGGCTAGGATGGATGCATAGATCTTATAATCCGCGTTCAAAAGTAAAATAGGTCTGTAATTCCCTACCAGCTGCGGATCCCTGCCAGGTTTTTCAAGTACCACAATAGTAGCCTCCGCAAAAGCTCCAGAGTCTGTAATAGAATCCTGAAGCTGCCGAAAATACGTCAGTAGATATGGTGCCAGATCCTTAATGAAGACTTGATAAAACTCCGACAGTAGCCCATCTGGACCGCCAGCTTTGCCATGCTGCATATCGCCCAAAACCTCTTTAATCTCCTCCAAGTCCAACTTCTTGCCTAAATGCTGCACGTCCAATTGAGGGTGCTCAATTCGCTCAAGAAATTTTTTCAAGTCCACAGATTCTATACCCCCTTCAGATGAATATAGCTGACTATAGAAAAACCTGAAGCTCTCCGTAATGCCAGCACTATCCACCCGGTCATTACCCCCTTCATCTTTTATAGAGACCACATGCGTCTTCTTCCGGTGCAACTTCAAACTAGCTGCCAACAGTCTTCCGGCCTTATTCATCTCAGTGTGATACCTCGCCCTCTGTTCAAAAACAGCCTGCTCCACCTCCCTACTGAATATTGAATTATATTGATACCGCAGCCTTTGCAGACGTATAAGCATCTGGGAATTAACCTGTCTCGCCAGCAGCCTCTCCCCAGCTTTGATCTGTAAGTCCAGCCTTTGCAGGACCACCTTCGATTCTCTGCTGGCCGCTATAACATAACTCGTTACTGTTGCCCGGATTGCAGCCTTAAACGCTTCCCACCAGGCCCAAGTGGGGGTATCTTCAAGAAGATTATTGGCAAAATATTCCGCAATAGCTTTTTGTACACATAGCTTAAATGGCTCTTCCACCAACAATGCTCTAGGAAAAAACCAGCCCCCAGACTGAACGGTTTCATCCACTGCCTTCATTTCAAGATTAATTGCCGCATGATCAGAAATATGTGCACTCAAAATTCCTGCTGATTTGATCCCTTGGACCAAAGATCGGGAGACCAGAAAAAAGTCAATTCGAGTGTGAAATCCATGAGGGCATGAAAAAAATGTATAGTCCCTTTCTACTGGATGAAAAACACGCCAGATGTCAACCATACCCATCTCTTCCATGATGGCTTGGAGCACCTCTCGCGCCCGTATTCTTTTTGTACTCCTACTAGGCTGACAATCAATTAAAGGGTCTAAAACCATTTTGAAGTCCCCACCAGCAACTATTGGGAGAGAAGAAAACTCCACAATCACCTCCGCTAGGGCCTTGAAAAAGTTAGGATTGTCGGCATTGGGCGCATAGATATTTACCAGCGCTAATTGTCGGCTCTTTATCTTAAGATGCGCACAGGCCCACCTCCCCTCCGTGTCCGCTCTGGAGGATAGGATATTTACTTGACAGGATTTCCTTACCAGGGTAATTATCCCATTCTTCTTACCCAACGCGGGGGCATGAGCAACCAAAGAATAATGCCCTCCAGCCATTTTGATCGCTTCCTCGGAACTTAAATGTGTTTCTTGAAGCATTACAATATCTGCGCCGTGTTTATAACAGTATGTCAAAATCTTTTTTCGTTTAATTGGGTTTTTGACGCCCTTTACATTCAGGGATAAGATTTTAAGAGAAGACATCCCAGGGTTTAGCTGACAGTAAGGACCGCCAAAGTCCATCAGAGACACAGCAGTGAAAAGATATTCTCATAACTAGACATGGTTTGCAAGTTACCAAAAACACCCCTGTTAAACAAGAACTGATAATTGGGTGAGCCATCACACACACAAGAAAGCCGCACGGCACCCCCTTCCCACAAATTGTACCCATCAGCATTATTCTCCCTCCCCACCCATCTCTGATTGTATTCTATGTGCATATATTCCCCCTTCCATTTGAACTACATTACACCCACTCCCTCAAGGTACAGTCCAACCCCCAGAATACGTGAACCTTACCCAAAAAAAAAAAAAAAACAGACACAGAGCAGCCCAAAACGATCAACTTATCCATCCCCAAATAAATGTAAGATTCTCAACCACTCTTATCCCCCCCGCTGCCCACCCCCTCACAATAAGATTACTCCCCTTGACAGTCACATCCAGTAAGCAGAAAGAAAGCAATGAAACAGTAAACAGCCATCCCCAGGTAACAACACCAAACCGCACAGACCCCCATAAAGTCCCATACTGAGTCACACCCGACAATGTCCATTAGTTGCAGGTTGAGCTTACTACCAGATCCACTGCTCTTGTACCCACGACATAGGCTACAAATTCCTCCATAAGTAGCCACCGCTGACTCCGCTGCAATAAGAGGATACTAAACCCCTCAGTTCATCTGTAGGGCCTCCTTCTCCTCCAGGAACTTCAGCACTTCTCTCGGATCCTCATAAGTCTTTGTAACGTTGTTGTAAGTGATTCGGAGTCAAGCAGGATAAAGGAGGCCATACCGGGCTTGAATGGCCTGGAGCTGAGGACGCAGTGTCAGTAATTTCTTACGCTTATCCACAGAAACTTTACTTAAATCCGGGAAAAAGGCAATATCACTCCCTTCATAGGACAAGGGTGCTTGAGCTTTGGCTGCAGACAAGATCTGAATAGCCTGCTGGTGCCGGAGCAAACAAAAGATTTTCAGGCATGGGCCTCTTGCATGCAGGCCCCTCTGAGCTGGGACTCTATGAGCCCTCTCAAACTCCAGCGGCATCACAAACTTCAGTTTTAAGAACGATGACAGCCATTTGCCCAAAAAAGCAAAAATATCCGCACCTTCAGCACCCTCCGGGAGCCCCACCAACCTCACATTGTTTCTTCTGCCTCTGTTGTTTATATCCTCCAGCTGCCGATCCAGACTTTCAATCTATTTGTAGGCCTTCTGCAGGTGGGAGAGCTGCAGTGGCGTAGCGTGAGTTGTCAGCACCTGGGGCAAGGCAAGTAATTTGCGCCCCCCTGGTCTGGTGTGGTTCTCTCCCGCGATCAGCGCTGCACTGTCCCTCCCCCAGATAGTCCCTCACTCTCTCTTCGCACCCACCGCACCGCACGCCTGGCACCCCCCCCCTCCACAGTGGGCGGCGACCCGGCGGCTCGGATCGGATTCGCACAGCCAGCACTGCAGAGAGCTGCGAGTGCGAGCGCGCCCCCCAGGGCCGGATTTACCTTGAGTGAGGCCCTACGCCAACAAAAATTGTGGGCCCCCAGCAGGGGCGGCTCAAGGGGTGTGTGGGCCTCATTTGCATAAGGGGCCTCATTTGCATAAATATTTGCATAATGTTACCATATACTAACTTTTAGTAAACGTGCCTCTTAATGAGTGTATGGATAAAGAAAGACTAAAAGATTTCTACATTACTATAATCCAGTGCCAACTGCCAGACACATTAGGAACTACTACAAACACTGCCCATTTAGAACCCATAGCAAACCCGCCGTATCCTAACAGCACTACCAGGACTCACAAAGCACCATACTCTACCAATCAAAAGGCAACACTGCAAATATTAAACCAATACATTTCAGAGAACAACAATACATGACCTACTGGGGAAAGAGAACAAGTGGCAATGTCAAATAGGAATTATATAAACAGAACACCTCAGTTCAGTTACACATGCAGAACATAGACCATCACCAAACAAGTAATCACATTTTAGAAACAGGAAGACAATAATTAAACTGGGAATCCCAAAAGCCAAACTTGGAATGTACAACACTGTAGAAATAAAACTATACATTAATTTGCTCTTGTACTAAACAAAGCGCAGACGTTAATGATGCACATTTACCAGAGCTGACATATTCCAATTAATAAATTCAAAATAAAGAGATATTTTTCTACCTTTTGTGTATTTTTTTCAGCTGCAATTGCTCCAGCCACTTTCTTCTGGTTTCCTCGTGTCTTCTGCTAACTCTCCATCGTCTGCTGTCCATTTGTCCTTTCTTCTCTCTTCTAGTTTTTTTCCATTCTCTCTCTACATCTGCTTTAACATACTAATCTTTCTCCTTTTGCTCTTTCCTCATTCCTATTTCATCCACTCATATTTTACCCCTCCATCCTCAATCCCCACTTACTCTCCCAATATCCGGCCAATTGTAGATTTTTTATCCCTCCCACACAAAATATTTTTCCCTTCTCCATTTTACTCTTCCAGCCCCATCCCATTCTAATCCTCCCCCAACATCAGCTCCCTTCTAGTTCCAGCCTCACCCAGCATCCATTCTCTTCTAGTCCCTGCATCAGTCCATTTCCAGTCCTAGCCACCCATCAGCCCATTTCCAGTCCTAGCAACCCCCCAACCCAATACCAGTCCTAGCCCCCCATCAACCCACTTACAGTCCTAACCCCCCATCACCCCATTTTCAGTTTAAGCCCCCCCTATAACCCATTACCAGTCCTAACCCCCCATCAGCCCACTTCCAGTCCTAACCCCATCAACCCATTTCCAGTCATCCCCCCATAGCCCATTGCCAGTCCTACCCCCCCCATCAGCCCACAGCCCATTACCAGTCCTAATCCCATCAGCCCACCTCCAGTCTTAACCCCCCCAGCCCATTTCCAGTCCTAGCCCCCCCATAGCCCATTACCAGACAGCCCCCATCAGCCCACAGCCCATTACCAGTCTTAACCCCCCCCAAAGCCCATTACCAGTTCTAACCCCCCCCCAACAGCCCATTATCAGTCCTAACCCCATCAGCCCACCTCCAGTCTTAACCCCCCCAGCCCCTTTCCAGTCCCAGCCCCCCCATAGCCCATTACCAGACAGCCCCCATCAGCCCACAGCCCATTACCAGTCTAAACCCCCCCAAAGCCCATTACCAGTTCTAAACCCCCCCCAACAGCCCATTACCAGTCCTAACCCCATCAGCCCACCTCCAGTCTTAACCCCCCCAGCCCATTTCCAGTCCTAGTCCCCCATAGCCCATTACCAGACAGCCCCCATCAGCCCACAGCCCCTTACCAGTCTTAACCCCCCCCAAAGCCCATTACCAGTTCTAACCCCCCAACAACCCACAGCCCATTACCAGTCCTAACCTCATCAGCCCACCTCCAGCCTTAATCCCCCAACCCATTTCCAGTCCCAGCCCCCCCAATAGCCCATTACCAGTCCTACCCCCTCCCCCTGCCTAAAGTAAAATTTAATTTAAAAAAAACCTGCTGGCTGCCGCCGCGGGGCCCCCTCTGCTGCCGCGGCAGCATGGACTGACCCGTGGGGGCCCCCTCTGCAAGCTCGATCCCTCCCTCCGTGCCTCCCTCCGTGCAGGCTGTGAGAGGTGCGAAGGCAGACTGTCTCCCTCCCGTCTCTGTTAAGCCCGCAGGGGCTGATGGGAAATTTCCCATCAGCCCCTGCGGGCTTAACAGAGACGCGAAGGAGACAGTCTGCCTTCGCGCCTCTCACAGCCTGCACGGAGGGAGGCACGGAGGGAGGGATCGAGCTTGCAGAGGGGGCCCCCGCGGGTCAGTCCATGCTGCCGCGGCAGCAGAGGGGGCCCCGTGGCGGTAGCCAGCAGGTTTTTTTTTAATTTTATTTTTTAAAAAAAGCCTAACTTGTTCCATTTTTGTGGGCCCTTTGCAGCTGTGGGCCCTACGCCATGGCGTACATGGCGTATAGGTAAATCCGGCCCTGGCGCCCCCCCCCATGTTGCGCCCGGTGCGGCCGGCCCCCCCTGCACCCCCCACACTACGCCTCTGGAGAGCTGATCTCCATGCATTGCCAACAGGGCGTCAGCTTTATCCATTCGCACAGACAAACCTTGATATAGCGTTCTCATCTCGTGTATCTCAGCTTGTACCTTCATGAGTGTATCGCCATTTGCAACCACTAACTCCTTGATGGCTCGGATTTCCCCCAGGAGCTCTCTCTTTGAATCCTCCGCCTCTCTCGATTGAGCCGGCTTATGCAGCGATAGGGGGTCCGATTTGGCCCTCTTGGAACCGGAGTTAGGCACTACACGGAAGTCTAGTTTTAAAGGCTTGCCACTAGCCATGATCACCCCCAATCAGGCCACGTCCAAAAGTCAGATTCAGAGGGATAACAATATGCGATCTTGCAGGATTCGTGTCGGAGTGTGCCGGAGCGTAGCTCTTAAGCCGCCATCTTGTTCCGCGTCGGCCCCGCCACCACCCATTTCCCTGTTTCTAATAGCGAGACATCCAAACAGCAACATCAGACAAGTAGGCTGAGTATGGGTATGGATTCCTGGAGAGATTACAGCTGTAGAGAGATAAATCTGAGAGTCATCAATGTTAAGATGGTACTGAAAACCATGGGAGGAAATCAGGACACCAAGGTATTGGGAGAAAGAAAGAAGAGGTCCTAAGACAGAGTCCTGAGGCACATTGACTGAAAGCAGAATAGCAATGGTGGAAGATCCACCAGAATATATACTGTATTAAAGTGTAATGGGAGAGATAAGAAGAAAACCAGGACAGAACAGATCCTCTAAATCCAAGTGAGAACAGGATATCAAGGGGAAGGTGGTGATCAACAGTGTCAAAATCAGCAGATAGGCTAAGAAGAATGAGGATTGAGTAAAGGCTGTTTCTGTAGAATGTAGAGGACAAAAGCCAGATTGGAGGGGATCCATAAATGGCTTGAGAAGAAAACAAATCAAGACAGCAGCAGTAAGCCACAAGTTCAAACAGTTTGGATGCAAAACGGAGGAAGGAGATAGTCTGATAATTGGAAGAGCAGGTAGGGTCTAGTGAAGGTTTTTTTAAGGAGAAGTATAACCACAGTATGTTTGAAGGTTGCAGAAAGATTTGCAGTGGAAAGAGACAATTTGAGGAATGGAAGAGGGATGGGATGATAGTGGTAGAAATAGAGGTTAGTAGAGAGGTGGCAATGGGATCAGAGGAGCAGGTAGTGAGTTTGGAGGAAGAGAGAAGAAACACAATTTCCTCCTCAGTGATTTTAAAACATGAAGAAAGTGTGACAGAGGTTGAAGAAAGGATTTGAGAGTGAAGAGGGGGAGGGGGATGGAGGTGGCCCTGTGAAGAATCTTTAGTAACTAAAGACTTATATAAATACACTATCATTTCCTTTCTCTGTTGACCATTTCAACTCCTTATGCACCCAAGCATCCCTTTGGCTTTCACCATCGCCTTTTCTACCTGCTTGGCCACCTCAAGATCATCAATATATTAATTATAAACTGCTGAAGATATGATTGTTAATTATATAACTAACAAAATACTTGGCATTTATCATAGCATATTTATCCAACAGTTAGCAAATAAAGATTTTATGCATTTTTGTTATTCTGATATTATTGCTTTGATCAATTTGGGGCTAATGTACTACAGTGCAACAATTATGGTAGGATGCCACAGGTGATTTACTGTCATTACTGAGCACTAATTGTCCAGTATTGCAGTAAGAACTAAAATAATGAGATAGTAATATATCATTCAGTATTTTTACCATGTTAATGCATGGGAACTTACTTTCAATCAAAAGGTCCTTAATATTGTTAAGTAGACCATTTAGCGATTTGACTAAGTAAAACAACCATGCCACCAGAGATACAGTATTCCTTCAGGTTTACTAGATAAACAGCTTTTAATTCCTGCAAACCTATCTTAAGCTTCTATTACATTTATCTGGAAAATCTAGCCAGATGGTAGCCTTCAAGGGTCAAGTACCCATCCTTGGTCTACATACTGTTTTAAGAACTGTGGTTCTTAAGTGAATTGCTAATAATTTTGATATCTTCCTAAATGTATTTGTTTAAAAGCCATATACTTTGATACTTATTAAATATGTTTATCAAATTCAACTTTTCAAACACATTTTATATTTAACTAGCACTCTATAAATTTTCTTCTTTTTTATATTCATGTCTCTGCAGATATTTCCCAATGAAAGCATTATCATGGTTTTTTATTAAGTGCAAAATATTACACCAACATCAAGAGATAAAGCCCATAGCAGAACAAACAACACGTAAAAACAGAGAATATCATGCCACAAAGGTGAGAAGAATCAAATGTAAAAAAATGAAGAAAATGTTTAATTAAGTTTAACCCTAAATATATATAGGGTCATTATAGTTAGTCTTTTCTATTTCTGCTTCTCTTGCTCCTCCTTCCCCTTTTGATCTCCTGTTCCACCATTGCATAGCTCTCCATAGTCTTCTAGATCACTGACTACAAAGTACTCCAAGAGTAACAACTTTTCCCAACTCAGTTTAGCTGTTTAGTCTACCTTTCATTCTTTTCTTGTGCTTTACTTCCAGAAACCTGTTGCTCTGCTGTGTTCTCCTAAGTAATCATCTTTGATTCATTCCAGAGAACACAAGAATGTGCCTGTAGCTTTGGCATGCAGGTAAGATAAATGCAGTGCATTCTATGGAGGGGGGGGGGGGGATTATGGCAACTACCCAGGGTCCTGCATTCTATGGGGCCTTGCTCTACTGTAATGGATCTGCTCCTAGTAAAGTAAGCTAAAATCTGCTAGGAGAAGGCACAATGCTTGTCAGAATATGGTACCAGTGTTGTTGGTGAAGCAGGCCTTGAGTGAAGGCAAGGGTGGTCCACAGAGGGTAAGCCAAGAATCCTGTCCAGTCCAGGCACATCAGAGGTGGGCACTCAGCAATGTCTGAGGCAGGATGAGATGAGTACCATGGTGGACAGGGCAGAGGGTGAGCTACAGCAACCACAACTGCAGGATGAAGCAGAGGATGAGTGCATGGAGGAGATGGCATAGGTGGAGGTGGCTTTCTGAGTTTGACTGCCCGATCACTTTGGCACCTAGTGATGCTCTAGTCATCATACAGTCCAGCTACTGGCCAGGCTTTCACGTCCCCCCTGAATTGCAGATGAGCACACCAGATCCCCCTGTGCAACCCTCAAACCACACACACATACACACACACATGCTCTCACTTTCTGTCAGAAAAACATGATTCTGCCAAAAAGTTACCCTGAACGTATACATAACAGCTATGACATAACATAATCACATGGGGTACCAGAACTACAAATAAGATCTCCATTTCTCACACTAAAAGGAATCTTTTCCCTGCTCATGTCCAACAGTCCCATTTTTCTGAGCATGGGAATTGTTAGGGTCTCATAGATTGGCTCCTTTAGCACAAACAGCACATAAGTGCATAACCTGAATAAACACTGTTGATCTTCTTAATATTTTTGTTAGGATGTTTAGAAATGTTTCTTTACCTTACAACATTCCCTCACCTCTGCTCCCTGTATCTTATGACTACATCTCATATTTTTCCAGACTGCAGTCACACCAGTTTAAAACATACTTGTCACAATCATTCTTCTATATGGGATGCATTGCAGAGCACAGCAGAATATTTTCTAAGTCCTAGCCTTATTCCATGTTTCAGAAGGAATAATGTGGACATTTCTGGGAAACACTTAATATATAAACAGGCCTTTCCTGAATACGCCCCCATTCCACCCTCTCTTGCCCATGTTCTGAGATCCCCATGCTAGCGCCGTGGACGTGCATGTGAGCAGTGTTTCCGAATAGGGTCTGGAACATTTTCAGCATATAGACATCCCTACCGCACGTATAAACCCTTTATTCGTGTTCTGGAATGACCCCCATAGTATTTTATGGTTGCAACTACATATTCCACCCATGTGCATGCCCAGACTGAAAGTGTCTGTCACCAGCCATAGGCACGTTCTTATAGAATGCTGACCAGCTAAAGTATGCAAATAAAGCAGTAAAATGCTGCACCTTGATTTACATGCATACCGTAGATGACATGTAACTTTCCATGGCTCATTATAAAATTACCCCCTATATGTGCATTAAATGGCAAAATCATGCATTATTTACCCTTACAACACATTTTGGCAGTACAATGCGAGCAAAATAATGATGAGATGCAAAGCGTATAAATGCATGCAGTGCCTCATTATTATTTAAATTGAATAATTTAACTTGCGTCTTGCCTCTCAAGCTGCATAAGTTCATTGAAAGATAAGGCCAGCTCTGAGCAGGCATTATCTTTTCTCCTCCATGGCACTGAGCTGTGAGCTGTTAAAACATGACTTGATGCTCCCAGGGAGCCTTGTAAAAGGGCAAGTGCCAGCAATTGAACCCCTGATTGACCCACAGACAGTCCAGTCTATCCTCCTACCTTCTAATACCTACTGACAGTCCATAGCTATTCCTTCCAAATCTCTCACACCCCCTGAAGTTCAAAACCATCCCCTTCATGCTTGATATTCCTCATTCTTTTTTTGGCAGATTGACCCCTAGTGCTATAACTGCAAGACTACCATCAGGGGTTTGAAGATGTCATTTTGAGGCTACCAGATGATGGAACAGATGCGGCTGGGGATCACTTATACCTTCCCATTACCTACTAGCGGATGGGTACAGGAGAAGTGCCACTTAGTAGGGGGATGGGCATGGACTTCAGGGGGACTGCCAAGGTATGGGGAAATGTGATAATGCAAGGAAATGACTCCCACTGTAAATATCACAGCAAAAAAATGTGTCATTTTACCACAGCTGGTAACTACCTCTCATAGTGCTTTGATTTACTGCCTTTTTTCTAATTTCACAGCAAAGCTGTTTATAGTATAAAAGGCAGAAAACCAACAATGACAAAGTGGGGCAAGCTTCACACAAAGGAAAGAGAGAAGCAATGAAATAGGAGGAAGACATTACACAACAAGCATAAGGATATGATAGGTATCAGCTGGACAACATAAAACAAACTCTTATACAATGTGGCCTCTAAACTAATGGACTAATACATTTTTGTTTTTGTTTCTGGCCGTTTCAAGCTTTTTGCTTATGGTTATAAGATAATTGAAAATCTTTGGTAAAAGAGGTCCCTTGAATAGATTAAATAAATTACTGAACATTGGGAGTGTTGCCAAAGGACTGGAGAGAGGCTCATGTGGTCCCTTTACACAAAAGTGGAAGTAAGGATGTGGTTGAAAACTACAGGCCGGTTAGTTTAACTTGGGTGGTGAGTAAATTATTGGAAACAATGCTAAAAGAGAAAATAGTGAGGTTTCTGGAGTCCAGCAGATTACAGGATCCGAGGCAGCATGGATTCACCAGAGGCAGGTCTTGTCAGACAAATCTGATTGATTTCTTTGACTGGGTGACCAGGGATTTGGACTGAAGGAGAGCCCTAGATGTGGTGTATTTCGATTTCAGTAAAGCCTTTGACACTGTTCCTCACAGGCAACTTATAACCAAACTGAACACCCTAAGGATGGACCCTAAAGTTACTGCTTGGGTTAGAAATTGGTTGAGTGGGAGGCGACAAAGGGTACAGGTAAATGGGGCTCACTCTGAGGAGAAGGAAGTTACCATTGGTGTGCCCCAGGGATCTGTCACTGGTCTGATTCTTTTTAACATCTTTGTTAGTGATATAGTGGAAGGGTTGTCGGGTAAGGTTTGCCTCTTTGCAGATGATACCAAAATCTGCAATAGAATAGACACCCAGGAAGGTGTAGATAACATGAGAAGGGATCTAGCTAAGCTTGAAGAATGGTCTAGAATTTGGGAGCTGGGATTTAATGTTAAAAAAATGCAAGGTCATGCATTTGAGCTGCAGCAGTCCAAGGGAATGATATAGTATAGGGGGTGAAGTATTTTTGTCCACTAAAGAAGAACAGGACCTCAGTGCAGTTGTGTCTGATGATCTTAAAGTAGCTAAACAGGTAGAAAAGGCGACAGCAAAAGCTAGAAGGATGCTTGGTGCATAGGGAGAGCAATGGCTAGCAGAAAAAAGGCAGTGATAGTGCCTCTCTATAAGTCTTTGGTGCCACCTCATTTGGAGTATTGTGTGCAATTCTGGAGACCGCACCTTCAAAAGGATATAAACAGGATGGAGTCGATAAAGAGGGTGGCTACTAAAGTGGTTAGTGGTCTTCATTATAAAGCATATGAGGACAGACTTAAGGATCTTAATATGTACACCTTAGAGGAAAGGCGGAATAGAGATGATTGAGATGTTTAAATTCCTCCGTGGCATAAATGCACAGGAGGAGAGCTTCTTTCGAGTGAAAGCTAATTCTGCTATGAGGGGACATGGGATGAAGGTGAAAGGGGATAGACTCAGGAGTGATATGCGAAAATATTTCTTTACTGAAAGAGTGGTAGATCCGTGGAATAGTCTCCCAGTGGAGGTGGTAGAGATGAGGACAATATCTGAATTCAAAAAAAGCATGGGACAAACACAGAGGATCTCTAAAGGAAAAAAGGGGACTGTTGTAGTTGTTGATATGGAAGGACAGACTAGATAGGCCATGTGGTCTTTTTCTGTAGTCATTTTCTCTGTTTCTATGTTTCTAACACAAAAGAAAAAACAGTGTTGTATTTTTTGCATTAGCTGTACCTTTGTCAACAATTTTTGCCTTCTAGGACATTGATAGGAATTAGCATATTATTTTCATATTTTAAGTTTAGTTCATTTTCTTATTTTGGAAAAGCTTTGGGTTCAATATTCAAAGTGAGTTATGCGCTTTCCAGAAGATTGCAAACCCATAATTCACTTAGCCCTTGATTTTTGGTGCTCATATGTATACCCCATTCCAATCCCAGACAGAACTCAACTCCAAGCTGCAGTCTTTGGCGGAATGATTCTAATCACATAAGATGATCCTCAACCCCAAGAAAATGGAGGCACTCTGGATTTCTCATAATTATATCCCCCCTTACATTTCGCAATTTTCTTCTACCGTGATCTTAATTACGATTTCAATTCACTCTCTTGGGGGTATGTTTACTAAGCAGTCTTAACGTGCGCCCGGCGATAGTGTGCAGGATGCCATAAAAGGAGTGGGCGTTTCGGTCTTAACGTAGCAAAACAGGATTATCGCGCGATAAGGTACCTGTGTGCCTGATAAAGCTCCATTATCGCGCGATAAGGTACCTTATTGCGCGATAACGTCACAGAGCGCACATTAAGACGGTTTAGTAAACATACCCCTTGGAGTCCTTCTGGATGACTGACTAACATTTTCCCCCTTCATTTCAAAAACTATTCAAAACTGTTTTTTTTTTTGTTCTTAGGCAGATAAGGTCAATGAAACTTTATCTTAATAAAAAGGCTTTACAAGCAGCTATCCACTTATTGGTGATAAATAGATTAGACTATTGCAACTCTCTTCTCTCAGGCATATCTCAAGCTAAGTGAAACATCTGCAACTCATACAGAACAAAGCAGTAAGACTTATCTATAATGCAAAATGAAATGATCATATTACTCCTTTCCTCCATGAACAACATTGGCTCTCTATCATTTTCCGAATGAAGTTCAAACTTCTGATGACTCATCATACTTTTTATACTGGCCTGCCTGCCTACTTATGCCCACATCTCATTCCCTTCTGCCCTTCCCATACTCTTCATTCATCTAATACCAATCTTTTAGTAACTCCCATTACTTGCATGCTATGCCCAGATGTCTGCTGGTCTGTTGCCTTCTCTTTTCAAGCTCCTTACTTGTGGAACACCATGCCTGCTATACAAGGTCTGTCCAAAAAGAAACCAAACTTGCTAAAGAGGGCACCAGTAAGCCAACATAGCAGACTTGCAATAACAGTGATGTGTAGTGGTAACCTTGAGCTTTAGCATCCCACCTGCTTGATCATACCATGGGAATTAGTTACGGATTACATACAGTAGAATAAATATGTTTCATGGGCCTTTTGTTATTTTTTACAAATTGAAATATGAAATATCTTGAAGAGCAATGCGTTTGTGTGAAATTTTGTGTGAAATTGACTTTTACCGAGACTTTTCAGATGTTGCAACAAGCTTAAGGAGAGGATTGTTTAAGCCACAAACAATGTTATGAATGGTACCGACATTTCAAATTGGGAAGAACATCCACCAAAGATGATCCCAAAAATGGACGGCCTTCCATATCAGTGGACGATGATCACGCTAAGAAAGTGCATGCATTGATTCTTGAAAATTGTCACCTAACTGTCCATGAAGTTGCTGAAGAAATAGGCATCAGTAAAAGTTTGTTACACAATTGTGACTGAAAAACTTCAGATGTATCATGTTGCTGCAAAATTTGTTCTACTTCTCTGGACAAATGAGTTAAAAATGAACTGTGTCACAATCACTCATCACTGTGAATTTTTGGTGAAGCACGAGATGTCTCTAGTTTGCAGCCTCCTTACTCTCCAAATTTGGCCCCTGAGGACTTCTTTTTCTTCCTGAAGTTGAAATCTACAATGAAAGGTCACCTGTTACGACATGTTTCAGAAATAGCAAAAGGCATATGAGATGAGTTCACTCTACTGCATGTAGTCCATAGCTAATTCACATGGCGTGATTGAGCAAGTGGGAGGCTAAAGCTCAAGATTACCACTACACATCAACACTATGCGAGTCTGCTGTGTTGGCTCGCTGGCACTCTCTATAACAAGTTTGGTTTCTTTTTGGAGAGACCTCGTACTTCGGATGGAATCCTCCTATACAAAGTTCAAATCTGGTTTGAAAAGATGGCTATTTGACCAGGTCCTTGAATATTTTTTTTCTTTTTTTCATTTCCTGTTTCCTGAAGCAAATGCTGATCCTCCCCTACTGTTTTCCTTTGCAATTACTATATCTGTTTTTTGTTTTTTTTGGATTGAAAATGTTTTGCTACTCCTCTGCTCCCTCCCTTAGTATTTCATTGCTTGTCTTCTGTCTATGTCTTGCGATCTCATCATTCCCTGCAATCAAGAAACCAAGTATGCTCCCTTACATCTTTGAAAGCAAAGAATTCATTTGAAGTGCCATTTTAAATGGTATGTCTAGAAGAATCGGGGATGTCTAGAGCAGAATGTCCAAAAAGTCAGGGGAGTAGCAGCATTAAAGAGAGGTGCATCTAAGTGTCATCTGAAATCGCTCCATCTCCACCCTGAAAAATGAATGTCCCAATAACCAGTTCTGAAGATGGGCCTCTCGTAGGGTTATCCTTCTATCCCCTTTATCATTTTTGTGGCTCTTCTCTGTACTTTTTCCAATTTTCATCAGTGGAAAGACAGCAAATAGAATGCTAGGAATCATAAGGAAAGGAAAGAAGAATAAAACAAAGGGGAAAGCCGACAGTCGCCCAAGAGCAGATGGTTCGGAAGAATGTATCCTTGAAGGATACTACCAAAAGCAGAGAGGTTCCAAAAAAGAGTAAAGTAGCCAAAATGCCCTCGAGTATGGAGTAGACAGAGCTTAAAGATCCCAAATTACCCATGTCTACCAATAGCCAAATTAATATGAATAAAATACAGTCTCTAAAATGCTTGTATGCAAATGCTAGAAGTCTAAAAAATAAGATGGGAGAGTTAGAATATATAGCACTAAATGATAGGTTAGATGTGATTGGAATATCAGAGACATGGTGGAAGGAGGACAACCAGTGGGACACTGTGATACCTGGGTACAAACTATATCGTAATGATAGAGCTGATCAAATTGGTGGAGGGGTTGCGCTCTATGTTAGAGAGGGCATTGAGTCAGAAAGGATTAAAGTTTTGCAGGAAGCAAAATTTGCTATATAATCTCTATGGATTGAAATTCCATGTAAAAAGGGGAAGGCGATGGCAGTGGGGGTGTACTATCGACCGCCTGGCCAGAATGAACAAATGGATGATGAAATGCTCAAAGAAATCAAGGAAGCTAACAAAAGTTACAATGCGGTGATAATAATGGGCAATTTCAATTACCCCGGTATCGACTGGGTCAGCGTCACGGCAGTACATGCTAGGGAGATAAAGTTCCTAGATGACATAAATGACTGCTTCTTGGAGCAGCTGGTCCATGAACCGACGAGAGGGGAAGCCATATTAGACCTAGTCCTAAGTGGAACACCAGATCTAGTGCAAGAGATAAGGGTGATTTAATTAGTGGAAGAGGGATAGTAAGGAAATCCACAGTACTACCTTTTAACTTACGAAAGGGAGACTATGATAAAATGCGGAAAATAGTTAAGAAAAAACTAAAAGGAGTAGTTGCAAAGGTTAAAGACTTACATCAAGCTTGGGTGTTGTTGAAAAATACTATCTTGGAAGCCCAGACCAGATGTATTCCACGCTTTAAGAAAAGTGGAAGGAAGTCCAAAAAACTGCCAGCATGGTTTAAAGGTGAAGTCAGATAGGCTGTTGTTGCCAAGAAAGCATCTTTCAGGAAATGGAAAAAAGAGCCAAATGATGAAACCTGGAAACAGCACAAGCACTGGCAGGTCAAAAGCAAGGCATTGATAAAGAAGGCAAAGAGAGAATTTGAGAAGAAGCTTGCTGCGGAAGCAAAAATGGGAAATAAAGATTTTTTCAAGTACATTCGTAGCAAAAAACCTGTGAGAGAGTCAGTTGGTCCATTAGATGATAGAGGAGTTAAAGGGGCACTAAGAGGCGACAAGGCGATAGCGGAGAGACTGAATGAATTCTTTGCTTCGGTCTTTACTGAGGAAGATGTACGGATGTTACCCATGACTGAAGTGGTATTTAAAGGTGCGGAAGAAGTGAAGGAAATATCGATACATCGGGACGATGTATTACAACTATTAGATAAACTGAAGAGTAGCAAATCACCTGGGCCAGATGGTATACATCCAAGGGTGTTGAAAGAACTGAAATATGAGATTGCAGACCTGCTATTAGTAATCTGTGAACTATCATCTCTAATACCTGAAGATTGGCGGATCGCCAATGTAACACCAATTTTTAAAAAGGGTTCGAGGGGTGATCCGGGAAACTACAGACCGGTGAGCCTGACGTCAGTACCGGGAAAAATGGTAGAAACCATCATAAAGAATAAAATTACTCAGCATGTAGACAGTCATGGCCTAATGGGAGACAGCCAACATGGCTTTAGACAAGGAAGATCTTGACTTACTAATCTGTTATGTTTTTTTGAAAGTGTGAATAAACAGGTGGACAAAGGTGAATCAGTTGATATAGTGTATCTGGACTTTCAGAAAGCCTTTGACAAGGTCCCTCATCAGAGACTTTTGGCAAAATTAAAGAGTCATGGGATAGGAGGCAGTGTACTACTGTGGATCAAGAACTGGTTGAAAGATAGAAAGCAGAGGGTTGGGCTAAATGGCCAATTTTCCCAATGGAGAAAGGTGAATAGTGGTGTACCCCAGGGATCTGTGCTGGGTCCGCTGCTTTTTGACATATTCATAAATGACCTGGAAAGTGGAATAACGAGTGAGGTTATCAAATTTGCAGATGACACAAAACTATTTAAAGTTGTTAAAACCCAAGAGGATTGTGGAAAATTGCAAGAGGATCTTGATAAATTGGAAGACTGGGCATCAAAATGGCAGATGAAATTTAATGTGGACAAGTGCAAAGTTATGCACCTAGGGAAGAACAACCCAAACTATGGTTACACGATGCAAGGTTCCACATCAGGAACCACCACCCAGGAAAATGATTTAGGCGTCATTGTGGATAACATGTTAAAACCCTCGGCCCAGTGTGCAGCGGCAGCCAAGAGAGCAAATAGAATGCTAGGAATTATAAGGAAAGGAATGGAAAATAAAACAAAAGACCTCACCTTGAATATTGTGTGCAATTCTGGTCGCCGTATCTTAAAAAGGATATAGCGTTATTAGAAAAGGTTCAGAGAAGAGCCACCAAAATGGTAAAGGGAATGGAAGGATACTCCTATGAAGAAAGGCTAAAAAGGTTAGGGCTCTTTAACCTGGAAAAGAGACGGCTGAGGGGAGATATGATAGAAGTCTATAAATTAATGAACGGAGTGGAACGGGTAAACGTAGATCGACTGTTTACATTATCAGAATATAGGAAGACTAGGGGACATGCAATGAAGCTACAGGGTAAACTATTTAAGACTAATAAAAGAAAATATTTTTTTACTCAACGTGTAATCAAACTCTGGAATTTGTTACCGGAGGATGTAGTAAAGGCTGTTAGTGTGGCTTGTCCTAGGCGGTCTAAATGTTCCTCGATGCGAGGCATGGGGTAGGCGTCAAACCGGGATATAGAGTTAACCCTCCTGAAATCGATGCAAAATCGTAGGGATCCGTCCGGCTTCAGCACAAGGACGATCGGACTGTTCCAGGGGCTCCGTGACTCTTTGATCACCCCCATGCGTAGCATTTCCTGGACCTGGCGAACTACCTCCTGTCGTTTCGCCTCTGGTAATCTGTAAGGCCGTTGCCTCACTATCTCTCCTGGCGGTGTCACTATCTCATGGGCAACCAGATTTGTTTCCCCTGGCATTGGGATCAGCACATCCTTGAATCTGGCCAGCAAGTGGGATAAGTCCTGCTTCTGGGCCCATGAAAGGCCATCACCAAATCTTGGTTTCGGATCCCCTTTACAGTCATCTAATTGGGGTCCGAGGTCTTCCTCCGTCTTTTCTTTCACCGTCGCGGACAACCCCTGGAGGCTGGCTCCTCCTGTTGACCCAAAGCCTCCGGTTCCCCGTGTTGTTGTGGACAGGTGCGAACCTCTTCAATAGGGGGAAAACCTACCCGCTCGCAGATCAACTGCGCAATGCGGTCACCAGTAGATATTCTGAAATCATCTTTGCCGAAATTGTAGATGAGCACTTTTACCGTACCCCTGATGTCTGGGTCAATAACTCCAGCTCCAATGTCAATAAAGTGTTTCCAAGCAAGGCCGGAGCATGGGGCTATGCGTCCGTAGCAACCTATGGGAAGCTCCATTTGTAAAGCTGTGTCCACCAGTGCTTTCCCCTGCTTTGGAACTACTGTATCTTCAGCGCTGTAGAGATCGTAACCGGCCGCGTTGTCGGAAGCTCTCTTCGGCGCTCGAGCATTGGGACTCATCTTGGCAAAATGTAGGACAAATTTAGGTTTTTCAGTAAGCTCTTCTTTCCGGGAACAGGTTTTCCGTTCTTGCTTCTTAGGAGCTGCAAACAATGGGCTAGGAATCATCTCTGCCTTAACCTTCGTTTGAGCTAAAGCCTCTACCTGTGGACTCTTGGAGGTAGTAGCCTCTTTTGAAAACAAGCCCTGTCCCAGGCCCTTACAAAACTGTGGCCAGTCTTTCCCTAGCAATAAATTATGAGGTAGTCTAGGTACCACAGCTATGGGAATTTGCTTGCTTACACCTAAACCTTTTATTTGCAATTTGTAGACAGGATATAGGGATATGCCTCCATGTATACAGTGGATTTTAACTTTACTTACAGGCTGAATTGCTGCGTTTCCACACCTGGCCTCAATTTGCCGCCAGAGCGCTTTGGACAGCATGCTCTGTTCAGCACCTGAATCCAAAAGCGCAGTGGTTGCAATTCCTTGCACTTCCACTGCTAGCAAAAATCCCTCCTTGACCTTAGGATGGTTCTCCGCTACCAAAGCTGTCTTTACATAACACTCTCGCTGTATATGTCCTTCTTTACCACATTTATAACATTTTCTAGGGATAATACAGCTCTTCAATACAGGCTTAGACATTTTCAAAACTTCTTCATTCATCCCCTTCCTCCTTTCTGAAACGCCACATACTGCAACCCTGGAAGCACTGCCACCTTCATGGGCACTCAAGTCTGCCTCCATAAACCGTTCTGACAGTATTACAGCCTCTTGTGGGGTTTTGCAGTTTGCATTTGTTGGGGTACAGCATCCATATATTGCTCCAATACAAGACTATCAATGATTGACTCAATGGTACTCCCTTCTGGAGTCAGCCATTTATTTACCAGGGAACGGACTCTATGACATAGGGCCTTAGGAGTCTCACCTGAATTTAATCTAACAGCCCTTAGTTGGCGGTGGTATACTAGAGGAGTTAGCCCCAATCTCTCTCTAACTGCCTTTGTGAGCTCCTTATAATTACCAGCAAGCATAGGTGGCATAGCTCGGTAGGCAGCCAAAGCCTCCCCAGTAAGGGATGCCGCCAAGCGCATGGCCCAATGTTCCTCTGACCAGCCACTGAGGTGCGCCACCCGCTCAAATCCCTCTATGAAATCGTCAATGTCATCCCTATCAGTAAGTTGTCCGAAGTTGAAAGTCCCACCAGCCTGCAAACCCAGCATTGGTGAAACAGCTGGTGTACTGGAACTGGACGCTGCTGGTCCGGTCTGCCTTCTCTGCTCCGCCAGCCATGCCTCCAACATTTCTAGTAGTGGCTTCTGCTGTGCTTGTAACTGTGCAGCACTCCTATCTTGTGCCTGCACGGACAGTTCAGACTGGCGCTCAAACTGATGTGCCATCCATTTTAGCACGTCCTGTGCCTCGAGCGTCATCTTGAACGCCTGCAAACAAACAAACACACACAGACCAAAGAGCGATACCAAACACAACCAAAGGTTTTTCTTTTTTTTTTTCCTTCCTACAGCTAGGCTTGCACCCTTGCCCTGGTATCCTTAACCGACCCCGGCTAGGTACCCGTTACCTGGCGTGGGTGAAGCTTCACGCTCAACACCTTGTGACGGTCTGCTGTAGTCTCCTCCACACTGCTGTTTTGCTTTCTGGACCCTTCACAGCTGGGCTCCGTAGCAAAGTTACTCCTGCAACGGGTATCCTGATGAAAATCTTCTGCGCATGCGTGGAATCCTCAGTACTACGCCACTTGCCACATCGCCATCTGGGCCCAAGGGCTTACAGACTGGACAACGGCCTTGTATGTCCTCCCTGAATAAAGTTCCCTTTAAAGTGACCAGAGGATTCTGGGACTTGTAGTGCTCTTTACCCTCGAGGGACAAAAATTGTAGTTGAGTCGGTGGTTGTAAGGCGGCAAGAAATTTATTGTGGGTATTTCCAGGTCATGCAAAAGGTTCAATACACAACATAAGCAGAAGGATACATCTCCAATGTAAAAGATGAAATCAAGACTAAATCAGGATAACGTAACAAAAGCTTCACTTCACAGCTGCTCTGCTTCTCATACACATTCACTCCGGGGACTGCGCCGTGTGGTCAATTAGCAGTAACACAAACCTTCTAACAGCCGTGGTTTCTCTTTTGAAAGCACACAGTTCTTTTACAGCACTGCTTATCTTCAGCCAGTGGTAAACTCAGTAAACACAAACTTAGCTTTCTTCAGCATAAACAGAGACTGCCCTTATTTTCCTCTAGTGATTTCACAGATTCTCAGCTCATACTCTTCACTGCAGAATCTTTCCTTAGGGCCAAAGAAAAGTCCATTGGAATAGGCAAACATTCACCATTATTAGGCAAACATGAATCTATTTGCATTCCTTCAGTATCATCAGAGCAAATAGTGTCTCTCTCAAGGTTAGGAGTTTTCCCAAACTTTTTCTCTTTCAAGAACTCCTGAAATTGCCTCCATAGCAACTCAGCCTGCGTTGGCACTTTTAAATTAGGGGAGTGAACCTTCTCTTCAGAGAACAGCTTCCGTAATGCCTCTAACCTTGAAGTTTCAAAGGCTGTATTTTTAACAGGACCAGGGCCGGCCCGTCCATTGAGCAAGAATGTTTTTTGCACAGGGCCCCATGTTTCAGGGGGCCCCACGCAAAAATCATTCTACATTAGCAAAAGCAGACTAAAAAAAAAAAACGGCTGCTGCTGCTGCTGCCGCTGCCGCCGTGGCAGCGGCAGAATCAAATGTCCCGCCGCGGGGCCCCGCCTGCCCGGCAGAGCCTCCCTTCACCATCAGCTCCGGAGTCCCTCCCAATGCGCGGGCTTTCAGAGCCGCGAGAGCTTCTCTGACCTCTCGCGGCTCTGTTAATCCCGCCGGGGCTGATGGGAAATCCCATCAGCCCCGGCGAGATTAACAGAGCCGCGAGAAGAAAGGGAAACTCTTGCAGCTCTGAAAGCCCGCGCATTGGGAGGGACTCTGGAGTTGATGGTGAAGGGAGGCTCTGCCGGGCAGGCGGGGCCCCGCGGCAGGACATTTGATTCTGCCGCTGCCATGGCGGCAGCGGTGGCAGCAGCAGCAGCAGCCGTTTTTTTTTTTTTTAATATCTGTCAGGGCTGATAGGGGGAGGAGGGTTAGGACTGGTAATGGGCTATGGGGGGGTTAGGACTAGAAATGGGCTATGGGGGGGCCCTAAGATTGGAAGTGGGTTGATGGGGGAGGGGGTTAGAACTGGTAATGGGCTATGGGGGGGGTTAGGACTACTAATGGGCTATGGGGGGGCTAAGACTGGAAGTGGGATGATGGGGGAGGGGGGTTAGGAAAGGTAATGTGCTAGGGTGAGTATAGAAATACAAATGGGCGATTGGAGGGGCTAAGACTGGAAGTGGGCTGATGGGGGTTAGGACTGGAAATGGGCTGATGGGTTAGGATGTAATGGGCTATGGGGGGGCTAAGACTGGAAATGGGCTGATGGAGGGGGGTAGGACTGGTAATAGGCTATGGGGGGGGCTAAGACTGAAAATGGGGTGATGGGGGGCTTAGGACTGGAAGTGAGCTGATGGGGGGCTAAGGACTGGTAATGGGCTATGGGGGGATAGGACTGGTAATGGGCTGGGGGGTGGCTAGGACTGGAAATGGGCTGAGTGGAAGGAGGGCTTGAACTGCAAATAGCTGATGGGGATGGGGGCTTGGAATGGAAATGGGCTGTGTGGAAGAAGGGCTTGAACTACAAATAGCTGATGGGGAGTGGGGCTTGGAATGGAAATGGGCTGTAAGCACTGTTCCCTCTAAGCTGTGCGCGTGTGCGTGAGCACACACCTTGCAGAGCGAGCGCACATACTTTACAACAGAGCGCACAAAAATTACGGCTCTGATTCTGATAGAAAACAACACAGACGTCTTAAAATTTAAAAGTTATGATTGTAATTACTAGAAATTTCCCGCTTCATTTAGTAATCGTCTATTTTCATTTAATTTAATTAAAATCAATGTGGTGTACATACTGTATTCTGACGTGTAGTCAAATTTTAAAGTATATAACTCCGAGTGTCGTTATGTGGCACATAAAAATTTAACCTTCTTCAAAAGCTGCACACAGCTGATATTTTATGTGCACACAGCCTACAGAAAATTAGAGGGAACATTACAGCGGGAGGGAGCTAGGATTGGAAATGGACTGAGTGAGGGGGGGGGGCTAGGACAGGAAATGGGCTGATGGAGGGCTAGGATAGGACTGGAAATGGGCTGTTGGGGGGGGGGCTTGGATTGAAATGGACTCATGGAGGGGCTAGAACTGGAAGTAGGCTCATGGGGGGCTTGGATTGGAAATGGGCTGAGTGGAGGGAAGCTAGGATTTGAAATGGGCTGATGATGGTAGGGTTAGGAAAGGACTAGAAATGGGCTGATGGGTGGCTGGGATTAGAAATGGGCTGATGGGGGGCTGGGATTGGAAATGAGCTGATGGAGGGACTCGGATGGGGGAGCTAGGACTTGAAATGGGCTGATGGGGGTTAGGACTGGTAATGGGCTATGTGGGGCTAAGACTGAAAATGAGGTGATGGTGGGGGCTTAGGACTGGAAGTGGGCTGATGGGGAGCTTAGAAGTGGTAATGGGTTATGGGGGGCTTAGGACTAGTAATGGGTATGGGGGGGCTAGGACTGGTAATGGGCTGGGGGGGTGGCTAGGACTGGAAATGGGCTGAGTGGAAGGAGGGCTTGAACTGCAAATAGCTGATGGGGACGGGGACGGGGGCTTGGAATGGAAATGGGCTGAGTGGAAGGAAGGCTTGAACTACAAATAGATGATGGGGAGGGGGGCTTGGAATGGAAATGGGCTGTGAGGGGAGGGAGCTAGGGCTGGAAATGGGCTGAGTGAGGGGGGCTAGGACAGGAAATGGGCTGATGGAGGGCTAGGATAGGACTTGAAATGGGCTGTTGGGGGGCTGGGATTGGAAATGAGCTGATGGAGGGACTCAGATGGGGGAGCTAGTACTGGAAATGGTGCTGCTGGTGGGGCTAGGATAGGACTAGAAATGGGCTTATGGGGGGCTGGGATTGGAAATGAGCTGATGGGGGAGCTAGGACTGGAAATGGGCTGATGCGGGGACTAGAAGGGAGTGGATGCTGGGTGGGGCTGGAACTAGAAGGGAGCTGATGTTGGGGGAAGATTAGAATGGGATGGAGTTGGGAGAGTGAAATGGAGAGGGAAAAAATATTTTGTGTGGGAGGGAAGACAAATCTACAATTGGCCGGATATTGGAAGAGTAAGTGGGGATTGAGGATGGCGGGGTAAAATTTGAGTGGATGAAATAGGAATGAGGAAAGAGCAAAAGGAGAGAGATTAGTATGTTAAAGCAGATGTAGAGAGAGAATGGAAAAAAACTAGAAGAGTGAAGAAAGGACAAATGGACAGCAGACGATGGAGAGTTAGCAGAAGACACGAAGAAACCATAAGATAGTGGCTGGAGCAATTGCAACTGAAAAAAAATGCACAAAAGGTAGAAAAATATCTCTTTATTGAATTTATTAACTGAAATATGCCAGCTCTGGGAAATGTGCATCATTAACGTCTGCGCTTTGTTTAGTACAAGAGGAAATTCATTTATAGTTTTATTTCTACAGTGTTGTTGGGCTTTTGGGGTTCCCAGTTTAATTATTGTCTTCCTGTTTCTACATTGTGATTTCTTGTTTGGTGACGGTCTATGTTCTGCACGTGTAACTGAGCTGAGGTATTCTGTTTATGTAATTCCTATTTGACATTGCCAATTGTTCTCTTTCCCCAGTAGGTCATGTATTGTTGTTCTCTGAAATGTATTGGTTTAATATTTGTAGTGTTGCCTTTTTTTTTTTTTTTTTTGAATTTTAACAATCTTTATTATAAACAAAGATAGGAATTACAATCAAGTCCACGTCATGGAAGCGAGAGGATCACAGAAAACAAGCATAATAATACAACGACCATTTTAACAAAGCCAGATAGGAATAATAATATCTAACCCTAAGACTTAGAAAGGAAGTAAAGAAATAATCCTAAACACATTCTTTACTATCTAAAAAAGCTATCAATGAATCAGATTCCATAAAGACATATTTTGTCTGTTGAAAAATCAAAATACATTTGCAAGGGTATTTGAGAAAAAAGGAGGCCCCTATTGCCACAACGCGCGGTTTCAGTGCCAAAAAAGCTTTCCTTCGTTTCTGTGTGAGTCTACACACGTCTGGGAAAACCTGTATCTCGCCACCACAAAATAATTGTTTCTTTTTAGGAAAATACAACCGCAATATAAAATTTTTATCAGACAATGACACAAAGGAAACAATTAAGGTGGCGCGATTAGGAATCTCATCTGTGGAAGACTCAAGAAACGCGGAGACATCTAGTGAAGAGGATACTGGAACCTTACCCGCGTCGTTGGCAAGAGGGGAGGAGGTCTCCGCTAAAGTCGAAGGAATATAATAAACCGAGGAAAACTTTATTGAATTAACATCATCAATTGATAAGACCTCTTTAAAATATTTATGCAACAAAATAGTAGGAGAAAGGTAGTGAGTCTGGGGAAAATTAAGAAACCTTAAATTTTTTAAGCGCACAGCATTTTCAAGAGACTCAATCTGATGATGAATATTAATATTATCACGAGTAAATGAAGAAGCAACTGCCTGCATAGCAGAGACTTGACCCCCTAATTTATTTAAAGCAACATTATGTTTTATCAAAGATTCATCATGGGTTCCCAACTTCCGTACCACATCCTTGGAAAACTGTGAAACTTGAGAGAAAGAAACCCGCAAGGATGACTCCATGCGGGTGACTACCTCAAACACATCTCTTAAGGAAACATCTGTTGGAGAGACCACTGATGGGATGGTAGTGGGGAACTCCAATGGTATAGGAAGAACAGACAATAATTCTTTATCCTCCTGAACAACCGAAATAGCAGTAACATTAGTATTATCTAATAAGGATCCCATCCCCAGACTAACTCTTCTGGGGGAGAACTCCTTTAAAGTCTCAACTTCCTGACTGGGTAGGGAAACACCCTGCGCAATTAAAGAAGAGTCAGAAACAGTACTCACGGACCCTAGGGTCAAGTCCGGCAGCTCACGCTCTCCCTGAGCTTTTTGCAAATGCACATCCATCGGGCCCACGATCTTAGGGGCCTTTTGGGTGTTCGTCGCAGGGAACACCTTCTTCCGTCGTTTGCCCATGGACACGCAAGACCTTTCTGTAACTCCTCGTTGCTCCGAAGGGGCTCCAAAGGGGCGTGTCCTGCCCCTTTGGTCACGCCCCTTCGGTCACGCGACCACGGGTGCGCGCCCACGGGTCGCGTACCGCGGGGGACCAGGTTTTTAAAGGTCCTGGGGGGCGGGGCTACAACGCTCCTCCTGCCGCTAATTCCACCACCGGCTCCAGCTGTCCCCGCTCGCTCCGGTACTCCAGCGGGGGACCAGGTTTTTAAAGGTCCTGGGGGGCGTGGCTACAACGCTCCTCCTGCCGCTAATTCCACCACCGGCTCCAGCTGTCCCCGCTTGCTCCCGTAGTGTTGCCTTTTGATAGGTAGGGTCTTGTGCTTTGTGAGTCTTGATAGTGGTGTTATGATATGGCGGGTTTGCTATGGGTTCTAAATGGGCAGTGTTTGTAGTAGTTCCTAATGTGCCTGGCAGTTGGCACTGCATTATAGTAATGTAGAAATCTTTTAGTCTTTCTTTATCCATACACTCATTAAGAGGCATGTTTCTTTATCCATACACTCATTAAGAGGCATGTTTACTAAAAGTTAGTGCAAATATTGCAAATATTAGTGTTAGTGCATTATGCAAATATTTATGCAAATGAGGCCCTTATGCAAATGAGGCCCCACACCGAGTCTCCGCAAATGGCCCCGCACCCCCCTTGGGCCGCCTCTGAACAGGACTATGGCTTTTAGCTTCTGATAAGCTCTCTACCCACTCCTTAACTGTGGAAGGTGAGGACACAATTTCCTGCCCTTTAAAGCTGGCAAAATGTCTCTTTGCTAGATTATCAGTAATGAAACTGCTGGCTTTACCTTGGGGCTTTTCCTTCAGACAAACGCTGCTTTCTCTCCTCCTGGGTTCCTCCAGACTCTGAAATGCAGGGTCCTTCCGTCCTACTCCAGTCCAGTAGCTGCTTTCTGGGGAAATTCCCTCTGGCTTTCTCCTCCAGCTAAGCACTGCTTCAGCTTCCTTCTCTCCTTTCTCACCTTTCCAGCTCCAACAGCTGTTCCTGTTCCTTGCTCCACGTCCAACTCTCTTCCGTTCACTTGTGCCTCTGCCTTCAGTTGCTGTCTCTGTATCTCTCTCCACCGGGTCTTTCTCTCCCGTGTCTGAGATTGGGTCAGGGCTCCAGCCTGAGCCTCTATTTCCTTCACTTCTCTGATGATCACTTCCTTGATCACCTCTCTGCTGACACTCCTTCCTCTTCTTGCTTTGCTCTGCTCGTGATTTTAAACACTGCTGTCTGCTAGGCCTTCCCTGTTCTCTGCACCTGTGTGACCAATCAGGAGGGAAGCCTGTCTCTACCCCTGAGCTAGGGCGTGGCCTGACTTTTGCAGGGAGCTGACTTTTCCTCTGACTTGGCTTGTAATTCCCCTGCACATGTGCACTGCCATTCACTTCCAAGGGGAATTCAGGATTTTCATCCAGTTCCATGTCTTCTAGAGAACTTTTGTCACCACATTACTAACCATTTTAGTAGCCACTCTCTGTACTGTCTCCAGCCATTTTATATCCTTTTGAAGGTGCAGTCTCCAGAATTGCACACAATGCTCCAAATAAGATCACACCAAAGACTTATACAGAGGTACTATCACCTTCTTTCTTCTGCTGGCCATTCCTCTCCCTATGCACCCAAGCATCCTTCTAGCTTTTGCTGTCGCCTTTTCTATCTGTTTAGCTACTTTAAGATCATCAGACACAATCATGCCCAAGCCCTGCTCTTTCTTAGTGGACAAAAGTACTTCACCCCCTATACTATATCACTCCCTTGGATTGCTGTAGCCCAAATGCATGACCTTCATTTTTTAACATTAAATCCCAGCTGCCAAATTCTAGACCATTCTTCAAGCTTAGCTAGATCCCTCCTCATGTTATCTACACCTTCCTGTATATCTACTCTATTACAGATTTTGGTATCATCCGCAAAGAGGCAAACCTTACCCGACAGCCCTTCCGCTATAACACTAACAAAGATGTTAAAAAGAATCGGACCAAGGACAGATCCCTGGGGCACACCACTGGTAACCTTCTTCTCCTCAGTTTAATCTCCATTTACCTGTACACTTTGTCACCTCCCATTCAACCAATTTCCAACCCAAGAAGTAACTTTAGGGTGCATCCCTAGGGTGTTCAGTTTGTTTATAAGTCTCCTGTGAGGATCGGTGTCAAACACTTTACTGAAATCTAAATACACCACATCTAGGGCTCTCACTCGGTCCAACTCCCTGGTCACCCAGGCAAAGAAATCAATCAGATTTGTCTGACAAGACCTGCCTCTGGTGATTCCATGCTGCCTCAGATCTTGTAATCTGCTGGACTCCAGAAACCTCACTACTTTCTCTTTCAGCAGTGTTTCCAATAATTTACTCACCACCCAAGTTAAACTAACCAGGTTGTAGTTTTCAACTATATCCTTGCTTCCACTTTTGTGTAAAGGGACCTCTATCCAGTCCTCACCATTCCTGACTCCAATGAGGCATTGAAAAGGTCAGTCTGTGGAGCTGCCAGAACGTCCCCAAGTTCCCTCAGTATTCTAGGCTGTATTCCATCTGGTCCCATCGCTTTGTTTAAGTTTAGCTAGTTTCTCATGAACACAATCTTCTGAAAATTATTCAAATGCCCCTCGCTTCTGTTCCTGTTTGTGGGTGTTTTCTTTTTTTTTTAAAATCCTTTATTTAAATTTTCCAAGTAACAAACAAAGAAGGAAAAAATAAGAAACACAATAAAGGCAAGATACAACCGCTGCGGGACCGGATTGCACATCCACCCAATGCAGCCAATGAAGGAACTAAGCAAGGCACACCCCACTAACCCCACATAACATCAGAGAAACATCAAAGGTTACAAGATTGATTACAAGACCATTAGTAGACTACAACTTATAATATGTATGCCCACTCAGGCCCCTCGGTAGAACACATAACAGATACAATCGAAAAATACAACATGCAGCGAAACAATGCCACACCAATAATGAGACAATCCCTAACGCCCCCCCTCCCACTCCCACCCCCCAAGGTTCTCTAGGGAAAGTACCAGCATGGACAACAGTCCAAACTCTACCATAGCACAGTGCCAAAATATCACCACTTTACCAGTACAGCTACAGGGTAAAGAAGGGTTAAGAATAAGGGAAGAAAAAGCATACTATGGTCAGCTAACATGCCGATCCAGTAACATCCACCTCTCGCAGTTGAGATCTGATCTGAGAGGAAAGTGGAGGTTGCTATATAATCTCTCATACTTAGAGTATTGGCATACCATGTTCCACCACATTCGAAAGGTTAATTTCTGTGAGTTTTTCCAGTTTACCAGGATCAATTTAAGAGCTATTGCAATCATATAGTTTAATAAAAAGGATTGCCCCTTATTCAACCTCGGGTGAAACTCCAAAGACCTCATATAAATTACTCTGTAAGAGAGCGCATCTGGAATGCCTAAGATATCCTGAATTTTACCCCATACCCGTTTCCAAAATCGTAACACAGAAGGGCAATCAAAAAACATATGGGAGTAAGTGCCAATCTCTTTTTGGCATGTCCAACACATGCCTGAAACTGCCCCGGCCCATTTAGCAAGCCTCGCAGGTGTAATATAGGCCCTATGTAGAAAGAAATACATTGACTGGGTGACTGCTGCTGATCTCGAAACCCTCGTTATCGAGCCCCACAAAACCTTCCAAGAACCGGGGTGTAAAGAGCTACTAAGCTCATGTTCCCAGACCTTCACCAGACCCGTCGGGCTACAAGAGACATATGTCCTATACATAGCATATATTTTTGAGACCGAACCTTTCCGCTCCAACATCTCTCGCAGGCGTTTATACAACTCTCCCTCTGCCATCAAAGCAATGGGAGCAATTTTTGATGCAAAGATGCAATGTCTAAGTTGCGCCCACTGGAAAAAACAAGACTTTGGAAGGGAGAATTCTGCCATAAGCTCCTCAAATTTTTTCCATCCGTTAGTCCCCACTAAATGGCCCAACGTCCAGATTCCCTTCTCCTGCCATTTCTTCCACGCTACCTTCCGCCCTCGGATTCTAAATTGGGGATTCCACCACAAGGGAGTCTCCCTTGAGGGCAAATTATCCTTACCCGCCAATTGCGCCAGCTGCAAGTAAGCTTCTTGAGTAGCGCGGATGACTCTCCCCCTATCTACGATCTCCGGATTCAGACTCCCTAACATATAAAGTAAAGGGTACATGCCAACAATGTGTGACTCGACTTTCAGCCAACTGGGGCTCTCTGTAAGGCTATCCTCAGCTAGCCACATAGCCCCTTGCTTTAACAAGAGAGCACGATGGTACCACTGGAAATCTGGAAAGTGGACTCCACCCTGCTCCTTAGGAGCTTTAAGTTTCTTACTTGCTATCCTCGGCTGAGATCCATTCCACAGAAATCTCAATAGGATTCTTTCCAGTTTCAGATAGAAATCTACCGGTATGGAAAGGGGAAGCATTCCAAGTATATAATTGATTTTTGGAGCCAACACCATTTTAATAATTTCTAGTCTACCCCACCAGGTGAAATGCATATGGGACCAAGCCAGGGTTTGGCAACGCACCAGCTGGAATATTTCCTCAGTATTTTCCAGGATAGTTTGCTCCAATGAGGGGCCGTAATAGACTCCGAGATATTTAATGCGGCCCGTCTCCCACCTAAAGGGGAAGGGGGCTAACATACTAGAGTGGGAGCAGCTGTTAAGAGGGAAAGCTACCGACTTGGCCCAATTAATTTTATATCCCGAAATACCCGAATAGTCTCCTATTAGCGCCAAAATCTGCGGGAGTTCCGATGGCTGAGCAAACAGGAGAAGGTCATCGGCGTAGACGGAAAGCTTCACCTGGGCCTGTCCCAGAGAGAAGCCAGTTATATCACGACTCTGTCTAATAGCAATAGCCAAGGGCTCCAATGCCAAATCAAAGAGAAGTGGAGAAAGAGGACAGCCCTGCCGGGTGCCTCTATGCAAAGAGAAGGAGCGAGAAAGAACACCATTCGCTAACACCTGGGCACTGGCCCTAGAATATAACACCCGAACCTTATTGATGAAATTTTCCCCTAGCCCAAACCATTCCAACACAGAAAAAAGAAAGGACCACTCCAGTCTATCAAATGCCTTTTCGGCGTCAAGGGAGAGAGCAATATACGGCACATTCTCCGTTGAGGCTTGAGCTAAGAGGTTACATAACAGGCGAGCGTTGTCTGTCGTCGCTCTACCAGGTATAAAACCAGTTTGATCTGTATGCACTAACTCCCCGATGCTTACCGCCAATCGTCTAGCTAATACGCTCGCGTAGATCTTATAATCTGCGTTTAACAGAGAGATAGGTCTATAATTCATGACATACTGGGGATCTTTACCCGGTTTCTCGAGGACAACTATCGTGGCTTCCGAGAAGCGTCCTGTGTGCTCCAGCTCTTTCTCTAACTGCTCATAGTACAACGCCAGATAAGGTAGCAATTCCTTGGCAAATGTTTTATATAGCTCCGACGGTAACCCGTCCGGGCCTGCTGCCTTCCCTACCGCCATGGAAGTAATCGCCTCCCTAAGTTCTTTAACAGTAAATGGCTCCCCCAAACTCTTGGCTTGCGCTGCCGCCAGTTTAGGCTGGTCTAATTTTCCCAGGAAGCTGGCAACTGCTGTTGGGGCTGCGCCCACCTCAGTGGAATACAATATTTCATAAAATTTAGAAAATTCATCTAAAATTTGTTGGTCATTCATAAGCCTGGTCTGATTTTCGTCAAGAATAGAGGTAATTCTCGACTTTTCTCGCTTGCCTCTCAGGGTAGCAGCTAAAAGTTTACTGGCCCTATTTTGCTCTACATGAAAGCAGGCTGCCTGTTTCATCATGAGACATTCTACTTCAGAACTTAGCATTTCATTATACTCAAGCCGCAATCTTTGCAATCTCTGTAAAATATCTGCGGCAGGATTTTTAATCCACAGCCGTTCTCCAGCTTTAATTTGATTCTCTAGGGCCAATAATTGGGCCTTTTGCCGCTTATTTACTCTTATCTTATAACTTGTGATGGTAGCTCGCAAAGTAGCCTTAAAGGCTTCCCACCAAGCCCAGCCCTTCGTATCACCTAGGTTATTTTCACTGAAGTAATGATGAATGGTAGAACGCAATTCCTCCTGGAAAGCAGGCTCAGCTAACCAAGCTCTATTGAAAGACCAAAATGAGGATGACTTTAACGTGTTCTGCATCGCAATCTTTAATGTTATTGCAGCATGATCGGAAATTGTCACACTTAAGATATCCGCAGCACAACAGCTCACTACCAGGGACTTTGAGATGAGGAAGTAATCTATTCGAGAGGAGGAACCATGAACTGGGGAGAAAAAGGTAAACTCCTTATCTACCGGGTGAAGCAAGCGCCAAATATCAACAAGACCACAATTCTCCAAGAGGTTGGAGAGGGCCACGCCCGCTCTGGAAAGCTTGCTTACTCTTCCGGGATTACGATCTAACAGGGACTCTCTCACCATGTTAAAATCCCCACCCAGAATTATGGGAGCTGCTGATTCCTGTTGTAATGCACTATTTAGAGCACAGAAAAATCCGGGATCATCCCGATTGGGGGCATAGACATTCGCTATAACATACTCAAAGCTCCCGAACTGCACTAGAGAGATAGACCACCTTCCACAAGCATCAAAACTGGCTCGCACTACCGCCCCTCCCAACGCTTTACGTATTAGCGTGGCAACCCCATTCTTCTTCCTTTCAGCCTGAGAGCACCCAGCCAACATAAACTTCCCATCCTCTAATTTTCTAGATTCTTGTAAAGAAAGGTGGGTCTCCTGAAATAGGACAATGTCCGCCTGTTGACGGTTACAATATGCTAACAATTTCTTCCTCTTTATTGGAGAATTGATACCCTTAAAATTCAGTGATAAAATTTTTAACCCATTAGCCATGGTTATCTATAAAACAAAATGTAAATATGGCCTGTGCTAGGCAGCTTTCAATAACTTCATCTGTAATTTCCCATGGAGAACCTGCCCTTACCCCACAAAACAACCCATAACAATTTGGGTGAGACAACAAGACCAACCCAACAGAGCGTACCCCAGCCCATGGGAAACAGTCCCAAGGCAGGAACAATAACACATCTCAGCAGGGGAAACTGCGGCTAATACCCATGAACTCAGAGCCATAACCCCCTATAACAGAAACAATCAGGCACAGAATTAGGCTCCCCCAGAAACTACCATCTTATCCTAGAAAGCAGCCCCTAAAGTCAATACAAAGATACAGGTCTATAGCTCACAGCGGTCGGCTAGACAGGCACCATAGCCATCAATAATGTCCTTCCTCCAGAGGATAACAAACAACACCACTCTAGCTGGTTTGCATTAGTAAGGCTTCTTGTTCCTCCAGGTATTGGCTAAGCTTTGCAGGATCATCGAAGGTTTTAGTCACATTATTCAGTGTAACTTTAAACCGAGCCGGATTAATCAGGCCAAAGCGCGCCTGGAGCCGCTGCAGCCTAGGCCTCAGAGCCAGGAACTGTTTGCGTTTTTCCACTGTGGGCTTACTAAAATCCGGATAAAAGGCCACTTTATGACCTTCATACTGCAGCTGTCGACAAGCTTTTGCAGTGGAGAGGATCTGGACTGCATGTTGGTGCCGCAGTACACACAGTATCATTGGCCGCGGATGCTGATCGCGTGGGTTCATCGATGAAGGTATGCGATGGGCTCTTTCCAACTCCAATGAGCGGGCAAACTCAATTTTCAAAAGCTTTGGGAGTAGGGCTTCTAGGAACCCAATAGGGTCTCTCCCTTCCACTCCCTCTGGGAGTCCCACGATGCGAATATTGTTGCGTCGCGCTCTATCATTCATGTCCTCAAAGCCTCTTTCCAGCCATTCTACTTTGCGCGATATTTTTGGGAGTTGCACAAACCTCTCTTCATGCCCAGTAACAACCTCCTCCAGCTTATCCATTCTGATGGTTAGCGAATTCAATTGAGCACTAAGTTCTTTTAAATCCGTCTGCACAATAGTGAGAGCCTCTCCATTAGCATCCACTCTACTTCGGATCGCTCGCACTTCCTTTAGAATTTCCTGCATCCCCTCCGTCGGCTCCTGAGAAGGCGCCATTTTGTGTGGGGACAACGGGTCCGACTTCGTTCTTTTAGTGCCGGCCGCTGATGAATTTGCAAACTCTAAGCGGGTCTGCTTACTCCCTGACATATCCGGAGTTCACTGTGGAAGGTAAAGCAAAACTCTCTGCAGTACCCGCTGAGACGGCAGGATTCGCTGACTGGGCTCGGGGGAGAAAACTCTCACGCCACCATGCTGGAGTCGTGCAGGCTCCGCCTCTTTCAAAACATTCTTCTAAATAATGCCTTGTGGGTGTTTTCTGAGGTCCTTCTAGTTCTTCATTTGTGAACACAGAACAGAAATATTTGTTAAGCAATTTCGCTTTATCCTCATCAGCTTCTACATATTCCCCCCCTTCACCCTTGAGTCTGACAAGAACACTTTTGCCCTTCCTCTTCTCACTAACATATCGGAAAAATGTCTTATCCCCCCATTTTATTGCATTGGCTATTTCCTCCTCTTTTTGAATCTTTACTTTCCTGACTACTTTGCTAGCTTCTCTAAGTTTTTCCAAATATAGATGCTTGTCTTCCTCTCTCTGTGATCTATTGTATTTCATGAAGAGTAGCTGGGTTTAAAAGATACTTGGATGAATTCATGGAGGAAAAGTCCATAAACCACTATTGCCCTCCCCTGGGTCAAGCCACATGGAATCTGTATACCTTTGGGGAACCTGACAGGTTCTTGTATCCTAGATCTGCCACTGTTGGAAACAGGATACTGGGCTTGATGGACCCTTGATCTGACCCAGTATGCCATATCTTATGTTCTTATGAATGTATAGGAGAAAACAAATATTTCATAATCTATGGATGATTGATCTAAAAATGAAGCAAATGTTTTCCCCTGTCCATCTTTAATGATATACTATAGGATATTAATATTAAAGCCTACATTAATGCAGATGATAGCTATTATCTGTGTACAACACTTGTTACCACCAAGACATCAACCAGAAGGTAACCTCACCCTCCACAACAAAATGGCCCAAGCCCTGGACCACCATACACACACGGCCAATCCTGAGGTATTGGGATACCCATGGCGAACCATGCTCACAATATATCCACTACTCTACATGCTTCTAGAAATCCTGCTGCTCTCCACAGCACACAAATCTCATGCAAACTCAACACCCTTACCATGACACAATGACCACCCACCCATACAAACACTCATATACAATGCAATGCATACAAGATCTCCAGACAATTGATACACATAAAGAACTCCCCTATGCACACTACCCTGGACTCATTCAAATCTCCCCACACACATACACTGCACTGTGCTCTCAGAAACTCCCGCTCAATCTGGAACAAAATCCAGATCATTAGAGACCTCCTATCATCCCATAACATAGACATGCTATGCATAACTGAACTATGGATCTCAGAAACGGACAACGTGCTACTAAACCAACTCACACCAAGCAGATACACCATATACCAATGCCCAAGAACTCAACGTACTGTAGAGGAGGCGGAGTGATGATCATAACCAGAAACAACCTTAACTTCCGATGCCAATGCAAGTGAAATCCAATTCCATCTCAAGTCACAAATAAACTGACTACCACCTGCCTCATTTACAGGACATCTACCTTCAACGCCAATGACCTGTCAGTGATCCTGGACAGAGTAATAGCTGTATCAAAAACCAGAAAGGACCTCCTAGTATTAGGAGACTTTAACCTCCCCTCACTGCAGCAGAACTATGCACACATCTTCATCCAAGGAATGACAGCAAAGGACCTAACACAATTTATAAACATCCCACACACATGCAAGGCAACACCCTGGACATAATCTTCTTCAATGACCATACAACCCAGTGAGGCCACACACTCTATTCAGGCTTACCCAGTCCCATGGTCAGATCATAAACTCATCAACCTCTTCCTCCCACAAAATCTCATCGGCAAAAATCACAGCCAGCATCCATCAATAAGAAGGTTTAAACCTTTCAACAAGGACAATTTCATTCATGACACCCTCGCACAACTCCTTGAAGACTCCACTGACCCAGATGCCCTCATCAAGAACTGGAACAATATCACCAGAAACCAATATTGCCATCAATACTGCCATGCCCACTCACACGAAATAACCTAAGACTGAGTGGTACACTCCAGCCCTCCTCAACCTGAAACAAAAACTCTGCAAACATGAATGAAAATGGTGCAAAACTAAAGACAGTGAAGACAAACTACAATATCTATAACTGTTGAAAGACTACCACACCATAACAGACAAAGCTAGATGTGAACACCACACTAAACTACTCAATTCTGCAATCAACCGACCAAGAGAGCTCTTCAACATCATAAAACACCTGACTAAAACACCATCCACCAAAATCCAAGAAATCACGCTCACCCCTCAACAAATGGCTGAACATTACAAACAACTTATCCCCAATCAGCAATCTCTCACCCACCTCCTGCAGAAGACAATCACCAAGACCCCTGGATTTCCTTCACTGATATCACTAAAAGACAAATCAAAATCACCATAGTATCTCTAAACACAACAACATCTCCTCTGGATCCCTCCCTCATCTCATGGATAAGGTGATCAAAAAGGAACTCAGTGGAGCAATCACCAAAATCACACAGTCAATACTTCAACAAGACATCATGCCCACAATCCTAAAATCTTCCTCCGTATGTCCAATACTAAAAAACCCCTATCCTAGACTCTTAGACCCATCATCATACAGACCCATCGCCAGCCTACCATTCACAGCTAAAATTGTTGAAAAAACAGTCCAACACCAACTTCACGACCATATCAACAGACACAACCTCCTCGACCCTCAACAACATGGATTCCATCCACTTCATGAGTGGAAACTTCTACTGATCACCCTGTTAAATACCCTAATTCAAAGAATGCAGCACATCAACCAAGACTTCTTATTAATCTTTTTAGAAATTTTATCAGCCTTTGACACTCTAAACCACCAAATCCTATTACAACTTCTCTGCACTAATGGAATTCAAGGCACTGTACTCAAATGGTTCACATCCTACTTCACAATTGGTCAAAACATCTCCACCCCTCAAGGAGTGCCCCAAGGATCCACCCTCTCTGCTCTCCTTTTCAACGTCTACCTTTGACCACTCTGCACAATTATAAGATCATACAACCTCAACATCCACATCTACGCTGATGATATCATGATCTACAAACCAATTAACAAAAACCAATCCACACTATCCACTCACTAGGAATGTTTCACTGAAGTAACCAACTGGCTAAAAGACAACAACCTATAAATCAACTACAACAAAATGGAGTCCCTCTACATAATGAAAAATACCACCTTTATCTCCCCCCTACAATAACACTGAACAATACAACACTTAAAACCCAGACTGAGGGGGGCGGAGCCTGATGTCCAGCGGGTAAGACGCTTCGCGCTGAAGCTCCCGAGAGGCCTACTTAGAATCCTGACTTAATACCTATACAAACTTACTATTTCGCTCCGGGCTGACCGGGGTACTTCGGGGGGGATGGCGGCCCATAAACCAGCGCGCTTGGACTTCGGGTCTCCTTCTTCTTCTCACGGAAAACGCTCCAAAACAGAGGTGTCCTCCCCACAGAAGATGGCTCCATTTCGAGAAAACCCCGAAATGCACCTGGAGATTTTAGAGGAAATACGCGGCGTGAAGGAATTGGTGCAGTCCAATGGAGAAGCGCTTAGAGCCATGCGAGAAGACTTTGGAGTGCTCCAGGACCGACTTGAAAGTCTCTCATTACGGCAGGACAATATGGCGGGGGTCCTCGACTCGCACGCGGTGCGCTTGGGCACACTGGACAAGGCTGAGCGCCAGATACAGAATCTTCAGAAGGAGTTAGAAGATAGCAACAATCGAGCCCGTCGCAACAATGTGAGGCTCATTGGAATACCGGAGGGGGTGGAAGCGGGAGATATGAGAGAATTCCTGCTCAAAACTCTTCCCTCCTTGCTGAAGATCACCTTTCATAAAGAACTGGAAATCGATCGCGCACACCGTGTTCCTACCCATATGGCGCTCAACCGAACGGCCCCCCGGCCTATTATCTTTCGCTTGCTACGATATCAACAAGTGGAACAAATTTTAAATGCTGCTCGGGCGAACCATCATTTGGAATTTGAAGGTCACAAAGTCTCCTTCTTCCCTGATTTGGCAAAGCCTACCGTTGACCGACGGAAGAAACTCCTTGCTTTTCGCCCTCGACTTCAACAGCTACAGGCTCGCTTTGGCCTGTTGTATCCCGCGAAGCTCCGAGTGACTCTCCACAACCAAACCAGGACATTCGAAGATCCTGATCTACTATCAGCATTTTTAGACTCCAAAGAAGCAGAGCAGATGCGCTGATCCAACGACTTGGACTTTTATTTGCCGGCTCTGTCCGCCATTTTGAAGGGCCCGATGCGGCGGTCATAGTCAAGCACAGAGACTACCTGGACTTTCTTTCTTTCTTTCTATGACTTTTTTGTTTTTTGGTCTCCTATCCCTCCATGATGTGTGCCTCGGTCGGATTCGGAGCACGCACAGTCCTACAGGTTATGTGTTTTTTCAATTTCGGCCTTCTCTGGGGCTTCTCCCCGCAGACACATGGTCGCCAGTAATTTTTGGGGTTCTGCTTCTTCTCTCTACCGCGCTGCGGTTTTTCTTTTTTAATGTGGGGCGCTTCATTGTATTATCTAAGCTTATTTTCTTTTATGCCATATGTACAGCCAGATACAGTCAATATGAGGGACATTGTGAAATTATGTGCGCTATCATGCTCAGAATTTTTAACTTGTCTGAATGGCCTTATGTAAAATCTTATCACTCAACGTAAAGGGCATTAATAGTCCAATCAAAAGAAAGAAAATCCTTAGCTATCTTAGCCATGAGCATGCTGATTTAGCGTTTCTTCAGGAAACGCACTTAAACTCTGCTGAAACACTGAAACTCAATGTTAAGCCTTACATGGTGGCTGCCTATTCTCCCGCCGTTTCCAAACGGTGCGGGGTAGCCATTCTGGTTAAGAAATCTTTGCAAGCTACTGTAATTGATACTAGCGCTGACAAGGAGGGTAGATGGGCCCGAGTACATCTTAAGGTGGGAGATAGTGAATTTACATGTATTTGCATTTATGCCCCGAATGTGGACAACCCTGCTTACTATGCAAGTATTGCGCAGTTGGCACAGGCCTCTGCCAATACTCCATTAATACTTGGTGGTGATTTTAATCAAGTGTTAGACCCTCTGATAGACAGACAGCCGCCTAGAACGAGTAGTCCACCCAAGAGTCTTGCTACCCTTACAGCTCTGATGCAAGATCTTGCGCTGGTAGATATATGGAGGCTGCTTCACCCCTCTGACTTAGAGTTCACTTTCTTTTCTGCCCCCCATCACTCCCAATCTAGAATAGATTTCTTTCTCATTTCCAAAGCCATGATTTCTCAAGTAGACACGACTAGGATTCATCCTCTCCATATTTCAGATCATGCTGCCATATCTTTATCATTACATGTCACTGCGCGGGACGATCCTCCCCGAGCTTGGTTTTTTGATAGATCCTTACTGGGTCAAAAAGATTTTCAGGTTGATATAAAGGCCGCTATCCAAGATTATTTTCATTTTAACTCACCCCATGACACAGCGAGCTGGGCTTGGTGGGAGGGTTTTAAAGCATCTATCCGCGCAACTATAACTAGCTATCAAATTCGGCAGGGGAAACAAAGAAAGCAGCATTTACTGATTCTAGAGCAGCAGATACAAGCTGGGGAGCGTCTTCTCACGTCCCGTACTGACCCATGTATTTTACTCCGTTTACAACGCTTGCGTTTTCAATACAATCAGCTTTTGTACACTGCTGCTGTCAAAAATATTGAATCACAACAAGGGCTATATTATCGGGAAAATAATCGTGCTGGCAAATTATTAGCAAATGCCCTAAAAGGTCAAAAAGAAGCCAAGCGTGTTACCGCCCTCCGTAATCCGTCGGGGGGGGGCTTGGTCACTAAAGATACCGAAATCTTAGAACTCTTTCGTGATTTTTATACTCGGCTTTATCAATCTGAATGTGATTTTGAGCCAGATGTATTTGAACGCTTACTTTCAGGGGTACAAAGACCGACCCTATCTGACGAAGATAGAGTGGCCTTGGACACACCCTTTACTGTCTCAGAAATTCATTCTGCTATCAAGAAATGTGCCTCAGGTCGAGCCGCAGGCCCAGACGGTCTCCCTGCTGAATTCTACAAAACCTTTCACGCTGACTTAGCTCCAGTTTTGAAACTTTATTTTTCTGCTCTGGCCGAGGAGGGTTCTCCTTCTGGGTCCTTTTCAATGGCAAATGTAGTAGTTTTTGAGAAAGAGGGGAGAGACCCGCAACTAACAGCTAATTATCGTCCAATTTCCCTCCTAAACGCGGACTATAAAATATTTGCCACCATTCTCTCTACCCGGCTCTCTGATAGGATGCCTACCTTAATACACCCAGATCAATGCGGTTTCATTCCTGGTAGATCAACTGCTGACAATGCTCGGACTCTATGCCATGTACTGACTACCGCAGTTAATCTTGATCGCCCATTTGTTGGTCTCTCACTTGATGCTGAGAAGGCCTTTGATCGCTTAGAGTGGCCCTTCCTGTTTGCAGTCCTCCGCTGGTACGGATTCGGGGAAGGTTTTCTCCGTTGTCTTCGCACCATGTACGCACAGCCTACAGCCAGTATATGTGCCAATGCTTTAAAGTCTCAGCCTTTTCCCCTTCAACGCGGCACTCGCCAGGGATGCCCACTGTCTCCACTTCTCTTCGATCTTGCACTCGAACCCTTGGCTTTACTAATCCGGCAATCGGAGGAGATTCATGGAGTCCCCTTCACCCATAGGGAAATCAAAATTTCAGCGTATGCTGATGACCTTATGCTTTTTGTCTCTATAGACTCAGTACCGGCTGTCCTAGAGCAAATTGGTAAATACTCACAACTGTCCGGTTATAAGATAAATTGGACCAAGTCGGTAGCCTTTCCATTAAATCCTTTGCTTCATCAGGCGGATATGCAACCCTTCCCCTTTTTATGGCAACCTCGCATGGTCAAATACCTTGGGGTTCACTATTGTTCTCCTTTGGAAGACACTATCTCCTTCAATGCCAAAGACTTAACCTCTAAAGTCCGGGCGCTTACTCACCGCTGGACTCCTTTAACACTTACCTGGTGGGGTCGATTAGAAACCATAAAAATGATGATTGTTCCGAAAGTGAATTATATCTTAGAAATGTTGCCCTGTCTCTTACCTCGACGTATATATAAAGATTTAGAGGGCCTTCTGACTAGATACTTGTGGCAAAACAAGACACCTAGGATAGCGAAACATAAGCTGCAAGCAGATAAGGAAAATGGGGGTGTCAGATTCCCTGATTTCCTGAAGTATCATCAATCTTTTCTTCTCAAACAAGGCGCTCGTTGGCTGGAAGATCCAGTACCGAGTAGACCTGTGTGGCTAGACATAGAAGAGGACCTTTGCAAACCGATTCCTCTTACTTTTCTCCCTGGTATGACTCTCCCATCAGACTCCCACTTTCCACCAATGCTTTTAGACACCTTAGGTGCCTTTAATAATCTTATGCAATCTTTAGACTCCCGACTCTGTCCGTTAGACAAGCTCCCACTTTGGTACAATACTCGATTTCGAATACAAAATAAGCCGATGGCGTGGAGCCCCTGGTACACTAGGGGCATTTGGATTCCTAGTCAGTTGTTCCATGAAGGTCGCTGGAAAACTTTTAGGGAATTGCAAATTGAATTTGGTCTCCCAGCGAAACACTACTTTCAGTTGGTGCAACTTCAGCATTGCCTTCGGAGTGCTAAGGTGCTCCCGCCATCGGCCTCCCCTACACAAGGTTGGTTGGAGACTATCCGATCTATCGGTAGTTCACCGGGTGTAGCATCCAATTTTTACAAAACCTTATGTAATGCTATAACTAGAGATACCCCTATAGCGCAGAAAGCATGGGAGAGAGAATTGCATGTGACTTTGACCCCGGAGCAATGGAGCCTTGTCTGGAGTAGAGTGACACGGGTCTCCCGATCCGCCTCACTCACTCAGACACTCTTCTTTCTAGCCCACCGGTGTTTTTACACTCCTGACAGATTAGCCAAATGGAACACTACTCAGGGCAATAGTTGTTGGACATGTCATGCGGCCATTGGTTCACTACCTCATGTTATGTATGAATGTCCCGCACTACAGTATTACTGGCGTCGGGTCTGGGGTCGTATCCAGTCTATTTTGCACTTTCAAGAGCCCCTTTCTTGGAGGATAGTGGGACTTCGCTCAGCTGCGGGGATCCCCTCTCTTCCAAAAACGGCTTACTTCCTTTTGGACTTTATGCTTGGCATTGCTATTTCCCTAATTACGAAATACTGGAAGAATAGCTCTCATCTGAGCCCCAATGAATGGTGGAATCATGTCTGTCTCTACAGTAAATATGAACAAATACCTCGTATGTTTGCTTCCCCCATTCAGACTCCTCATCATCGGTCTAAATGGAAGATGCTCAATGACTATGTACATTCTGCTCAATGCTCTCATCTGACTGTCTAAATTTGTATATATCTTTGTCCCATGATTATTCTGTATCACAGATACTCTTTTGATTGTTTTGATGTATAATCACTGTTGTTTGGAAGCGTTCACATGCTGACATAATCAGCTAGAGAAGAAGCGTGGGGGTGGGGGGTAATTGGGTTTACTTTTCTTTATTGTATACTTGTTTTGTCTCCTTTGGTGTGTTGTTTCTTTTGTTTGTTGCAAAATGAAAATAAAAGTTTAAAAAAAAAAAAAAAAAACCCAGACTGAAGTCAGGTACCTTGGCATCACCCTCGATCAACATCTCACATTCAAAGACCCACATCAATAAAATCACCCGGACAATTTACTACAAAGCGAAGACACTGCAGCTCCTCCGACCACTCCCCGAACCAATAGACTTCTGCACCTACTACAAGCCTACTACAAGCCCACCTGGATTACTGCAATTCCATCTACCAAAGACCTCCACAACCCACACTCCAATTGCTGCAAACAGCTCTCCATTTGACAGCCAGAACCCTACAAGCAGCAGCAAGACAAGATCACATCACACCAAAACTCAAACGACTGCACTGGCTCCCACTACAGAGCCAAATAAAATTCAAAACTATCATGCTAACCCACAAAACAATCCACTCTGACCCCTCCCCACCACACCTCCACACACTACTTCAGCCCTCCCAACCACACAGATCTAGATGGACCTCCACAAAAAACACCCTCATCATCCCCCACATCAGAACCAAATCCAACCAATAAGCAGGTAAATGAGACTTCTAACTGTATGTACTCTCCATATGGAACAATCTATCAGACTAGCTCAGGAACATCACTGACTTCAAGATATTCAGAAAACATTTAAAGACACATCTGTTCACAGAACATTTCAGCCCTACCACATAATCCTCCCTGAAGGAACATATCAAGATGACTATTACTGTTGTTATACAGTACATAGTTTAGAAGTATATATAGTTAAGAACCCCGGGGTTTATAATTGAATGTTGTATATAGTTTAACACACTATTATAATGTATTTTTGTATTTGTTTTCTGTAAACCGCCTTGAACCGGTGAAAGGTGGTATATAAATACAGCTAAATAGATAAACACCACAAGGAAATTCTAATGAGCATGCAAATAATCTTAACAGAAAAAAGTTCCTAATGTCCTCATTAGATATTTGCAATGAAGCCACTATCAGACTTAGGAACTTGTTTACAAAGCCGCAGTAGCGGTTCGCGATCATTATCAGAGCCGCGGCCCCATGGAAATCACTTAACCCTCCATAGCCCATGTTCCCTGTAAAATAGTTATCTCCAAGTTATAATGCCCTGTTCAATGTAATTTCAGTTTGTTCAATGTAAACCGCACTGATGCAGAATAGCGCGGTATATAAGAGAATGTAAATAAATAAATATAAGCCCCTAAGTATTTAAGAGGGTTTAGCGTGGCCTGCTAAAGCTAAAGAGTTCTTTAAATCTCAGGAGGTATCATTAACTTTTACCACTTTAGTATGCAGAGTTAACTCTTGCCGTATAATTCTTTGGTGGGAGGTCAGATTGGTAAGAGGTAACAGGCTATCTTCTTACCAGCTTGACTGGGATGTTATGGGGGAAGATGATGCACTGCTTTTTTTTTGGGGGGGGGGAGGGAGATTATGAGGGAGTGGGGTTCAGGAGACTTGGAGTTAACATTTGCGTTTTGAGGGGAGAGGAAGATTTGTTGGAATGTCATGTGGATAACACGGGGGTGGGGCAGAGATGTCCTTCTCACTAAGCAGCCCTTCACATGCGAGAGCCCATACTATGGAACACAGCAGCATTCGTGTGAACTTGCTATAGGTTGTGGTGACATTGCTGCCCGCTGCATTTAATTGGGTACATCAGGTGACAAAGCCCTATGCATCCCCAAGGTTAAAGTCATCATTTGTATTACCCTTTCTGTTTTAATATGGTTTAGTACACAGACCCTGGCATATATCAATGTTAAGCAAAAATCAGGCCAAAAAAAGGAAAAACAAAATAAACAGGTTCTCAAAATCATGCTGAATTCATATAGTATATATTACATTGTTCTGTTCTGAGTTAACACAAATTTTGAAATGTAAAGGCAAGAGGTACAGTAATATTGTACATTCATAATATGAAACAAAAGGAATGTTTTCAAGTTTTTTGTATGTAGAAATACAAAAATAAATATAGGTGCTTTCAATAATATAAATACTGTACCATTGTACTATGGGGTAAATTCTAGAGAAAGGGGTAGCACATTAATCTCAGTATCATGTTGATATTTCAGGATCAAAGCGTTTATTTTTGTGCTATTCAGTATCTGGTGCGTTGCCATTTACTTAGTCTGCTTATATTTCTTGCTTGAATCACACAGTTTGTTATTCTGGAATAAAGATTATCAGTCATAACTTAATCAAAGCACAGTGTGAGACTTCCTGTTTTTCTCTTTTGTTTTGCTCATTGTACGTAATTGCAAGATTGAACTGATCACTTAGGCACATCAATTTCTTGAAAGAGTATTTCAGAAATGCTAGGTAAAGGTACACCAATGGTTTGTTTTGTTTTAGAATATATGCTTCTTTTGTTCTACATTCATCAAATGTTTGCCTCTTTGAAAAAAGCAGGTTTGTAAATAACCTAAACCTTTTATCTTGCTTAACATAAAAGAAAGGAAAAACATAGCTGTGGGTGGGAAAATTGAATTTCAGTAGCATGAAATTACTGTACAGATGAGGCAGAGGGTACTTTGAGGTTGGAATAGCTTAAGATTTTAGGATTAGAAATTCAAAGGCATTTATATATTTAGTTGTTGTTCTTAAGTGCCATCGAGTCTGGATACTTGTCCTAAACTGTGTTCGGTCTTCAGTCAAGCACCTCATTGTTGACAAAGTGGCACCTATAGCTGCTGTTATTGTATCGATCCATCTCATTGCTGGCCTTCCTCTTTTGCGTTGACCTTCTACCTTGCCAAGTATGATGTCTTTCTCTAATGATCTCTCTCTTCGCATGATGTGTCCAAAGTATGGATTTTCTGGATCTTCTGGATTTTCCTGGCGACATCAGGAAATAGTCAAATCTTACAATTCAGAAACAAAACATGTCTAAGTCTAAAGAACATTTTTAGGAGCCAGTCCTAGTCAGAGTCCAGCGTCAATTGAACCATTAAAGTGGATTGTTTTGGTGGTTCCTCTCCAGACTGTTCAAGCATCTCTTTAGCATTAAGTACATCGAAACCAGACCTAAGTTGCACAACAGAGGAACTTTTTCTTGTGGAATATAGTAGACCTTCACAGTAGTTGTAATAGAGTATTTTGCAATCTTCATAACCTCCAATAAATATTTCTTGAACAAATCATAGGGGGTAGATGTACTCAGCTTAGGAAAATTAAGTAGATGAAGATTCCTGTACTGATCAGCATTTTCTAAATTTTCAGTTTTCAATTGCAATGCCATATCTTTAATTAATATACCACTTTGACACGGTGAAAAGCTGTATATAAATGCAGTTAAATAAATAAATAAATACAGAATTTTGCATCTCCAAAACTTTATTTAGCTAGGCTTATATACTGCTTTTCTATGAGTCAAAGTGGTGTACATTCAGGTACTGTATATATATATATATTTCCATTGGTCCCCAAGGGTTCACAATCTATGTTTTTGGGTTAAGTGGCTTGCCCAAGGCCACAAAGAGCACCTGTAGGACTAGAAACCCCAGTCCTTCCAGCCCAAGGTTGCTGTCCTCTAGCAGGATTCAAACCCCCGGCTCGAGGTAACTTGCCCCAACCACCAGGCCCCTCCTCCCTCCAAACCCTAACTCCAGTATCCTGACCTCAAAGTTTCTCTTGTAAGGAATTCAATTCTGAATGGCAATATGACATTTCATTGGTAATCTGAGCAGTTTTTTGAGACAAAGAATGGGCTATTACGTTCAAAGAACTCTGCAAACCTTGAATGGCTTTCCACAATGTCTTTAAAAGAACGCGGCCGCCTGGACTCCTTATCAGAAATGGTGGAAACCACAGGAAAACAGGTAAAGCACTCACAATTGTAGCAGCAGATAACAGTGAACCCTGGTGTCCCCCTCCACCAAGATGTTCCACAAATTGTTGAACAGTCAAGAATGCTCCCTCCGTGCCATCGCCCAACATCTCCCTTGTTGCGTTACCACTAACTTCCTGGATCTGGCCCCAGGATTGGGGTCATTGGAGTGGACAAGTGTTACCTGCGATAATCAGCTGCCAGAGCCTTGGTTGGCAACCTCCCCCCGGGAGAAAGTGATACTGCCTCTAATGAGTCTGAAGACATCTCTGACTGTCTCCCTGACCCCAGCGAGGCACCTCCAGGGGTTATTGGCAAGGAAGATTCCCAGATGGCAAAGGAGGTGTCATCATAATATTTAAATAGTATGTTCAAAGGTATGCAACAAAAAAAATATGTCTGTGCAGCTTAGACACAGTAATTTGTGAGAAAAAAACAAAATATGACCTTGACAGGGTTAATGGCACCCTTCACTCATATTTCATTGCACAGCCCTTGGCAATGATGCAGCATCCAAATGTTTCTTGTAGCCATCTATACGTTTCATACATCTGTCTGCTGGTAGTTTCTTCCACTCTTCAACTGCAATTTGTTCCAGTTCATGAATGTTTCCAGGATTCCTTTTACCGATGGTAGATTTTAGCTCTTTCCAAAGGTTCTCAATTGGATTGAGATCAGGACTCATTACTGGCCAGTTTAGAACAGTCCATTTTTCCCTTTTTAACCATTCTTTTTAACCAGGGAAAATACAGCACTTACATGTTTAAGTGTCAGCTACATTTACATGTGTAGGCAATCCATTTTCCAAATTCAGACAAGCAACTGCTCTTAATAAATGACAGAGGACTCGATGTTTACCTCATTTCAATTTGTAGGGGAAATAAACATTGGGGATTAAGTGCATATCCCCATTTATCCATACTGTAGAGGGTTAGCTGAAACAAGCACTTTTTAAATGCCTGCTTAGGTCAGAGAGTAGGTTTACATTTGGACATGGCTGATATATGAAAGGAGAACTACATATTAATCTTTTTGTCCCACCCAGACCATGCCCCCAATATGCCCCTGTGCAACTTGGATATGATTGGAGCAGACATCTACAAAATCGGGCCCTTTTAAAATGAATGCATGCGGTTGTATTTTTCACATTTATGTACCGGTACACTCATGTGTAAAATGGAAATAGGGCTTCTAAAATAACCCCCAAATCCAGCATCATTGACTACACTGACTATGACGTTGATAATTTTAGAAGCCCTATTTGTGAGATGGACATCTCACAAATAGGTACGTAGATGCACAAATCTGGAAGATGCCCCATAACCATTTTACAAAGCCAGCTATGTCGATGTCTCCAGGATAAACACATCCATGTCACATGGGGCCATGGCAGATGCATGCCTAAACATGGCTGGGTGGAGTGGGGGACACCAGTTTGTTAGTCGTACAGGGCACATTTCTAGCTTGGTACAGTCCTGGCCACATGGGTCCTGACCCTACCAATACAGTGTATTTTGCCCGGTAGGAGGAAGTTGAAACCCTTAAGTTCCTGCTACAGCTCCAGTTTTAAGGGGCTCCAACATCACGGCCTGCAGCACTGCTGTATGCCCACAGACAGACTGCTCCAGCTGGCTAAAGATCACGGTCAGCATGGTGCATATGTCCATGGGAGCAGCCTGTTCTGCGGGTCAAAGAGCAAAATAGAGCAGTGATCGGTCTGCAGTGCTGCTACGTGCCCTTGGGAGAGGCTGATCCTGCAGGCTGATGAAGAGAGAGACCAGTAAGAGTGCTATAGGAGCTGGAATGAAAGACATGCAAGAGGTAGGGACAATTCAAAGGGACAGTAGTTTGGGGAAATAAAGTTAGGGGAAGGTAATGAATGGAGGGCAAGGTGTGATTGTGGAAGGGGGAAGGGGGAAGGACAAAGGGACATAGGCTGAGAAAGGAACAGAGCGGAGGAAGGCAGCAGGAGAGAGTCTGCAGGGATGGGTGAAAGAGTGCAAGGGGTTGGAGGCTGAAGAGAGGAGAAAGGGGCACAATGAATATATGCTAAAAGGCACAGCTCCCAAGAAGGCACATAGGCACTCCAGCCCCGCACCACACAGGGCAGGCACCTTTCCCCCACATCAAGCAAACATGCACACAGAGGCACCTCACCACTGTACCACAAACACACAGGAACCTGACTAGTGCATTGCACACACACACTGATCTGAGCCTAACACCACACACACACACAATCACCCTACCCCTGCAGCACACACACACGCACACACACACATGCAGGCACACCATGCATGTACACACACACACAGGCATCGCAAGATATGTATGATTTTGTAAATGAAGGAAGGGGAAATGCATCACTTTGTCACACTGTAAGTGTGCTGTCTGCACATGCACACACAGTCCTCTACACATATTAACATACACAGCCCCATACATGCACACACCACTCTTCATGATGCAGATATTCATACGGCCCCAAACAGGCACCATCATACACACAAACACACAAACATATACACACTCACACATGTATGTATGTATGTAGCACCCAGCAGTCCCCATGGTGTGCACATACACACACATATGTACATGTAGTCTCCAGCAGTCTCCATGACACACAGAAAGACACAGACATGCATAACCACTGACATACGCACATATGCACACACAATCCCAACATTTCCTGTGACTCACACAGATGAAGCCCCTAAATGTTTGATCTTGTGAGTGAGAGAAACATTCTGTTGTTTCGCTCTAGAAACATAGAAACATGGTGGCAGATAAAGACCATAGGGCCTATCCAGTCTACCCTTCCTTACCAACTACTACAGTCCCTTATTTTCCTTTAGAGATCTTCTGTGCTTGTCTCATGCTTTCTTGAATTCAGATATAGTCTTTGTCCCCACTACCTCCACTGGGAGACTACCCTATGCTTCTGCCACTCTTTCCATAAGAAATATTTCAGCAAATTACTCCTGAGCCTATCCTCTTTTACCTTCATCCTATGCCCTCTCATTGCAGAGCTTTCCTTCAATTGAAAGAGGCTCTTCTGTGCATTTATGCCATGGATATATTTAAACATCTCTATCATGTCTCCCCTCTACTGCCCTTCCTCCAAGTCTGTTTTTAAGTCTGTTCCCATATGCCTTATGATGCAGCTCACCAACCATTTTAGTAGCCGCCCTCTGCACTGACTCCATCCTGTTTATATCCTTTTCAAGCTGTGGTCTCCAGAATTGCACGCAATACTCCAAATGAGGTCTCACCAAAGATTTACTGTATACAGAGGCATTATCACCTCCTTCTTTCTGGTCATTCCTCTCCCTGGGCACCCAAGCATCCTTTGGCTTTTGCCATCACCTTTTCTACCTGTTAGCCACCTTAAGATCAACAGAAACAATCACCCCTAGGTACTGCATATCTAAAGTCTTTACCTCCCTGGATAAAGTTCAATATAAATGACCATTAAAGGTACTGGACATACAGTGTGCGTGTGTTTCTGTGTGTAGGGGGTTGGGTAATTTAATTTTTTAATTAGCATTGTGTGTTATGAAGAATGTCTGGAAAAATGAATGGCATTAAAATCAGCCGTACAAGTTTGGGGTGGAGCTTGACCCCACAAACCAAAAAGACGTACTGCTGCCCCTGTCTCCTCTCTCTTTCTCTCTGTTCCCTCCTTTCCTAGTCTCAAGCATCTCCTCTCTTTGTCTCTCTCATCCAGCATCTCCTCTCTATCTCCATCCTTTCCTATTTCAGCATCTCCTCTCTTTCTTTTATTTCCTTCTCTCCTAGTCCAGCGTCTTTCCCCCTCTCTCTCTTCCCCTATTTCCTAGGTCAAATTCCCATCTCCTCCTTCACCCCCATGATGTAGCATTTCCCTATTCCCACACTGCCTTACTGCAGTTCAGTATTTCCCTCCTTTCTGTCTTCTACCCCCACCCCTACCCCTAGATTCAGCAACCCTCTCCGATTGTCTAGGATCTTCCAGCTCTTCTTCCCAGTGGTCCACTACCTCCCAATCTCTCTCTTTCTTATCCTTCCCCCAATCCAGTATCTCCCTACTCCCTCTCTCCCAGTAGTCTAGCATCTCTGTCCTACCCTAAGTGCAGCATCTTCTTTCCCTCCCTCATTGTACAGCATCTTCTCCTCTCTCTTCTTCTTTCCCTCCTTCCCCCTAGCAGTCCAGCATCTCTCTGCTCCCATTTTCTCCCATAGCTCAATATTCACTGTCCGCACCATCACCACTACACAGTGGTCCAGCATTTGTAATTTTTCCTTCCCCAGTTCTTGTCACTGCACCATCATGCAGTGTGGGCAAAACAGCCAGCAACTAAAAGATAATAAAAACAAACACAGGATCTTATCACCAGCATGTGCTGAGGGCTTACCACCTCCTGGTCTACTCCATAACAGGAAGTCTGTGTCAGAGTGGATGAGGACATGGAAAGCCTTCAGTGCACATTAGAGCTGAAGCCTTGTGCCTCCTTTTCATTGTAGCTGTCTGCTGACCTGTGGATATTCAATTTCTATCATCCCTGCCAATTAATTACAGAAAGCAGTATCCTTAATTCATTTCATTTTGGCAGGGGAAATAAAAAAAATGGTGGATTAAGGAGTATAACCTCCCTTAATCAGTCCTTTAAAGGGCTGGTCGAAATGAGCTGTGTTTTAAAAATTATGCATGCCAGGGAGTATCTGTAAATCCTAATATAGACAAGTTTGGTCAGACACGTGCATTCGCTATATCAAATGCAGAATAAACATTCAGAGCCCGATATTATATTGGGTAGTCTATGCGCAGCTATAGCACATAGCCCTTCCTGCTGACCCTTAATATCGGATATTCAATGGCATGGCAATGGCATTGAATATTCGGTGTTGCTGCACATGCCCCAGAGCCGTCAAGGCTAACCGGCTAGCGGCGATATTGCACCACTACCCAGTTAGCATCCGCGGCTCAAACTAGGCAGGCCAAAAGCTGGCCTAGTTTTAGCCATTGATCGCTAACTGGGTAGTGGTGCAATATTGCCGCTATCCGATTAGCGGCAGTCTCCATCTCCACTCTGCCCCAGAACACCCCCAACATGCCCCAATGCTAACCTCAGAGCAGTGGGGCAAATAGCAGGCTTTGAAGGGGATATTCAATGGCAGTTAGCATGTGTCATTGAATATACCGATTTAGGGCATTTACATAGTTTACTGGTCTGTAAACCATGTAAATGCCTTCGAATATCGGGCCTGTAGACTTTTGACCCACCCATGCCATTCCCTTAACCAAACCCCAAACATGCCCCCTTGTAATTTCTACATAATAAGGACATCCATGTGTAAATTCAGCCCTTCTAAAATCACCCTTTACATGTGGATTACCATTTCCACATGTAAATGCTGGAATTTCCACATGGAAATTGCAAATAAGGCTTCTAAATAAGTCCCAAAAATATCTTTGTGTCTTTATAAAATAGGATAAAGTGCAGGTCTACTTTAATAGTAATTAGGAAAAAAAAAAGAGAAACAAAAAAAGGAAATTGAAGTGATACCTTTTTATTGGACTAGCTTAATACATTCTTGGACTAATTTTTGAAGGTTGGAACCGTCTTCTTCAGGTCAGAACAGTATGAGAAGCAGATGACAATAGCATGATCTAAGTGAATCACAAAAACATTCTATTGACAATCAATGGAATGCTTTTATGACCCACATATATGATGCTATTTTGTAAGTATGTGCATAAGACCAATCGTGCGTACTTTCAGTGAGGGTATGCACGGGGTGGAGCATTGGTAGAGCTGTGCCTACTTAGTTGGGAACTGTGTGTGAGAGAAAACTGCAGCCAATCTGAGCATTTTTCAAATCATTTAGAATCCCTTCAGCAAAGGCTTCAACGATCCTGTGAGCAGTGAGTGAGAATCAGCTGTGCCTACTTAGTTGGGAACTGTGTGTGAGAGAAAACTGCAGCCAATCTGAGCACTTTTCAAATCATTTAGAATCCCTTCAGCAAAGGCTTTAACGATCCTGTGAGCAGTGAGTGAGAATCAGCTGTGCCTACTTAGTTGATAACAGTGGCTGAGAGAAAACTGCAGCCAATCTGAGCATTTTTCAAATCATTTAGAATCCCTTCAGCAAAGGCTTCAACGATCCTGTGAGCAGTGAGTGAGAATCAGCTGTGCCTACTTAGTTGGGAACTGTGTGTGAGAGAAAACTGTAGCCAATCTGAGCATTTTTCAAATCATTTAGAATCCCTTCAGCAAAGGCTTCAACGATCCTGTGAGCAGTGAGTGAGAATCAGCTGTGCCTACTTAGTTGGGAACTGTGTGTGAGAGAAAACTGCAGCCAATCTGAGCACTTTTCAAATCATTTAGAATCCCTTCAGCAAAGGCTTTAACGATCCTGTGAGCAGTGAGTGAGAATCAGCTGTGCCTACTTAGTTGGGAACTGTGTGTGAGAGAAAACTGCAGCCAATCTGAGCATTTTTCAAATCATTTAGAATCCCTTCAGCAAAGGCTTCAACGATCCTGTGAGCAGTGAGTGAGAATCAGCTGTGCCTACTTAGTTGGGAACTGTGTGTGAGAGAAAACTGCAGCCAATCTGAGCACTTTTCAAATCATTTAGAATCCCTTCAGCAAAGGCTTCAACGATCCTGTGAGCAGTGAGTGAGAATCAGCTGTGCCTACTTAGTTGGGAACTGTGTGTGAGAGAAAACTGCAGCCAATCTGAGCATTTTTCAAATCATTTAGAATCCCTTCAGCAAAGGCTTCAACGATCCTGTGAGCAGTGAGTGAGAATCAGCTGTGCCTACTTAGTTGGGAACTGTGTGTGAGAGAAAACTGCAGCCAATCTGAGCACTTTTCAAATCATTTAGAATCCCTTCAGCAAAGGCTTTAACGATCCTGTGAGCAGTGAGTGAGAATCAGCTGTGCCTACTTAGTTGGGAACTGTGTGTGAGAGAAAACTGCAGCCAATCTGAGCATTTTTCAAATCATTTAGAATCCCTTCAGCAAAGGCTTCAACGATCCTGTGAGCAGTGAGTGAGAATCAGCTGTGCCTACTTAGTTGGGAACTGTGTGTGAGAGAAAACTGTAGCCAATCTGAGCATTTTTCAAATCATTTAGAATCCCTTCAGCAAAGGCTTCAACGATCCTGTGAGCAGTGAGTGAGAATCAGCTGTGCCTACTTAGTTGGGAACTGTGTGTGAGAGAAAACTGCAGCCAATCTGAGCACTTTTCAAATCATTTAGAATCCCTTCAGCAAAGGCTTTAACGATCCTGTGAGCAGTGAGTGAGAATCAGCTGTGCCTACTTAGTTGGGAACTGTGTGTGAGAGAAAACTGCAGCCAATCTGAGCATTTTTCAAATCATTTAGAATCCCTTCAGCAAAGGCTTCAACGATCCTGTGAGCAGTGAGTGAGAATCAGCTGTGCCTACTTAGTTGGGAACTGTGTGTGAGAGAAAACTGCAGCCAATCTGAGCACTTTTCAAATCATTTAGAATCCCTTCAGCAAAGGCTTCAACGATCCTGTGAGCAGTGAGTGAGAATCAGCTGTGCCTACTTAGTTGGGAACTGTGTGTGAGAGAAAACTGCAGCCAATCTGAGCATTTTTCAAATCATTTAGAATCCCTTCAGCAAAGGCTTCAACGATCCTGTGAGCAGTGAGTGAGAATCAGCTGTGCCTACTTAGTTGGGAACTGTGTGTGAGAGAAAACTGCAGCCAATCTGAGCACTTTTCAAATCATTTAGAATCCCTTCAGCAAAGGCTTTAACGATCCTGTGAGCAGTGAGTGAGAATCAGCTGTGCCTACTTAGTTGGGAACTGTGTGTGAGAGAAAACTGCAGCCAATCTGAGCATTTTTCAAATCATTTAGAATCCCTTCAGCAAAGGCTTCAACGATCCTGTGAGCAGTGAGTGAGAATCAGCTGTGCCTACTTAGTTGGGAACTGTGTGTGAGAGAAAACTGCAGCCAATCTGAGCATTTTTCAAATCATTTAGAATCCCTTCAGCAAAGGCTTCAACGATCCTGTGAGCAGTGAGTGAGAATCAGCTGTGCCTACTTAGTTGGGAACTGTGTGTGAGAGAAAACTGCAGCCAATCTGAGCATTTTTCAAATCATTTAGAATCCCTTCAGCAATGGCGCGCCCGTGCCTTGCGGGCCCGCGCCTGAGGGCCTCGCAAGAGGGCCCTTTGGCGTGGCCCTTAGGCGGTGGACCGTGCGGGACCCACTATCTGCTGCTATATGCTTATTCTATATGCTTATTCTGCTCAGCGATATGCTGTTTGTAGTTAATGTAAGGTAATGTAATGTAAGTTATGTACTGTGTTCCCTGTTTGTACTCCTAGTGTTTTGTTGTGATGTAATGATAATGCAATGTATGTTTCCCTCACCTTTGTTTAACTCTGTGCTGTATTAACCGCTTTGATTGAAGGAAAAGGCGGGATACAAAACATGTTAAATAAATAAATAAATAAATAAATACATAAGATAAAATACTATAACTCACACATGATCCTGCAAAATATAGGCATGAGCATTTATACCTGTCATAGGGCAGGCATAAGTCCTTGCAACTACTGTAGTTTTTACTTATACCACTTAACGACCATATTTTATAAGTATGTGCATGCTACAGTTTATAAAATAGGCCTCATATACATGAGTATGAATGTGCATTAACTCAGCAGAAGTTTATATCACCCTCTCAGAGTACATGTACATAGTTACACTCTCTCCGGAGTAGGAGTAAATGTGTACCTCTGCTCCTCCCAAATTATTGCCCTGAAAAGGCCCATTCCTAGGCACTGTCTTTCCATGCACCTTCTTTTCATGTGCATATCTGCTTGTGCAAATTTATATAAGCTCTTTTATGCATGTAAAATGGGCTTTACGCATGGATAAAGCTTAGTAGTAAAACAAGGTGGCAAGGCTTTTTATTAAGTATGTCAGTCAAAGAAGGAAGTGCAGAATTAGGACTGTAAAACTGAGAGGAGAAAAGGAGAAACGTGTGGAGGATAATAATGAAAAAGCAGAAATGTGCAGTATCTATTGAACAAGGATTTGGAAAAAATAGAGAGTTGGAAGTGATTCTTATGGGAGTAGTGTGGATGTAGTTGAGAATGTGTTTATGGAAATACCAGTACAATGTCACATGGGGCCATGGCAGATGCATGCCTAAACGTGGCTGGGTGGAGGGGGGACACCAGTTTGTTAGTCGTACAGGGCACATTTCTAGCTTGGTACAGTCCTGGCCACATGGGTCCTGACCCTACCAATACAGTGTATTTTGCCCGGTAGCAGGAAGTTGAAACCCTTAAGTTCCTGCTACAGCTCCAGTTTTAAGGGGCTCCAACATCACGGCCTGCAGCACTGCTGTATGCCCACGGACAGACTGCTCCAGCTGGCTAAAGATCATGGTCAGCATGGTGCATATGTCCATGGGAGCAGCCTGTTCTGCGGGTCAAAGAGCAAAAGAGAGCAGTGATCGGTCTGCAGTGCTGGCCCCATGCTAACAGTTACTGCAGGACAAAGCATGCAGTTAACACATGCTGTAACCTGCGTTAACTTCTTAGCACACTTCGGTAAAAGGGACCTTAATTTAAAGAACCTAAAATTATTACTTGGGGCTCCATAGTCAGAAAAATATGTTAGTTATTTAATTATGTTAAAATCTTATCTACAACTTACCAGATGAAGGCATGTCCAAAGAGGTCTATAATACATAAAGGGCCCAATTTTCAAATAGGCAGGCTATGAGCTGCGATGGCACATAGGTTGTCTGTTGACCCCCTTAACCCGGATTTTCACTTCTGTGGCAATGGAAGTGAAAATCCAGGTTATGCTGGATGCGCCTATCTTTAAGGCGCAGAGGGCTACATGGGTAGCATCAAAAATTGCTGCTACCCATGTAGCCCTTTCCTCCACCCCTGTTCCACCCCAGAATGCCCCTAACATGCCCCGATACTACCCACATAGCATCTGGGCACATTAGGGACTTATCCAGGATGTTCGAAGGGCACTACCCATGTAGGCCTTTACAAGGGTAACTAGCGAAGTTATCCGTGTAAATGCCTTCCAAAATCAGGCCCAAAATAAGTAGAAAAATACATAAAAGCAATCACATAAACAATATCTTCAACATTAGCAGATCCAAAGGACAGCAGCGACCCATCCCTATGCTATAGTTATCCAGCTTACTGAACAGAAGCTCCTAACATTAACTCCCAACTTAGGTATGTCTATTGAGGGGCTCAGCTGTTTGTAATACCAGTATTAATTAATACTTTGTATTATTAGGATCTACATCTTAAATTAGATGCATAAAAAGTGGAATGTATTTATAAAGATTACTGGAAAGAGATTGTCCCCCTTACACATATTTGCAATATAAATTTATTAGAAAAATCTTATATAGTTGTTTTAAGCTTTCTTGCTCGATAATAGCATATTTTATGCATCATTAAATATACATCTGTAAACATTCAGTCATCTTTAAAGAAACTAAAATAAAAACATTATTAGGCAACCGAGAAACAGATTTACCATCTTAAGTGGTCCTTATTTAGTGGTTTGATCTCTTGTGGTAGTTCCATGAGACTACTACTAAGGTCACTCAGGACCATTTTGACCACATAGCCAGATGGGGCAGGTGTGACTGGGGATCACTTCTTCTCCAGTCACTAAAATACTAGGTAAACCCCCTATAAGTTCCAGGGAGGTATTTAGGGGTAAGGGCATGGTAGAGCCTACAGAAGTGGGAGGGGAACTCTTTCAGGGGGGTACCTTTTTTGAGATGGGGATTGGTGGATCTTATTTGATACATCAGCCCCTTCAAGATGGCAGGCCATGTTCTAATTGCCCCATGCTGTCAGGCAAGAAAAATAATAACTTAATACTCCTTGTCAGGGTCGGCACAAGGGGATGAGGCACCCTAGGTGAACTTCAACCCTTGCACCCCCTCCCCCGAGGTACCCATTGCTGCTACCTCTGCTGCCCCTCTCCGGGACCTGCAGCAGTGGCAATGGCCCCAAGTAGCCTTGTGGAGCTTATCTTACAACTTGAGCTCCGCTGGGCTGTTTGCTTCCACCCCCTTGGACTGCCCGATGCCGACTTCCTGTCTGCATGTTGTGGTTACACCTCTCCTCAAGAAACAATCCCTTGATCCTACCTGTCCTAATCAATCCATTTCTCTCCTCCTCTTTATTTTTAAACTACTTGAACACGCAGTTCACTGCTGCTGTCTTGTCTTTCTCTCCTCTCAGTCCCTTCTGGATCCACTGGAATCTTTCTTTTGCGCTCTACATTCTACTGAGATGACTCTTGCCAAAGTCTCCAATGACTTGTTCCTCACCAAATCTAAAGACCTTTACTCGGTCCTCATCCTTCTTGACCTTTCTGCTGCTTTTGACACTGTTGATCAGCACCTTCTCCTCTATAACTTGTCATCACTTGAATTTAGGGGTTTTGCCCTATCCTGGTTTTCTTCCTATCTCTCTCATCACACTTTTAGTGTATGTTCTGGTGGATCCTTCTCTACTGCTATCCCACTTTCAATTGGTGGACCCCAGGGCTCTGTCTTGGAACCTCTCCTTTTCTCTCTCTACACTCAGCCCCTTGGTGCACTCTCCTCCCATGGTTTTCAGTACTGTCTCTATGCTGATGATTCCCAGATCTATCTCTCTGAATCTGAAATCTCTCCAAGAAATCCAGTCCCGGATCTCTACTGCTTATCTGACTTTAGTACCTGGAAATCTCAACACCATCTGAAATTGAACATGGCTAAAACTGAGATCCTTATCTTTCCTCCTAAGCCAACATCCCTCCTTTCCCCTTTCTCTATTTCTATTGATAACATTCCATTCCCCCTTATTTACTCACCTCGTAAACTTGGGCTCATTGTTGACTCCTCCCTGTGGCGTTTTTCTTTATAACATTAGCAAAATTTGTCCTTTCCTTTCTGAACACTCTCCTACGACCCTTATCCATTCTCTTCTGACCTCCCATCTAGACTATTGCAATATCCTCTTTGCTGGTCTTCCTCTGAATCATCTCTCCCCACTTCAATCTGTTCAAAACTCAGCTGCACAGCTAATCTTCCACCAGTGTCACTATGCTCATGTCACCCCTCAAGTCACTTCATTGCCTTCCTATCCATTTCCACATCCAGTTCAAACATCTATTACTGAGCTATAAATGTACTCATTCTGCTGCTGTTCCTCACTACCTTTCCTCTCTTATCTCTTCCTATACCCTCCTCGGGAACTCTGCTCTTCTGGCAGATCTGTTCTATCTGTGCCCTTCCACGCCAGCTCTAGACTTTGGTCTTTCTACCTTGCTGCTCTCTATGCCTGGAACAAACTACCTGAGTCGGTACATCAGGTTCCATCTGTGGCCCTGTTCAAATCCAGGCTAAAAACTCATTTTGAGACTGCTTTTGGTTCCTGATTCCCCTAGTCTCCTGTTTACCTCCTATGTCTTTCCCTACCATTTCCCTAGATATATCCTAGTCCCCAGCTATTGTGTTGTCTGCCTTGACTGTTGTGTTGTCTGTCTTGACTAGACTGTAAACTCTTTTGAGCAGGAACTGTCTCTTACATGTCTCCGTACATCTCTGCATATGACTTGTAATGCTATGCAAATGCTAAGTAGTAGTAGAAGTAGTAGTAGTAGAGGTCCGAGGGGCAGAAGCAAATAGCCCCATGGTGCCAAAATTGTAAGATAAATACCACGGGGCTCTCTGTGGACATTGCCACCACTGTAGGTCCCAAAAGGGGTGACAGCAGCATCAATGGGTGCACCTGGAGGACCGGCACTCTAGGCAACCACCTAGTTCGCCTAAAGGTAGCACCAGTTCTGCTCTGTGTCTCCTCTTTTAAAAAGGTAAACAAATTGGATAGAAAAACATGACGAATGAGAAAATTTCCTGTTCATTTCCTTGAAATGGATCAAATGGCCATATGCTTCAGAAATCTTTTTTTTTTCATTCATTTAGGATCCATTCTAATGTATGAGGCCAGTTACAGTGTCATAAGAACATAAGAAAAGCTAGCCCAGGTCACAAACAGATACCCAAAGATACATTTATTTCTCCTGCTTATGTCCACATATGAACAATGGCTTTCTCAAGTCTACTTCGCTAATAACCTTTTATGGACTTTTCCTCCATGAACCTGTCCTAATCTCTTTTCAACCCCTTTAAGTTTATCTTCTTGACTGTATCCTCTGGCAACAGATTCCACAGATAAAGAAAAGCTTTCTACGATGCGTTATCAACTTTCTGGTTAATATTTTTATGGAGTGGGTAATTCTGTACAGGGCTGATGGAAAGTTATGTGCTAGTATTGCATGTAAATCCCTAGATTAAAGGACTAATTTGGTGAATGAATACTTCAGCTCATGCTTTAAATAGTTGCAATTCTTTAAGCATGTGCTTTATAGTTTATGATTTATGGTTTTAGGCACTTGATATACCGCCCTTTACTATTTGTATCAGAGCGGTTTACAGATATATGCTAACAGGCACTTTTTATTCCCTCGTCCCCAAAGGGCTCACAATCAAAGGCAATTAGGCATTCACTGGCAAATTGTATATACTTTTGGCTTTGGTATAGTGCACAGGGGCAGAACTTGGGTAGAGTGTAGGTGGAGCCTAAATTTACATGTGTAAGTTATAAAATATTATGAATTGCTTGCATTACTGACCAATCTAGGTGCAAGCATTCACTTCTACTCTAAAGCAGGCATAACTACTGCACCTAGTTTAAGGTGCTTCTGTACGCCCCTATTCTATAAAGTATGCATGCACTTTACTTTATAAAATAGGCCCCACATATGTGTATGGCGATGCGTGTTAGCTGTGTGAGAGTTTATAGAATTGCCCTCAGAGTGTCCTTTGATTTGTGTTGTCTGAGAGGGTAAACGACCATTGTTTATGTAACTACTACATTCCACTCATGGTTTTATGAACTTCTGTCATATTCCTTCTCAGTTATCTTTTAACCTGTTTAGCTTTTCTTCTAAAGGGAGGTGTTCTATTTCTTTATCTTTTTCAACATCCTTCTCTGAACCTTTTCTAGTTCTGCTATATCTTCTTTGAAATGGGGTGATCAGATACTCAAGATGCTGTCATACCAGGGACCTATTCAGAGGCATAATGATATATTCAGTTTTGTTTTTCATTCCATTAATGCATGCCACTCCTTTTTTTTTTACTAATACTGAGTGATATGGAGAAAATCACGTTTTTGCCGTCATAATGGAAATCCTGTTTTTCTCCATATCACTCAGTATTAGTAAAAAAAAGGAGCGGCATGCATTAATGCGGCCAGTTCTGGTTTTTTAGGCCTTCAGGTCTTAATTAAATTGATTAAAAGGGAGACCCACTACGGGAGAGGATTTCCTCTCAAGGTGTGTAATCGGACAAAAAAATTGATACATATGTTGGGTTACACTGGTTTGTTTGTTAAGAAGATAAAAGTTTCATGGTATGAAGTCATCTTGATATAGGAATAATCATGTCCTGGCAGTGTCCCAGTTTTTATACTATTTCCTTTCTTATTTGGTCTTGTTTTATTTGGTTCTTTTATGTGTCAAATATGTGTGTGTATATAGTCCAAAGCCATTGAACTGGACACTTTTATTTTTGAGATATTGGACATTAAGGGGTATGTTTACTAAACAGCGTTAACATCGCAGAGGCGATGATATCGCGCAATAATGGTACATTACCGTGCGAAAACATCACGTATCGCGCAAGAACGTCTCTGCCGGCGTTAAGGCGCACAGAGGGTGGAGTAAGGCTCCCCAGAGGGCGGAGTAAGGCACCCCAGGGGCGGAGATAAGGGGTCAATGGGTGGAGAATGGGTGGGGAGAGGCTCCATGCACACTAACGCTGTGAAATGAAGGTCTGAAAATTAGTGCCAGTGAAAACCTTGCGCTAGAGGCACATTTGCAGAAGAGAGAAACCATTCCAGTCAGCAATGTACAGCAAAGGCAGGGAGACCAAGAAAAGTGATAGTTGTGATACATGTGCAGTAACAAAACATGCAAAAAACAGAAAGATAATGACCAGAACCAAAATAGAAATACAAAACACCGAGCTGGCCAATAGAAAAAACAATGATAAACGGTAATCAACACTACCCATAAAGAATAAAAAGGAAGATGTCACTTTTGAAGGGTTCCCCTACAAAGTGAATGTCCCAACATTGATAGTGTTGATGAGGGTTTGCTGTGGTGTATATTGGGCAGCTTGCTTATGTAGCTTTCACATGTGCAGCAACAGCAGAGCAGCCACATAGGAAAGGGCACTATGGTGATGGTGTAAATGGGGTACAGGGGGCTGCAGGTGGCACATGCAGTGGGCCAGCTGGGGCACAGTGTGGACTAGGCAAATGCCTACCTGGCACATAGGAATGCAGAAACTGAGAAGCAGCGAGACAGCAACTGACCAAGGGCAAACATGTCCACGAGTGTGTGTCCCACAGTGCCCCAATGGACATTGCCCAGTAGGTACCCAAAAGCGCATATAACATTGGCAGGCGGTGCCGGGGTGAAGCATGGATGGCTATGTAGGCACCCCTGCCCCAGATCCCACACCATAGGCAGCCACCTACCAGCACACTGGATGGCCTGGGACTGCGCACCACCAGCACCACCGGCATAAGGGCATGTCAGCATGGTGGCGGAGGGGTGCTGGTGGTGGAGGGGGCAGTGGCATCTGCCCACAGCAGACCAAGGCCAAATCCTGTTTAGGTGGGTGCCGTGCACTGCAAAAGACAAGGTCTGTCTGACAAACAATAATGGTATCCCCAGGGAATGACCTCCCTCTGTGGCAACAGCTTGGTGCAACACACACAGCCAGTGCTTTCAGGAGCAGAAGGTCACAGGTTCAAGTCTCAGCTGTGGCTCCTGCAGACCATGCCCTTATATTTTACCCAGTACTAAACTGTGGTAATATAGAAGGAACCTTTATTGCAGATAAAATAAACACACCATCAATGCCTATATTTTACCCTACAGAGCACAAACACCATAGACATGTGTAGTCCCTAGAACACAGTTTCCCCAACTGCAGTCCTGGAGGGCCAAACACCATTCAGGTTTCATGCTGTCCCTAAGAAATATGCTTGAGATGTATTTGTATGCACTTCCCCCATTGTATGCAAATGTATCCTATGCATATTAATTAGGAACAGCATGAAAACCTGAACCGTGTATGGCCCACCAGGACTGGAGTTGGGAACCTCTGCCCTAGAGCAGCGGCCAACAGGGGCACAAACACCCACACCCACAGGCTCCACTATCCAACGGCTCATGAAGAGTCAGGCTGTCGGGCCCTGCGCGGAGCAGCATCTCCCAATACTGGTACCTGCATTCCTTAGCAATGCCGTCTTAACCTTGGAAACACGTTCCACATATATCAAAAGGCTGCTATGATTAATGTCAGCTAACAAATCCTATGTTAAACACAATTTGTTGACAGAGATTCATCATAGCAACCTTTCTGATATCTGTGGAGTGTATTTCAGTTCTTGTTTCTGACAGTGTTTACCACCCCAGGGAGTGCCCCTATTGAGTACCATAGCCATGCCTGCACTGTGCCCAGGACTGGTGTGGCGGCCAGGGCTGCCAACCACTTCTATCTTTGCATAATGCTGAAATAGGTGTGGGAGTGTGTGTATGTCTACCCAGTGTTTTGTGGCTGCCTACACCTTACTGAGCCCCCTATGCTTGCACTGTCTCCAGTGTTAGACTGCCAATGTGCATAATGAGGAGCAAGGTACTGTGGGTATGGTATGGATACGGTGTCCTGAGTAGGATGCATCTGCACAGGGCATAGGGCAATGTCTGGGACATTGTAGTGCCCGGCCACCACCTGCATGGGCAGGGTGGCCACAGCATGTTATGCTGGGAGGTCACTCTCACCCTGACTGAGCAGTGACCACGGCATGGCTAGTTTCCCCCATAGTGCTATGCTGTATTTCTCTCACATGATATCTATGGGTTCTCTTTTCTGGGGTCCAATCACTAACATGCCTGCTTAGTGTGTGTACTCATATCTCATTTTTGGGTGCACACAGTTTCTCCAGGAACATGCACTATGTGCTAGTTAGCAGACTGTCTGCAGTTAGCATGTGTATGGCCAGAGGCTAACTGTGCCCTCTGCTGGTGATTATCAGATAATGGTGGGGGGCAGCTGAGCTTTCCCAGGCCTACTGCCAGTGCCCTATGTAATGTGTACATATAAAGTTCCTAGATGAAATAAATGACTGCTTCTTGGAGCAGCTGGTTCATGAACTGACCAGAGGGGAAGCCATATTAGACCTAGTCCTTAGTGGAACACCAGATCTAGTGCAAGAGATAAGGTTGTTGGGGCCACTTGGCAATAGTGATCATAGCATGATCGCCTTTGATTTAATTAGTGGAGGAGGGATAGTAAGAAAATCCACAGTACCTTTTAACTTTCGAAAGGGAGACTATGATAAAATGAGGAAAACAGTTAAGAAAAAACTAAAAGGAGCAGTTGCAAAGGTTAAAGATGTACATCAGGCTTGGCTGTTGTTGAAAAATACTATCTTGGAAGCCCAGACCAGCTGTATTCCACGCTTTAAGAAAAGTGGAAGGAAGTCCAAAAAACTGCCAGCATGGTTTAAAGGTAAGGTCAGAGAGGCTGTTGTTGCCAAAAAAGCATCTTTCAGGAAATGGAAAAAAGAGCCAAACGACCAAACCTGTAAACAGCACAAGCACTGGCAAGTCAAATGCAAGGCATTGATAAGGCAGGCAAAGGGAGAATTTGAGAAGAAGCTTGCTGCGGAAGCAAAAACGCGAAGAAAAGACCTTTTCAAGTACATTCGTAGCAAAAAACCTGTGAGAGAGTCAGTTGGTCCATTAGATGATAAAGGGGTTAAAGGAGCACTAAGAGGCGACAAGGCGATAGCGGAGAGACTGAATGAATTCTTTGCTTCAGTCTTTACTGAGGAAGATGTAGGGATGTTACCCATGACTGAAGTGGTATTTAAAGGTGCGGAAGAATTGAAGGAAATATCGATACATCGGGAAGATGTATTACAACTATTAGATAAACTGAAGAGTAGCAAATCACCTGGGACGGATGGTATACATCCAAGGGTGTTGAAAGAACTGAAATATGAGATTGCAGACCTGCTATTAGTAATCTGTGAACTATCATTAAAATCATCTCTAATACCTGAAGATTGGAGGATCGCCAATGTAACACCAATTTTTAAAAAGGGTTCCAGGGGTGATCCGGGAAACTACAGACCGGTGAGCCTGACATCAGTACTGGGAAAAATGGTAGAAACCATCATAAAGAATAAAATTACTCAGCATATAGATAGTGTCATGCTGCCGCCCCAGAGGCCAAGGTTGGTATGGGCAGGTCAGATGGACATGAGAGTTTTTTATATATTTTGAATTTGGTCCTTCTGTAAGAGGTCTTGGTAATGTTCCCAGGACCTACCGAGGGCCAAAGTTCAAGAGAACACACTAGCCAGAATGTAGGGAAAATAAGGCTTTATTTCCCTTTAAGCACAATGGTTCAAGTTATGGGAGACTACTTCAACACACTGAAAGAAACCTTGCTTCAGGCAACAAAAAGAAAATATATTCACACTTGCTTTGTTTAACTGTTGCTTCACAGTACTTGGCATAAACAAACTTTACAGGCATTCGTTACTGTTCACTGTTTTATGTTTCATGCACAGACCTTAGGCTACCTGCCTGACAGTAGCTACAGTCCATCGGGGTTTCAGGTGGGTCTTCGTTGAATTCCACCTGCATGGGCTGAGTATCAGACAGCTGTGAATCAGTGTCAGTAAACTCTTGAGGAGTGTACTGAGGTTTCTCATATAACACATTTACTAGCTTCCAATGTTCAGCATTCAAGTCAGGGCCGCGCCCATGTGAGTGTTTGTTATGGCAGTTACTTCCCCTTGCAGGCTGCCTTATGTTATACAGTCTTTTTACCAAGGGCTTGTGCCCTGTTTCACCAACAGTTTGATAGGGAGGATATACTCCAGTATCTTGTGTTTCCTGTCTTCTTAACTTATATTGCTTATCAGAATAAAAGGGTATTTTACCTTGTTTAGTTGAGTCCCATGGCCTGGTCCCGCTGTAGTTCAGCCTGTCTTGAGCAATAAGCTTTTCACACTCCAGCTGGCCTTCATACAGAGTCACCCCTCTCTCACATTCACACCTTTTACCATTTGAATAAGGAATATTACCATTTGCAGCAAAGACTTCATCCTGGCTCAGATAATGCTTACTGTGTCTTGCATTTATTGCTGCCGGTTCTTCACACCAAACTCTGGGGTTTATTTCTCCCCTTGTGCCTTTCTTTCCAGTACCTCTCAACCAAGGACTCCTGGAACTCTGTGGCCTCGGATTCACTATGCCCTCCTGCCAGGAACTCCTTCCTCTCTGGTGCTCTGGACACTCCTTATGGTGCTCTCCTTCTTGGTTCCTTTCCAGAAGCTCCCTGTGGTGTGACTCTCCGTGGTCTGCTTTTCCTTGATAAGCTTCTTCTTGATATGCCTCCTTTTGGTAGGCCTTCTTTGGTATGCCTCTCCTTGGTCTCTCTCTCCCTGATCTCTCCCTAACTTGTCCTAGCTCCTCCTTTTCAAGTTCCCAGCCTTTCTTCAGGGGAACTCCCCCTTTTCTCCATTGGCTGTTAGGTTGCATTACCTCATCAGCTCTGAGGTGCAGTTCTCTGGGCCTTGGAAGGTCACTCCTGCTCCCTCTATTGGGCTCCTCATAATATTGCAGCTGATGATAAAATCTTTTTTCAGGATTTAAAACCCTTTTTTCTCCCTGAATAGGCTCTGCGGTACCACAATAGTCATGACCTAATGGGAGACAGCCAACATGGCTTTAGACAAGGAATATCTTGTCTTACTAATCTATTATGATTTTTTGAAGGAGTGAATAATCAGGTGGACAAAGGTGAGTCGGTTGATATTGTATATCTGGACTTTCAGAAAGCCTTTGACAAGGTCCCTCATGAGAGACTTTTGGCAAAACTAAAGAGTCATGGGATAGGAGGCAGTGTACTATTGTGGATCAGGAACTGGTTAAAAGATAGAAAGCAGAGGGTAGGGCTAAATGGCCAATTTTCCCAATGGAGAAAGGTGAATATTGGTGTACCCCAGGGATCTGTGTTGGGTCCGCTGCTTTTTGACATATTCATAAATGACCTGGAAAGTGGAATAACGAGTGAGGTTATCAGATTTGCAGATGACATAAAACTATTTAAAGTTGTTAAAACCCAAGAAGATTGTGGAAAATTGCAAGAGGATCTTGATAAATTGGAAGACTGGGCATCAAAATGGCAGATGAAATTTAATGTGGACAAGTGCAAGGTTATGCACCTAGGGAAGAACAACCCAAACTATGGTTACACGATGCAAGGTTCCACATTAGGAACTACCACCCAGGAAAAAGATTTAGGCGTCATTGTGGATACCATGTTAAAACCCTCGGCCCAGTGTGCAGCAGCGGCCAAGAGAGCAAATAGAATGCTAGGTATGATAAGGAAAGGAATGGAAAATAAAACAAAAGATATTATAATGCCTCTATATCGTTCCATGGTGAGACCGCACCTTGAATATTGTGTGCAATTCTGGTCGCCGTATCTTAAAAAGGATATAGCGATTTTAGAAAAGGTTCAGAGAAGAGCCACCAAAATGGTAAAGGGGATGGAAGGATACTCCTATGAAGAAAGGCTAAAAAGGTTAGGGCTCTTTAACCTGGAAAATAGACGGCTGAGGGGAGATATGATAGAAGTCTATAAATTAATGAACGGAGTGGAACGGGTAAATGTAGATCGATTGTTTACCTTATCAGAATATAGAAAGACTAGGGGACATGCAATGAAGCTACAGGGTAAACTATTTAAGACTAATAAAATAAAATATTTTTTCACTCAACGTGTAATCAAACTCTGGAATTTGTTACCGGAGGATGTAGTAAAGGCTGTTAGTATAGCTGGGTTTAAAAAAGGTTTGGACAAGTTCCTGGAGGAAAGGTCCATAAACCATTATTAAGAAGGGACCCAGGATATCAATGCTTGAACCAATACAAGCATTGTGGAACCTGTGTCCCTTGGGGAAACTTCTAGGTACATATGACCTAGATTGGCCACTGTTGGAAACAGAATACTGGGCTTGATGGACCTTGGTCTGAATCAGTATGGCATATCTTATGTTCTTATGTTCTTCATTGACTGCCCTGTAGGGGTGCCTATTCCCCAGCAGGACTGGGGTTGATGGTCCCCTCTACTGCCACCATTGCAGAGATGTAGAACGTGGATCTGTTGGTGGGAGATCCTGTCCCTCACCCTGACCCACAGAGGGCAGGTTGGGTGGTGTTACATAATCTGCTTTTGGGTCCAAACACCACCCTTCATTTATAACATATAACCATGCAACCACACAGGATATGCACTATTCTGGGTGAATCATAGTCCACAAGGGCTATATGTGACTGGGAAATATAGATGGACACAGCTGTATCCTAGGTGTGTCTGCAGGGATTACACCTCACACACTGGCACTGATGGGGACCTGCAGCACAGCCTATCTCAGCCATGCCATGTGCTACGGACCTGGTGCTGGGCACCCCACCTCACCTTCAGGGTGAGCACAGGAACTGCACAATGTTACGGTCTGTAGCTACTCTGTTCCAGTAACACACACAGTCAGTTCCCCCTACCAGGCCGGGGTGCTATAGAGGAGCATACCCCATCTTGTGATCAGATGTAGGCTGCTGATCTGCATGTGCAGTGCATCATGGGTACGGGTGGGTTTACCCTATCCTGGTAACCACAGCAGACAGTTTGTGTGGTGACCTGCAGTCTTTCTGTAGCCAGCCAGCAGTGTGGTAGTAGCTATAGAGATGTAGCCTACTGGTTACTTCAATGACTGTGAAGTCAGAGGTCATGGGTTTGATGTCACAGTGGTGTTCTTTAATATGGCTGTCTGAGGCTTTTCCTTTTACTTTAAATCAGTGATACCAACAGAAACACCCTCACAGTGCCATAGCCTAAGATGTCTCATAAGGCGCCCTATAAGGCGCCCTATAAAGCGCCCTATAAGGCGCCCTATAAAGCGCCCTACAGGGCACATTATAAGGTGCCTTGGTGGACAGGGTGCTTTATAATGTGCCCTATGGAGTGCCTTATAGGGCGCCTTATGCGGCACCTTAGGTTACGGCACTGTGAGGGTGTTTTTGCTGGCAGCACTGATTTAAATTAAATAAGGAAATGCCTCAGACAGCACTGATTTAAATTTTAAAAAGGAAATGCCTCAGACAGTCTTCTTACATAACACCACTGCAGGATGAAACCCATGACCTCTGCTACCACAGTCATTGCAGTTAGCAGTGGGCTACATCTTTATAGCTTCTAATACTGCGCTGGCATGAACTTAGGGTTAACGAGTGTTAACGTGCCACGGCGCCCACTATCACATGATACCCTTTCCTTGCAACCTTACCTCCGGCCTCCCACTACCTTATATGGCATTCTTCACATTAATGCTGCAACTAGCGCCGGTAACATTAAGACGGTTTAGTAAACATACCCCTAAAAGGTTGAACAGCAAGGGTGCCAATAATGTTGACCATGACTGTAAGTCTGAACTTAAGCGGTTTCACTCCTACCTCTCTGAAAGGGAGCAGAAAGTCTTTGTTGGTAATAGGACATCTGATCGGTTCCCTTTGAAGCGAGGGCTTCTGCAAGGTTCATCATTATCCTGTGTTTTTATTTGACATCTATATCTGTCCATTATGTGAGTTGCTGCAAACCCTTCAAATTGAATATTGTTTATTTGCTGATGATCTATGCTTTTCCTTCCCTTTCATAAAGAGATTGTTTTTAGGGGCTCTTTCTGACGTATACTCAAGATGTCATTTTGGCTAGAGGCCTACAGTCTTGAATTCAATATTTCATCTGGCCATTCGTCATTATCAGAGCCTTCAGTTTCAGAAATACTATCCATTGGTTGTTATCAAATTGCTCTTATGCATTAAGTTCACAATTTGGGCATTTTGTTGGATTCTCAGTTGTCTTTTTCTCCTCATATTAGAGGACTGTTGTTAAGGGTATGGTTCTGTCTCCCCATGGATTATTGTAGCACAATTTTGTTTGGCCATCTAACTTCATATCTAAAGCCTCTTTAAAGAGTTCAAAATTCGGTGGCAAGTTTATTGACAGGTGCAAAATTCCAGAACATATTTTGCCCTCTTTAGAGTCACTTCATTTTCTGGATTGACTATGCTAATATTTAAGGTGCTAAAAGTGGGGATTTATGTTCCATTAAACTTTCCTTGGGAGAGTTTTGTTCCCTTATGTTTGCTGAGATCCCAGGGGACCAGGTAGCTAAGATATCCAGCTCCCCCATCTGACTATGGAGTATGGGTTTTGAATCATTGGCTGTCCATAGCAGGCCCATCAGTTTGGAATGGCCTTGCCTTAGACATTCAGGTTTTACAATATTACTTTGTTTTTAGGAAGAAGGTAAAAATATTTTATTTTACGAAGGCATTTAACCAATTGTAGTATAGTACACAGACTGTCTAGAATATTTTTCATTTGTATATTATTATCTGCCTTATTTTATTGATTTGTTATAGTATTATGTTTTAATTATATGATTGTGTTTATGTGTGTTTGTGGATTTCTTAGTTCTTATGTTTTATTGTAAACCGCTATGATCATATAGGATCTGTGGTTTAGAAGCCTTGAAATTGAAATTAAATTCATTGATATTTTATAGAATATGCATGTAAATTGCAGCTGCGCCTGTACTCCATCCAAACTCCAGCACACCTTCTAGTCAGTTTACCACACTATTGAGGGCATCCTATTTTCTGGATGAAACATCTAACAATGACTCTGAAATCTTTGGATATTAGAGACACCTTTTCCTATGAGCAAGAATGTTAATCCCAAGAGAAGGATATTATTCCAATGTAGCTTATCGAGGATGGAAATTTGCAGAAAAAAACATATTGGGCTCATCAAATTCTTTGCCTTATGATTCTATCTTGTTTGCTTAATTGTAAATCGTGCTGAGGGAAAAATCACTTTCAAAATAAAATAGTAAACATTAAAACTAAAAGGAGTTGTTGAAATTACGTAGGATTTTGTACCATATCATTGAAAACAGAAAGAGTTGTTTTACTTGGTATAATCAAACAGACAGTTTACATTCAGCGAAAGTAAAATTTCCATATTTCCTTGCAGCATAAGTTAATTGGTGCTGCTGAATATGTTTCTGATGATAAATAACGAGTACAGAATAACATTAAACAAGTTTATTGATAATTAATAAAAAGCTGTCAAAATTTAGTGCTAACAATTTCAGAAAGAGAAGAGTAAATCAAAAGTCACCATAAAATATTAATACATCAAAGGATGGCAAACTTTCAATTAATACTGAAAATAAATAGAATCCTAAGCATGCAATCACCTTATGTAACAAATTCAGGGAGGTGTTTACTAAAATGTGTTAACCAGCATGAGTTTTAGTGTGTGCTAACCCCATGCAGTAAAAATCCCATGCTAACTGCTCAGCATGGGTTGGGGTGGAATCAGGGCAGGTGAAAGGCAGAGATAGGGCATGAACTGCATTGTTAGCTAGCACACCATATGTTAGCACATGCTACCTGTCACTGCTGCTCATAGCTGGGTGCACTTAACACAACCTCAAGAGTTGGCATTAAGGGTGCCTTCACTACCAGCAAGCAGGTAGCATGGCCACTGGCCAAGGCTAAATGGAAAATAAATTGTGGCTCAGCAATCAATGCCCAAATCGGTACCCCCTAGCCCCTCCCCCATCATTGGCCCCACTCATGTTCCCTGTCCAACCCCAATCACTGCTCCCACACCCAATCACAACTCCCAATAGCAGCATACCCCGTTGCAGAATGCCCATTCCACAACCCCCCTCAGCTGAATATCTGACGCTCCTTTACCCTTGATCTCCCTGTCACTTACCCAAAGGTATCCCTGGCAGCCTAATGTATGAGGCAGGAGTGGTCCTCCTCTTTTCATGCCCCATTGCCACTTATTTCAAAAATTGGTGACTGACCCCTAGCAGTAGTCATATGGTACTACTGCTAGAGGTCAATCTGCAAAATAAGTGCAATCTCTCCTTATTTGGAAGAAGAACAGGTCGGGTGTTCAGCTGAGGAGGGTTGTGTTCTGGGATTCTGGAAAGTGAATGCTAAGCTATGGTGGTAGTGGGGGGTGGTGTGTGTGTGATCAGGAGGAGGGGCAGTGATCAGGGCATTGATAGCTGAGTCATGTTTTTTTTCTATTTAGGTTTAGGAGGTAACGGAGCCTGAGTTAAAGGCACTGACATGTTGGTGCATTCGCATTTAATGTGGGACCATGTGGTATGACTATGTTCTGTGCACTAACTGCAGGGCACTGGCTGACCATGCTCCCAGCAGCTAGCAGCTAGCCTTTGCATATACCATGCATTATTTTTTTTCTTGTAATGTGAGGTAAGTGCAAAGTCTTACAGTACTTTAGTAAACATGCCCGTAAATGTTTGCATAATAAATTAGTCACAGAAATTTATACAAATTTTCACTGCTGGTCCAACTTAAAAAATATTTTCTGACTGTCTAAATGCACGACATAAAATTTACCAAGAATATCAAAGAAAACTTACTAACAAATCATTACCGAACTAAGGGGCTGATCCATTAGTGTCAGTAAACTCTGCTACCCTTACCATACTTTTTTTAGTAAAATAGTCCCATTTTAAATAATGAATAGGGGCCCTATTTATAAATAATTGCCCGGCCAAAACCTGGAAGTGCCAGAGATGTACCCAATTCTGCTGCTGTGGGGCCCAGACATACCCACAATGGCAAAATTATGGATATAGACATCTGGACGGACACCCTATTCCTGATTTTGAGTCAAAGCACAATGTTCATTGCCTGTTAATATGAACAGAAGTAAGGAAATTTCAAACCAGTTCACTGTTGTGAAAGAGAGATCTTCACATACAGAGAAGAAGCAGACAATGGGACAGCTGGCCAATTTCCCAGACTGGGACTTGTCTATAAAAGACACAGAGCCATTGTTCTCTGTGCATCAGGAAAACCTGGGATGTGTACCACAATCCCTTCCTGACTGCAGTCAAAAGCCAAAGTTTAAAACATTTCTTCCTGGTTCACTGCCAGTGATGCTGCTTTTACGTATTGACAGGAAAAATAAATTGCTTGCCCATACCTAAAAGAAATTAAAACATGCTTACAAACAGACTAGGAAAGGTCCTGTGCATGTAAGGCTTAAATGTGATGTACCTGAAGTATTTTCAAATTCACAAATCTTTGAACCTCTCTTTTCTGCTGAGAAATCTTGCAGTCAAGAATGCAACAGTCTGAATTTGATTTCAGCTACTTTCAGTGTGGGATCTTTTGACACCCGTCATGTTCCACCACTGCCAGTTATGCAAAAATGTTCATGATTTAACTAATCATGTATTTTTCTTCTTTGTTCATAGGTTCCTGAGAAGATTTTCTTAGTTTAAAAAATTGCTTTAAAGACATTCCTAAGGGAGTGCATACAGAGATGTAAAAATTCTAGAAAGATAATGTACATTTCTGAGGTCACCTGACCACATAAAAATAAAAGGTTTTGCTTAGTTCCTATAGGAAACTAAGGGGCTTGTTTACAAAGTCGTGGTAGCGGTTTCCGATTGTTATCGGAGCCGCGGCCCCATTGAAATCACTAGTCTAGAAATCAATGGGGCCGCGGCTCCGATAACGATCAGAAACCACTACTGCGGCTTTGTAAACAAGCCCCTTAGTTTCCTATAGGAACTAAGCAAAACCTTTTATTTGTAAACAAGCCCCTAAGAGTTCCATTTGTGGCTACATCTGGACCGAAGTGAATTTATAAGTACTCTTAAGATGGAGTGCAAGTGTGATTCTTATTCCATGGACTAAGGAATATCATCCCACATGGAATGTCCAAGTTAAGTTACTAGCCTCTGAGCTTTAGAGAAAGGTTTTATAGAGATAGGGGAAATTATACTGACAAGGGTTCGATCTAACTCATTTGCTGTTTGTGAATATTTCCTATACAGCTTTCTACCTACCTACACCTGAAGGGAAAAGTTAATTACCCTGTTATCCAAGTTCCAATCCCTGTTCAAATGTAAATGCATTTTCAGTAACCCTGAATGCATATGTTCCGTTTTGATGTACACCGCACTGATGATAATAGCGCGGTATAAAAGAAATGCTAAATAAAATAAATAAATAAATAAATAAAGGTGCATAATTTTTGGAGTCTATAAGTACTCATTTACATCTGAATTCAATTGTCATTTCCTAGAGCTCACAAACCTCCAAAAGGTGTTTGACTTTATTTTGTACCTAGTTTGAAATGAAGTAAAAATCTTTAACTTCCATTTCTAATTGTTCTCTGTAAGAGATCTTGGTTCAACACGTTATCCTTGCTTAGTCAGTCTCATTAGACACCAAGCACATGCATAGTTAGTGAAGTATGGAATTTTGGAGCCACACACGAGGACAACCTCTTGGTTCAAATGATTTTAAAACGTCTTCTGTTAACCATACTTTTGATTTTATGAGCCTATAAGTAAAGGATATTTATAGAAGAGAAGAGAGACATTCTTGAACCTTTAGAGATGCAGAAATGTACTAAATAATTCCATCCTTTACTGTATTCTTTACTATATGAAATAACAAATACTAACATAGCCTGTTTATTTTATTTTACAGATGGAGAATCAAATCTTGAAGGTCCTGGTCCTGATTTTGCTGACAGTGAGATATGAAGTTGCCAAATTTATAAAGCCTGGCCTGCCTTCTGGTGTTGAGCTGCAGGATCCCCCTGGATTCCTGATCACACAGACTCAGATTGTCACACAAAAAGTCTTTCTGTCACTGGACCCACAACATGTTTTACAGAAAAACTTTATTTCTGATATACGCATACCTAACACACGACAGTGGTTAAAAGCACACATGGACTATGCCACTGCTAATATACAGAATATCTTGAGCCAGTTTGAAAAGGTTATTATCCAACCCATACAACAAGAACCCATACAGCAAAGAGGTTAAGGGAAAGTGCAGAAGGGGTCAAGGGGAAGTGTAGCATAAACTAACTGTGAACTGCTATGCTTTCCTTGGAGGTGGGATTATAGTTCCCTCCCCAAGTCTTGCTGGGTACCTTCACATGGTATAAAATCTATACTGAATCCAAAGCAAGGCAATGCTACAATTGAAGTATGGTAGGAATGAAAAAGAAAAATATATATTGGCCGCACGTCGCCCAGGATAAAATGGTGCCCACCCATAGCTTATGCAATAGGGCTAACAATGGTGGTTGTGATAGTGCAAGCACTGCAGATGTAGATAAAGGCCATGGTGAGCATGTTTGCAGACCCACTGTGGCAGGAGATAAACCACTGAAATGAATGAAAATGTTAAGAGGATTAACTATGATTAAGTGGACTTCTGCAGATAAGGAGGAGATAATGTACTGCTACTTTTATGCTATAAACCCTATATTTAAATCAAGAGAGTATACAAGGGGAATCCACCAAAAATTGGAAGAAAGAGGAAAATTGCCACAAGAAAGACTGCAAAAAGCAATGGATGAAAATTTAAGATCTTTAATTTTGCAGATCAAAGCAAAGAAGTATGTGGATGATAAAATCTTGAAGCAACTAAGAGCTTCCATGGAAAGAGAAATACAGGGAGGAGTAGGCGACCTGGGTGAGAGTACCAGAAGGAAGGAATACGCAGAAACAGAAAGAGTAGTTGAGGAGGAGATGGAGCTTGGAGATCTGGAACTGCAGGAGAGTCAGGTAACTATAGGACAGATCAACAAATCAAATGAAGAAGGAGAAGAAAGGGAGGAGAGAGACCAAGAGGTTGAGGAATTCAAGATTGAACTCCTAGTATATATGGGAAAAGATGTATATGCTGGGTTTCAGGCAAGAGAAAGATTACCCAAATTAAATTTAACACCTAAGGTTAAAAGTATGATTACAAAGATGAACAAGGCCATATCCAGTATAAATAGACCATCTGTTGATATTACTAAAGTAAATCAAATACGGTATTGTGCAGCTAAAATTATTATTGCAAGAATAATACCAGCTAAAATTCAGGGCCAGAAGAAAAAGAAAACAACAGTTCCTCTTTGGAAAAATCCCACTGTCATTGAGTGCAGAAGTATCCCTGACAGACGGGTGCCTAAAAGGTTTCAGTTTATCAAAGATATTAAGGAAGATCCAAGACATTAAGCTGAAGCATGCTGCATTAACAGACGAAGATCTGAAATTTATGTTCCAACAATAAATTGAAAATAGCAGCAGAAGCGCAAAAACTGCAAAGATATGAAGAAAACCAAAAAGAAAGATATAAACACAAGCTATTTAGAGTGAACCCAAACAGTTAACATTGCTCTACTCAGACCTAGTGAATTGCAAAAATCAATTGTTCATGCAACCAGACTTAACACCACAATAGCTCATTACAGGAAAAATATTTCTCCTTCCAAGAGGAAACCAAAGTAATACTCCCAACAATTATAGACCAATAACTTGTCTATCTACAATCTATACACTGTCCACTGCAATAGATGCAGACAGACTATATGATCATATCGAGCCCAATAACATCAATCACAATAGAGCAAAAGGGCAACAAGAAAGGGGTATATGGCACCAAATGTTGAATAAGACCATCATGGCCAGCGCTAAGAAAAGTAGAAATTTCAGCATAGCATGGATTGATTATAAGAAAGTTTTTCACAGCGTCCTACACTCATAAATAATAAATTGTCTTGGAAGGTATAAAATAAATCCTGGTTTGATAGAGTACATTAAGTTCACCATGACAATGTGGCAAAACACACTCTTTTTGAAATATGAAGATGGTCAGTATATCATTCCTAACATCAGGATCCAGCGAGGAATAATTTAGAGGGATTCCCTGTTGCCCCTTCTATTTTGTGTGGCATTTAATCCAACGAGTACTCTAATCAATTCTTTGGGATATGGATTTAGCATGAATCCTAAAGAAGGTAACAACCCAGAAACAACATCTTATTTATTATTTGTAGACGATCTGAAGCTCTATAATTCCAGTGATCAACAATTAGCAGAGCAGCTCCGTGTGGTGAAAAGCTTTTCTAATGACATCAGGATGACCTCTTCAAGGAATTAGATCAACAAACAAGTAAAGACAAGTGGCAGATGCACAAACACAGTGGGAAATACAGATTGTTACTGCAAGAATCCTTTGTTGATCAAGAACAGACATATGCATGGTTAAGGAAGGGTAAACTGAAACCGAAAGATGAGAGATTGATAGTTGCAGCCCAGGACAGCGGTTTACAGATGAGATAGTTTACAGGGAACATTGAAAAAAACAGTAATACAGACATATGTCAATTCTGTAAGAAAGACCTGGAAACAGAGACTCACCGCATAGCTGGCTGTGAAGTTCTGATGGCAGAAAATTTCTATACAGAAAGACATAATAAAGTAGTATGCCTCATCCATTGGAAACAATGTAAACACTACAACATCACTGTGCCCAAAAAGCACTGGGATCATGGCCCTAAGAGAATTACAGAGAATGAGGAGGTTATGATCACCTGGATACTCCCATTTCGACCGATAAAAAGCTGGAATGTGAGGAAGCCAGATATAGTGGTTAAGGAGAAAAACACCAGAAACACATTGATAATAGAGGTGTCATCCCAAGCGAGTACTCTGTGAATCGTGTGGAGTGGCAGAAGATCCTGATATACTAGAAAATGCAGTCAGAGAAAATGTGGCAGAAAGATACAGAAATATTTCCCATCATGTTTGGTGCCACAAGCTTGATAAAGAATTTCCAAGCACATCTTGACAAACCACCCATACATTTTACATCTTACAAACTCTAGCAGAAGGCTCTCTTTGACATGATGCAATTTTTATGTCAAACCTTAGCAGTAAATTTAAGAGACTTAAATCATACTCCCCATGCCCTGGCTTAGAAGTGATGTTCACACCTATCATGGTATGTGCAAAACTAAATATAACAAACTCCTTAGATAAACTCTAATCTACTCACACAATTAAATCTTAATCTAGGTGAAGATGGGAGTGTGTTGGATTAAACTCCAATCTACTCACACAATTAAATCTTAATCTAGGTGAAGATGGGAGTGTGTTGGATTAAGATTTAATTGTATGAGTAGACTGGAGTTTACCTAAGGGGTTTGTTATTTTTATATATTTTTTATATAGTCTCCCTTAGTGCAGTGATTTTTGGTGATATGCAAAACTAAACCATTTGGAGAAGCTTCCCCAAGAACACATTAGACATAAAAATATTTATAGGATTTGCTGTTGGTACCTTATTTAATGCTATAGGCTCATTATTTGCTTTCATAATGTCTGTAATTAATGCAGTATCTTTAAGTAAACTCAAGGGTAATATTCAAGAGTTAAAAGCTGATATGAAAAATATTGGAAACCAAATCCATTCACAACAAGGCCAATTAATTGCCCAGGGTAATTCCATAACTGTGGTTAACCTTCATTTTAAGCTTATTAACCAGCATACAGCGGAATTAACTGTGTTTAAAGGTATAGTTAATGAGGAGCGTACTTTCACGTAACCAATATGTGAACTTATCTAGTTCCCTAAACAAATCATAGGTAACTGCATCAGTAACTTGATGCAAGGACAGATTCCTACATACCTGGTACCCGCAGACCTTACTACTGAAGCCTTTGCTACCATAACCAGAACTAGCATTGAGCCACTTCAAGTTCAGATTGCTGTCCACATGGGAAATGCTATTCCACTATATGTAGATGTACAGAATATGGAAATTGCTTTTTTGATGAATTTGCCTTTCATAGTGCCTGATAAGGTGTACTAGTTGAAACAAGTAGTTAATGTTGGCACCTGGTCTGAAAACATTTACCTACATGTCAACACTTCTGAGTATTTGTACCTAATTTAGTATCTTGTACCTAATTTAGGCATGTGCCAACACACCAAGGACATTCATTGGTTGTGCCCAAGTAAACCTTCCTTGTAGGACACTACTGAAGCTCTTTGTGGTTTGACTACTGCAAATGTGAAAGAGAAATGCAAAGTTACCATGTCTAAGTATGATGATTTCTCTGAAACAAGGATTACTGTTGTAAATAATTTATGGCTAGCCAGCAACTCTCTGAAGGAACCTCTGGTTACCAAGAATAAACGTGACATCATTAATAAAGCTTCTCTATCCTACAATGTTTGCCTAATCAGTGTTCTAAGCACTCCATTGTTACTGTTGGTGGAGTAGCCCTGCTTTTATTTATATTCAGATAATGTTTCTACTGAAATCCAGGTGCTGGATGTGTTTCGAGTCCATGACATTAACTTCACTGATGCCTTGAACTACCTACTGGATATAAGGACTCTCATATAGTTGAACTGTCTATTGACCAGGAAAGTCTTGATGTCACTGATTATAACTGTGATTCACGTGATGTGGACATTTTACAGACTGATTTTATGTCTCATGTCATTGTGCCTGTCTTTGCCCTTCTCTTGGCAATCAATCTCTGAACAACCAGTCTCCTACACCTATCAGCAACATGATTAACAATATTCCTGAAAACAGAATAAGACGGCCTGCACTACTCAACATGTTAATAGTACCCAAATTTAACACAAGGTGCACAAAGACAACTACTAATAGAGCTTTCTCGATTTATGCTCCGACAACCTGGAATGAACTTCCCACCTGGATCCGATCCATACCAAGCCTCACCACATTCAGAAAAGAAATAAAACACCATCTATTTCAAATCTACTATCCCGAAACCAGTCCTGAAAAACACAAGTTGCAGGCATCCACCCCCTATTCTAATCATCCCAACGCACTAACCCAACATGAAAACGGTTAGCCGCCCCCTTCCTATGGCTGTATCCTGCCCCCCATCTGATCTAGCTATAACCAACCATCAGTTGTATGTAACTCTATGTAAATTTTATATGTATATATCTTATAAATAGTTTCCCCCGTTATCCTCCCGTTATGACTGTACCCCTGTTCTATGTAAGCACATTGTGTTATGTAAAAAAACATTGTTGCATTGTTCAGTTGTAATGTAAACCGCACTGATCTTAATAGCGCGGTATATAAGAAAAGCAAATAAATAAATAAATAAATAAATCTAGTTCCTGGTTTCCTTATAGCAAAGACAGATTCATACCCTGCGTTGTAATGTACGCTATAGATCTCCTCTACCAGCAATGCATCTGCAGGATTTATTTAATTAATTTATTCACATTTTCTTATATACCGCGCTATTCACCATCAGTGCGGTTTACATTGAACAGGTTTTACGGTGCGGGAACTACATCGTAATTACAGATAACAGGGAGTTCGACTTGGATAGGCAGGTTAACTATTTACACATATATGTATGTACACATCATTCCAGGGCATGATTACATGATAGTCATGGCATTTTCGATGTCATGGTTGCTGTACCTCCCTCTGGGTAGTATTTGAGGAAAAGGTGGTGCTTTAAAGATAGAACGTCACCTCATTGACTAGTGATGCCATGATCTTTTCAGTTATTCATTAGTCTTAATTGAGTTGCTTCATGTATCAATAATAGCATGTGTTTTGTTTTACTAACACACTTATGCATCTAGATATTCATTTCAAGTTACACTGACATTATATTGTATAAGAACATAAGAACATAAGAACATAAGACATGCCATACTGGGTCAGACCGAGGTCCATCAAGCCCAGTATCCTGTTTCCAACAGTGGCCAATCTAGGTCATACGTACCTAGCAGTTTCCCCAAAAGACACAAGTTCCACAATGCTTGTACTGGGTCAAGCATTGATATCCTGGGTCCCTTTTTAATAGTGGTTTATGGACCTTTCCTCCAGGAACTTGTCCAAACCTTTTTTAAACCCAGCTATACTATCAGCCCTTACCACATCCTCCGGTAACAGATTCCAGAGTTTGATTACACGTTGAGTGAAAAAATATTTTCTCTTATTTGTCTTAAATAGTTTACCCTGTAGCTTCATTACATGTCCCCTAGTCTTTCTATATTCTGATAGCGTAAACAATTGATCCACGTTTATCTGTTCCACTCCATTCATTAATTTATAGACCTCTATCATATCTCCCCTCAGCCGTCTCTTTTCCAGGCTAAAGAGCCCTAACCTTTTTAGCCTCTCTTCATAGGAGTAGCCTTCCATTCCCTTCACCAATTTGGTGGCTCTTCTCTGTACTTTTTCTAATAACGCTATGTCCTTTTTAAGATACGGTGACCAGAATTGCACACAATATTCAAGGTGCGGTCGTACCATGGAGCGATACAGAGGCATTATAATATCCTTTGTTTTATTCTCCATCCCTTTCCTTATGATACCTAGCATTCTGTTTGCTTTCTTGGCCGCCGCTGCACACTGGGTGGAGGGTTTTAACATGTTATCCACGATGACTCCTAAATCTTTTTCCTGGGTGGTGGCTTCTAATGTGGAGCCTTGCATCGAGTAACTATAGTGTGGGTTGTTCTTTCCTAGGTGCATGACTTTGCACTTGTCCACATTAAATTTCATTTGCCATTTGGATGCCCAGTCTTCCAATTTATCCAGGTCCTCCTGCAGTTTTCCACTTTCCTCTTGGGTTTTAACAGCTTTAAACAGTTTTGTGTCATCTGCAAATTTGATAACCTCACTCGTTATTCCCTTTTCCAGGTCATTTATGAATATGTCAAAAAGCAGCGGACCCAGTACAGATCCCTGGGGTACTCCACTATTCACCTTTTTCCATTGGGAATATTGGCCATTTAGCCCTACTCTCTGCTTTCTATCTTTTAACCAGTTCCCGATCCACAATAGTACACTGCCTCCTATCCCATGACTTTTTAGCTTTGCCAAAAGTCTCTGATGGGGGACCTTGTCAAAAGCTTTCTGAAAATCCAGATACACTATATCAACCGACTCACCTTTGTCTACCTGTTTATGCACACCTTCAAAAAAACATATCAGATTAGTAAGACAAGATCTTCCTTGTCTAAAGCCATGTTGGCTGTCTCCCATTAGGCCATGACTATCTACATGCTGCGTAATTTTGTTCTTTATGATGGTTTCTACCATTTTCCCTGGTACTGACGTCAGGCTCACCGGTCTGTAATTTCCCGGGTCACCCCTGGAACCCTTTTTAAAAATTGGTGTTACGTTGGCGACCCTCCAATCTTCAGGTATTACAGATGATTTTAATGAAAGTTCACAGATTACCAATAGCAGGTCTGCAATCTCATATTTCAGTTCTTTCAACACTCTGGGATGTATACCATCCGGTCCAGGTGATTTGCTACTATTCAGTTTATCAAATAGTTGTAATATATCTTCCCGGTGTAGCGATATTTCTCTCAATTCCTCTGCAGTATCACCTTTAAATACCACTTCAGTCTTGGGTAACATCCCTACATCTTCCTCAGTAAAGACCGAAGCAAAGAATTCATTCAGTCTCTCCGCTATAGCCTTGTCTCCTCTTACTGCCCCTTTTACCCCTCTATCATCTAACGGTCCAATTGACTCTCTCACAGGCCTTTTGCTACGAATGTACTTGAAAAAGTCTTTATTTCGTGTTTTTGCTTCTGCAGCAAGTTTCTTTTCAAATTCCCGCTTTGCCTGCCTGATCAATGCTTTGCATTTAACTTGCCAGTGCTTGTGCTGTTTCCAGTTTTTATCATTTGGCTCTTTTTTCCATTTCCTGAAGGTTGCTTTTTTGGCAGCAACAGCCTCTCTGACCTCACCTTTAAACCATGCTGGCAGTTTTTTGGACTTTCTCCCACTCTTCTTAATGCGTGGAATACAGCTGGTCTGGGCTTCGAGGATAGTAGTTTTAAATAACGCCCAAGCTTGCTGTAAGTCTTTAACCTTTGGAACCGCTCCTTTTAGTTTTTTCCTAACTATATTCCTCATTCTATCATAGTCTCCCTTTTGAAAGTTAAAAGGTAGTACTGTGGATTTCTTTACTATTTGTTCTCCAATAATTAAATCAAACATGATCATATTATGGTCACTATTGCCAAGTGGTCCCAACACCCTTATTTCTTGCACCAGATCTGGCGTTCCACTAAGGACTAGGTCCAGTATGGCTTCCCCTCTGGTCGGTTCATGAACCAGCTGCTCCAAGAAGCAGTCATTTATTCCATCTAGAAACTTTATCTCTTTAGTTTGTCCTGCCGTGACACTGACCCAGTCGATACCGGGGTAATTGAAATCACCCATTATTACTACTCTGTTGTGACTTTTGTTAGCTTCTGTGATTTCTTTGAGCATTTCATCATCCATTTGTTCATTCTGGCCAGGCGGTCGATAGTACACCCCCACTCCAAGTTATATACCAAGGTTAGGTTAAGAACACCGTACTACTAAGACTGAAATTATACTTAAAACATTGATTGAGTTGATTTGATCTCACCTATATCATTTCAGTATTAACTTCTTTTACTGATTTTGTGTATTTACAGTATGATTACTCATGTAGCAACCAGGGTATCCCGGAGGCCCTCCTCCTCCTCTTAAGTAACACATCTCCATACCCCCCAGCAATCCTTAACACTGTGTTCCCCTTCACACCCCTTTGTCATAACAAAAGACACACACCAAATTTCTGTCAAAACTTTTGGTCGCAGCTTTATTGTCCGCTTACAAGCACCAGCCCACAACACGGGCCAAACATTTATAACATCTCAAACATAATCCCCCCCCACCCTGCAACTCCGGACAATGCCCCCCACCAGCCGTATTATTAGCAAGGTGGTGCATCATCCTCACCCCAACCCTGCCGCCTGCCTTGCCATGTTAGTAGCAAAGGCCGGCCCCACTACCCTAGACCGAGCAGAGACTCCCAACCGGGATGTCTCGCCCCACCCCAGGAAGCCCTTTGCTCCCCCCAGTGAGCCTTAATCTGTTTAAGCCCTGCCGTCTCAGCGAGCGCTAACTTTCTACCCCACCACCGGCACAAGGTGGCCTGTCCATCCTAGTGCCGCCCCCCCAACAAAACTGCGACCAACAAACCTCTCCAGTGCCTCCTGATAGTTATTTAATAACAAATCCTGACCCATTGGAGAAAGGTGCACACCATCCATGTGATATAAACCAGCACATTTCACCTCCACCCAAGGATGCTGCACCTGTAAACCACCAGTCTGCTGAACCCATCGCCCAATCTGCCGGTTGATCTTAATCAAACCTCGAGACCAATGACGCTGAGATTGGCAAGCAGGGCGAGGAATTATATCCGACCATACAATCACCACCCCAGGCAACAAGTCCCACAACAAAGCAACATCTCGCTGGACAGCATGAATAAGCTGTCTACAGGACCAACTGGAAAGATCGTTGCCACCCAAATGAAGCACCAGTCCCACTGGTCGCTGTCGTCTGGCCCAGTGGTGCACCAATGGTAGGAGCTGCCACCAGTGCATGCCACGCTCACCCATCCAGATCAGCCGTATGTTGCAGGATGCCAGGCCAAAGTGCACTCCAAGGGGACGTGAGATGGCCCTGCGTTCCACCCAATACACAAAAGAATGACCAATGAGCCACCACTCGCCACCATGCGACCACCCTCTGCAGCATGCCACTCACTGGAGATCCTGTAAAATGAAGAAAAGCATTAATATCCCCCCCCACACCACCCCGATCCCCACCCCCCAATCTCTCTGCATATCTCCACCCCCAAAATACCCAACCCAGGCAGCTCCCCCCACCAGGCCAAATCACAACTTTTGCGAGCGAACATAACCCGCATAAGCCCCAGAACGCCACCGGCCAATACGTTGAATGACCTCTCCCTCCAGCCCAGCCGCCACTGCACTAGTAGCGGCCACAATCCTGAAAGAATGTGACGCAAACTGCGTCTCATCAAAGCCAAGCTGCCTTAAAGCCAACCGCAGCACCGCAGTGAACTGAAACTGCGTCACAGGCTTGCCATCCTTGTGCACAAATAAGAAGCCAGGACCCTTCAACCCCTTGCCCAAATACGACAACAAATTCTGTTCCGGGCAAGAACACAACTTGGGAATTGCTTTCAGCACCACCCATCCCCCTTTCCCCAACTGGTCTGTTTTGGATTGAGGGAGGAAGATGCGCAGCTGAGTCGCAGACAAAGCCACATGCTTAACATCCAGACCCCAAAATGCCCCCCACGTTTTTGATCAAGGCACCAGTTCACAAAAAAGAAATGCCCCAAAAAAGGCAATGACAAACATGGCCCTAAAGAGCGCTGACTCAAAGTCAGAGACCGCCACCACAGGCAACACCTCCCAGATCCGCAACAGCAATTCGTGTGACACTGGCTGATGCCAATTTTGTCCCTTGGGACGCTCTTTTGCCCATCGCATCAACAGAAACCGCACCAAAAAGGAAGCCCTAGGGTTTCCCCAATCATCAGCCTTGCAGAAAAAGGAAAAGCCGGCTAATGCCGACAAGACTGCCGACCTGCACCAGCCCTCACCTTTTGCCCATACTACGAAAAACCCAATGACCCATCATCAACTCTTCCCCCCTCCAACCCTACCCCCTCTAAAACTCACAGGAGTAGCCTCGGAAATATGAGGACCAGGTCCCCGGTACCACCGAGGAACACAGCAATGCCATCACTCCAGGGTCCCAATCTGCCAAAGATCACCCAGCACTGCCGATGCTGCCACATCTGCCCCTGGGGCCAACAGGCGAAATTGCGACCACTGAAAACGGGACAAAGCATCGGCAATTGAGTTCTGTATGCCCGGCACATGACGCGCTCTGGCCGTAACATTGAGGCGCAGACAAGCTAGCATGAAAATCCTCATCAACGCCGCCACCTGCGGACACCTGGGTGAGTGCCTGTTAATTATTTCCACCACTGCCGCATTGTCACTCCAAAACACAACCCTCCTATTCTGCAAACATTCAGGCCACACCCAAAAAGCTACCACAATGGGAAACAATTCCAAAAAAGCTATGTTACGCATCAACCCGGACTCAAACCATACAGCCAGCCACACCTCGGCGCACCACGACCCTTGGCAATATATGCCTAAACCAGAACTACCCGCCGCATCCAAAAACAGCTGTAAATCCGCAATCAACACTTCAGGTAACTGCACCACCGTGAAACCATTAAAGTCCAATAAAAATGACTCCTAGACCCACAAATCCTCTCGCATTCAAATCGATACACGGATCCGATGATGAGGCCGCTGAACCCCCGCCATTGCCAACGACAGCCACTGGGCGAAGGGACGCCCCATTGGGATAACCTGACAAGCAAAATTAAGATGACCCACTAAAGACTGCAAGTCCAGGAGTGAAACCTTGGAAGACGACCCCATAGCCGAAACCAAACCTTTCAGCCGCTCAACTTTTTCAGCAGGCAACCACACTACCATATCCACCGAGTCTATCTCTATCCCCAAAAAGGAGAGACACATCACCGGCCCTACTGTCTTTCCTTCCGCTAATGGAATGCCGAAGTCAGTGGCCATCTCCTGAAAGGAGGACAAGGTAGCGCACGTCTCCACCTGACTTGGACCCACAAAGAGAAAATCGTCCAAATAATGAACCTTGGAACGCTAACCCGTCCGCTGCCCCAAAACCCAGTGCAAAAAGGAACTGAAGGCCTCAAAATAAGTGCACAAAATCGCGCAAACCATTGGCAAACACATATCAAAATAGTACAAAGACTCTAACTGAAAATCCATCAACAGGCACCGCACCAAAAAGGAAGCCCTACAGACTCCTACCAAAACTGACCAACCACGGGCGCAACGAATCCACCTTGATAGGAGTCGGTGCCAAGGCCGAATTCCAGACCTCACTTACCCCCAACCGGCACCCCTGCCACTCCTTTTCTACTACACTTTGTGGCAGGATGTCTCCCCCCCCCCCCACAAAGCGAACAGGCGTGTCGAAACTTACAGTCCGGAAAGGGACAGGAGGATTTGTTGAAATGCCAACAGAGGACCCCCCTGTTGACTCACCCTTCACCGGCATGGGAAGCCCTGCTGGGGCACAAAAGGACCAAAGACCCACCACAGCTACTTGCAATCCTGCCTTCGCCGCCCCACCCACCCCACCACCCGCCCTCTTATTAGCCGACATTTGTGTAAGCCATAAATTAATATCCTTTGTCCCCCATGACAACTGCGTATTCTCCTCCATTATGTCACGGAACTCCTCATCATAGTTGAGCCAGGCCGAACCCTCATGCACCTGAGCCGCCGCCAATATAGCATCCGCATATGACAGCAATGCCCAATATTGGCTCAGGTTATGATGCCACTAACACTGGCAAATCTTAAAAAGGCCCTCGTCCAGTTTAATGTATTCCGGGAGACCTTCCGGATCCTCCCCGCCTTTTCATCCTCCTTCCGCTTCTTCCGGCTATCACCAGACCGCTTCCTCTCCTCTAGAAGTCAAATATATCAATATATCGACGCCTCCGGATCCAACGCCTCAACTTCTGAGGAACGTCCTCCCACAACTCCGCAGAACGAACCACCGAGGAGGATGCACAATCACCCTTATCGACAGCCGCCACTGCCGATCCGACCGAAGAACTCCCCGATGAGGAAGAGGAGAACGATGAAGACGACTCGCGATGACAGCGACACCCATGTCTATGCTTAGACTTGGCTTTGCGGCTCGCCCCAACCGCAGCCCCTGCAGGCGGCGCCACCCCACTTGACCCAGTAGCCTCCCCCACGCACTCACCGTCCACCGCAGCGCCAGCAGCCGGCTCACAGATGACCGGCACCTCCATGCTCGGACCCAACTGCCCTGGCATCTGCAATCTCGACGCTGATCCAACGGTCCGATTAAGATCAGACATACTAGCCCTCGCACTCACATCCACCGGTATCTGCAGAGGGAGAGAAGTAGAAACACCAGCAGCAACAGCCCCAGAACTGTTACCCCCCTATCCCCCCACCTCCCCAATTCCACGCAGAAGTGCCCAAACCTCTAGCCGCCCACCCCACGTCCCCCATGCCGGGCAACTGACCCATACCACCGAGGCCTACCCCCAACCAGTCTCCCCAATCATACCTCCAAGGCCCCATTCCACCTTGCTGCCCCCCCAGACCAACTCCCCAAACCCCCCGCAGGCAATGAAGACATAAAATGCCCCCCAGGGCACCACGGACTATAACCGCCCAGAAAAAAATGCAGGGAAAGGAACCCCACCTGCATTGACTCCCACAGAAACAGCACCCGGGCTTACCTGAATTCCACCCAAAGCATCCAACCTCCCCTCTCAGCTCCCGACATATCTACCCTTAACACCTGTCCCACCGCACCGGTAGACTCACTTTCCCCCAGATGCTCCTGGCTTACCTGCTCCACCTGCGGAGACTCCCCCTGGAAACCCCTAGCCAATCCCCTAGCCCTTACCCCCCTTCCAGGAGCAAGTATACCATCCCCCAACCTCCCCCTCGGGATCCCCCCCTACCGACCCCCTAACCCAACGAGCTCCCGGCGTTACAGACCGGACAGTCCCAGGCGACCCTCCACCCCGCCACTGGCCGGCCTTCCCCCTTGACGGGGCTCTTAAATCCCCCTGCTGACCCCTCACACCTGGGCCCTTCTGACTCTTGTTTACTGTCGGATACTGTTTGTTTTATGTAAACCGCGCTGATCGCAAATAGTGCGGTATATAAGAAATGTAAATAAATAAATAAAAATAAAAATAAATAAATAAATAAACGCACCATGCTCAGCTCTGCCCTGCAGAAGCTCCTCTTTTTTTTTTCTTTTTTTTGATGAATTATAACACCCAGCCCACTAAACTCGCCGTCTGAACTGCTACCCCCTTTCTATTTTTTTTTAATGCCCTCAGCTAACAAGGCCCTCAGAAATGGCCCAAACTGCTGCACCTCCCCACCCCTCACCCTGCAACTGTATTAACCGCCACACCCTCCCCCACCTAGTCACAAACAGCGACTCTCCCGCAAAAGGAAAACCCACGAGCTGCTACCCTCAAGCGAGCCCGGCTTCTCCACCTATCCCACAGCCTCCTGTACCTTGCAAGGTGACCGCCGAATAGGGTTACCAACTGGCTCCAGATGCGCCCGACAGGCTTGATCCAGTCCTGGGTTTACCCCATTGCATGCAGGGACATGTAGTTCTGATTTCTCCATTGCACTCCATAAGAAAACCAAGACTACATGTCCCTGCATGCAATGGGGTAGACCCAGGACTGGATCAAGCTTGTCGGGCGCATCTGGAGCCAGTTGGCAACCCTACCGCCGAAACTGCCTGACACTTTCCACACCCCCTCTCCCCCTTCCCCGCGACACAGAAATCCGACGCTCCTAGACAGCCCCCCCTTTCAGCGATTCACCCCCACAATCCAAACAAAGTGCCCATCCCCCACAAAGCCTACCAAATCCGCTATGACTCACCACCGCACAAGCCACCACCGGCGGAAAACTGCCTGCACGCGCTTGCCGCGGACCCGACCGGCTCCGCTCGCCCCGCCCACCTCCTAAGCGCCAATGAAATCTCCCCATGCACCTGACATGGGACAATTTCAAATGAAGCCCGTGTTCCCTCACACTATTTCACCCCACCCCTCCACACAACGAGCACGAGGCTGAGAGCCGGGCCCCGGGAACCTGGTTACTGTCGACCTCAGGACCTGGCCCTGCAGCCTCGATCATTATTGCTTTTAATGCATCTATTGTGCTTAGAGTATATGATTATTATACTTTAGTCAACCATATGTCATTTGGTTCTGACCTGCCCAGTAGTCATGTTAATTAGTTATGTTTTAAGAAGGAATATGCTCCCTTGTATCTATGCCATCTTAAAAGAGGGGGGGGGGGGGAATGTAGGGATGATACCTGGGGTCTGTTCTGAACCACTGTGGCCTGCTCAGACACCAAAAGCCTGAACCAAAGCCTGAATCTAAGATGGATTCCTGGTACAAGTAATTTCTGTTGTGTTCAAGCTTTAAACCTGCTGATTTCAAGCAATTGCCTGTCAAGTTTATGTGCACATACTGTACAGCAAAGCTATTGTTTCCAACTGAACTCGTTCATGGGGCCATCTCATCCAGAGACTGTTCTACTGGTCCTTACATTTGCAACAGTGTATGAACCTGCATACCAGCATCTTTCACTATGGACCTTTGTTTGGAGAAGGACCACCTAATAACTGTTACCTGATTTGCTGAAGATGTCACACAGTATCTGAGACCAACCAATACTTGTGCTGTGGTGAGAAATTCAGGAGAAGGAATTATACTCTGGGCATGGAGAGACACAGGCACTTTTAGAGACTTTTGTACTACTTTTGGTCTCACTTTAGACTCACTTTGGACTTTCTACTTTTTGCCACACTCTGCCATTCTGCAGTCTTCAGCCCTGCTGCCTGTCTGTCTCTGCCTGGAAAGTCCAACAGTGTGCAAGGTCAAGGACTAACCTTGGGAAGGAGTAAGTCTCTCCCACAGATCTGAAGATCTGTATTATCACATGGCTCTCCCATGTGATAATGGGAGAGCCTGCATTGGGCGACTGCTAGCCTTGGACTCCTTGCTGTTCCAGAAGACTTCTTGGACCCAACCACAGTTGTCTTCCCGGTGGAGCACTGAGGTATTGGCGTTACAATTCCCTTGAGGGGGAGTGGGGTACATTTGCTAGACAGCTATTTTTTCTCTCCAAGTGCAGACCAAACCAGTGACTTCAGTTGTTAAAAGAGTAATTTATGATCTTGTTGTAATTGTAATCATAGGGCTACAAAACTTGCTACCTCATAATTCTAATTTATTCTATATCTGAATTATTTTTCTATCACCAATAAAGTCTAATTTATATATAGACATATGGTTGGTTTCCTTTCTCTCTCTTATGTGGTTCATTTGCCAGCCGTCCCATAGAATCTTGGGCAAAAAGAGGGAAGTAGCAATACCCCTGGACCTATAATATAACAAATATGTACCATATATTTGCTAATAATCCCCACAAGACCAGCCATGCAAGTGTGGAGTTGGAAAATCTTTTTTTTTTAATTGGAGGTCTGCTCTGCTGCTGCCACTGCTGCTGCCAAGGGAACAGGGCAAGGGCAGGCCAGGCAGGTAACATGGGGGGAGCCGACTGGAGATAAAGAGGTATGGGGTAAGATGGGGAGATGCTAGGCATGGGGGGATGGGGCAAATGACAAACGTATGATGTTAGAGGGGGTGCAACAGGTTTGCATGTCACGCAGGCGCATTTATGGCTTCATACAGCCCTGGCATGGAGAGTACATCGTTTAAAGAAGAGCATGCGCTGGTGGGCTCCCTGAAGCAGAGTGAATTAATATGGAGCAGGATTTGAATTTCAGTACTTGTGCAATATATATAATGAGAATGAGGAGAACGATGATGAAATGAAAGGAATAGTACATGACCAGTGGATTTTGTAATGATTCGAATCCCTTTTGATGGTCTCCATGATTCTTAAAAACATTTTTTAAAGTGTCTTGTCAGTAGTGGGATCAGCCACTAATTTTCAGTAGTGTTATCTGGATAATGTTTCTGAAAATTATAGATCGCCCTGGTACTATCTGGATACTGCTGGGCAGTCTGGGGTGGAATTAGTGTGGATAGTAGCGATTTTCAGTGCTGCTATCTGGGTTAAGTATCCACATAGCTTAGGACAGCAAAATAGCTGTTCTATCTACAGAACTGCATTGAATATGGCCATTAGCCAGATAGTAGTGGTACATGGCGGCATATTAGGATAGTCAATGCTTCTATTCTTTTATTGGTCAGCATGTAATATCCAGGCATATCTTTAAATACCATTGCCAGCATTTAAAAGGATCTTTGACCATGGAATTTAAATATTACCCCCAATGCTTTCCTGATAAAACATTATACACAGATACTGATATAACTAGTACTTAACAAAAACATATTTTTATTTTTCTGAGAAGGTTTGATGCAAACAACTTTATTTTCAAAGAAATCCATTCCTCTTCGGTTTTGTTTTTATAGATCATAGGAGTAGTCAACCCAGCAAAAACCTGTCTTGTCATAATCACTGTGAAGTGGGTACTGAATTTCTATTGATTTGAAATAAATGGCTACAGTACAAATAATTTATTTGAAAGCAGCTTCAAACAAACTTTCAGATAATTTGTTTTTAAATGATTAGCTGGGATAGAAATAGCATTTTAACAATTAAGAACAGGGTTGTTAAAAATTTCTAGTCAGAGGATTTATTTTTATTTTAAGCTCTGTTTGCAAGCCTCTTCAGCTCTGTGTTTACATTACGGCACTAAGGAGAAAGAAAAGAAAGCAAGTCATGCATATTTAATAGGAATCACATCATCTAATGCAGTAGCATTAGTAAACCTATAATTATGTAAACTATATGCGGAAATGTAATAGGAGAATAACATATTATTACTAAAAGTAGGAAGCATCTTGGAAGCTTAATGCTTGTCCAAAAATAGGCATTGAAAGCAACTTATGTTTGAATATGAAATCATCAATGAAGCAAAAAACATTAAAGCCAAAAACGTCTAAGGGCCCCTTTTACTAACTTGGCTCAAGCTATCTGCTGCATAGTCCATTTTATTCCTATGGGCTGTGTGGCAGGTTCTCAAGCTAAGTGTTAGCAAAAGGGGTCCTAAGTAAATTTTAATGTTTATAGCACAATCAAATGATTATAAAAACTTTACTCACCAAATAGGATTTAGGGAATAAGAAATATCAGTACCAAACCAGCAAAGGATTTTAAGAATGTGAACCAAGTCCAAGAAGAAATAGTAGATAATTTCTAAAAACAAGTGATCGCTAGGGATATGCATTTGAGGTCCAATACTCAAAGCCATTTACAAAGTTTGTAGACCTGCAAACCATGATGTAAATGCCGCTCATTGGGATATTCAGTGACACTAACACAGCTAGTGCTGCTGAATCTCTGTGGGTGCCGCCACTGCATACCCCGATGCTAACCAGTCAGAATCAGGGCGTGCCAGGCAGCACCCGTCGCTAATCAGGCAGTAGCGATATTGAGCCGCTGCCTGGTTAGCAGTACGCAACAAAAGTAAGGCACAGCAAAGATTGTCCTTACTTTTGCCATAGAAGCTAACCAGGCAGCGGCTGACCTGGATATTCAATACCAGTGGCCAGGTCTAAGGTTCAGCACTGGCGGCTAGCTGCTGTAGGAGTGCTGGCCACCGGCACTGAATATCAGGTCCTTGATTCTTTTCTGTGCCTTATATTTAATGTGCACTAAATCAATTAAACAATGGTTAACCTAAAAATTGTTGTTAAGTGCCGTCGATGTTGACTCATGATGACACTAAGGGTAGATGTTCTAGTAAACCTATAATTATGTAAACTATATGCGGAAATGTAATAGGAGAATAACATATTATTACTAAAAGTAGGAAGCATCTTGGAAGCTTAATGCTTGTCCAAAAATAGGCATTGAAAGCAACTTATGTTGGAATATGAAATCATCAATGAAGCAAAAAACATTAAAGCCAAAAACGTCTAAGGGCCCCTTTTACTAACTTGGCTCAAGCTATCTGCTGCATAGTCCATTTTATTCCTATGGGCTGTGTGGCAGGTTCTCAAGCTAAGTGTTAGCAAAAGGGGTCCTAAGTAAATTTTAATGTTTATAGCACAATCAAATGATTATAAAAACTTTACTCACCAAATAGGATTTAGGGAATAAGAAATATCAGTACCAAACCAGCAAAGGATTTTAAGAATGTGAACCAAGTCCAAGAAGAAATAGTAGATAATTTCTAAAAACAAGTGATCGCTAGGGATATGCATTTGAGGTCCAATACTCAAAGCCATTTACAAAGTTTGTAGACCTGCAAACCATGATGTAAATGCCGCTCATTGGGATATTCAGTGACACTAACACAGCTAGTGCTGCTGAATCTCTGTGGGTGCCGCCACTGCATACCCCGATGCTAACCAGTCAGAATCAGGGCGTGCCAGGCAGCACCCGTCGCTAATCAGGCAGTAGCGATATTGAGCCGCTGCCTGGTTAGCAGTACGCAACAAAAGTAAGGCACAGCAAAGATTGTCCTTACTTTTGCCATAGAAGCTAACCAGGCAGCGGCTGACCTGGATATTCAATACCAGTGGCCAGGTCTAAGGTTCAGCACTGGCGGCTAGCTGCTGTAGGAGTGCTGGCCACCGGCACTGAATATCAGGTCCTTGATTCTTTTCTGTGCCTTATATTTAATGTGCACTAAATCAATTAAACAATGGTTAACCTAAAAATTGTTGTTAAGTGCCGTCGATGTTGACTCATGATGACACTAAGGGTAGATGTTCTAAACTGTGTTCAATCTTCAGTCAGGCAGCTAATTGTTGGTAGAATGGCATCCATAGCTGCTGTTATTGTATCAATTCATTGTATTGCTGGCCTTCCTCTTTTGCAATATCTTTCTCTAAGAATCTTTCTCTTCACCTGATGTTTCCAAAGTCTGAAAGATAAAGTCTTGATATTTGAGCTTCCAAAGAATGCTTAGGATTGATCTTCTCTAGTACACAATGTTCTTCAACAGCACCATAATTCAAAGGCATTGATTTTCTTCCTGTCTTTCTTCTTCACTGTTCAACTTTTGCATCCATATGATGTTATCAAAAATACAATGGTTTGGACAAGTCAAATCCTTGTATGCAGAGATTCATCTCTGCATTTGAGAATCTTGTCCAAGTCCTTCAGAGTCATTCTTCCAAGAGCAATACATCATCGGATTTCTTGACAGATTGCTGTTTCTTTATTGATTATTGATTCAAACAGATTAAAGTTCTCTACTCTTTATATTTCTTCTACATCAAGGATGAAATATAGTAACATAGTATATGGTGGCCCATCAAGGCAGCAAGAGTAGGTGCACTTGTTGCTCCGTGCAGGTCACCTCTCCCCATGCCTCTGTTTAGGGGTGTATCCACAGCTCCGTGTAGGTCACCCTTATTTGTTCAGATATAAGAGATAGTTATGCTTATTTTGATTTTATCCTGTTGCTATAAAGGGATCCACCATATCTGTCCCATGCCATTTTGAATTCTGTCACTGTGTTTGCCCCCACCACTTCCATCGGGAGAGCATTCTAAGCATCCACCACCCTTTCAGTGAAAAAGTATTTCCTGACGTTGCCTTTCAGTTTACCCCCTTGCAGCTTTATGTTATGCCCTCTAGATTTACAGCTTCCCTGTCTTTGGAAGAGGTTTGCTTGTCCATTAAAACTCTAAGTATTTGAAGGTCTGAATCATATTTCCCCTGTCCCTCCTCTCCTCCAGAGTGTACATATTTAGGTCTTCAAGTCTCTTCTCATAAATCTTCCGACACAGGCTCCAAATCATTTTGGTTGCCTTCCTCTGAACCGCTTCCAGCCTTTTTATATCCTTTGCGAGATAGGGTCTCCAAAACTGAACGCAATATTCCAAGTGAGGCCTCACCAGCGACTTGTACAATACCTAATACCTCTTCCTTTCTGCTGGTAATTCCTCTCTGTATGCAACCCAGCATCCTTCTGGCATTTGCCACCGCTTTATCACACTGTTTCGTCACCTTGAAATTATCATAAACAATCACACTGAGGTCTTTCTCCTGGTCTATGCACATCAATCTCTCACCCCCTATCACATACAATTTCCTTGGATTTCTGCTTCCCAAGTGCATTACACTGCACCTCTTCACATTAAATCTTAACTTCCAAGCATTAGACCATTCTTCCAGCTTTTGTATATCTTTCCTCATGTTCCCCACTCCCTGAGGGGAGTCCACTCTGTTGCAAATTTTGGTGTCATCTGCAAAAAGACAGACTTTCCATTCAGCCCTTTGGCAATGTCACTCACAAATATATTGAACAGTACTGGTCCCAAGACTGAATCCTGGGGCACACCACTAATCACCTTCCTTTCATCCGAGTGAGTTACGTTTACCATCACCCTCTGTCGTCTGTCAGTCAACCAATTTCTGATCCAATTCACCATCTGGGGACCCATCCCCAAGCTGTTGAGTTTATTGATAAGACTCCTATTAGGAACAATATCAAAGGCTTTGCTGAAATCTAGGTAGATCACATCCATTGCATGCCCTTGATCTAGTTCTCTGGTCACCCAGTCAAAGAACTCAATCAGATTTGTTTTGCAAGATTGTCCTTTGGTAAAACCATGTTGCCTCAGATCATGAAACCTGTTAGTTTTGAGGAATTCCACAATTCGCTCTTTCAGGAGCTCCTCCATTAGTGTTCCCACCACTGAGGTAAGGCTTACTGGCCTGTAGTTTGTCACTTCTTCCCTATTACAACTTTTGTGGAGAGGTACCACATCAGCCCTTCTCCAGTCCTGTGGAACTTCTCATTTCCAAGGATCTAATAAAAACATCCTTTAAAGGCCCTGCAACAACTTCTCTGAGCTCTTTCACTATCCTGGGGTGTATCCCATCTGGCCCCTTAGACTTATACAGTTTCAGTTTTGCAAGCTGTTTTAATACATCATCTTTTGTGAATGGTGTGGTATCTACTCCATTCCTATTTGTATATTTGTCAATCACAGGTGGTACTTCTCCAGGATTTTCTCTAGTGAAAACAGAGCAGAAGTATTTGTTTAGCATTGTCGCTTTTTCAATGTCACTTTCCACAAATCCGTTCCTAGCACTTTTGAGTCCTGCAATTCCACCTCTGATTTTCCTCCTCTCCCGAATATACCTGAAAAAAGTTTTGTCACCACACTTCACATCTTTAGCCATCTTTTCTTCTGCCCTTGGTTTTCCTATCCTTATTTCTCTTTTTGTCTCTTTTAGTTTGTTCTTGTATTCTTTTCTGCGTTCCTCTGTTTGCGAGCTTCTGAATTTTGTGAATGGCTGCGAAAAATCGTGTCACTAAAGCTGTTGCCTCAGTTACAGCTTCTGCCTCTGTCCAGACAGAGGTCCCAATGCCAGTTGAAGGACCGGTTCCATGTGCAGGGTGCCTGCATGCTGAAGCTCTCAGGAAACAAGTGGAGGAACTCAGAGAGGAGGTGGTGAGGCTGAGGACCATTCAAGACAGTGAGAATTACATTGATGAGATGCTTCTTGCAACATTCAAGCTCTCCAGCAGAGGAGATGGGTGCCTACAGAATGACAATGGTTGGGCACAAGTCACCAGGACCTGCACAATCCAACTTCTCCATCCCTTGAATTGAAGAACCATTATGCAGCCCTGGAAGTGGAGGAGGTGAAGGCATCCCTGGAAAGGGAAGAACCAGAGTTCAAATACACCAAGGTTGCAGAATCAGTGACCACAAGGAAGCGAAGGGTAGTAGTGACTTTCTTCTGAGGGGTACTGAGGCGTCCATCTGCCAACCAGACTTGATGTCCAGAGAGGTATGCTGTCTGCCAGGTGCCAAAATCCGAGATATTACGCAGAGTTTGCCAAGACTCATCAAGCCCACTGACTATTACCCAATGTTGCTAATCCATGTTGGCACAAATGATACTGCCAGGTATTCCTCTGAGCATATCAAAAGTAACTTCATGGCTCTGGGACAGAGGGAGAAGCAGATAGGTGCACAGGTGGTATTCTCTTCAATCCTCCCTATTGAGGGTAAAGCCCAAGGCAGAGAAGCTCGCATCCTGGAGATGAATGCATGGCTGCATGGATGGTGTCATTGAGAGCGTTTTGGTTTCCTGGACCATGGGATGCTGTTCCAAGAGTTGCAGAGCAGAGATGGTGTCCATCTGTCCAAGAAAGGTCAATGTATCTTCAATAGCAGAGTGGCTAAACTACTGAAGAGGGCTTTAAACTAAACTCATTTGGGATAGGTGAAGAAAGCCCACAGGTAAGTGAAAGCCCCCAGGTAAGTGAAACATTAAATACCTTTATAGAAATGGGTAAAAGTGGCAACATATGGAAATCGGTATGTATAAATGCCCATAGCTTCCTTGTGGTCACTGATTCTGCAACCTTGGTGTACTTGAGCTCTGGTTCTTCCCTTTCCAGGGATACCTTCACCTCCTCAACTTCCAGGGCTGCATAATGGTTCTTCAATTCAAGGGATGGAGAAGCTTGATTGTGCAGGTCCTGGTGACTTGTGTCCAACCATTGTTATTCTGTAGGCACCCATCTTCTCCTCTGCTGGAGAGCTGATGTCTCTTGTTCCTTGCAATTTCCTGAACCCTGCTTGTACCTCAGGCAGTTCTCGTTCCAGGTATTGTTACAGTCTCTGCTGCATAATCTTCAGTAGAATCTTGCTGGCATGTGGGATCAGAGCTTTTGTGCAATCATTTCCACAGTCAGATGGATCACTTTTCTTCTAGAGGCTAAGGTGGGCTTGGGTAGCTTGGTGGGGCAGTATTTTGTTGGCTGTTAAGTTCCTATGAAGGTATTAGCAAAGCCTTCTGGTTCCTGTAGTTTGTACCTTTAGCCAATAAGTGTAGTTGAGGCAGAGGGTAAGGTTTAAACTCAGGCTTTATTCCCCGTCCGGGGCGGATTCAAAACCATGGGTCATAAAGGAAAAACAGACCATATGTCTGGTAACACAATTAAAGAAAACACTGTGAACAAAAATCAGCTTTCTTCAGCATTAATAACAGCACCAGAAAATAACAGAAAAACAGTTCCTTTCACTCACGTGCTTCTTGCACCTGTTTCTTCTTTCAAACAGTTCTGGCTGCTTTAACACAAAGACGTTACACAATCGGACAAAGTGTACGTGCAATCCATTGCAGTTCCCTCTAAAACATCTTCAGGGAATTCAACTTGCATTTCCTCCTCGTCAGAGTGAACTTCTGGCTCCCAAATGCCCTTAAAGTTAAAATGTCTCTGCCGGGGAGTTAAAACATTATCTTCCTCCACTATACTAGTGGCCTGTGGGAGATTACCATATTGCTTGTATTTAGAGTCTTGAGAGCTACAGAGCTCTTTGTATGAACAGAGAAAGTCAGGGTATTTCAAGTCCCTCTTACTAGGGAGAATACGCCTACCTCTAGGCTCTGCTGCTTCCTGCTTTCTCTGACGAACACAGCTCTGCTCTGACACCCTTTTTCCATGGTGTTTATCTGTATCCAGCCAATGTGCTTCAGGGTAAAAACTTTCCCCTTCTGCTTTCCTGGAGTTGGACAAATTGTAGCCTCTAACCTTAGCTGTTGGACTGCCTTTCCTATTTGCCTCACAGCAATGCTCCTGAGGACACCGGGAGGCTGTGCACTGCTGTTCCTCACAGCTTCTTTGGAAGTCACCAACCTCGGGTTCCTCGGAGATTCTCCTTGGCACTGTCCTCACAGCTCTGTGGACACTGCTTTCCAACTCAGCAGTCCCAGACACTTCCGTTCTTCTCCCACTCAAGAACTCCGTTCCTCTCTCTCTCTCTCTACCTGCTGATAAGTGAGACTTAAATATGTTACAATTGGTGTTAGCCTGGGCTCCGCCCCCATGCAGGTGCTCTCTATTTTCTAATGGGTTCTGAGCTCCCTCTCTGCTCGGGCGTTCCCTAACACCTCGTGGCTGTGTTTTTCACTGTTGCTCATAGCAACCTTTTCCCATATGTGAAGGTGAGCTGTCAGTTTCCCTTCTGTTTTGCTCACTCTCCCCCACTTCCATGGGTTCTGATGGCGTTACTTCATGACAGTATAAACACAGATCTTTTCCAGTCGGTCACGATGTTGTCTTCCAAATTTCCTTGCAGAACCACTGACATCACCTTCCCCTTTTTGACATGGAATTTCTATTGATAGAGATTCTACAATGCATTTTGTTTCCTGCAAATCTTTAATCCTATGTGACTCAATGCCCTCTCCAACATAGAATGATGATACAATTTAATCACATGCGATCATGCTATGACCACTATTATCAAGTGGCCCCAAAATCTTTATCTCTTGCACCAGATCCTATGTTCCACTAAGGACTAGGTCCAGTTTAGCTTCCCTCATATATTTCAGCATTTCATCATCCATCTGTTCATTATGGCCAGGCGGTTGGTAGTATACACCACTGTGTATAATGTGGTATCATCAGCATAGCAAAGGTTGCTGATGAGTCTTCCACCAATCTTCACAACTCAGTTGTCTTCATACAGTCCTACTTCTCTGATGATTTGTTTCCATTTAAATTAAACAGGTAGGGGGAATGTATGCAGCCTTGTCATACGCCTTTGCTGATTTTAAACTATTCTCTTTCTCCTTGTTCCATTTGAACTGTTGTTTCTTGATCAATGTAAAGGTAGTGCAAGAGAATGATCAGGTATTCTGGTATACCCATGGTTTTTAATGTGGCCCAGAGTTTCTCATGGTTTACACAGTCAAATGTCTTGATGTAGTTGATAAAACACATATAGATATCCTTTTGATATTCTTTTGTCTTTTCAAAGATCCATCTCACGTTCGTGGTTTAATGGGAGAAAGCCAACATGGATTTAGCCAAAGGAAGTCTTGTCTTACTAATCTGTTATATTTTTTTGAAGGTGTGAATAAACAGGTAGACAAAGGTGAGCCAGTTTATATATTGTATCTGGATTTTCATAAAGCCTTTGACAAGGCTCCTCACGAGAGACTCTTGGCGAAATTAAAATGTGATGGCATTGGAGACAGTGTAGTACTGTGGATCAGGAACTGGTTAAAAGACAGTAAGAAGAAAGTAGGGCTAAATGGCCAATTTTCTTAATAGAGTAGTGTGAATAGTGGAATACCCCGGGAATTTGTGCTGGGTCCACTGCTTTTTAACATATTCAAAATGATTTCAAAATAGAAATAATGAGTTAGACGATCAAATTTGCAGAAGACACAAAATTATTCAAAGTTGTTAAAACGCAAGAGGATTGTGAAAAATTGCAAGAGGATCTTGATAAATTGGAAGACTGGACATCCAAAGGACAGATGAAATTTAATGTGGACAAATGCAAAGTTATGCACCTCAGAAAGAACAACCCAAAGTACTGTTACGCAACGAAAGGTACCCACCATAGAGACCACCATCCAGGAAAAAGATTTAGGTGTCATCATGGATAATACGTTGAAAACCTCCACCCAGTGTACAGCGGTGGCCAAGAAAGAAAATAGAATGCTAGGAACAATAAGGAAAGGAATGGAGAATAAAACCAAGGATATTATAATGCCTCTGTATCGTTCCATGATGTGACCGCACCTTGAATATTGTGTGCAATTCTGGTCACCATATCTTAAAACCCATATAGCAGAATTAAAAAAGCTACAGAGAAAAGTGACAAAAATGATAAAGGGGATGGAAGGATACCTCTATGAAGAGAGGCTTAAGAGGCTGGGACTCTTCAACTTGAAAAAGAGATGGCCGAGGGGGAATATGATAGAGGTTTAAAAATTAATGAATGAAGTGGAACGGGTAAATGTAGATCAATTGTTTACACCATCAAAAAGTAGAAAGACTAGGGGACAAGCAAAGAACCTGCAATGTAACCCATTTAAGAATAATAAGAGAAAATAGTTTTTCACTCAACGCGTAGTCAAACTCTGGATTTCATTGCCAGAGGATGTAGTAAAGCCTGTTAGTACAGCTGGGTTAAAAAGGTTTGGACAAGGTTCTGGAGGAAAGGATCATAAACCATTTTTAAAGAGGACCCAGGAAATCCACTGCTTATCCCAGGAGAAGCATTGTGGAGCCTGTGCACCTTTCTGGGAACCTGCCAGGTACTTGTTACCTGGATTGGCCACAGTTGGAAGCATGATACTGGGCTTGATGGATCTTGGTCTGACCCAGTATGGCATTTCTTATGTTCTTGTGATTGATTTTGTTGGTAGTCATGGATCTTTGTCTTCTTCACTTTAATTTTCAGACCCATTTTAAAACTATGTTCCTTGATCATGATAAGGAGATGTTTCCAGATTATCCTAACTTTATGACAGCAACGTAGTGTCTTCATCATAGTGAACGTTGTTGATGTGTCTTCCACCAATCTTCACAGTTTGGTTGTCTTCATATGTTCCTGTTTCTCTTATAATTTGTTCTGTATATAAATATACTGGTATGGGGAAAGTATCCAGCCTCTTTGTACAATTATTCTGTTTTGTCTTGTTCCTTTTAAACTGTTGCTTCCTGATAAATGTAGAGGTTGTACATGAGAACTATCAAGTATTCTTGCATACCCATGCTAATTAATGTGGCACAAAGTTTTTTTCTGAATTACATAATAAAGGACCTTGCTGTCATCAATAAAGCATATATAGATATCCATTCACTCTTTTCTCTTTGAAGATCTATATCTCATCCGCAGTGATGTTTCTTGTTCCTCATCCTTTCCTAACCCAGGATTGCACTTTGGACAGTTGTTATTCCAAGTATCGTTGTAGTCTCCATTGAATGATCTTGGGTAGAATCTTGCTGGTGTATGGGATTGGAATGACTGTGCAATAATTTCCACAGTCAGTCGGATCACATTTCTTCAGTACTGGTGAACTGATTTTGCAGCCAGTCTTTAATTTCCAGTAGTATATTTTTAAGGTCATGTTTTGCTACATTCATGAGTGGCTTGCTCTTTTGTAGCTGAATCTTAATTTTGCATACTAGTAGCTGCTGATCTTTACCACAGTCTGTTTCAGGTTTTATCTTTGTTATTGAGCTTTTCTATCATTGGCATCCACAGATTTAGATTGATTTTTGTACAATTTATTGGGTGATGTCCATGGACTGTACAATATATAGGCGCTGTTTGTGTGCTGGAAGGTGTTTGTGATGAATAGATTGTTGGTCTTGCAAAATCAGTCTTTCTCCAGTTGTGTTTCTGTTGCCAAGCCCATATTTTCCAACCAATTTCTTCTTTATTTCCAACTTTTGCATTTCAGTTTCCCATGACTATCAGACGGGGAAGCTGTAAAACTAGAGGGCATAACAGGAAGCTGCAAGGTGACAAATTGAAAGGCAATGTCAGAAAATACTTTTTCACAGAAAGGGTGGTGGATGCTTAGAATGCCCTCCCAATGGAAGTGGGGGGGGGGGGCAAAAACGGTGACGGAATTCAAAATGGCATGGGACAGACACAGTGGATCCCTTTACAGCAACAGGATAAAATCAAAGTAAACTGAACCATCTAATTTCTCAACAAATAGGGGTGTCCTGCATGGAATGGTTGGTTCACCCCTAAACAGGGATGTGGGGAGGGGTGGCCTGCACGGAGCGGCAGGTGCACCTACGCTTGCCATCATGCTGGGCAGACTAGATGGACCATGTTGGTCTTTATCTGCCGTCATTTACTATGTTACTATGTTACTATCTTGTTTTCATGTTCTGCCAATTTTGGCTGGCACTTTTTCATAGAATGGTTCAGCTTCTTTTTTTTTTCTGCAATTGTTGTTGGCATACATACCTGAATAATAGTTGTGTTGATAGGCATTTCTCATAGATAAACAGAAATTAAGCATTCACCAATTGTATATTTCATTACAGTTCTTGCAAGTTTCATCTTAATTATAAATGCAACTCCATTTCTTCTTTGTCTTTCATTTCTGGCATAGTATACCATGTGATCATCAAAGTTCTCCATGCCAGTCCATTTCAGTTCACTGACACCCAAAAGACTGAGTTGTGCACATTCCATTTCATTCTTGACAAACCTCCATCTTCCCTTGGTTCATGCTTTGTACTTACCATATTCCAATTTGTAAGACATCTTTGCAGCTTCTGACTCATTTCATGCACAGCTACAGTACATCATCAGTCAGATGTCCTAAGGGCTTTTTATTGAACCACATCATAAATGCAAGCTTTACTCCGAAGAGTCATCAGCTCTTCTGCAGTAGCCCGTTGAGTGCCTTTTGACCTGAGGGTCTCATCTTTCAGTGTTATATCACAATTAGTTTTGTTGTGACTATCTATTGCATTTTAGTGTGAAGATATGTCAGTAGACTGCCAGGTGTTTCTTCCATGCAGGTAATGCCATTGTCTCAGAAGTGTGTTCCTCCTCCATCAAAACCATCCCATTCTTCTCCTGCCCAGATGGGTAGTTTGTCTTAGTCTGGCACCTCAGCTGAGACATGTCTATCTTGGAAGACCCTGCCAGTAGTTAAGCTACCAATAGCATAGTTCTTAGCATCAGTGATGCACACAAGTCCTTGTGGCATGACAAGCCACTAACCAAGCCAAGAAAACCAACAAATTAAGATGCATTAAGTCAATTTGCAATCAGCTAAGTCCTAACACATATTATTTTCTTAAAGAAAATATGAGACGGATAGAAAAACATTAAAAAAAATCAAGAAGACCAAACAAATCCAAAACAAATTGACATGTTTTGCCCTGTGCACATCCTGAGTGAGCTTTTTATTCAGGGGTTTTCATATAACCACAGAATAGAAGAAAATTATTGATAAATCAAACTTACAGGTGGCTATATTAACATAAAAGTAGTTCTGGTTTTCTTCCCTAAGCATAATTACTAAAGCTCTCCTTTCCTCCCCCAACTTTCAGACTGGGAACAAATTGCTAAGAATTGTAATCTACTATATATTTTTTTATATACCCATATAAGAAGAAGAAGAAATATCCAATTTTTTAACAGGAAATTGTATCCACTACTATGGTATCAATTTCTCTGGACTTTTAACATTTTTGATTCAATTGACTCAACAGAAGTAAATGGAGTTGTAATAGGTTGCTATGGCAACCTCAAAGAAAACTGCAGACCATTATGGAATTATAGAAGACTGTAAAGACAATGCTATGGGGTATGTTTGCTAAAGAGAGGCAAGGGGGCCGCGGATAACAAGCAATAACAGGAGCGGTAAGGGTGTTTGCATGTAGTAAAGGCCAGGGCGGCGAGTAGGCATTCTGGCGATAAGGGCACTTGGCTCCACTTATCAGGCACTGAGAGGACATCAGGCATTAAGGTGACAAGCATGCACCTTAATGCCCAAAAACGGCAGTTACTGTAAGGCAGGATAAAGGAGCCATGTAAAAGATACATCTTAGCTGATGGATGGAAGGAAAGGTAAGAGCTGATGGACATGTCAGATCCATGGCTTCCTGTGAGTCAGTCAGCAAGAGAGAAGAGAATTTGGAGGCAGATGGACTGAATCAGTGAGGGGTACCCACTCAATACACTGTAATGTCTGTGTGTCACATAGGAGTGTAAAAAAGTGTTCCTCTGTGGAGCCAGAATTGCTATGATGTGAGCATACAAAGGATGACCAAGCAAGGATGGGGATGTGCAGATCATTCACAGGAGAGGCATGAGTGATACATCCAAATGTTGAAAATATTCCTGTGTGGGCCATGGTGTAGCAGCTGGCAGGAGAATATATGACTGTACATAATGGGCATATGTTGATGGATGGGCTGAAGGATGGATGGCGGTAGATGAGCGTGCAGTATGGCCCTGCTGCCCATATATACATTCTGTAATGCAAAAATGTAGTTGTAGTGTGTGTGAAAAAAGTGTAGCTGTGCCAAGGGGAAGTCCCAATACTAGCTATTTGAGTATGACAGTTGTGTCAGATTTTCTAACCACCATACAATCCCCCTGACACATGTGCAGATATCAAATGGACAAGTGTCTTGCTTATTGCCTATATGGAGCAAATAGGGATGTGTGATAATCCTCACAGGTGGCCATGCTAGGAGTAGGATGAGCCTTCATATACTGCATACATGTGATGGAGCCAAAGATGAACAGTCACAATAATGATGAAATATCCCCATCATGGCCAACTCATGTGTCAACTGCAGAGTGAGCATATCTGACCCCTTGCAATCGGCTACAGCAGAGCCAATAAAGTCATGCTGTCAATTGTGCATGATTGCCTTGTGCATGTTTGCAGACCCAATGTGCTACTGTTACACAGAAAAAAAGATAAGACTGTGTGTTCCCCAGTCGATGTAGACTCCATACTGCTTCTGTCAGTATATTGACATGAGTTATCTATGGCCACAATTTGAACAAGTGGGAGTAAAACTCAGGTCTGTTGTTAACTGAGCCAGTGTGTTAACCATTAAGCTACTCCACCACACCCTTCCCTATGGCACTGATGAGAATCAAAGAGATTGCAGGTAATTTATAAGGCTCAGTATATGCTGAGACTGTAAATCCCTAGAGCTGAACTGGAGCTAGGCCTCAAAGAGATAGATTACACATACAGAGCTACTATCATAGGCCTCCAGGCCTTCCTACAGTAACAGCATCATCAGATCCAAATATGCAAAAAGTGCTGAAATATGAAAGTAAATGTCCAGAATCTGTCTCCATTCAAACTTGGACAAACATTCTGACCACTAGAAGGAATGAGTGAGAATCCACAAGCACACACGGAGAAGGAAGCAACAGAATTTGCAAAATGAGAAAAACACTTCAAAGAATTAGATCATCAAACAAGGAAAAACAAGTGACAAATCCCATGGGAAATACAGAGTGCTATTCCAGGAACCCTTTGTCGATCAGGAATAGAAACATAAATGGTTAAGGAGAGGTGAAGTGAAACCAAAGGATGAGAGACTGATAGTTGCAGCCCAGAACAGCAGATTACAGATGAGATGGCTTACAGCGAGCATTAAAAAACTGGTAAAAAAAAGACATGTTGATTATGTAAGAAAGAGTTATAAACAGTGACTGACCTCATAGCTGGCTGCAAAGTTCTGAAGGCAGAACATTTCTATACAGAAAGGCCCAATAAAGTAGCCTACCTCATCCATTTGAAACTCTGTAAACACTACAGCATCACATGCCTGAAAAGCACTGAGATCATGACTCTAAGAAAATTGTAGAGAATGAAGAGGTTCTGATCACTTGGGATTCTCACATTCCAATAAAAAGTTGGAGGTGAGAAAACTGGACATAGTGGTAAAAGAGACGAACACCAAAATTGGCATTGATTATACAGGGGTCAGTCCCAGGTGACTATTCTGTGAATCACCTTGAGAGGGAGAAGATCTTCAAGAAACAAGAAATGCAGTCAGAGACCAAAAACATGTGTCAGAAAGATGCTGAGTTATTTCCCTTTGTGTTGGATGTCACAGGCTTGATTAAGAAAACTTTTCAAGCATACTTCCTGAAGAGAGAATAGAGGACTTTCTAGAAACCAATACGTTGCATGATCCAAGACAAAATGGTCTCACCAAAGGAAGATCATGCCAAACAAATTTGATTGAGTTCTTTGACTGGGTGATCAGAAGGCATGCAATGGATATTATTTACCTAGATTTCAGGAGGGAGGAGTGGCCTAGTGGTTGGGGCAAGTTACCTTAGGCTGGAAGGTTGGGGGTTCAAATCCCACTAGAGGACAGCAACTTTGGGCCAGAAGGACTGGGGTTTCTAGTGCCATAGGTGCTCCTTGTGGTCTTGGGCAAGCCACTTAACCCTCCATTGCCCATGTTCCCTGTAAGTATTAGTGTATGTGTGTCATATCCCCCAATTGTGTTGTGACCACTTTGATTGAAGGATAAGGTGGTATACAAAACTGTCTAAATAAATAAAGCCTTTGATACTGTTCCTCATAGGAGGCCTATCAATAAAATGACCAGCCTGGGGATGAGGCCCAAGTTAGTGAAATGAATCAGAAATTGGTTGACTGCCAGACAACAGAAGGTGGTGGTAAATGGAGCTGACTTGGAAGAAAGGAAAGTGAGTAGTGGTGTGCACCAACTTGGGACTGGTACTGTTCAATGTACTTGTGAGTGATATGGCTGAAGGGAAAAATCTGCCCTCTTGCAGATGACACAAAAATTTGCAACAGAGTGACTCCGCTGAGGGAGTTGACAACATGAGGAAAGATCTACAAAAGCTGGAAGAATGATCTAATGTTTGGCAGTTAAGATTTAATGTGAAGTAGTGCAGTCATGCACTTGGGATACAGAAATCCAAGGGAATTGTTTGCAATGGGAGGTGGTATGTGCAGACCAGGAGAAGGACCTCGGAGTGATTGTTTCTGAGAATCTCAAGGTGTCAATGCAATGTGACAAGGCAGTGGGCAAAACCAGAAGGATGCTGGGTTGCATACAGAGAGGAATAGCCAGCAGAAAGGGGGACATGTTAATGCCCTTGTATAAGTCATTGGTGAGGCCTCACTTGGAATACTATGTTCAGTTTTGGAGATCTTATCTCACAAAGGATATACAGAGACTTGAAATGGTTCAAAGGAAGGTGGCCAAAATGATATGGAGCCTGTACAGAAGACGTATGAGAAGAGACTTGAAGACATAAATATATATACTCTAGAGGAGAGGAAGGGCAGGAGAGAAATGATACAGACGTTAAAGGGTATTATTGAACAAACAAACCTTTTTCAAAGAAGGGGAAGCTGTAAAACTAGAGAGCATGAAATGAAGATGCAAGGAGGTAAACTTAAAAGGAACATTAGGACATACTTTTTCACTGAAAGGGTGGTGGATGCTTGGAATGCCCTCTGTATGGAGGTGATGGGGACAAATATAGTGACAGAATTCAAAATGGCATGGGACAGACACAGCGGATCCCTTTATGGCAAGAGGACAAACTCAAAATAAACGTATTTCTTATACCTCAACATTTAGAGGGGAGGTGACCTACACAGAGTGGCAGGTACACCTACTCTAGGACCTTACTGGGCAAACTGGTCTTTATGTGCTGTCATAAACTATGTTACTATGTTATCTTGTTAAATTAAAAGTTACATCTTATGAATCCCTTTGGCATGATGCAAGTACTATGCTGAGCATTAGCAGTACGTTTGAGAGACTGAGATCATACTCCACATACTTTGGCTTAGAAGTGAGGTTCATAACTGTCATGGTATGTGCAAAACTAGCTCATTCAGAGAAATTGTCCCATAAGGACAAAGGAGAGCATTAGATGTGCATTGTGGAATATGCACAGCAGTGGACTGCAAGAGTTTTGAAAGTGCTTGGAATGACAGGTGGTGGGATAGATCCTGACAGCTGACTAACTCCTTATGGCTTCTTTGTTGGATTTGAGCAAGAAGGAGGTGCAGGAGGGATTGGAGGTAGGTAGGGGTAAAAAAGGTGGTGGTAAGCTATTGGAAGAGGAAGATGATATGGGAATGTTTGAAATGCAATTTGGTGAGGGTTACATAATCAGAATTTGAAGATGGGGAAGGATGAAGGAAAAGAATAGGAGGAAATCACAGGAAGACAAGATGTGCCTATTTTGTGTTACACTACAAATTGTGGGTTTTTTTAGATATCTGAAAATGGGCATATAGATGTCCAAAACACAGAGATGTCTCCAGAGACATTTTAGAAGCTGGGTTTGTAGACTTCCAAGTCTGAACATGGGCATGGTGAAGGCCCAGGATCCTGGACCTCCACGCCTGATCTCAAAAGCATCTGGTATTGCGTTTAAGTTTAAACCTGCTCTAGGCACCCGAAAAGTGCTTGTTTTGGCTGAAAATCATCCAGAGGGTGCAGAGGAGAAAGTACCCCATCATTCCCAATACTCAGCAGAGTTTCAATGGTAGCAGAAGTGGGATTTGAATGCTGGCTTCCCTGTCCCTAGCTCACTATAATAACCATTAGGCTATTCCTGGAAGTCCAGGTTCTAAAATACTATCCTATGCTATCTAAGTTTGTAACTTAAAAAACCAACACAAAAAAACTATTCAAACTGCTCTTTCTATACCCACGCCATAAAAAGCACGGCGGCTCATTGTGCCATTGCAAAACAGTAGAGCCAAATGCAAAAACAAACAAAGAAAACCCCAGTCCCCAGACTTAGCAGAATCATTTATGCATATCAAAACAACCACAGGCACAGCCCAAGGCTAAATGCTCGATAAACTGAATGGCAAATTTTGTTTCTTATACAATGTTTGTTTTCTTGTACTCTGGGCAAGGTTGTATTGACTCTGGTAAATGAGATTAGTATTTGGTAAATTCTCACTTTGAAAACAGTAGGCCTTATTCCATATATCGTTTTTTTTCTGCAGGGACAACAAAGATAATTGTTATTTTTGACTAAAGTTCACTTGGATACCGGCTTCAGAATTGTATTACTTATCTTTCCAAACATAAGCTTAAAGTGAGTCACATACAGGTGCAGCAGGTACTTCCTTGCCCAAGAAGGTTCACAATCTAAGTTTTGTGCCTGAGGTAATGGAGGGTGAAGTGACTTGCCCAAGGTCATCAGGAGGAACAGTGGGAGAAGTGAGATTTGAACCATCATTTCTCTAGACCATTCCTGGTATGTTGCCTCTCTAAGAAGATGGAGCAGAATAAAACAATTCAAAAACAACTATATATTGTTGATGAAACTTCCAATATTACTATATGCAAATTATGTTAATTTCTCTGCTAGGCTTAATTCTTAATGTATAATTCCTCTGACATAAATCAAGTCTTACCATGCTCTAAGACTGTACCTGATTTAAAACTGTTTTACATTCCAGTAGCAAAACAACATTATACTATATTATCTTACTAATTACCTTATGTAATGATAGATTTGACAATCTAAATTAGAACTAGCAATCCTCTGTCTATTTCAGGAAAAATTATATGTTTCAATATACTGTTCAACTGACATCTGAGTTGAGCTATAAAAACCACATTCAATCTCACTGATATTAATGTCTGTTATGAAAATTGAAGAACTCAACTTTAAGAATGTTTATGAACTTTTATAGTCAATGAGTTATTCTCTCAGGTGAAACTACAGCAAGCGAGATACAGTACTTTAAGTTTTAAAAAGCACACAAATGGCAAATGTAAAGATTCAGTTCATAAAAACAAGAATTGCCCTATTGGATCAGACCAAAGGTCCATCACGTTGAATATCTTATTTCCAACAGTGGCCGTTCCAGGTCACAAGTACTTGGCATATCCCGAAGGCAGCCAGATTCCATGGTACTTATTCCCAGGAATAAGCAGTGGCTTTCCCCAGGTCTACATTACTAACAGAAAGGAGGAGGAGTCTAGTACTCCAGAAATCAGAGTTGGATTCTCACTGGTGCATCTTAGGTAAATCACTTTGGAGGTTATTCTGAGCTACAAATAGCAGGGATGAATGGCCTGATGAGACGTTCATCCCTGCTATTCATGCTCTTTCCTGCCCCCGACTAACTTCCCTGCCAGTTGCGCAGGGAAGTTAGATGGGGGTGGGGAAGGGGCGGTCTGGGGCTGGAGTCTGGATGGGCAGTGGGCAGTCACCAGCCCTGGACATACAGGGCTGATTCTAATGTCAGCCCTGTACGTCCAGGGCCGGTGAAATGTTCAAGGAAGTTATTCCACCTCCGAGGCAACATGATGCCATGGCTCCGCGGCTCCATTTCAATGCCCTGACTGAGTTAGCTGGGTGCTGTCTTGCACGTGCAGGCGAGACAGAATCGCTGTCCTGGCCTGCACGTACAGGACTGTTCATGATTTTGATCCCGTGGGGCTAGACATGCCCTGCGGATCAGAATCGCGATCCCCTCTATGCGTCCAGTTCGGACTGGATGCGTATAGGGGATCTACGTCCAGAATAGAATCGGGCCCTATACCTCTAAAGAAAAGGCTTGACAATCTATTTCGAGCCATACTTTACCAAGAAAACACTGGGCTGTAAGGAGTCAGCATTGACTTAACTGCACTACAAGCAAACCTAATAATGGTTTATTGACTTTTCCTCCAGGAAACCTTTTTTAAACCAAGTTATAGTAACTGCTTTTACCACATCGTTCAGCAACAAGTTCCAAAGCTTAACTATGAGGTCTGTTTACTAAGCGGTGCTAGCTGCTTCTGTGCAAAATTGAAGCCACAGCCCCCTTTTATTCAAGGGGGGCGCAGCTCCATTTTCGTGCAGAAGCTGCTAGTGCCACTTAGTAAACAGACCCCTATGTGTGGAGAGAAAAAATATTTTCTCTTATTTATTTAAAAATATGTTCTCCTCGTTTTGTTTGTGATCAGAGGGAAAGCAGTGGAGAACAGTTATCTATTAGGGAGGGGACAAATATTTTAAAAACCCTTCATGGGAGTATAATAAGACACTTGGAGAAATTACTTGATTATGAGTCATGTTATAATATATAACAAGCATTTTCACCCCCTTGCAGCTTCAGCCGCTCGCTCCCCTAAACACCTTGTCAGACGGCTGCCTGGGTGAGAATTTTTCACAGTCTTGGCAAGTGCATATATCTATATGATTTGCAAGGTATTGTGGGCAATGTAGTTCATTCACACCAGACACAGCTGCTGACAATAATTTAGTTGTGCTCTTGGGTAAAGCCAATAAGATATTTATTTATGGGGTTATTTCTCCCAACACAGATATGCTTGGTAGCACATAAAATCAGGTAACTTGCTTTCAGTGTTAACTTGGAAAAACAAAGTCAAAATCAGCAAAACAACAAATGAAAAGCCACAAAGCAAGAAACAAACTGTTCTTTTCAGATTAACTTCTGATTACTTCCCACACAGATTCTGAAGTGATTCTCTCCTAGCTCACAAGCAATTAGGTGAGGCTCGATTGCTAGCAGTTACCAGCTGAAACCCCTTAGCTGGCTTGCTTTCTACTGTGTGGGTCAAATCCTGCTTCAGGAGCTTTTCTGAGTAGATTAAAGAACAAATTTGTATTTCTTTGTGATGGTTGCTGTACTTTATAACAGAAAGTTACCAACGGAGTTTAGATAGAGAGCAGTCCATATAAATAGGATCTTCATCTGCAATCATACCCCCATCTTCAACAAGCATAGGTTCAATATCAGGGATTGGCACAGATTAATCTCTCAATGGAGCACTTTCAGGAGAATACTTGTTTCCCTGCTGTCTTTCAAGGTTATAGCTAGGGCATAGATCAGTGTTCATACCTGAGCTTCCATTGCTGCTAGAGTTCCTCTCTATATTTTATTTATTTATTTATTTAGCATATATTTATATACCGCTACTTCCAGCGATCAGGAGCGGTTTGATTAGGTAAACAGGGAGAGTCAGATCAATTGACAAATTTCAAAATTTACAGCGTGATTTACAAAGGTTGTCTGATAGGTTGTCAGACCAATGCTAGGAATTTTCAATAAACGGGGAAAATATGATTCAAGGGATATTCACAGCATACATGTATAGGTGGGGGAGAGGGAGATATTTACATATATACATTTTATGCTTGTTACATTCAGGAGCATAAGATTTTTTACATTTGATGAAATTTTGTTGGAGCAGATACTGGGTGGAGAGTGTTGTTGTTCAGGATATGTTGTAGGCCTGTTGAAATAAATATGTCTTCAGTTTTTTTCAGAAAGCCATCAGGTCGTTGATTGAGCGCAACTCAGGCGGGAGTTGGTTCCAGAGTGAGGGGGCAGTGTAGGAGTATGCCCTGTTGCTTGTGGTTGTTTTAGCTGATCTTATACTTATTGGTACCTGGAGGTTGTTTATGGCGGTAGTTCTCCTATTTCTGTTGGCAGGTTGCAAGTTGATTAGGTTGGTGAGGAAGGTTGTTGCCAGGTTATGGATGAGTTTAAATGTAGTCACTAGGGTTTTGTATTTTATCCGAGCTATAATGGGGAGCCAATGTAGTTCGACTAGTACTGGCGTGATGCTCTCTGCCACGCCTGTTTTAGTGATGATTCTGGCTGCGACGTTCTGTGCCATCTGGAGTATATTTACGGTTTTTTTTGGAAGGCCCTGTAGTATTGCATTACAGTAGTCGAAATGGGGTATGATGAGGGCTTGAGCCACTGTCCTGAAATCGGTAGCTTCAATGATGTTCCTTAGTGGTTGTATGACCCGGAGTTTGTAGAAAATGGCCCTGTTTACTAAGCGGAGGTGTTTTGCCATCTTTAGTTCGTTATCAAGTGTTACTCCGAGGTATTTTATTTCATTCTTTGTGTGGTAAGTATGTTCGCATAGGGAGATTGTAGCTGGTGGGTCGAACTCAGGTTTTCTTGAGATGTACATGACTTCGGTTTTTTTATGGTTTATGGTCATGTTGTTTCGTTGAAGCCATGTCTGCATCTCTTTTATGCATTCTTCCAGCTGGGCGTAGTTTGGGTTAGTTGCGTCGAGTTGGGTATATAGCATAATATCATCCGCGTATATGTGATAATGGATTTTATGCTTTTTGAATATTTCGCAGATTGGTTTCATGTACACATTGAAGAGAAGTGCGGATAGTGCTGAGCCTTGTGGAATGCCCTGAGTTTGTGGGAAAGCCTCCGCTTTTTCGTTGTTAAACTGTACCTGTTGCATCCTGTTGGATATATACGATGAGAACCATTTTAGTGGGGTTCCTGTTATTCCTATATCTTCTATTCTGTTTAGTAGTGTTTGATGGTGAACCGTATCAAAAGCTGCTGAGATGTCAATGAATATGAGAATGAACATCTTCTTTTTGTTTTCAATCCCTTTGAGTAGGTTGTCCAGTAGTGCAATCAGCAGAGTCTCGACCCCATGGTGTGGCCTGAAGCCGTATTGGTGCTCGTCTAGTGTTTTGTTGTTGTCCAGGTGGTCTTGTAGTTGCTGTAGGACCGCCTTTTCGATAATTTTCGCTAGCAGGGCTATGCTGGATATTGGGCGATAAGATGCTGGATCTTCCTTGTTGAGTGTTTTATTTTTGAGTATTGGTCTTATGATTGATTTCTTAAGTTGGGTTGGCATGGTGCCCTGTTGGAGTGATTGGTTTATTATGTGAGCGATTTGGTGGGTGGTTTCCGTTTTCGTTGCTTTAACCCATGCAGCTGGGCAGGGGTCTAGGGGAGAGGTTGTGGTGTTAATGCTGGCAATTATGTTTATGACGTGTTTGACTCCAATGTTGTAGAACTTGTCCCAGTGGGTGATGTGGGTTTGCGCCGTCATCAAGGAGGGTCGAGGCGTGGAGGGGGTCTCGTCCATTGGTAATAAGGGTTTAGGTCCGATCTGAGGGTTTAGTTTGGCCGCATAGTGATCTGCTAGGGCTTGTACCTTGATTTTGTCGTTGAACTGCTCCTCTTGCGCTGCTTTGGTGAGGGATTTGACCAGGGCAAATAGCTCTCTGGGCTTTTTTAGTGCTTTGTTTAGTGATTTTGTGTGGTGCATTCGTTTTGACAGGTTGACTTCGTTTTTGTATTTGGAGAGTAGGGTTAGGTATTCTGTTTTGTGTTCTTTAGACTTGTTTTGTCGCCATTTTCTCTCTATTCTTCGTAGTTCTCTCTTTAGGGTGGTGAGAGTTTCGGTGTACCATGGTTCGGTTTTGGGCTTGTAGTTGTTTTTTGTTGATTTCCATCTTGGCTCTGAGACTTCTTGAATTCCTGCGTTCCAGCTGGTTATTAGACTGTCGAGGTCGGTGCTTTCCAGGTCTATGTGGGATGTGATGGAGTTTATGAGAGCTTCACTGTTGTATTTGTTAAAGCTTCTGCGTGTGTGTATTGGTTGTTCAGGTTTAGGGTTACTAGGTAGCGTGGGCAGGTATATTTTGATCTCGATTTGGTGGTGGTCGGACCAGGGTACTTGAGTTATTTTTATTACAGAAGTTTTTCCTTTGTCAGGTTGTTGTTCTGCGGGTGTGAATACCATATCCAGGGTGTTTCCTTTATTATGTGTTGCATCATTTATTATTTGATTGTACCCAAGTTGTTCCATGGCTTCAATGAAAGTGTTGGCTTGACTTTGTGGAAGTGATGGTAGGTTTATATCTCCCAGGATAATTTGGTGTTTCCTGATTGCTGTGGTAGAGACGCATTCTAGTGCTGTGGCCAGTGTGTCTGGATGTGATGACGGGGGTCTGTAGATTAGGCAGATTGCTATTGCGTTGTTTTCCACTTTGAGTATGTCAATGTCCTTGGTTGTGCTTTGAGCGGTGCTGGTAAGAGATAAGGTGGATTTGGCTGCAATTAGGATTCCTCCACCTCTTTTGGATGCACGCGGGCAGTTGAATATCTTGTATCCAGGAGTTGTTATTTGGTTTGTTATTGCGGCGTCAGCATCAGTGATCCATGTTTCGGTGATGCATAGGATGTCAGGCTGGTTATCTGTGATGATGTCGTGTATGATGTGTGTTTTGTTCCTTATTGATCTGGCGTTGATAAGGATGATGTTATAATAGTCTTGCATCTTTTGGTCTTTCTGTTTGCGTTTGTTTATTCTTGTTATGTGCTTGAGATGTTTTGCTCTTTTTGGTTTGGGGTATTGGGGAGCTCGTGGTGCTGTCTGGTTCGTGAGGGGGGCTCTTAGATTTGGAGGGAGTGTGTGATCTTGGTAGGAGGGGTGGAGTGAGGGGTGATTATTGTATTGATTCTGTTGAGGCAGTGTTGTTATTAAGAGAGGGTGGTAGATGTAGTAGATTGGGCTTATGATGTGGTACAGGGCATGATTTAGGTTGGGGTTGAGGGTGAGTGTTGGTATAAATAGATACATGGATAATAACAGCATATATTTAAGAAGCTCCATTTTAGCTGTTATGATGGCTGCTACTCTTTTTCGGGGCTTTGTTCTCTGTGTATTTGGGATAGTATGCAGCTTTTTCTCTAATACAGTATGTCCGGGATCAGGTGGTTGCTCTGCGTTTCTATCTGCAATTTTTTTACATATCATTTATAGCTGAACGACATTTTGTAAAATAACTGTGATTAGGTACATGCACATAACATGGCTATAGGTATGTAGAGTTACAGGCACAACGATACAGCATAAAATTCCCTGTATGAGTGAGAGTTACAGGTACAATGATACAGGATAATTCTCTATATGAGTGGGAGTTACAGGTACAGTGGTACAGCAGAAAATCCTCTATATGTATGCAGAGTTATAGATAGCTGATACAGCATAAAGTTATAGAGTTATAGAGTTATAGACACACTGATACAGCATAGAGTCACTATTGCTGTGTTGATGGAGTGTTCTGTAGATAAGTGTGTATTCAGCTGAGAAAGGTAGTGAGATAGCCTATATAGCCTGGCCAGTATGTAGTCCAGTTCTTATGTCCAGCCTTCCAATCCAGATCCCTGGACACTGGATCTCTCTTCACATACCTTCTGGCATGGGTCTTAGGGTCCCTTCCACGTGCAGCCATCTCCCTCACAGGTAGCGTCTGGAGATTCCTAGCTCTGCAGCACCATTCCTCTGGCTTTCCCCAGTCCAATGGTGTATGCTGGCCCTTGGAATACCTCCCAGTATACGTACTGCTTTGGACTCTTCTAGACCTCTCAAAGGCTTTTTTCCTCTTTCTTCCAGAGGGTCTCTTTCCCTCCCTGTCCGTCCGGTTTGGCTTCTGCTTCTGATAATCCTTCAGATGAAACTGAGGATAATTCTCTGGATATCCAAGGTGATCATGAAGATCATGAAGATGGTCATCTGTAGAATAAACTCTACTCTTATTCTGCTTAGATGAGTGCTCCCCCCTAATACAGCGCAGCTGTGCTGAATCAGGCCTTGCCCTTTGAGATGAGTGTTCCATCCTAGCACAGCGCAGCTGTGCTGAATCAAGCCCTGCCCATTGCAATGAGTGCTTGGGGATTACCTCATAGCCCTCCTGATTGAACACACGTTTCCCCACTTCAGCTCCTCTCATGGCTGTTGGAAACCTGGTGCATTCTGGGGCTGGTAGTCTTTTATGGCAAAATTCTGTTTTCTCATTTCTACCAGCACTGACAGGTTGCTTGTTCAGAGACACTTCACCTTTTCTATAGCCCCTTCCTGAGCTATGATAAGCTTCCTTTTCACAACCTCCACAACTGGGACTGCCAACTGCATGTCCTCATCTCCCAAATCCTGCACTATGGCCCTAAAAGCGTTGCCACCTCCCTGTAACATTTCCTGAAAAGATATCCTGACCAGCATCAATACAGCCCAGGACATTAAACAGACAACAACTCATAAGACACAACCAACCTCCAGAGCAACAGCCCATTTACTTTTTCTGTTGCCTTTCAATAGCCCTGGTACTAATGACATCTCACCATATCCTCCTGGGTTAATTTACAATCATATAATCACCACATTAACCCCATCCAAATACCGGAAGACAAAGCAACACACAAGTAACAGAACATTTGAGTACTTATCCTCAACTCTTTGGAACTCATTACCAGAGAAACTTAGAAGTATTAAGACCTGTCCACATTCCACACTCAACTCAAAACATTTCTATTCATAAAACAGTTCAGTCAAAATGAAGTAACCTCAAACGTCGACTCGACATAGTAATTCCCCGGCTTAGCATATACGAAGCTTTACAATACACGATTAGTCTACCCACTCCCCACAACTCATCCACCATCCACTCGTTTGATACCACAATTCTTACACCAAAAAACACCAGGAAAATATGCAAATATGTAAAACCTAAGACCCCTTTCTGTCAGAAGAATTGTAAATAAGTTATAATTGTATGAATCATGTTTATATCTTTGATTGTTATTCACCTGTATCTGTTATCTTGATTAAGATGTTCAATGTATCTCAGTTGTTTAATATGTAAACCGCTATGATTACCTGAAATGGCGGTAGAGAAATCTCACAAATAAATAAATATAAGTAAAACAACAGTAAATCATTAACAAACCACATTTCATTTGATAAATGAGATCAATATATTTATGGAACAAATGTCATTCCCATCAACATGAACATGAATTGAAGAGTAGAATAGCGTGACTAAATCCCATTTGACATTTTAGCTGATGCCACCAACTTGCTCACTCGAAGGGCAAAAAAACTCCAAAGGAAAATGAAAAGGCAGACTCTACAGTAGATGGGGGCTGAACTCGAGCCTTGCATTAGCAAGGACTCCTCAGGATGTAGTGGTGTCAACTGCTTCCCCTGCTGTGAGAAGCATGAAGTTTTATGAAAACTCTCCAGAGTTTTGCCTGGTATTTGCTCCTCCCAATCTGAGGAATGCCTACCCATCCAGAAGAGAAAATCACATGCAGAACAGTCTGTGAAAGAGACTCTAGAACATTATGAAGAAAAGAAGAATCAATGAATGTACGTTTTAAATTTTTTGGAATGCCAGTGCCATAATTGATAAATTGATTGCACCAGCAAATCTCATGCTGCAGCGAAGGAAGTAGCCCCAGTTCTGAAGGAATGCATTTCATAATATCTCTGCTGCTACAAGGCTGTATTTTAAAGCAGCCCCAAACTGAAATCTGGACATGTGACTAGTTTGGCTACACACTTTAAGAAAACCTGTGTCCCTTTCCCACACTGATGAGTTTTAGAATGTCAGATCTTTAAATACATAAACTTCTTATACACATTCACATCATTATATAATTAACCCTAATGCCCATTCTATGGTTTAGTTGATGCCATCATCATGCTCACTTGAAGTGTAGCAAAAAAGACAAATGAAAAGACCACTTGAAATATGATGACCTCAAATAAAGAGGAAAGAATATCAGGAACAAAACATCAAATAGCTTTAATAAAACTTCATAAAATGTAGATTGCCTGGGGGCCTGTAGGATCTCAAGGACTTTATCCCTGGAAAAACCCTGCATTAACTTGTGTATTAAGAATGAGGTTGTCAGATCATGATACCCCTGGATTTTTTAGATAAAGGCCACACTTGACATGGCTTAAAGGTGAGGTTAGAGAGGCTATTAAAGTTAAGAGAGAATCTTTCAGAAAATGGAAAAAAGAGCCAAATGACAAGAATAGGAAACAGCGTAAGTACTGGAAAGTTAAATGCAAGGAATTGATAAGGCAGGCAAAGAGAGAATTTGAAAAAAAAGCTTGCCATGCAATCAAAATCAAATAATAAAAGCTTTTTCAAACACATTTGTATCAAAACATCTGTGAGAGAGTCAGCTGGATAATTAGATGATAGAGGGGTAAAAGGAGCAATAAAAGAGGACAAAGCCATAGTGGAGAAACTGAATGAATATTTTGCTTCAGAATTTACTGAAGACGATATCGGAAACTCACTCATGCCAAAAATGATATTTAAAGGTGATGTATGAGAGGACATGGAACAAATCTTGATAAATTGGGAAGATGTAATACAGCTATTTGATAAAGAGTAGTAAAACAGCTAGACTGGATGGCATACATCCCAAGGTGTTGAAAAAACTGAAATATGAAATGATAGACTTATTTTAGTAATCTGTGAACTAGCATTAAATTTGTAGTACAGTGCCTAAATATTGGAGAGTTGCAAATGTAACTTCAATTTGTATAAAGGATTCCAGGTGTATTCTGGGAAACTACAGACCAGCAAGCCTGACATCAGTACCAGGCAAAATGGTAGAAACCATTATAAAGAACACCATTACTGAAGATGTAGATAGTCAAGGTTTAATGGCAGAAAGCCAACATGGATTTAGCTAAGGAAAGTCTTGTCTTACTAATTAGCTATACATATTTTTTGAAGATGTGAATAAACAGGTAGATAAAGGAATCCAGTTGATCATAGTTTATCTGGATTTTCAGAAAGCCTTTGACAACATGCCTCATGAAAGACACTTCGGGAAATTAAAAAGTCATGGGATAGAAGGTAGATTACTATTGTGTATCAGGAACTGGTTAAAAGATAGAAAACAGAGAATAGGGCTAAATGGATAATTTTCTTAATGGAGAAAGGAGAATAGTTGAGTACCACAAGCATTTGTTCTGAGCCCACTGCTTTTTAATGCATTCATAAATGACTAGGAAGTGGGAATGACAAGTGAGGTAACCAGATTTGCAGATGACACAAAATTATTCAAAGTTGTTAAAACATAAGACTATTAGTGAAAAATTGCAAGAGGACCTTGAAAATTGGGAGACTGGGCATCCAAGTGGCAAATGAAATTTTTTGTTGACAAGTTATGCACTTAGGAAAGAACAACCTAAAACTACAGTTACATGATTTAAGGTGTCATATTAGGAATCACCACGCAGGAAAAGAAGCATAGAAACATAGAAATATGACGACAGAAAAATACCACATGGCCTATCTAGACTGTCCTTCCATATCAACAACTACAACAGTCCCCCTTTTCCCTTAGAGATCCTCTGTGTTTGTCCCATGCTTTTTTGAATTCAGATACTGTCCTCATCTCTACCACCTCCACTGGGAGACAATTCCACGGATCCACCACTCTTTCCATAAAGAAATATTTCCGCATATCACTCCTGAATCTATCCCCCTTCACCCTCATCCCATGTCCCCTCGTAGCAGAACTTGCTTTCAATTGAAAGAGGCTCTCCCCCTATACATTTATGCAACGGAGGTATTTAAACATCTCAATCATATCACCTCTATCCCGCCTTTCCTCTAAGGTGTACATATTAAGATCCTTAAGTCTGTCCTCATATGCTTTATAATGCAGACCACTAACCATTTTAGTAGCCACCCTCTGTACTGACTCCATCCTGTTTATATCCTTTTGAAGTTGCGGTCTCCAGAATTGCATACTATACTCCAAATGAGGTCGCACCAAAGACTTATACAGAGGCACTATCACCTCCTTTTTCTGCTAGCCATTCCTCTCTGTATCCACCCAAGCATCCTTCTAGCTTTTGTCATTGCCTTTTCTACCTGTTTAGCTACTTTAAGATCATCAGACACAACCATGCCTAGGTCCCACTCTTCTTTATTGGACAGAAGTACTTCACCCCCTATACTATATTGCTCCCTTGGATTGCTGCAGGTGAAGATCATGACCTTACATATTTTAACATTAAATCCCAGCTGCCAAATTCTAGACCATTCTTCAAGTTTAGCTAGATCCCTCCTCATGTTATCTAGCATCATCATGGCTTATATGGTGAAACCCTCCACCCAGTGTGCAGCATGGTCAAGAAAGCAAATAGAATGCCAGGAATCATAAGGAAAGGAATAAAGAATAAATTCAAGGATATTATAATGCCTCTGTATCTTTCCATGATGCAACCACACCTTGAATATTGTGTGCAATTCTGGTCACCATATCTTAAAAAGGATATAGCAGAATTAGAAAAGATACAGAGAAGAGCGACCAGAATGGTAAAGGGGATGGAAAGATAACCCTATGAGGAAAAGCTTAAAAGGCTAGGTCGCTTCTGCTTGGAAAAGAGATAGCTGAGGGGAGATATGATAGAATGGAGTGGAATGGATAAATGTAGATTGTAGTTGTATGCCTTCAAAAGTAGAAAGACTAGGGAACAAACAATGAAGCTTCAATGTGGTTGATTTAAGGCTAATTGGAAAAAATAGTTTTTCACTCAATGCATAATCAAACTCTGGAATTTGTTACCAGAGATTGTAGTAAAAGCTGTCAGTGTAGCTGGATTTACAAGAGGTTTAGATGAGTTCCTGGAGGCAACATCCATAAACCATTATTAAAGAAGACAGTGGAAATCCACTGCTTATCCCCGGGACAAGCAGCATAGAATCTGTAGACCTGTTGGGGACCTGACAGGTACTTGTGACTTGGATTGGATACTGTTGGAAACAGGATACTTGATGGACCCTTGGTCAATTCAGTATGTATATCTTATGTTCTTAAATAGATGCTGAATGACAAGACAGACCCCATGTCTTGGAATATGTGAACCAAAGTGCATCAACTTGTCCAATGGGGTCCCTGGGTATAAAACTTCCATCAAGTAATGAGTCCACAGAATGGCTCCAACTAGCCTAGTAAGCTTTCCATGTGTTTACTTCAGCAATCTCACAGATGGTCCAGAATACGAGTCCATATGCTATCAGCCAATGGAGTAAGAAGCTTGTCTGCTTCTGGAGCCAGTGCAGGAAACCGGGACTGCTGAAACTGTGACAGAGAGTCTGCAATTGCATAATGAATTCCAGACACATGCTTTGCAAATTAAGTAACATTCAGTTGTAATCTGCATAACAATAAGATATGCATAAGCTCAAGAACTAAAGAGGAGGAAACTGACTGTGCCACTACTATACTATCAGAATGCATGAGCACCTTCTTGTGCATCAGTCTGTCAGCCCACACAATGAAGTTCTCCAAAACTAGAAATGACTGCAGAAATGTGATGTTCCTACACCAGCCCTTTACCTTCCAACTCTTTGGCCATGCTTCTGCTCACCATACACCCTTGAAGAAAACTCCAAAGCACAAACACTTGAAGCATCAGATGCAGGCTGGGCATCAGTGGGGGCCTGCCAAACTCTCACAGTTGAAATCTCAAAGAAAGGATCTTCACTCTCCCAAATCAACTTTCAATGTGTGCGTCAAGCTAAAAGAATGATGCTTCTTAGACAAACCCTCATGTTTGAGGAGCTAAATACTGAATAAAAACCCTCCACATGGAGATCACAGGACTCACAAATTGAAGTGCCCCAGTAAGACTTGTACCTCATCCAAGGTTGATATCAAGTAGGAGCAGGCCTGGTTGATTAACTCTTTCAATCTACAGTACCTTATCTCTTAGAAAGTGGAATTAAATTTGAACTGAATCCTTCTAAGAAAAGTAAGCACCATCCACAGACTGGTCAATTTTTCTTCAGCCAAAGGGATCCCAAATAGTTCTGAAAACAGCTGGAAGATTGCTACCAACTGCATGCATGCATTTGATCCTGCCTGGCTCATAAAAAGGAAGTCATCACAAAGTCTCACCCTGCCATTTTTGCCAGTAAAGCAATGTTGCAAATGTCTGAAAACAAGCACAAGCCACAAAGCAGCCCATTTGGCATAAATTTGTTGCCATAATATTGTTGCTGAAGCCAAAAACCTAAAAGATGAAACAAATCTGGATCTATAGGCAGCAACCAGAATGCCAACTCCACGTCAGCCTTCACCATCAATGAACCCACCTGGCATCCTGTAAAAGAAAGACAGCTGATCAAAGGAAGTATACTGTACTGAATAAAGAGTTGAGTCAATGAAAGAATAAATATTACATCCTAAAGGATATGATAAGTTATGAATTACTCAAAACATTATGGGCTCTTTGGAATGATGCCTAAGGGGTAATGGAGGAGAATCAAATAGGTCTGCAATTCTTCTCAAGTCTAATTCTTTCTGCAATATTAGCATAACAATTTTCTTCAGAGACTGTACCAAAATTGGCTAGGAAGAGACACATATAGGGTCATTCTAGAAGCCGAATAGACCCCATAGAAGTGCACGGGGACATGTATGTGGCAAAATGTCCACAAATGTATTTCTATGCACAGCACCCACGTATGTTCAAGCCACTTGCAGGGGGATGTCTGCACATGCTTGCAGATGGGTGGACCGGGGTGTGGCTGGCTCTGGAGACGTGTATTTTCCAGAAAGCCTCATGCACATCTCTGGCCTTTGCCACAGATGTCCCCGTTATTAGTGCCAGATACATGGAACAAAAGCAGGACTTAGCCGATATTCTGCTGTGTTCTATGATTCGTCCCTGCAAGTTAGAGTGTGTGTGTGTGGTTGGAGGGTTGCATGGGAGGATCTGGTGTGGTGATCTGCAAATCATGGAGGACATGAATGCCTGGTTTGCAGTGGCCATGCTGCATGAAGCAGATAGAGAAAGGAGGAGGGTAGAAAAGAGGCTACCCCTATCAGAGGATACCTGGGTTGAGAACTGAAGAACTCAGTGTCATTGGGTTCCGCTTTGATAGGGCAGTCATACATCAGCTGTGCCAGGAGCTGGAGCCCCACTTCAGTGCCATAACACAAAGAACAGGCCCTGTCTGTGCATCTGAAGGTGACAACAGCACTTGCCTTCCTGGCAACAGGCACTTTTCAATCTGTGCTGGCAGCTACTGCAGATCTGAGCCAAGCGGCAGTGTCCAGGTGTATCACCCAGATCCTGAGTGCTTTCTTGATGCGTGCCTCAGATTAAAGTATATTTCATTCTCACACAGAGCAGCAGAGGCATCAGAGAATGGTTCAGTTTCATAAGGTGGCTATATTCCCTTCTATGCTGGGGTGATTATACACATGTGGCCCTCAGACCCCCTGGACAGACTGAGGCCACATACTGTAACCAAACCTCATTTCACCCTATGAATTTGCAATGCACTGTAAGAAATTACCAATGTTGTGCCAAGATTCCCCGGAGACTGGCTACTAGGTAAGATAACACAAAGATCCCCCCTCCCATGCCCACACAGGCCTGACCAGGGGAGCATTGCCACAAAGCAGACTGTGGGAGGGAAGGCAGGCAGGGTTGCCCCATAGATAGCAGATATGTACAGACCGAAACAAGCCAAGACAGAGAGCGGAATTTGTATGGGATAGGTGTAGCCACATGTAGGGAGCTGCTGTGAGAAATGTCAATACCGAGATACATGGTAGGAAGATGCCATAGTCATGGAGTGAGAGCGCAATACCGACAAAGCCATAGTCACTCATGATGTCCAGATGGAAGAAACATGATAAATAACAATGAAAACACCAAAGGGTTATCTGTGATCTGTCATCTATAAAGGGTCCAGCAAAAGGTTGCCAGCTAACAGATACAAACACAGCACTTGACTGTATCCACCCCCAGCAATGAAATACACCTGACCCCAAGCAGTAACCCTGTGGCAAGAAGGGAAAGGTAGAGCACAGGCTAATTGAGAAGCAGTGACAAACATCACATGTTGGAGATGCAGGATCATGATGCGTGTGAGTGAGATCAGCAATAGCACCCAGTGAGATGGTGGCACTTAGATCCCAGATGAACCACATCATTAGAGAGAAATACATGTCCCACATCCCCATGCAAGTAGCCAGGACTGGAAAAGGGATAGCTTACCAGTAATTAATTGACAGTGAGCACCACACCATACAACTGATGCAGAAACCATGAACCAGGATGTAAGGACAGCAGCAAGGCTAATGTTGAGGGACCACATTAGGGCTGAAAGCAACATGGAGAGGCAGACTGCAGATTGCTGGACATTTCAGCACCAGAGCCAATGAGCATACATCCTGACCATGTTGTCAAAGACAGGACAGCAATGACAACTGTGTATTATCCTCCATGTCTATGCAGGTGACAGAGGATACCCCCTGAGGCATTGACTGATGTCCCCTATCATGCATCCAAGCTCACCAGCACAGGAGTGATACAACTGGGCACACAGGAGTACCAGGGGAATAATTGAGCGCACATTTGGTCAACTGAAGAGCTGCTTCAGGTGTCTCAATTGCTCTGAAGTGGAATTGCTGTACAAGCCTGCAAAGGTTTGTGAAATATTCTTGGCATGCTGTATGCTGCATAACTATGCACTATGGCAAAGGCAACCCCTGCAAGATGCACCAAAAATACCCATGGACAACGACAACACCGATATGGAGGTAGCCCTGCAGTGCCTACTGGCCAAGCATTTTGAAAGGGAGTGGTAGCAAGACAAAACATAATACAGACACATTTCGCATGAAGTTGCATTTTTGTTTGCCACAAGTGACATATTTTTCAACTCACTACCAACAGTACTGGCAGAATGCAGTATTGTTATTCTCATTATGATTACGGGTAACTGGGACGTTACCAGAAAAAAAAACCTGGAAAAGAGTGGAAATATTGCTAATATTTTATTTGACGCTAAAGCATTTTTCCCTTTTTATTTTGCATAAGTGCCATCAAATCAGTAATGACTCCTGGTTATCCAGCAGTCCCTTGTTTTTGTGGCAAGGTATGATCAGTGGGAATCAAATGCTGATCACTTGGGTAATAGTCTATTGCTCTAACCACTATACCACTCCTAAAGGCAGTCTTGCCTCTTCCTCTGCACCCCTACCCTGGGCCACCAACTCCCCCACACCTCTCATACCCCCATACCCCACAGCCAAACCCATGTGCGCCCATTACACTGCTCACTCACCCCAACCCCACACAATCTTAGCTCCCCCCACATATTCCATTGTCCCCTACACTCACCAAGCACCATACCCCCTCCCTCACACAAACACAGTGACATAGCAACCCCCTTGCAGAGCACACACACCTGGCCCTCCTGTTACTATTACTGTTACTTGGCCCATCCATGGCCCCTGCCCCTTCCCCTGCTTCTCCCCCTCACAGAAGGCACATTCACAAGGGTCTGTGTTACAATATTAGTTGGGGTGGAGGGTGGCATGCTACTTGAATCTGAGGAACAATCACTGGCCACTTACCTCCTTAATCGCCTTATATAATGGTGGAAGAGTCATGACAGGCGACCTGCCCTAAGGAACAAGCCCCAGAATATGGGAGGGCTTACAGTGGCAGAGTCTGATGTGGAGACATGCCTTGTGGTGGCGCATGTGGTGACACTGGTGAAATTGGGCACAGGCATAGTGGTAGCAGTAATAGTAGTGTTTGAGGAGCCAGCTAAAGCAAATTCACTACTGCCATGGGTACTTGTTGTGGGCACTGGCTGGCATATATATGAGGCTGGCCTAGGGATGTGGACTGGGCATGTGCGGGTCAGCTGAAGCTCTCTCAGAAACTCCACAGTTTCTCACAGACAGAAAATTGACTCATCAAGGTGCTGTGTGGCTGCAGGCTGGCACCCCTGCAATGCAACACTTTGCTGTAACAGCTTTACCGTGCCCTTCTCCATGCCTGATATGCCTCATTGTGGGTGAGCAGTTTCTCGGCACACTCAATGAGTTTCCTCGAGGTCCCCTGGCTACTGCATGGCTCCTGGCCATTGCTATCCTGCCTTGCCTGCTGAGCTGATGAGGGTGTGAGGAGCTCTATATCGCCACTTTCTGTCTCCCCAGCCTCCTTCAGCTGTCTGTCATGGTCTGAGCAATCCTGGTATTCCTCCTCCTGGGCACTAGCTTGCACATTCCCCACAGAGAGCCCTGCAGCAGAGGTGGCTGTATCCTGGCAACTGTGTGATGTTGATGGATCTGCAGGGGCTGTGCCCAGATCAGACTCACTGCTCAGGCCTGCAGCTATAGCATCATCAGCACCTGTGAATACTCAGAGCAATTATGTTAGCCACAAGGTATAATCTACCTATCACCCACAGAGGGATGTCAATGTATCAGCTATCAAGATGCCAAAGGTGACCCCATAGGAACAGGGTCAAATTGTTAGATGGAAGCTGATGTCCCATTGTGCAATGCTGCTCTCTGAAAAAAGGAAGTGCATCCCACAAACTGCTATTAAATCGCCATATGTATATTTTACACCATAGCAGCTACATGTCCTAAGCAGAGCTTAAACCCCCAACTTTCAGGTTGCAGAGCATACACCCTGACAACTGAGCCACAACAGATTTGGGCTGCAATACCCCTCAGACATCTGTGACTGAGCACCCTTGCTATGTCCACATTGGTAGACCAGCTCTCAGCTCTGTACTGGAGTGAAGTGGAAAGCACTGTGTGCTTGGCAAGCCCAGAATGGCACTGACACCTGGTTTAGAGATTTACTCACAAGAGTAACCTTTTCCTATGAAATGTAATCAAGAACTGACTAACTGGACGTATAGGTATGCCCTCACAGCCACCAAGCCATGGCCCCATCCTATCTGATGAATAAAGGGGATATGCAGTGGGGCTGAAACATCTCTCAAACCACTCTCCCATACATACTGTCACTGCATCACAATGAAAAGGATATTGGGAAGGGATATGGAAATGCATCTGAAACACACAGCAGGCAGCAGCAGTACAAGGTCCCGAGGCCTCACTGCTCATCTGATATAACAGCTGAAGGGCAAACCACCCAAACTGTGCAACCCAGGACACAGGAATGTAATTCCACAGCACAGAAAGATCATGTGCAACACTTAAAAAGATCACATAGTGCGTTGGTGACAGTGGCTCTGCTATCAGCTTAGCAGCCATAGTATTGCAATGGATCAGGTCTGAGACCATGTTGGACACACGACTGTAATGACAGATTTACAGGTGCAAATGATTCAGGACACCTCTTTTTTACTTTCCAAATATGCTTCTGTCTAGGTGAAATGTGAGCTCCAATATACTGTACCACATCAGGGATAATCATATTACTGCATTGATTGTAGAACATAACCAGAAACGTAATACAAGCCCAAATAGAACCTGATGTGTTAGCACAAAAGCCCTGTCCTGCATACCTGAACAGTAGCAGGGAGGCAATGGGGAGGCGCCATGCCCTAGGGTAGCAGTGCTGTGATCATGTGACAACCTCTCGTCACTCTTTCCTCAGAGCTCTGCAAGGACAAGACATGTGTTGAGATGTATAGGGCAGTTCTGTAAGTGGAACAGGAGTGTGGTGATGGAAGTCATGCAGATATCAGCATATGCACAGCAAGAGGTGTTTCTGGGCAGCCCAAGCCCTAAAAAGCAGATGCCAACAGAATGTTTGTGTAGAGCCATGGGACCAGGATATGGAAGCACTATGAAGATGGTATGGGTGGAAGGGTATGCAGTGTGAGAGGGAGACAGGTGGGAAACTCTACCAGGGTGTAAATGGGGAAGATATATTGCAACCACTCACCCTGCTCTTGTGAGGCTTGTGATGTGTCCACTGAGGCAATGTCAATGGGTCTGAGGATTCTCTGTTCCATCTCAGTTAATGTTTCTGGCTGGCCATCAGGGCTCACACTTCTGACCTTCTTAGATGTGTTGCAACACACCTGCCCCCACTTCCGCTTCAGGTCCTCTATGTCCCGATTATTGTGATATATGGCATTGAGATTGTAGCAGATGGTGAGCCATTTCTGCTGCTTCTCTTAGGCAACCACTCGTGTGCTATCATTGCCTATAAGCACATTCAGGTGAGCAAGGATCTCCTCAAACATGAGGTTTAGCTCCCCCTCACTGAAACTGTATTTTCTTGTTGAAACTTTAGGAGCCATTTCCCAGTGAGAACAGAAGCTTAGGAGATGCATGTTCAAACCGAGGAGGCATCCATGTTAATATCACGTAGATGTGCTCGACTGGACATTCTGGAAAAGGGCGTGTCCATTTCTGCAGTTCAATGTGCCCAGAATAATAGCATGAATGTGTTTCTCCACTTCCCCATTCACTTGTGCCTGCACCCATGCTTGTTTTCCATACCCTAGCCGCAGTTCCTTTACATGTCCATGGCGCAAATGAGATATGTACTGTAGAAGACAGAAAGGAGGTGGAGTATCTGGCAGTGCTGGGACAAACAAGATATGTCTTTGTGGGGGTAAGATTACAATGCACCTGGTCAATATGTTGTGCATTTGCTTGAACTCTCGTATTCTTCTAGATATGCATTACTGGACTCCGAATAGGTTCAAGATGTGGGCAGCCATGGTAGAGCAGGAGCCATGCCCCTGCTCCCCTTGTAAGCCAAAGGCATTGTTGCACCTTGCCTGCCCAACACTGTGTTCTCTCCATTCCCATTGACACGACCCTAAGTGGCTGCCTGGACAGCTATTTCTTCACACCACTCCTGTTGTAATAGTGCTGCTGAAGGACAGTGTGAGAGATATGCAGTGCAGAGGTGGATACATGGACCACAGAATACATTTATTGCCACCACTGCTAGCACTGTTGTCATGGGACTGCCTTTGCTTGGGGGGAGGTTCCCAGTAGCCCACAGAATGAGGTGTGGGTGTTGGACAGAGTTGCCAGGCACATAGGAACCTATCTAAAACATGTCTGCTGGTGCAGATCTGCCTTCCATGCACTGCCAGCTCTTACAAGACATATGTAAGCCTCACCTGAACTTACTTCCGCAACCCCCTGCCCACATTGTGGACAGGGAAGCTAATCTGGGTGTGGATTAGGGGGTTGCAAAATGTTCTGCCAGACTACATTCCGGGTACAGCTGCAGGAGTGGGCATCTGTGGCTTCCTCATGATTAATGACAGGCAATTCCTTGATGATGTCTGGTAAGTTCATGTTACACCTTGGATATCCTGGCAGCACTAAAACATTCACAGCAACAGTATCAGTCTTTGGGACCCTGCCTGATACTGTTCATTCCTATTCCCTATCACTGGCAATTGGTCATGAACTCACAACCTTCGGAGTGGGTGATAGCCCTACTGGTCTGCTGAGCCATCTCACTCATAGCCTTCACTTATGCCCTGCCCTGACTTTCCAATGATTGCCATGGAGCATCCCACTCCTACAACCAGGACCGGTGCTAGGGTCTCGGGCACCCCCCCTGCAATCTATACATCATCACCGCTCCTTCCTTATTACTATTAATGGCAGGCTGCACCCTCTCCCCCTTTCCCAAAACTCTTTGTGACCTCTGTTCATACAATGGTAATATTTCTCCTTCAAATCAAATACTGTAACAAGAATATTGCAGTGAGGGGGAAAATGCATTCCTGGAATAAAAATCAGTATGAAGGATGAAATATTTAAGATTATAAGAACAGATTTAGAAAAGGTGTAGAGAAGAGCCACCTAAATGGTAAAGTAGATGGAAGGATACCCCTACGAGGAAAGGCCTAGAAAGTTAAGACTCATAAGCTGGTTGAGGAGATATACTGTATGATAGAGATCTATAAAATAGATTATGGAGTGGAGCAGGTGAACATATATCAGTAGTTTACTCCCTCAAAAGGTAGAAAGACTAAGGGACATGCTATGAAGCTATAGTGTAGCACATTGAGGACACATCAGAGAAAACTATATTTTCACTCAATGTATCAATGCTGGACCATAGAGAGTCTGTGGCTGTGGGAGAGAAAGGAAAGATGTTGGCCAAGGTGGAACCATGTGAGAGAGGCCATTGAGGGTTGCACTGAGATGAGCGAGAGAAGGATGATGTGTAAAAGGCATGAGACTGTGTCATGGAAAATGGGTCAAAGGGATTAAGAGGCTAGGGAAGGTGTGAGCTAGGTAAAATTAGATGGGTTGGAGGTGACAGAAACAGATGAAAATATAGTTATGAGGTCATGAGGTGCTAGCAGTATAGAGTGAGGGTGACAGAATGGATAAAGATAGTGCAGAGAATGGCATGCGGGGGGGAGGGGGGAACTGCTAAGAGGGAATGATCAATATATCAGAAACAGATATAGAGAAGGAATATGTGACAGTAGGTGGGAGCAAGGAGAAATAGCAAAGGGATAGGTGACACTGGAAAGAGTGTTAGATGATGGCAGAGGGAAGCAGAAGAGAGAATGTGGATATATCACATCTAAAAACAAATCCTCACAACAGGAGTAGAACACAGTATTTGTGTGGGGATGACAGTAGTTGCAGAAATGTGCTTTGGGAAATGTGCATTGCTGAGGGATTTGTGTCCTTTTCAGTATTAGCCAACATACATTGCCATTTGTATTTCACCTGTGTTGCTATGAATGCAGGGTTGGTTTCTAACTTGTGGCTCTCTGTTATTTTTTGGGTGAGGGTCTCTCTGGGTTTTATTTGTGTGACTGCAGTGTGATATTCCTTTTGTGGCATTTCTGTGTAGAGCTCAAGATGAGCCCCACTTGTCCTGTTGTCCCAGTATGAGAGGAACTGTAATTGTGTTCCATAAACAGTATAGATTGTACTGCCTATTCACAGATCGGTTTGCTGTTATGTGAGTCCTGGTAGTTAATGTTATTGTTGCAGCATGTTTGCTGTGGGCTCTGAATGGTTTTTTTTGCTGGGTGTTATGCACATGTTGGCATTGGACAGAAGTCATGCAGCAATCTGGTGAAAGCAATGCGATCCTTTAAGTCAGTGCTCACTCCTGGAGACCCAGCAGTTCCTAGGTTTTCTAGGTGGTGTGACCAGACATGGATTGCCAGACCTTTATTTGGAGGGGTACATGACTTGCTCAAAGGGCATAAGGAGTGCTGGGGGCATCAAACTGAGGTCTCTTGCTTAACAATTCACTGCTCTGAGCATTAGGTTACTCTCCCACACTGCAGCCTTTCTATAACCCCACTGCAAATGTCAATGAGATGCACTTCTTAAGTTATTGTTGGGACAAAAATGAGACAGGCAATGGGCACCTTATAGCAATGGCATACCAAGGGGCAAGGCAGTGGGTGAAGTTGTCCCTGGTGTTGACAGTATGGGCCCACATGGGGGTGTCTCTCAGTTGTTTGCTGGCTTGCTGCATTGTCTCTACTCCAAGCCTGCTGTTCTCTCCTGAGGTGTTGTGATAACAGCCACACCTTGGGACTTTGGCCTGGGAGAGAACAATGGGCCTGCAGTGAAGGCCAAACTGCAAGCCAGCAAACAACTGAGGGTTTGTTAGCTGAGCATGCACATGGGGGCGGGGGTATCTGCTCCAGGTGCCACATCAGATAGGCACACTACTGTCATACCCACTTAAGAACATAAGAACATAAGATATGCTATACTGGGTCAGACCAAGGTCCATCAAGCCCAGTATCCTGTTTCCAACAGTGGCCAATCTAGGTCATACGTAATTTGCAGTTTCCCCAAAAGACACAGGTTCCACAATGCTTGTATTGGGTCAAGCAGTGATATCCTGGGTCTCTTTTAATAATGGTTTATGGACCTTTCCTCCAGGAACTTGTCCAAACCTTTTTTAAACCCAGCTACACTAACAGCCTTTACTACATCCTCCGGTAACAAATTCCAGAGTTTGATTACACGTTGAGTGAAAAACTATTTTCTCTTATTAGTCTTAAATAGGTTACCCTGTAGCTTCATTCCATATCATATGAGGCTTCTGTCATTTTTGCCACTCCAGGGTCCATGCTAACATAGCTACCTTATAGACAATTACTGTATGATCATGTTGGGACCAAAGTGAGACTTGTGAAGGGCTCCATTGTAATACACACATGTTGGGGGGGGGGGAGGGGGCAGCACATTATTCACACAGACAGGGTTGCCACCCCACCTCTCCATCCTCTAACAACTCTTCTTCCTCAGTCTGTGACATGGGGGTGTTAGGCAAGTGCCCCTCCAGCTGCAGTGTGGTTTCTAGTCACTCCCCTTTAGATGAGTTCTCTACCTCTGTGAGGGTCACACGTAACACCAGCCCTGCTTGCAGACACAGGCTTTGGGTTCACAGGAAAGTGTCTTCAACATATGTGCTGTTATGAATGCAGGGTCTGCGTGCCTGGGTGATGTGCATATGGTTGGGGGCTGCATATGTGTGTGTGTGTGGTTGGGAAGGCAGGTAGCACCATATTGCTTGGTACAACTGGCTTGCAGTTTGTGCTCTCAGCAGCCATGCACATGGCCCAGCATTTGGCAGGTGCCTCCTGAAAGTGTCAGCCACAGACATTATTTATCTTGTGTGTCATCAGCACTTGTGGCCCACTCCTGCATCCACTGAGTGGATGGTTTTGGTTCCACAATGCTTCCTGTGGTCATGTCATACAGTATCACAATCACACATGTATCAGAGGCATCAGGTGCCTGCTACAGGGCAGTTCTTGCCCAATGAAGTGTTCGGTGTAGTGCTCCTCGGTGACACTGACTGATGACAGCAGTGGAAAGCAGTAACTCCCTTGTAAACATTTCTCTTTATTACAAAATATGCAATGCTTTACAGGCATGTGCCACATGGCCTGGTGGCTCTGAATGGGTTCTCCTCCAGCCTACCTGGCCAATCCCACACAGCTACTGGACCACCTGTCTTCCAGCTGGAGGGCCTGGAGGGGAGGCTTTTTGGCCAGGACTGGTGGTGGACATTAACCAGTGCATGCACCTCTTCTCTCAGGCCCTCAAGGTGCATCACCAGGAGGTCCAGTGGTCTTGCCAGGGCAGCAAAGCCCTGCTACACTATGTGTTCAATTGACTCAAGGCACAGCAGGCCCTCACTGGCTGCAGTGGATGCTGGTACCTCCTAGTGAGTCACCATAGCTGACTGGGAGATAGGCAACAGCAGCTGTGCTCTCTCTTGGTTTCCCAGTCTGGTCCCTTCCCCCTCCCTTTTCCCCTTCTCCCTCTCCCTCTCCCTCTCCCCTTCCCTCCCCCAGCCTGGGCCCTGCCCATCCACATCCCCCTCTCCCCTCCAATCCCCCAGCCCCTCCTCTTCCTGTACCTTCCCCTCCTCAGATCCTGGATGCAATACCACCTCCCTCTCCTCAAACACTTCCCTCTCCTCCAAAACCTCCCCTTTGTCAGGCTGTGGTACAGGGCTGGTGGACATGAACCTCTCTAACTGCTGTGTGTGCTGTCTAGCCACTCCCCTTTGGGAGGGCTCCTCACCTCTGTCAGAGTGATGACTACATGCTCCACCTCCTCGGACTCCTCTGGGGGGGAGGGGCTACACAGCAGCACCATAGGGCTGGTGCTGGGGCTCTGCATGCTGGCACCCCTGCTGCTCCAGCTCATGTGGCTGCTGGTGCTTGTGGTGCTTGTGGGGCTCTCGCTCTGAGACTCAACTTCTAGCTCTGGTGTGGCTATGGCCACATCTCCTTCTTCTTGCCGCCTTGCTTTGCTGGCATTGCTGCTATTGGCTGTCTGCTCACACAGCTGACTGTTGGGGGGCTGGAAGCTGCTGAGGATCTTCATCTGCTGCTGGTAAAGGTGAGTCATTCTCTGCCAAAATGGTACATGGGTGAGCTGGCTGTTCTTTCCATATATATGCTTGTTCATTATCAGCTAAACATGAATCTGATAGCATTTGTGTCCTCTTTGCTTGCACCTTTTGTGCTTCCAGTTGTGTCCTGCTTTTACTTAAGCAGCCTATGGGGTTCACATGTGTGAGAGGTTATTGTAGGATTGTGTGATGAAAGTGGACCCAATTGATGTAGGTCCTCAGGGGATGTGACAGGTCTTGAACCCATGGCAATTGACTTGAGGGGCTGACAGATTCCCATGTAGAATGCGGGTGGGGAGGGCCCAACCTGTCCTCTATTTGCTTTGCTATCTTCCACTCTATGGCAGCGTACATTCAGGACCTGTGTAGTCTACAGCTGACTGATGTTGGACAGCAGGACCTGTCCCATTTTTCATCTCTTTGCTCCAGCAGTGGTGATATGCTCTTATGACATGCACTTGGCATGTTCTAGTGTATGTTTATTGAGTGTCTTGACATGCTTGCTGGCAGTCATTTGAGGATGTCAAACACAATGAAGCTGTTTGCTCTAGGTGGGTCATTCGTTAGTTGACTTTCCAATGACTCAAGTGACTATCTCAGGCAGGGGGATAACATTGTGGTCACTTGTGAGCCTTTTTGTCGATTTGCGGGGCTCTACTTTTCCTATGTGCGAGCACCTACAGACAGTGATGAGACAAGTGTTATTGACATATAACTATGGCGACTGATTACAACTTCTTGTGCATCTGAGCTTTTTAATGAAGAGGTCCATGCACTGATTATGACAAACACATTATTGACACGTGTGAATTGGATTATTATGGGGATATGTGCACATAAAATGGAGTCCATTCTTTGCTGGACTCCATTTTATGTACATTTTTCACTTTCACTAGGTGTGTTTTGTTTTTCACATTTTAAAAATAATTTCTGATTTTTCATGGTGCCCTACATGGAACTCATTTTTCATGGTGCCCTACATGGACAAACATCTCCGGTTAACCAACAGAGCAATATTTCACAAGCTGAGAGTCCTTCAACCCCTACGCAACATAATTGACCACACGAACTTCAGAACAGTAGCTTAAGCGCTCATCATTCCTCACTTTGACTACTGTAATGCCATCTTGCAAGGTCTACCAAAAAAACCTTAAACATCTTACAATTGGCACAAAATGTATCAGCCAGGATTATCATGAATAAGAAGCTGATGGATCACATTACACCAGTCCTGATTGAGCTTCACTGGCTCCCCATCTCTGCACGAGCAATATACAAAATACTGGTAACAACATTCAAAATCATTCACAAAATATCCCCCTCATTCCTCGATAACCTCATCACCACACAGCCCCCCAACAGATGCCGAAGGACTACTAACCTGAACACACTCTGCGTTCCCAGCAGTATAAGAGATGTCAAAGAGGGAACGAGCAACCGGGCATACACGTATGCTGCACCCATGCTTTGGAACAAACTATCTCATGAGATACGCCTGATCAACGACCTACAGGACTTCAGAAAAAAGCTTAAAACCCACCTGTTCCAATCACATTACGGCATCACCTAGGCAGATTTCAACCTTCATCATTACCCAAGTTGCCTACCTCCCCCGAAGCACATGAGACATAAAAATGGATCTCACCGATATCTCACATCTATGGCGATTCAAAATGTCTATATGTATAGATCCAATGTCAATGTTAATAAGATTGCATATTTGGTGATGTACTATATAACTGTAATTTATGTTGTTGATCAACCTGTAATTTATCTGGTTGCTCAAAATGGGTGATCAAACTGTAACTTATTTGGTCACTCAAATGTATATTTGTAATTTCATGGTTGCTCAAACTGGGTGATCAAACTGTAATTTATCTGCTCACTCTAATATATAATTGTAATTCCATGTGTTTGTGGTGCACCCCTCCCTCAAATCAGACTGTATTCTTAAGTGATTATGTACATACTCCCTTGTTTTCTCCACCATTGGTCCGCTGCTGATCGCTGGAAGTGGCGGCATATAAATGTATACCAAATAAATAAATAAATAAATAAATCCCCTGATTGCCTGGGTCTTAGGGCAGTGGTTAAATTTCTAGGCTACTTCTCCAGTCTGAATGGCAATGTTCCACCTTACATGGAGGAAGCTGTGTCCTCTTCTGTTCCTTTAGGTTTATCGGCCAGTGAATACCACATCTGTTGCACCTCCTTCCTTGATAACATTGATATGTGCACTTTGACTGGCAGCTATTTCAAGCAACACTTAGCCTTAAAGGGTTAGAGGTGTATGGTGCAAGATGGCATTGCAACAGACAGCAAACTATTTAATTCCACGGTTACTTGTTAATGCACTACTGTGTGCGATATATCTGCATGTGATATGATTTGAACACTGTTGTAATGTGATCTTATTTTTTTCTAGCTAGAAGTCACACTGTATCTGTTGCCAATATAATCTTGTCTTGTGACTTCAGTTCATTTTATTAGATGACAGCAGTTCATAGTGCCATGTGTTGGTGGAGTGTTAGGCACTATGACTAATTTCCACATGCAAATCCATTTTGTATTTCCTTGGCCCATCACTATGGAATAAAGTACTCCCTGACCTCCAACTCAAATCCTCCTACAGTAAGTTGAAATCCCTGCTCAAAACCCAATTCTTGAAGTTGCTTGAGTTAGCCCTCCTGACCTTTCTCTCCTCAGACTCTGCCCTCCCTTGGTATGACCACAACTTCTTTTCTATCAAGCTATGGTGTGCCTTTTTCTGTTTTTCCTTCTTCCAATTTTGCTTTTAATTGTACACCACCCTGGTGCAACTAATCAAGGGTGCAGGGCCGGCCTGTCCATTGTGCAGGAATTTTGTTTGCACAGGGCCCTGTGCTTCAGGGAGCCCCGCAACAACTTCATCCTGCACATGCTGTTCGGCTCCCGGCAGGGCCGGCTGTTCTGCTCCCATCAGGGCTGGCTTCAGAGGTAGCTGGGGAGGCCCAAGACCACAGCTCACCTCTGCACAGCCGCTGGAGTGAAGAGCAACATTTTCCTTTACTCTGGCAGCTGTGATCTTGTGTAGCCCATCCATGCACCGCTAGTTAAAGGGCATTTCCTGTTTCCCGGTACTCAGCGGGTTACACAAGAACACGGAGTGAAGGAAAATGCTGCTACACTATACTCCGGTGGATGTGCAGAGGTGAGCTGGGACCTTGGGCCTCCCTGGCTCCCTCTGAAGCCAGTCAGACAGGTGCGGGGATATTCAGGGAGGGGAGGGGCTAGGTCTGGAAATGGCTGATGGTAGGGAGCTTGGACTGGAAATGGGCTGATGGGGGGCTAGGATAGGACTGGAAATGGGCTTATTGGGGGGGGGCTTGGACTGGAAATGAATGGATGGAAGGGCTAGGACTTGAAATGGGCTGATGGGGGATGGGAAAATGGGAATAGAAGGAAGTGGATGCTGGGTGGGGCTGGAACTAGAAGGGAACTGATGTTGGGGGAGGACTAGGAGGGGATGTGGCTGGGGGAGTGAGGATGGAGAGGGAAAAATATATTTTGTGTGAGAGGGAAGAAAAATCTATAATTGGCCAGGCATTGGGAGAATAAGTGGGGATTGAGGATGGAGGGATGAAATTTAAGTGGATATAAAGGAATAAAGAAAGAAATGGAGGAAAGAGCAATAGGGAAAAGATCAGTATGTTGGAGCAGATGTAGAGAGAGAATGGAAAAAAAACTAGAAGAGAGAAGAAAGGACAAATGAACAGCAGATAATGGAGAGTTAGCAGAAGACACGAAGAAAACAGAAGAAAGTGGCGTTGCGATGGAAAAATAAAATGCCCAAACAACAAAAAGGTAGGAAAATACTATTTTATTTTGAATTTATTAAATGGAATATGCCAGCTGTGGGAAATGTGCAATGCTAACACCTTTGCATTTTTGTTTAGTGCAAGAGGAAATTAATTTATAGTTTTATTTCTCCAGTGTTGTACATTCCAAGTTTGGATTTTGGGGTTCCCAGTTTAATTATTGTCTTCAAATTTCTAAATTGTGATCCCTTGTTCTATATTTGGTGACGGTCTATGTTCTGCATGTGTAACTGAGCTGAGGTATTTCTGTTCATGTACTGTAGTTTCTATGTGACAGTCCCACTTGCCTTTCGCTAGTAGAAGATGTCTTGGTATTCTCTGAGATGTATTGATTTAATATTTGCAGTGTTGTCTTTTGATAGCTAGGGTTTGGTGCTTTATGAGTCCTTGTAGTGTTCTTATAACACGTCAGGTTTGCTATGGGTTCGAAATGGGCAGGGTTTATAGTAGTTCCTGGCAGTTGGCACTAGAGTATAGTAATGTAGAAATCTGGTAATCTTTTTTATCCTCACTGCCCATGCCAATGGTATTCAGACACTCATTTAGAGGCATGTTTAAAAGTTAGTGCACATTAACATTTTTGAATGCACATTAAGTGCAGCAACACCCATTTATTTTTACTGGCACAGTGGCACTTAACACACATTAATATTTAATAAATATGCCCCTACGTCATTGCCAGGACAAAAGAGAGGCTTGTGAAGTCCTTCTTTGAAAACCGCCTAAAATTTTAGTTGGCAACATATATATTTTAAAATAAAATAAAATAAATTAAATTTATACAAATGAGGTCCAGTGGCTATGCAAATGAGACCCCACAATGAGCCTCCACACATGGCCCCGTACCACCCTTGGGCCACCCCTGGAAGGACGGAATATCAAATGTTATAAGCTTTAACTAATGACTGCTGAGACCCTTCTCCATCTAACACTGATCTCTTCACATGGACCGGGGGCCTGTGGTACATCATGGG